>CM023958.1:13097058-13280449 GCA_013407115.1 Glycine latifolia | reverse complement strand
ATTTTCTTTACGAAAATGTTACCTTGTTTTCACTTTATTTCCCATCTCTGTTTTCTGTGCAAGCTTTTGAAAACTAGAAATTTCTGTAATTGAAAGTTAAAACAAAACGTTTCTCGAACCAAAATGGTTCCCTGTTTTCATATATTTGTATTTTTTTTTTTATAATTGTCAGGATGTTTGTTTTCGTGTCTTGTTGTATGTTAAGCACGTTCCACCTCAAGCAATAAGTTATAGATTCTGCATAGTTGGACTCATTTGATGTGATTTTATTAGTATAAGTGCTTATTGGATGCATGTTCAAACACGCTGTTTTGGAAAATAGTAACTGAAAATAGAACATGATTTCTCAAAACTAAACAGACCAATTATTATTATAATTTTAATATACTGTATGGACTATGGCAAGACTTGCCTAACCAACAGATTTGAGTGTCCATTCCTCTTCATTTTTTGTTATAAACTAATTATTCTTATGTAGAAAACTTTGATTTTAAACCGAGAACTTTAGTCGTTTAGCTTGAGGGGGTATGTTTTAGGACTAGTTAATACAGGGTTTCAGTTTCACCAAAGCCACTTTGTCTTAACTTTTGCCTACCCTTTCCCTCTCCACAGTAGGTCTTAGACCTCCTTTGTAACCAAATAGATAAGTTTGATGTTGGTTGGATATTTTACCTCTGTTTTTCTGTATTTTGGGTCTCCATTCCTCTGTATTTATTGTTACCAGTTGTCACTTGTAATGCTCTTCTTTTAGCTGTTCTGGATTATATACCTGTACCTTGGTGATTCTGAAATAAGACATTAACTATGTGTTCTTTTTCACAAAAGGCAGTTACAAGAAGATACTCCTATGGAAGTCTCTCATTCTGGACATACAGAAAATGCACCTATAGTCTGTTTTATGAAGTCCTGAAATTTTGCTTCTTGTTTTGTACTGAATTTTAGGTGTACAGTTTGTACATAAATTCCCCAATACATTAGGTTCCTCAATTTTTTTAGTCATTGAGCTTGACACTCAATCATAAGTATATAATGGTTAAGTATCATCTATGAAGTTTTGTGAAGTGTGCATCATATGAAATCTTTCTTTGAAAAGTAGTGGAAATTGTCAGCCAGGTGATTGCAGGCTTATTAATAGCAGCGCTATTGCTCGCTTTCCCGGAGTAGCGGTGCGGTGCGGCAGCCGGCCGCCACAGACCGCATCGCGACAGTGAGACGAAGGGTAGCGCCAGTAGCGGCCGCTATCGCGGGTGCGGTGCGGCTGAAAAGCGGAAAGGTTAAGGAAGACGAAAGGTTAAGGAAGAAGAAAGGTTGAGAGTAAAACAGTAAAAGTAAAAGTTTACCTTTTTTTAAGCAAAAAAAATCCAAACGTCAGAAAACTACTAGGAGAATAAATACTATTATGTTTGTGAAGTTTATATATATAATTCAGATTTCAGAATATATTCACTTATATACTTTGCTGTAGCTGTGTAGCGCCACCCGCTATAGCGCTATAGCATTTTTTAGGGGTGGCCGCTACGCGCTGCTATCCGAGATTAATAAGTATGGTTGATTGTGTAAAATTGTATTAACTGCTTCAAATGCATCTAGAGAATACATTCTTCTTGGTTTTTCATTAGATCTAATTTTCTTGCGTTGAAAAGTTTTAGAACACCATTGCCTAATCTTTTGGCTTCTTTCCAGGTGCTGTGTATGGAACATATGAAGCCATTAGGTATAAGGTATGTCACATGATCTTGTTGTGAACTCCAATAAAAAGCTTCAGTTTGGCTTTCATATTGTCGCAATAGATTTTTTATACTCATGCCCTTTGTTGTTTCTTAATTTTGTTTGTAACTTTGTATTCATACATTGAGTGCTAAGAAGAAAAACTAGTTATATAGTTTCTTTTGTTAGCTGTGGTTACACAGAACAATGACTGCTTATTGTGAAGGTTAACAAATAAACAAAGTTTAATTTCTATACTATCAGTATAGAAAATTTTACACTATCAATCCATAAAAAATCATCGTTAGTATGACTTTTAAGGTAGTTATTGTAAAAGTTAGCAAACTTACCATAAATGGTTGGATGATGAAAATCCTTTACATTGTCAATATGTACACTATTTACTCATAAACAAATGATATACTATATTCTACAAAATATAAGGGATGCAAATGAATTTAATGTGTATTTGTGTTTCCTTATACAGACTTAATAATATTTCTGAAAAACTTTGGTTTTTAACCATGTTGAATGGCATCGTGTGATCCATGTAACCAACTTTACCTAGTGAGATAAGGCTTTGTTGTTGTTGTTGTCTGTTGTATTTATAATTAAGTAATAATTATTAACCCTGTACCTAATTGTATTCAAATATAGATACAAAAGTGTGTGTTAGTAAACAACCCACAATTCAGAAATTCAGTAGTGCCTGTTCCAGCTGCACATCAACTGGCTGCAAACCTTTCAGGCAGCACCCACTACTGCTGGCCACCAGAGTCAAATATTAGAAAAGAAAAGTTTACCTTGGTTGTCAAAACTTACATCTTAAATCCTTTGTGCTGATGTTGATACACATTATTATAGAAGTGAAAATTATTTACTTCATTCATGGCCCATATGCAGCAGCATTCCTATCTATTAATTCATTGATATGCATGCAGGTGCCTGGACTATTGAAAATTAGGCATATTGGACAAACTACACTTGGAAGTGCTGCTATTTTTGGTCTTTTCTTGGGTGCTGGAAGCTTGATACATTGTGGGAAATCATACTGAGGATAAACATTGGTCCCCCCCCCCCCCCCCCCCCCCCTACTTACAGTGATTCGGTTGCTGCCCTTGTAAAGTATGAGTAGAGCAGGGATTTACTGTTTTTTCAGTTTTCTGGATCATGGAAAATGTTTCATGGCACTACTACTATGAAATTTCTCATTTTTTTCCCTGGACAGTACTGTTGAAATTTCTTTGATGGGGCTTTCCTACCTTTGATTCCACATTTTCATCTTAGACAGTGAATTGCTCTTGCAATAAAAAGGGAGTGCAGATGTGTGTGTGTTGACAGTGTTGAGTTTATTTTACTTACCGTCTTTAAGCACTACCATTCCACAAAAATTACTCACTCAAACCTTGTTGCAGACAAAATTATTAAAATGCTCATTGGTTAATTTATCCAATCCCATCACTATTGTGAGGTAAAATTACTTGTAATTTACCTGCTCCACTTTACACATGTACTGTAAAGGTGTGCTTACGAAAGTATATTCAAATTCATTTAAAAGATGGGATTTGGGATTTTTTTATTTTTTTTGAAGCCAGGGATTTGGATTAGTTGGTGCAGGAGAAAGAGAGAAAAAAGCGAATTCATTAGATCTAATTTGGGAAACTCACTTTTAATTTTAAATTTCGCTCTTCCATCACATAGTGGTAGCTGCAGAATTGAGCCACATAGAAGCACATGAAAGCTGCAATCCCATCCTCCATCACTTGTTTTGAAAAGTCACATAAAAGCTTCATACTGATATGACTTGTAGAATTCTATTGATTTTTTTTTGTACTGATAATAGATCACAATTTGATTCTTTTTCTAATAGATATTGCTCCACCTGATGTACATGAAGTGTTGAAGACCATTTCATTTCCTAATTCTGGTGAACCCAACCAAGATACTCTCCACTTCAACATTGAGTTGCTTGGTTCATCCACTCTTGTATAATGCATTTTCTGTGGCATTGACTTAGGCTGAAGACTAGTAATCTATTTGTTTTAAGACGTTTGTGCTACAATCCACAAACTAGAGCATTGTCCAAACCAGTGTTATAAAACCTAGTTCGATCATTGATCTGATCGAGGTAGTGGGTTAGTGATCCAATCAGTGGATCAGTAATTGATCCAGTTTGACCCAGTCTATATTTAAAAATTTAAAATTATATTATATATAAGTATATAACTAATATTATTTGATTAAGAAAATTATACTAAAAAATTCAAAATAACAATTGAAGTATTAAAGTTGATAATATAAATAAAGTGTATTAAAAATAAAAGAGAATGTAAATAACAAATGAAAACAAGGATGAACACACAATAAAATAGAGTTCTTTCCCTCTAGAGAGCACTACTCTAGAACAGCTCTTTAGCACTTACAAAACTAAAAGATACAAATCAAAACAATGTAAAAGTTCAAGAGAGATACAACCTTGAGATCCTCAGGATATGAATTAATGAATGTTACCAATCAAATCATGTTGTATGAATGCAAGTGATGAAAATCAACTCTCTTGACACTTCTTGTTGAATCTTGTTTACAACATCATCATCAATGAAGCATGTGACTTTGTGATTTGAAACAAGATGAATGACACTTCAGAAAATCTATTTCTTGAACCTTTGAAAGCTTTGGGATTATTGGGAATTTCGTAAGCTCAGATTACTTTACTTGTTACAAATGCACAGACCTAATAGCTTTAAGTAGAAAATAGATTTAACTGCATGTAATCGATTAAAACGATATGGTAATCGATTAATTTAACAAATGTAATCGATTAACATCCCAAGTAATCGATTAAAGTGTTCTTGAACCAGTTTGGAAAGTTGCTAAGAACAAAGTAATCGATTAAAATGATATGTAATTGATTAAGGCAGTTCGTGTCAATTTAGAAATAAGCTTATGTAATCGATTACGATTATTGGTAATCGATTAAGGCAATCCAACACAGTTTTAGGAATATGCTCGTGTAATAGATTACTATTACATGGTAATCGATTAAACTGTTCCTCAAGACTTTTTAGTAGATTACACAAGCTGATAATTGATTAAATCAGTGCACAAATATTTTTCCAAAAACTTAAATCATGAAAAACTTATTTCTTAATGCAAACATGTAACTTTATATACTTTGCTTAGATCATGAATGCATGTCTGTGATTATGCTCATGCAATGCAAGGATCATTAGATAACTCTCTTGAGCAACTTAACAAATTACAAATGCCTTCAATTGATAGACATGTAAAAAGCTAAAATATTCTTAAGCAAAGGCCTTCATTCCTGACTTGATCTTCTTCCCATCTCCCCCTGTATCCAACAATAACTATATAAATTAAAACACCATCCCAATTTTTAATAAAAAAAATGAGCTAGAACGATTACAGAAAGCAATAAAAGGAGTACATGAAGCAAATGAGAATGTGGATCTGGAGGCCCAAAGCGAAAACTTAATCCCAATAATATATATAGCCTCTCTTATGTGTTGTGTTTCATTTTCTATGTTTCATTGTGCTGTGCGACTGCACCTCATTTTCTCAACTTTCCTATGTTGTGCGGCTGCGACGAGCTTTTGCGTGAAGAAGAGAACGAAGAAGAGAATGACGACGACGGCGTGACGGCATGAAGGAGACCAACCAAACAAGCTGCACGATCGAGGACTCGAGGAGGAATGCGTAAGCCGCAACTGAGAGGCGCAAAAACTGAAAGTCTGAAATGCGAAAGTAGATTAGGGCTCCAACCAATACAACGTCGCTTTGGAGCCTATTTTTTTTAGGCACAACCCGGTTCGATTTCCAAAAATCGGCTGGGTTCCCGAGTTTGTATAGAATCGATCGGGTTCCGCCAGACCATATGCATGGCCAGTTCAATCCCCAACTTGGGCCGGATAGTGCAGGGGTTCCTGGTTCGACCGACCGGATCGAACTGGGTTTAATAACATTGATCCAAACATGTGAAACTAGTTTAACCTAGTCTTAAGATTAATTTAGACTAAAAAACACATACTCAAGTTTTGTGGTCTGGAAAAAGAATAAAAATAGTGGCTAGCATTTCAAAGACACTTAGATTAGAAATAGAAGTCAAAGAGTAATTAGGTCGTACTAATTGTACTCAAGCTAAGGTTAATAAGAAGTCTAACTTATTTTTTAACAATGAAATTCGATATAAGTTCAAGAGTTTCATGACAAGGCTTATGTTGATTGAATATTCTATAATTTAGTAGGCTTAACCAAAATGGGCTAATTTCCTTTTAAAATTACCAGTAGTCAATATTTTAAAATTTTTACCAGAATGAGGTAAGTCATATTTGTTAAATAAGACTTTCATAGAAGTAATTTCTAATGTTTTTCCATCCACAGAAAATGTTATGACAATTTTAAACTATTGAAAGTAGAAAATAAAGTTTTACGTGTAAAATGCAACTTACACCATTCAGGTAATTAAAAAAATTACATTATCTTAATAATTTTGGAAACAAATTACTCCGTTACAATAAAAATAAAAAAGCCAATGTAGTAAAAATTACTTTTTTTAATATAATTAGTTAAGGAGAGTAATGTAAAAAAATATGTAATAAACTAAAAGTTTAATTAGAATGTATTGACTATTGAGAATATAAAGTTTTTTCATACTGTATTTTAATCATAGATTAACATGTATAGTAAAATTGTTAACTTTTGTAATAATTATTTTAAAATTTATATTTAAGTTGATTTCTAATTGATTAATAATATAAAAATTGTATTAACTAATATATTAATATATTATAAATTACAATATTTTTTAAAATAAAATCTAATTAATAATAATTCTGATGAAGATTGTAATAGAAGATGAATTCAAATGCATTGCTATTATATGGGGGAAAATTGACGACACCAATGCAATTCCTTTTGTTAACAGAAGCTCTATCTGGAAGAGCTGGTTCAGAAAATAAGGCTGTCAATTAGTACATAATCAATGTCTAATTTGTTATTTCAGAATCCCCAAGGTTCGTGGTTATAAAACATTGTCTTGATCAACTAGATGAGCATTACAACAGGTAATGAGTACAGATGGAGACAAAAAGGACAGGAAAACCATGATTTGAACCCCAAATGGATCCAATTACCAGGTAAGAGACTTGGATATCACATTGGAAATATGAGATTACAGTGTAGAGTTTATAAAACCTTGTGTTCTCCAACAACAATGACTAGTTTTTATAGCATATCGACATCCTAAACACTGACTTCAGGCTTTCACTTAGCCAGACGTACATGGCTCTACGCTAAATTGTGTGTAGAATTCTGCAAATAATTTCTGAAAAGCACTTGAGTTTAACAAGTTATGCCAGCATAGATTTAGAATTGATAATTTGATATTGTTAACGTGTCATCCTGTGGATAAACCAAAAACTACGTTGGTAATTGTTACATTAGCTTTAGCTGCTTTGAAAGAACTTCTACCAGGTTTATTTGAATATGAAAGACTAAATTGACTGAACTTTTTAACATATTTCAGCAAGTTTGTCAAGCTTACAAATAAGCTCTCATGTGATAAATTTCTACTGAAAAAGTATTTACCCATACATGCAATAGGTATATAACTCCCATGATAGTTTAACTCATTTCCCACTGAAGAAGCAATATTGATTGTTTTTATCACCAATAGTCCCTGCATGAACAGTGCCCTTCCTTAAAGCAATGAAACCTGTGAGTATCTCTAACAGTGATTTCCCTATCAGTGATGGCTGAAATAAGTTTGATGGCATTGTGACAATCACCACAAATTCTTAGGTTCTTTACAACCAGTATAGGCACCCCTTCTTCGGTGGAGATCAGGCCAAATGCAACTGCCAGCTTCTCACTGTGATACAGTAACCTTCTTTCTTTCTCATCTGGCTCTACCTCTTCGTCTTTCACCAATGCCCATCTTATATCTGGTACATACCCTGCTTGCTTCATTTTCCTTAACATCTCCCCCATGTACACATGAATCTCTTTTATCATTGGATGTGAAGTGTCTTCAGCCACAAAGACATGCACCTTCTTATCTACTTCAATCCAACTACAACCTGGTTTCTTCTTCACTCCTCTTTCCCGCATCAGCCTTTTAACTATTGCAGCCTCTTCCCATCTGGCAGCGCTGGCATACATATTTGAAAGCATCACGTATGGAGCAGCGTTATAAGGTTCCAGCTGGAGGAACTCATTGGCCGCTTTCACAGCAAGTTCCACATTTCCATGCTTCCTACACGCACCAAGCAAAGTAGCCCATTCAATAGAACCAGGATTAAATGGCATTGTCTCAATAATCCTCTCAGCCTCCTCGAGTTTGCCAGCCCGACCCAAAAGATCTATCATGCACGAATAATGTTCTGCTTCTGGTTCAATCTGAAACCTTTCTTTCATCATATTGAAATATTTCTGACCCTCTTCAACTTTTCCAGTGTGTACACATGCAGAAAGAACAGCTATGAAAGTTATGGTGTTAGGTGCTATGTCTTTCTTCAGCATCAGTTCAAAAAGCCTGAGCGATTCAACCTCAACACCATGTTGTGCATAGCCTGCAATCATTGAATTCAGCGACACCGTGTTATGTTCTGGCATTGTATCAAAAACCCTTCTTGCATCATGAACATTCCCACATTTGGAATACATAGCAACAAGAGCATTATTCACTGAAACACGATTATAAGGAATGTCAGATTTGATAGCCAATGCATGAACCTGCTTTCCCACAGAAGGGGATGACAAATTAGAACAAGCACTAGTCACACACACGAAACTACAATCATCCGGACGAAAACCATTGTGTTGCATCTCCCGGAAATACCAAATACCATCTTCAGACAAGTTCTCATACTGTGAAAATCCAGAAATCATCGTGTTCCAAAGAACCAAATCCGGTGCAGTAATCTCGTCAAACACCTTCCTACATTCCACCATGCCACCAGCACACTTAGAATACAAATCAATCAACCCACTCCCAACATGTGAATTCCCATGGAACCCACTCTTAATCATCATTCCATGAAACTGCATCCCCCCAACCAAATCCTTAACACAAGTAAACGCAGTCAAAACACTCGCCATAGTAAACATATCAACCTTCAAATCCCTCCTAACCATCTCCCTAAACAACTCCACAGCCTCCAATCCCTCCCGGTGCTGCCCACATGCCACGATCATCGCGTTCCACGAAACCTCATCCCTGGCCCCACCTTCCCCCATCTCCCTAAACACTGTCCTTGCCTCATTCAAAAACCCCTTCCTACTATAACACGCGAGCATTGCATTATTCACCGAAGCATAGCAGTCATACCCACACACCACCACAAAGCAATGTAGCTGCCTCACCAATCCAACATCATCACCACATGCGATGATCATGCCCGACAATGTA
Source organism: Glycine latifolia (assembly GCA_013407115.1). Taxonomy (NCBI): domain Eukaryota; kingdom Viridiplantae; phylum Streptophyta; class Magnoliopsida; order Fabales; family Fabaceae; genus Glycine; species Glycine latifolia. Next base: position 13,271,313 of record CM023958.1, on the reverse strand, counting down.
AACCCATCAAGGCCGAAACGAAGCTCTCTAACTTCTGCAAAGAGCCTCAAGGCGGGCCGACACTCACCCCTATCAGCATAGGCAGATATAAGGGTGTTGTAAGAAACAATGTCTGGTTGGGGAATTTCATCGAACACCTGGTGGGCAAGGTGGATAAGGGAGTGTTTGGCATAGGCATTGATGAGGGTGTTGTAGGAGAAGACGTTGGGGTATTGGGTGAGGTCGAAGGAAGTTTGGGCATTGTGGAGGGAGCCACATTTGGAGTAGAGGAGGGTGAAGTGATTGGAGAGGTAGGTGGAGGGTGGGATGAGAGACTTGAAGTAAAGGGCATGGAGGGTTTTGCCAGTTATGAGGTCCCTTTGGGCTATGCAAGCTTTGAGAAGGTTGCGGAAGGTTTGAAGTTGAAGCGGGTATGTGCATTGCATGGGAATTGGGTCATCTAATGTGGAAAGTTATGATTCAAAACAGAAACTAATCATGGAATGGCATCAATGACTTCAACTAATAGCACCACCATGGAATCATGTTCAAAAATTAATTTGCTGTGTTAGACTAAGAAGCAACACGTTGGTTTGGTTTTCACGTTCAGAGTTTTCTGACTTTCTCCCAACTAAAAAAAGCGCCAGTGTCTCACACCTAGGCTTTATATTATTTTGTTCCCATTTTAGTTCCGTATGTCTGTCTCCAATAATTATTTTCTAAAAATTGTTTCTTTTGAGGTTGATATAATATGCTTCTAGCATTATTTATTGTAGCTTTGGTTTGGTCTTTTAATTCCAATGCTTTTGACACGTTTTTGTATTTTATATTTGCTTCGAAATGAAATTAGATATTTCAATTACACTTTGACTAAATCGTATTATAGAACCTTGTTCTTCTATGCATATTTGTTTGGTTGGAATTGGTGCTGTTAATTTTTCAGGTGTTGTGTGGTTGTGGCTCGTGATGGTGGTGTTGTAAGTGGAAACAAGGGCCTCAAGAGGCATATTAGTTTGAGAGAATATTTTTTATTTTCATTTTTAATTATAAGAATGTAACTTCTTTTCATTTTATTTTGTATTTATAAGAAGTTAGTATACAAAACAATTAAAATAATTCTATCCAACATTTAACAATAGCAAATAAGGTGGGGACGACGAGATATTTTTCCAATTAAAAGTTAAGAAAATTCTCTAAAATTAGATTATTACTTTCTTGTTTTGAAGATTTATTAATTTTTATAATTGTTTTGGATCAGAAAATAGAAAATGAAAGATTTCTCAAAACTAAACAGGCCTTTAATGTGTGGCTAGACTTGCCAAAGCAACAGATTGAGTGTCCATTCCTTCACATTTTTATTGTAAACTAATTATTCGTATGTAAAATAGCTTGGATTTTAAACCAACAGCTTGAGCATGAGGGGTATCTTTGAAATAATAAATATCAAATTAAAAGAGGATTAAATAATGCGTTAAATAACCTTAAAACAATTTTAGAGATATAACATTGGTCTACTGGTGAATGGAGAAGGAAAGAGGAGAGATCCTCAGTTTGAATCTCCCTATTAACAAAAATCCCTATTAACAAAAAACTGACTGTAGTAACAATTAATATTTGCTGATAAAAAACAATCTTAAAACTTTTTCAAAGGATAGCAAGTTTTACAAACTAAGCTTATCACAAGTTTAAAGAAATGTTCTTAATAAAAGCTTCCAAATTATAAAAACAGATTTGCATAAAAAGAGTTTTGATAGTAAAAAAAAAAAAACTTGTGCATCCAAAGATAAGATTTCAGCAGCTGAAAATGATCAAATTATGATAGAAGCTAAAGTAAAAACACAATGTTTGACTATAAGTATTTTCTATGTCACTTTTGACTTACTCTGAATCACCTCTTGAGATTAAGAACACTCAAATATTCTTTTATCACTAAGTCACTCCCGACTTTCCAAACAATAGTTTGATTGAATATAAGATTCAAATCTCTAAAAGAAATGATATACAATTAAGTTCGATCGAATATAACAAATAATTTTTGTTAAGCAAAGAATGAAACTTTCTAAGTTTTCTAGATTTGGGCTTCCAACACTTTTTGATAGAGTCTTAGCACTTGTATGATTTGAAAGAATTTTCATGCTTTGTCTTGCTTCTTGAGGTTACTTTTATAGGCTTCAACAAACTATCTGTTGTGGGATATACGTATTCCTCAAATAATTTTGTTATCAGCAACTTGTCATTTATTCTATGTGACAACTTGTTGAGGAGAAAGAGAGGGGACAAAGGTACAATGCTTGTGTGGCTCTCTATTTCACTAGGATGGATGATTATGTTATTAATAACATTTTTTTATCTCTACCTTTGTACACTTGGAATTTAAATGTTAGAATAATTTCATAGCATACATCAAGAGGAAAAATTCAATTATAAGAATGTTATATGAGCGAATCATCCTCAAAATGCTTTCACGTGCAAACAAATTGTTTGAACATTAACTTACATAATATAAATTATGTGTAAGTTGGGTTGGACTCCTCTCCAGTCATTGGAAGGGTCCAGTAGGAGAGAGAAAGACCCATGAGTCTTTCTCTCTCCTACTAGACCCCTCTAGTACTAGAGGATATTTTTTCGTGTAAGTTAGTTATGTCTTTTTTAGGTGCATAAAGATGTGCAATACATGAGTACTGATTTTCACAAACCATTAGATGTTTGTTTAATAATAGCACATTGGACGTTGAATAACATAGTTAAATAAAACAAGTTTCATTTACCTTTGGATGATAACTTTTAAAAGCATAAGGATAAAGATTTTTACCATATGAGCTTATATCAAGTGTGTTATGCTTCAATTCACATAAACCATTGGTCCAACAACAATTCATATCTTTGTTATCATCATAACTATAAATATATTGGATCGTCCAAATACAACACATTGGACTACCCATATCTAACAATCTTTAGGGAGTAGTTGATACTGGATTCCATTTTCACTAGGATCACTTTGTTTTAACTTTTACCTACCTTTTTGCTCTCCACATTAGGTCTCAAACCTCCTTTTTAGCCAAACATATAGATAGATAGATAGATAAAATTGATATTGGATATTTTGGTCAGTTTTTCTATATTTTGGGTTCTCATTCCTTTGTAATTTAATTGGGACCTATTTGACAAAGTTTAGAAATATTTACCTAGTAGACAGGAAAGGAGACTGGGTGCTCGCTCCCACATTGATTTGCATGTTGTTTTGTACTAAATATTAATTGTACAATTGGACATAAATTCCCTTTTTCATTTGGTTCCTCATTTGTTTGTCACTTGAGCTTCAAGCTATATCATAAGTATATAATGGTGAAGTCTCATCTTTGAAGTTTTGTGAAATATGAAGTGTGCAATATTTGGAATCTTGCTTCAGAAAGTATTGTACATTGTCATCCAAGTTGTTGTGTAAAACTGCATTAACTGCTTAAATGTTATAGTTAAATGCATCTATAAAGAACGTTCATCTTGGTTTTTCATTAGATCTAATTCACTTGCATCTAAAAGTTATAATACACCATGAAATATTAATCTTTTGGCTTCTTTCTAGGTATTGTCTTTGGAAAACATATGAGGCTATTAGGTATAAGGTATGTCATATGATCTTGTTCTGAACATCAATGATAAGATTATTTAGAGCTTCAATTTGGCTTTCGTTATATCTCTAGACTTTTCATACCCATGCCTTTTGTTAATAAAACATTTTTAAATTTTGTTTGAATTCATACATTTAATGCTCAAAAGAAAAACTAGTTATATAATTTTTTTTGTTAACTACATATTGTAAAACTTATAACAAATAATTAAATTTATATACTATATACTATAGAATATAAGGGTTGCAAATGAATTTCATGTGTATTTATGTTTCCTTATAACTAAGTAACTAAACTTGTAATTAATGTATTCAAGTGTAGATACACAAGTGTGTGTATAGTGAGCAACAAACTATTCATAATTCTATATGGTATTGGTACTCTAGGTTGAGATCCTCTCAATAATCGTCCACAACATTAGCCAAAATAAGCTAAAAGTTTACCACGGGTTGTACATGTTTAGTGAGCTATACTCCATGTGAAATTCTTTTGATTAAGATGGAACAAACTATTTCAATTGTGTTTTCTCAATTTCTTTAGGTAGATAAATGTTACGGCTACTTAATTAACTAGGTTTCTAATGAGGCACTGAAGGCTACAAGCCTAGAATAAAGTGATGCATGTTGTTGAAGTTGAAAATAGTATATTTATTAGTGGTTTTTATGTTTTTTTAGAAAGTATAGTGTTATATACGTGTCATGCCACATTCACAGTATTAAAATAGATGTAAACTAATATGGTATAAAATAGATCAAATTGATCCCTCTAAGGTGTTGAGAATGATGTCTATGCTAATTTATTGTTTTTGACAATCGTATAATATCGAGTCACCTGATTCAATTGTGAAAGCATAAATTTAGACAATTTTTGGAGAGCAAACATTTTATTTAAAGAGTAGTTTGATTAGGCCTTATGTTAGTTTGATATGTTCATTTAGTGATATGTGTTAAGTTAGGCCTTGTAGACACAACACTTAGGTATTATACTGAGTACTTAGATATTATATTGGATCTTAATAATAATGTTGATCAATTTTGTTTTCTATGATTTGTTCATTTAGTGATATTTGCACACATTTTTCAATTAGCAAGATGTGTTAGACTATATTTTCTTTTCTTACAATACTTGGTTGCTAACTGATAAAGTAGACTTTTAACTATTTTTGAGTGAGTTTTCTTGTCAATTTCAAGTATTTTGCGACACTCTTATTAGCAAAACTCATTATTTGTTGTTAGTTTAAGATAGATACTTAAATGATTTCATGTGGAAAAGAGTTAAAAATCGTGCATTTTTTGGAGCTAATCAAATATTACTGAGAAGACCATGACCTTGGTGAATTTTGTATGGTCATTATAGATTTTGTAGACAATGGTAAAGGCACCACAAACAAATAATAATTGACAAAATTAAAAATCAACCTCAAATTTTTTAGCATGGTTGTGGTAGATTTTGTACGACCATGGTAAAGCTACCACAAATAAGAAAAAGGTTGCCATGATTGAAAATCAACGTCAAGTTTCTGAACGCGGACGTGATAGATTTTGTACGATTGTAGTAAAGTTTTCATATACAAGAGATAAGTTGTCAAGATTGAAAATCAGCATCAAGTTTAAGAGCACAACCAAAGTAGATTTTGTATGGTTGTGGTAAAGTCACCATAGATAAGGAATAAGCTGTAAGGATTGGAAATCAACATTAAGTTTTTTACCACAATCGTGGTAGATTTTGTATAAACATGGTTTGGTTAAGTTGGCATTGTTATTTTATGTCATTATAATTAGGGAAATTAGTTTTCTCTTTTCTCTTTTGTTTTGTGCGTTAATTTTGATTATTCCAAGAGGAAAATGTGTGTCAGAACAAACGATTTATGTTTATTAAAGAGTAGTTTGATTAGGCCTTAGAGTTAGTCATCTTACATGTTCATTTAATGACGTGTTAGGTTAGGCCTTGACAAAACAATATTTTATTATTATAATGCATTTTGGTAATAATGTTGATTAGTTTTGTTTCCAATGATCTATTCATTTAGTCATATTTTCCAACATCATGTCGTACTTTTACCCGGAGAGTTAACTGTAAGATGACAAAGATTTAGCCTCTATTATGTAGATGGAACATGACATTGTTGGTGTGCCTCTTTGAAGCAACACCAGATGCACTTCCTACAAACCTTGAAATCTTCCACTTTTGCAATTTCTTCAATGAGAGAGTGCACATTCTTTTGAAAGCCTCTGCAAAATGGAATGGATGGTATATCCATGAAGCCAAATTCATCAAACCAAAATGTAGCAGGTGAGTCCCTATGCTTCCATCTAGACATATCCAACATCCTATTCCATTCGAGTAGACTTAGTGTGAAGAGAAAAACTAAGAAGACTAGTAAGAGACCGATTGAGAGAGAAAACTAAAAACTTAGAAGTTAGGCTAGAGAGAAACTAAGCTTATAAAGACAACCCAAAAATACTTCATTCATCTTAGCAAGACTCGATGTACGTACTACGTGTCTTATTGGGCTATTAAGTTTTAGAAGTGTGCTAAAAGTTAAGGAATTATATGATTCTAACATGATCGATGCAATAAAACATTTCTTATGGAAAAAAGAGATCCTTGGCTAGTAATCCTCCAATTGAGTAGTTAAAAATTTAGATGGAAGAAAAACATACTTTACCTAATTTTATTTTTTTCACAAGTTAATAAGTATACTTATTTATAATACTTAACTTTTTGTTATTCTTATGTTCTCTTTATGTACTCTGAAAATCCTAGGTCTATCCATGATAAATACATAAAAGAGAAAAAAAATATAAGGTATAGGGCAATCATCTAACCCCAAAAGTTGGACATCAATTATGCCATTAAAACATAACTAATAAAGATATGTTTCCTAAGAAGAGTTCTATGGAGAATGCTCATTGGGATCCTCTTCTAGATCTTCCTTGAAATCCTCCTCCATATGTTCCAGTTTCGGTTCCTCTACCATCAGAACTTGAAAAATGTTGGATATAAGGTGAGTCCTTTGTCCCCTCAAAAGCCACAAGCATTAGATTGAAAGTCCCACACACAACCTATTAACCACCATGTGTGGTTGACTACCATCCAATAATTAAGGTATATTAATTTGCTTCTCTATCTCACATTTTTCATAATTTTTGGGCCCACACCGCCATTAAGCTCAACTTTTCTTAATGGTCTCACATAAAACATTGCCACGAAGTCTCTCAGACATTAGTGGTCTTAAGCAACTAGTGGATGACGATTGAGAATACACAATCCACTTGATACTTTTGTCGCTCTCATCAACCTGGCTATAACATTCTTCTAGTCAGGAATGTATGGTAAGGCCCATGAGTCCCCCTCACTAGATGAACAATACCCTTAGCTAGGTTATCACAAACTCAACATTTTGAACCGTTTGGACTATTCCCAAGCGTATCGACTATATGCCATCCACCCTCTTACAACAATTTATCATCATCAAGATGCATTAAGATTGTCAATCTTTCAAACTACATATGTGTGGTATGCACTAGTGATGGTTAGAGGACGTTCCCACGGGTATGGAGCTGCTCTCCAAAACTCATCCCATGCCTACACCCGAGTCAATCATTTCATTTTTCATTCTCGTTCCACTGTCATGTGTGTCCCTCCACACTAAGCTGCCAATCTAGTAAAGTCTCCTTCAAGCACACACAAACAAGAGGAAAATAGTATCATTTCTCTTCACTCCCTCGGAGTCACCATAACCATGTCCCCTCAAGTGGATAATTCAACTTCTCACAATTTATATCTCAACATTACATCACATCAATATATTTTGTGCACATCCATTTCCACAATAATGCCGAGGGTCGGACACCCTTGGACTTAGACCAAAATGTGAACAATTACACAATATCTCATCATATATAACTCTCAATTCGTAACATAATCACCATTTAAGTATTTGATCAACAACAAGGTGTCAAGGATCACACTCATTTGATCTTTCAACATATCCACAACAATATCTATAATCAATATCATCATAATTCATAATTATAGTCCATAATAATAATAATCCATAATCATAATTTTCAACAAGAAAGTCATAACAATTGACTCATAGCATATAAACATATATAAGGACTAAATCCACAACAACATAAGTATGTAACTTCTCAACAAGTCCAATATTAACATAGCAACATTTAACATAGATACTTTCATGCCATAGATCCAATTCAAAAGTTTATATATGAAACATCAATTTATTCCATTTATGCCTCATAAGCTCTCATAAACAAAACCTTTCATATTCAAACATTTTCCCCAAAATGTCACTTAATCACAATTTAAGCTAGAACTTGAAATGCAAACTCCCAATGACTTTGAAATCGATTTTAGATGCTCCTTATATGCTTTCCTAGGCTTTTAAGTGTAGAGGACATTAATTTTGAACTTGAAACCATGTAATTATGCACCTAACATACAAAAACATCCTTGCTACCCTACACCTAAGTGTATTTAAGCCTAGAAAAGTGGTTATGCAATTCCCATGGCTATCGAAATCGGATTTTCGCAAACCCTATACATAACCCTACATTTTCAAACATGAGGAACCCACTTTTGAGGTCAAATTATAGGAAAACGTGACAATTGGTACAGTTAATTCAAACAATACCCAAATTTATTGAAAAACTTGTCGAACTTGATTTAATGATTCCTAGAGCTACTCAACTCTAAATGCCATGAAATTTATAGGCATCCCTAGGTTTTTAGACCCATTGAACTCATTTTTGAGGTTCCCAAACATCTATTCCAGCCCAAAACTTGAGGTCATTAAAAACAGAGCATATGAGTCATATATTGAACCAAAACTTGATTTTTGCATAACTCAAGATTCCCAATCCATTTTAGATGTATCTTATATGGTTTCCTAGGTTTTAGGACCCAAGGAACATTTTTGCAATCCAAATAATTAGATTCTAACAGAATAATTCGCAGTTCACCAAACAAAACCAAATACAAAATTTATCATAAACTAACAACACCATTTAGGAAACTTAGCTTCAGCCATTCAACCAATAGGTTTCAAGAGTAAGGAAAGACTCCTCCATACCTTGTAGGCTTCTATCAAAATGATATCGAAAATTAAAATGAAAACCATCCTCATGTAGCTCTTAATGTCCTTTACAACATACTTGGATTTGGTTGGATGGGGCTTAATGGTTGTGAAGATATTCTAGAGAAAAGATTAAGCTTTTTAGAAAGAAGGAATATAGAAATAGAAACTTGGAGAAGGAGGTTAGATTTTTTGTAACAAGAATGAAGAGGAGAGAGTAAAGTAGCTTTTATAGGGGCCCTTCCACTAGGGTTAAGGGCTTTTTGGTCAATTACTAAATATGACTTTTAATGAATAAGTTTTAGATATGTTTAGATTGTGTAATTTTAATTAATTTCACTCCATTAAATTAACCATCTTGTCACATTTAATTTTCTAAGTCGCCTTTGAAATCACTCAATTCTAGCTTAAAATGAATTTTCTATGCTTAAAATACTAATAATAGTCAAGAAATTCATAAATAATGCATGATAATAGATTTTCTTGAATTAACTTCATGATTATCCTTAATTATAATAAAAATAATTTTATTAAGGCTCAAAATAATTTTTAATCTAAAAAATATCACAATTACCAAAATATCATTAATGAGTTGACCAAATCCCTTACTTTGACCAATCTTTGACTTTTGCTCAAATTATGGTCAAAGCTTGTTTTAGTTGTTTTTTCACTTTAATGATGGACATTTAATGTCCCATACACATCAATTCAAACACAACATCAATTTCCTTATTTATTACAATATTACACTTTCTATTTTGTAGTAATTATTTTAATTTCCTATTAACAGAATCAGGATGTTACATTGTTGGTGGGTTTGGGGCCACTGGCGGGGCGTAGTGGTTGTGGCACGACATAGTGGTGACGTGTGATCTAACATCACGGTGGTGATTATGGGTCTCACTTCAATGTGATTGTTCCCAGGTCTAGATGCTTTGATAGTAAACACAACGACAGTGAAAATTTTGGAGGTAGGGAGTGATGTCTTTTTTTGTTCCCAGATCTTCTCTTTTTGGTTTTCAAACCACTTTCGATCAAGGCTGAATCTCAAGGTGCTATGTTTTTGCAGCGACGATGCATGTCGACAGAATTCGACAACTTCGATGAGTGATAGTGATGGTCTGTTGCCAGTGACGCTGCGAGATATGGATTTGGTGGCAGTTGCGAAAGGGGATATGGGAGGAGGAAGAGGAAAAAGGTCTTGTTGGTTTGGTTTCATTCTAGATCTAAAAGAAGTTATCTTGGATTTGGGTCGTTATCTTGGAAGCTGAGGAAATCGCCAAAAGCCCATGATTTCAATTATTTAATTGGCAAGGTGCAAAGTAAATTGTCTGGGTAGAAGGCCCAACAACTTCCCCTTGCGGGAAGAATGACCTTGGCTAAGGTTGTGATCCAATCTTTGCCTATATATCCCATGATGACTTCGTTGATTCCAAAAGGTGTTGTGCAGGAGATTCAGAAGTTTCAAAAGACCTTCATTTTGAGTATAAAAGTAATGATTCTTTTTGTGGAAAAACTTCTTGAAGTTGTGGCCTAATCTGTATATGGAGGAGTTTTGGGCTATAGGTAATGGGAAAAATGCTAATATTTGAATTGAGGAATGTTACTTCGAATATTCAGTCATATACTGTGAGTATGCTGGTTGATATGGATGGGAAGTGGGATGTGTTTATTTTAGCACCTCTGATTCCTCAGGAATACCTCGAAAAGATTCATGCTAACCTTCCTCCTTCTCCTATGGCTGAGGATGATAGTAAACTTTGGGCAAGAGAAATGAATGGTTTTTTTTTTCTTTTTCTAATGCTTATAGAGATTGAATGGCTTCTGTTTAATGCATGGTAATGGGGATTGGCAAAGAATTTTGGAGATTGTAGTCCCTCAAAGAGTTCAGGTTTGTCTTGAAAAATCAAGCACAAAGTCTGCTTACTGTATATGGAGGAGTTTTGGGCTATATGTAATGGGAAAAAGGTTAATATTTGAATTGAGGAATTTTACTTTGAATATTCGGTCATATACTATGAGTATGCTGGTTGATATGGATGGGAAGTGGGATGTGTCTATTTTAGCACCTCTGCTTCCTCGGGAATACCTCGAAAGGATTCATGCTAACCTTCCTCCTTCTCCTATGGTTGAGGATGATAGTAAACTTTGGCCAAGAGAAAGGAATGAGATTTTTTTTTCTTTGTCTAGTGCTTATAGAGATTGAATGGCTTCTATTTTATGCATGGTAATGGGGATTGACAAAGAATTTTGGAGATTGCAATTCCCTCAAAGAGTTCGGGTTTGTCTTGGCAAATCAAGGACAAGGTCTGCTTATTGTATATGGAGGAATTTTGGGCTATAGGTAATGGGAAAAATGTTAATATTTGAATTGAGGAATTTTACTTTGAATATTCGGTTATATACTATGAGTATGCTAGTTGATATGGATGGGAAGTGGGATGTGTCTGTTTTAGCACCTATGATTCCTCATGAATACCTCGAAAGGATTCATGCCAATCCTCCTTCTCCTATGGCTAAGGATGATAGTAAACTTAGGCCAAGAGAAAGGAATGGGATTTTTTTTTCTTTTTCTAGTGCTTATAGAGATTGAATGGCTTCTATTTTATGCATGGTAATGGGGATTGGCAAAGAATTTTGGAGATTGCAAGTCCCTAAAAGAGTTCGGCCTAGTGTTGGCAAATCAAGCACGAAAGGCTGCTTACAAGAGTTGGAAAAGCTAAATAAGAGCTTGGAAGTAAGTTTTGTCATAATTTCAACAATATGGAGGAGATCATGATCCATGTACTTAGGGTTGTCCTTTGGCATCTATGGTGGGGGTTCCACATCATTCACTTTAATGAGAGGAGTAATTTCTTTGGTACTTCTGTTGTTGATTGGATTCACTTGAATATGCATCATGATTTAGGTAGTGCTAAGGATGGGAAGTGGGTTGAGACTTGAGCTATTGTGTACTATTACTTTTAGTTATGGAGAAACAAGCACGAGCACAATCCAGACTGTTAGGGTTTACAAGCCTTGGGTGGTCATTCTGAGAGCCTGTCATGATTATTTTAAGGAGCCTATGATTTTGGCTAATAGTTCTATGCTATGAAGCATGGATACGCAAAAAAAAATTCAACGTATCAGACACACGACCGATACGGATACGTTGAGGATACTCCATTTTATGTATCAGTTTAGTCAAATATTTTCAAAGGGCATTTTTGTAAATTAAAAAAAGGTGCCCTAAATAGAACGAAGTCTGAAATAGATCGAAATTTGAAACGTGTTGTTGTGCTCACCTCTTCGACAACACAAGGCAACTCTGTTCTTCCTCTACTGTTGTCGTTCTTGTTCCTCCTCCGTCGCTGATTCGTTGTCGGCCGTCGCTGCTTCTCCTCCATAGTCGTTCACCGTTGTTCTTTCTTCCTCTTTTGTTGTTGGTCGCTGTTCCTCCTCTACCGCCTCTTGGTTCGCCGTCGTCCTTCTGTTCCTCCTCCACCATTTCATTTGCTAATCTTCCTCCCTGTAACTCTGTAAGTGAAGAAGACCGTCCCTTTTTTTATTTCATATCATTTTATTTTATATAAATTTGTATTATGTAAATTCATTTTTTTATATTATTTTATTTCACATCATTTTCTATTACCATTCAATTTGTATTATGAATGTCTTGCTGATCTTCTGCATTATATGATTATGCTTTTTATTTTTTATTTTTTGTATTTTGTAATATTTAAATTTAGATTATATGAAAATTGAAAAAGAATTATTTTTTCTTTTTGCAGTCTTGCAACGTGTTAGCGAATGATATTTTTATATTCTAATGATAAGATTAAAAAAAATAAAATACAATATATTTATATTCTGATGAGGAGATTGAATTCGGTTTATATGAAAATTGAAAAAGAATTATTTTCTTCAGTTTAAAAGCAATTTGTATTTAATATTTTTATGATTTACAATATTTGTTTTTATGATTTAAAAGCAATTTGTATTGTAAATGAATTATTTTTTCTTTATGTTTAAAAACAAATATTTTATTTTTAAATATGATTCTGTTTTGTTAACATAATAGAATGGAGTCAAACATAAATCAAAGCAATAGTTCAATATAATCCAATGCACGAAATGTGGATACTGAAGTTGAAGACTCGAGTAGACCATTGTGAAATTATGTTACTAAAGTTGGGGATGGAAATGAAGCAGAAGGGAATATGACTTGGAAGTGTAACTTTTGCAAACTTGAATATAGAAGTTCATACACGAGAGTAAAGGCTCATTTGTTAAAGATTAAATGTAAAGGGATTGGAATATGTAAGAGTGTTAAGGAGGCATCTTTGATGGAAATGTTGAAAATTGGAAGAGGAATATTCTGAAAGGGTAGGAATAATGCACCGGGACATGTTCCTTTACCACCCACTATCTTTTCAGCTACAACTAGTACATATGCTAAAAGACAAATAAGTGCAAGCATGAGTCCTATTGAGAGGGCTTTCAATATGAGGGAGCGGGAAGAATTAAATCATATTATTGCTCGGATGTTTTATTTTGCTGGATTTCCATTTCATTTGGCAAGGAACCCTTACTTTCAACAAGCATTCACTTATGTTGCAAGTCATAACATTGGAGGTATTTAATGTTATGAAATATTATGTTTCTTTTTATCTCATTTATTTCCCTTATTTTTAACTATTTTCTGTTGTGACTTCAGGTTATCGACCCCCTGGCTATAACTTGTTTCAAACTACTCTTTTGCAATAGGAGAAGGATAATGTTGATAGGTTGTGTATCCCTGCCCGATCTCTTTGGAGAACAAACGGTATGAATATTGTGAGTGATGGGTGGAGCGATTCCCAAAGGAGATCAATAATTAATTTCATGGCAGTATGTGACGGTGCAACCATGTTTTTGAAAAGTGTTGATTGTTCTGGTGATATCAAGGATAAATATTTTATCTTCAACTTGCTAAAGGAAGTAATTCAAAAAGTTGGGGTGGAGAAGGTGGTTCATGTAATTACCGATAATGTTGCTAATTGTAAGGGTGCAGGGCAACTTATTGAGCAAGAATATCCGACTATCAATTGGACACCATGTGTTGTTCACACGTTGAATTTGGCTTTGAAGAACATTTGTGCAGCCAAAAATGTGGAGAATAATGAGATTACTATAAGGTTCTGGGTGTCCACGTGGCACTTAATGATTATATATCATGCTTAGGAGGTTGTTAAGACCATAATGACCCTGCCGCCGATCCAGGATCGTTTTCTTTAGTGAACATTAGAAAGGAACCCGGATTAACGGGACCGGGTTGATCCTTCAAAGGGCGGAACCTTGGACTTGTGAAGTGCCAAGGTAAGAGCCCGAACGAAATTGGATAAGGTCGGAAGAGGGCGGAACCTTGGACTCGTGAAGTGCCAAGGTAAGAGTCCGAACGAGGTCGGATGAGATCAGAAGAGGGCGAAACCTTAGACTTGTGAAGTGCCAAGGTAAGAGCCCGAACAAGGTTAGATAAGGTCGGATAAAGTCGAAAGAGGGCGGAACCTTGGACTCGTGAAGTGCCAAGGTAAGAGCCCGAACGAGGTCAAATGAGGTCGGAAGAGGCGGAACCTTGGACTTGTGAAGTGCCAAGGTAAGAGCCCGAACAAGGTCGGATAAGGTCGGACGAGGTCGGTAGAAGGCGGAACCTTGGGTTTGATGAGGTGTCAGGTTAGACCCGAACAAGGTCGGACCAAAGTCGGACAAGGTAGGCCCGTGATGGGTAATCTGAACCCGGCATCATGTGCGTTGATGACAAGCTGTTTTGATAGCTGACACTTTTGGCGCGTGACACACGCGCCAGAGCCCTTTATAGAGACCTCTTCTCCACGTTTCGACGACAACACTATCGTCTTCTTCCTAACTTCGTTACTCCATTTTCCCAGAGAGAGAAACTTTGTAACCTCTCACCCTTAATTTGAATCCTTTTGCATGCAATTGGAAAGTTGGGAGGAACCCCCCTAGCTAGGTTTCAACCTTGGTTTCTTCTGAAAGCCATCGGACGGAGAGATTGCATCTCCAAGAACTCTAGCTGAGTCTTGACTTCGAGGGAAGGAAAACATTTAAGGGCATTCGAGCTTGGAGAAACTGACCCTTAGCCTTCTTGAACTTCCCAGAGGTAAGGCACCCTTATAGTTACAAATTCTTTGTTTTTGTATTTTGGAGAGGTATAGAGACCATCCGAGCTGAAGTTGGAGCCAGGCTTAAGGTCTTTGGAAAAGCATGAGTGTTTCTGTGCATGCAACGACTGATGATCGTCATGGAGGACTTGCATGCAACAGTTGATAGCTATTATGTGTCTTGCATGTTTTGCAGAGTGTGATATAGAGGGTAAGAGTGGTCGTGACGGCCGGGAGAGCCAGTGTGACACTCCGAGCAAGTAAGCTCTTGTTCTTGGGAGTTTTCCCTTGACCATGTTCCACCATACTCCGAGAGAGTGATGGTTCTTATATATCATGATACATATGGTATTGAGATTGCGTGTTACTGCCTTTTTGATTGAAAACATGTATATGATGCACACTATGTAGTATGTTGATTGTTTAATGAGATTCTCTGGCCAGTAGAATGGACTGAATATGGACTTCCCTAAGAGCCATATACGTCCGAGCAGAACCCTGAACGAATGTGCCCACCCGGGGTAGATGATCTCCCTCAGGTAGTGTTTGCCCGAAGTCCTGAGGGATTGTGCCCATTAAGTTGGATGATCTTCCTCAGGCAACGATATACAGAGAATGTGCCCATTAAATTGGATGATCTTCTCTTGTTATATCCGTGTGATTATATACATGTGATGCATTTTATGATAGCCGGGATGGCTAGCTTGTGTTATGCCTGTTTTGATGCTATGTATTGTGTAAGTGAACCCGGGAAAGGAGAAGCCTTCAAGAGCCCAGAGTTTATTGAGATTATATCTCACCCCGGTTGGAGATTATATTTTATTGCAGGAGATAGCCAGCGAGCCAAGGACGGGGTCCGGGGTAAGGGACCCGAGTAAGTGAGTGGACATTGGATCCCGGGACACGAGGCCAGATGGGATGGCAGGCTGAGGGATTCCAGACAAGAGGTCGAGCCAGGACGAGTTTTGAGTGAACCTTAGTCTCACTTTGCGAGCATGTTGGCTCATTTTGTTATGTATCTTTTTTTTATGTTTTGTACCCCGGTCAGGGACGGCGTGTGGATGAATGATGTTGTTGTACCTTGGGAACAACACCCGAGAGTCGGGTTATATATGTTTACCATACATTATGCACGTGTTATGTTTTATTGGGTGTTTTATGATGTCATTTCACTAACTGCTTCCTAATTATTTTGTTAAATTAATTGCTGCGCTTAACAACCATAATGTAATGTTAACAACCGAATGCATATGGGATGTTAAAATTACTTATGGAGAATGTAGCCATGTTTCAACAATCAAGACTTGCATCATGACTCATTCTATGAGATTGTCCATGTTTAATGAGTTTGTGCCATTGAAGTTGCTTTCTATTGCTGACACCCGATTTGCTTCCATGATTGTGATGTTAAAAAGGTTCAGGTTGGTAAAGGGTGGCCTCCAAAACATGGTTATTTGTGAAAAATAGAGTATTTATAAAGATGATCATCAAGGAAGGGCAAGACAAGTGAAGGAGAAGATATTGGATGATGAGTTCTAGGCAGACATTGATTACATCCTTGCTTTCACTGCTCTTATTTATGATATAATTAGGTTTTGTGATACTGATAAACCTTGTCTTCATTTGGTTTATGATATGTGGGATGCAATGATTGAGAAGGTAAAAAATGTAATATACTTAAAAGAAGGGTGGATCAATGGTGATGAATCAACATTTTTTCATGTGGTGTATCATATTCGTTAGACCAAAAGTTCAACTCCCCTTCATTGTTTGGCACATGCTTTGCATCCCAAGTAAGTTTTTTATAATTGTAACTTAGTTTAATACTTATATTAATTGAATCCATTTTGAAACTTGTAATTTTTTTGTTTTGGTAGATACTACAATGATCAATGGCTTGCTGGAGATCCAAGTCGAGTTTCTCCAGATGATGATGTGGAGATTAATTTAGAAGTAAAAAAGTTCTTCAGGAGACATTTTTCTAGTATGGAGGAAAGAGCTATAGTAAATTTGGAGTATGTCAACTTTGTTCAAATGAAAGGAGGTTTTAGAGAGTTTGAGGCTATTGAAAATCAATATATAATGAATCCCAATGATTGGTGGGGAGTTCATGGTTGTAGTGCACCTTTGCTTAAAAAGCTAGCTTTGAAACTCACTGCACAACCCTCTTATTCATCATGTGCTGAACGCAATTGGAGTACTTACTCTTTTGTGCATTCCATGATGAGGAATAAAATGGATCCCAAACGAGCTGAAGACTTAGTTTACATACATAGCAACCTCCGGCTCTTATCAAGAAAGAGTCCAAAATATAATGAAGGAGAAAGTCAGTATTGGGACATTAGTGGAGATGCAGTTGATATCTTTAATGATGTTGGAGCTTTAGATGGTGCTGCCCTTTCCCTAGATGAGCCAGAGTTGGAGGCAAATGTTATTAATAGCACTCCATATCCACACACTAATTGAAGTATTTATCAATTTTGTATGGATAATCTATTATTTGTGTTTATGATTTTCCTTTTATTATATTTTATTAATATGAAATACACTTTATATAAAAAAACATTATTTAATACTAAGACGTATCAAAATATTAGTATTTTTGAAATAACGTATCAATGTCTCGTATTAGGAACGTATCGAAAATGCTGTGTCGGTATCGGTGCTTCATAAGTTCTATGCTAAGATCTAAGGTGCATATTTGTTTACAGCCTTTGTCGAAAGGGTGGGTAACCATCAATTCTGATGATTTTGCTAATTAGCAAGATGATTTGACCGCTTGTGGAGGTTTGATTCAGAGGCATGATGGGAGATGGATTTGTGGTTTTTGCAAAAATAAAATAAAATTAGGAAGGACACCATCTTATGTAGCTGAATGTAGGGTATTTTGAAAGGATTGCAGTAAGCTAAGAGGAAAGGTATTAAGTTCCTCTAGTTGCATATTGACTCTAAAGCTTTAGTCAAGTGTTTGGGAAGTAATGATGCGAGTAGTGTTGTTGGTTGGAAGGTGATTAGGAGATTGATGAGTTCTTTCATGGGGATTCATTTTTGTCATATCTATCGTGAAGAAAATTCATGTGTAGACTCTTTAGCCAATTTGGCTTATGATTTGGAGAGGGATTTTGTGATTTTTGAGCAACCTCCTACTTATTTGCACGTGTTGCTTTTGGCTGATTGTTGTGGAGTTTTCACTCTACGACTTATTGCTATGTAGTTATCTTCTTTTGGGCGGCCTTTCTGGTTCCATTGAATGCCAAAAAAATGGAGATTTATATTGGATCATTGTACCTGTTATTAACTTACTATATTAAAAACACATATTGATGATTTTAGTGATTATTAAATGTTTGCTAAAAAATATCAAAATAAAACTTTAAAAATATAAAAAATTAAAATAATTTTTTTAAAATATAATGTACTAAATTGAAAATACCACAACATAATGGATAAAGAGTAAGTTGAGTCTAGTTATCCTTTCCCTTAATTGCCTCGTGTATCGTTTTTTTTCTTTTCAAATCAGCATCCTTGCATTGATCTGGCGGCTATTGCTTTAGCTGGAGAGAGCGGAAGAGAAACCCACGCTGGAGAAGATACGTATGCGGCTTGGAAGCGACCTCGGTTCGCGCCACCCACCCTTCAGAAAATCTAAACCTAATTAGCCTCTGCAAAACGAAACACCCATCGCCCTTTCATCTGAGTTTCCATATAGAAACCCTAAACCTACCGAACCCTTTCACTGCTAGTTCTTTGTTCTTTGTCGTTCTTGTGTGATTCGCAATATAAGGTACTTGAGCTTTCGTGTTTTTGGTTCGTTCAATTACTCTTTTCTTTGTCACTGTATTACTCTCTAGCATTTTGTATGTGTTTTCTCTTTCGCACTTCTTTGTTTACAATGTAAACGACTTTGGCAGTTAAGTCTCTGCAATTCGTCGTTTCTGTGTGCTTTGGATTTGGATTTAACTTCTGTTTGATTAAATTAGGGTTTGGCATGGCGAGAAGACACAGCAGCAGCAGCGAGTCAAGTGAGGATGACGTGAGAAAACGCCGTAGTAGTGAATCTGAGGATGGGGAGAGGGATAGGTATCGACACGGAGGTGGGAGTAGTAAGAAGAGTTCCGGTCACTGCAGTCACAGGGCGAACGGTGATGACAGTGATTCGGGAGGAGAAAGAAACGGTGCTAAGAGGGATGGGAAGAGTAAGAGTAGGGAGAGAAAGGAGGAGCCTGAGAGCTCTGAGGAGGAGGGTCAGATTGTGAGCAAAGAGAGGGTTAGGGAGGAGAAGGAGGAAGATGGGAGATTGCAGTGGCGCCATGATGGGCATGGAAGGAGAGACGATCAAGAAGATGACTGGGGTGGTAGGGAATCTCGTCGTGGGAACGTTCAGGATGAACGGCTAGGGGAGAGAGAGAGTCACAGATTGCATCATGGTGATAGATGGCGTGGAGGTGATGACGACAGGCGGAAATTTAATGAACGCCGTCGGCGTCACGATTCGGAGGAAGAGGATCACAGGGAGCTGACCAGGAAATTGGAAAGGGATAGAGATAGGGATAGGGATAGGAGGTGGAAAGTTGAAAAGGGTGGTGACAATGAGAGGGATCGCCGCACACGTCATAATTTGGAGGAAGAAGATGATAGGGAGTTGGCTAGGAAATCAGATAGGGATAGGAGGCATAGAGTTGAAAAGGATGATGGCAGTGAGAGGAACCATAGGGAGAAGGATGTGAGCAAGCGGCAAGAAGAAAGTAGGAGGAAAGAGGATGGAAATGGAAGAATGGTTGAAGATGCAAAGCCTCGACGACAGGCAACAATACCGGGAGCTAACCTGAACGGTGATGCATCGAATTTGGGCAAGAGTGGAGGTGTTTACATTCCCCCCTTTAAGATGGCAATGATGATGAAAGAAGTTCAGGATAAAAGTAGTGTAGAATATCAAAGGTTAACGTGGGATGCTTTGAGAAAGAGCATTAATGGGCTTGTAAATAAGGTTAATGCTACTAATATAAAAAATATAATTCCAGAATTGTTTGCAGAAAACCTGATTAGGGGAAGGGGACTCTTTTGTCGGTCATGTATGAAGTCACAGATGGCATCTCCGGGATTTACAGATGTTTTTGCTGCCTTGGTTGCTGTCGTTAATACGAAGTTTCCTGAAGTGGGGGATCTTTTGCTAAGAAGGATTGTTTTGCAGCTTAAGAGAGCTTATAAGCGGAATGACAAGGTGTGTAACTACCCCTCTTTTTCTTAGATCAGTTTTATGCTTTAAATTTTATTTTATTTGCCTTTTGTTTCTCATTGTGTTCTTCATTTGTCTTTCATCATTTATAGCCTCAATTACTAGCAGCTGTTAAATTTATAGCGCATCTGGTGAATCAACAAGTGGCTCATGAGATCATTGCTCTAGAGTTACTCACAGTTTTACTCGAGAAACCTACTGATGACAGTGTTGAAGTAGCTGTTGGTTTTGTCACAGAATGTGGTTCAATACTGCAGGATCTCTCACCTAAAGGTCTTCATGGTGGGTATTCTCTCAATCTATTATGTGGCAACAGTGTGCTTAGGTTTTTATTTGTAAATATGCTAATGAATATGCCTTTTGCCTTTTTCTTGTTTCCTATTGCACTTCATTTTACATCAGAAATCTTTTTTCTCCTTCATGGTATTAACTACTTTGGGAAAGCACGGTAAAGCTAAGTAAATGATATTTGGGTTAAAGATTACCTCCTCCTCTGCAAGAGAGGGGCAGACTGGATTATAGGGTTTTAAGATTCCAGTTGTATGAAATTGTGTTAGAGTTTTAGGCTGGGTAGATTAAGGAAACAAGTTAGATCAAAGGTGATTTGAAGGTATGTTAGATGATATGTGGTTTGCAAGTAATGAAAATTAATTTGTTTGGGTGCTGTGTGGTTAAAATAGGAGCCAGAGTTCATTATTTACTGAGTGTGGGGTATGCAATTCTTATTTAGAATATCAAACCTGTAATATTATCATTTATTACTAAAACCTCCTTGTGAACTTTTGTAACTTGTTTTTAGTTATTTGATTCCGAGAATTAAGTTTCCTAAGTAATTATAATGCCCAAACAAAAGCAAACATATATGTTTGTAGATATATTTCAGAGACTTGGTAGCTTTGCTCCTTTGATACTTTTTCTTATCCCCTTTGTTTGTATCTTCTATTTTTAGGGAGGATAACATATCCTGCTATACAGCTATACCTCTGAAATCTTATATCTTAATGTATTTTTTCTTTTTATCAAAACAAAAAAAATTATGTATCTAATTATTGCTCTACCCAAGTGCTCCACTTGCTTCAGGTCTTCTGCTGGTTAGTATTTCTTTATATTCCTGCATGCTTGAAAAAATATGCTAATGCAAGACACTTGTGTATATGTGCAAATGATGCTTAGATCAATTTCAGTCTTGGAATTTTTTGCTGAATAGGATTTATAATTTTGCAGGTATCTTTGAGCGTTTTCGTGGAATTCTTCATGAAGGAGAAATTGACAAACGTGTTCAGTTTCTGATTGAAGGCTTATTTGCAATAAGAAAAGCGAAGTTTCAGGTACTTCTTTTTTATTGTTTGTGATAGGAATAACACATTAACAAAATAACACAGAATTCAACTCTTTTGTTAATCAATTTAAAGGAATAGTTGAGATTGAAATGTATTTCAATGGTTACACTGTGTTTACAGGGCTATCCAGCTGTTCGTCCTGAACTAGATCTTGTGGAGCAGGAAGATCAGATAACTCATGAAGTCTCCTTGGATGAGGAGATAGATCCCGAGATTTCCCTTGGTACATTTTGTATTGAAGTTTGTATCTGTTTCTAATTTGATTGATTGTGGTCATATGTCATTGTGATTTCTTTATTTTCCATTTTTTTTCTCAGATATATTCAAGCCAGACCCCAATTTCCTGGAGAATGAGAAGCGTTATGAAGAGTTGAAGAAATCAATGCTGGGTGAGGAATCTGAGGATGATGAGGAAGGCTTGGATTCTGAGTCAGACAATGACGATGAAGATGATGACTCTGATGAAGAGGACGAAGAACAGATGCAGATAAAAGATGAAACAGAGACAAATCTTGTCAATCTTCGAAGGACAATATACTTAACAATTATGTCTAGTGTTGATTTTGAGGAAGCTGGTCATAAGCTTCTGAAAATTAAGCTAGAGCCAGGTCAAGAGGTGAGCTTGGAATCTTTGCTAGCAGTTACTGTTCTGTTGGTAAAACTATCTATGTGCTCCTTTTAATAATATGGAAGAACTTTAGAATCTAGTTCAATGATCGGTGTCATTATATTGGACAACATGAATGCTCCCTTTCTTTATCTCTCCCTTGTATATAATCACTAATTTGCTAAAACTCTGCTAGCTTCTGAAAATTAAGCTAGAGCCAGGTCAAGAGGTAAGCTTGGAATCTCTGCTAGCAGTTACTGTTCTGCTGCTAAAGCTATCTACTTGCTGGCTTTTAATAATATGGAAGAACTTTAGAATCTAGTTCTATGATTGGTGTCATTATATTGAAAAACATGAATGCTCTCTTTCTTTATCTCTCCTTTGTATATAATCTCTAATAACTAATTTGCCAATTTGTATCTTGGCATTTATTGATCTTTTAGATTTGCATTAAATTGGGTACCACTTGTGTGCAAGGTTATTTGGTTCTTTTGTTTTTGTTGTTATCTTATTGTTGTCTAATTTGATGCTCTTTTAAAGAACTAGTGCTCCAATTACATCATGTCTAACTGTTATAATTTATAACCACTGCAAGCATTGGCTGCATCTATACTTAGTTACTCAGATTGAACATTCATTTCCAGCATCTGTTTTATCATTCTCTGTTTGTTAAGTTATACCTGTTAATTACTTAAAATAATTACAATTTTGGTGACAGATGGAGTTGTGCATTATGCTTTTGGAATGTTGCAGCCAAGAGAGAACCTATCTCCGATATTATGGTCTTTTGGGACAGCGTTTCTGCATGATCAACAAAGTACACCAAGAAAATTTTGAAAAGTGCTTCGTGCAACAGTACTCCATGATTCACCGACTTGAAACAAATAAACTGCGAAATGTGGCAAAGTTTTTTGCTCATTTACTTGGCACAGATGCTCTACCTTGGCATGTTTTATCATATATACGCTTGACTGAAGAGGACACAACTTCTTCTTCACGTATATTTATTAAGATTCTCTTCCAGGTTCTGAGATTCAACCTCACATATTCCTCTTTTTGTTTCTTTATATACTTGCATTATTATATCACCAAGTTTGAATTATGTGTTTTAGAAATATACTTTTCTTAGACCTGCAAATTTTTTTGGGCTTGTTGTCTTATTATGCCTGCTTTTCTGTATGTGGAAGATTTTGATTTCAGTTTATGATGTTGCAGGAATTATCAGAACATCTTGGAATCCGGCTGCTAAATGAGCGGTTAAATGATTTGACGATGCAAGAATCTTTTGAATCCATATTTCCAAAAGATAATCCAAAAAACACACGGTTCTGCATTAACTTCTTTACATCCATTGGTCTTGGTGGTCTTACCGAGAACCTACGTGAGTATTTGAAGAATATGCCACGTCTTATCATGCAACAACAGAAACAAGTTTCACAATCTGAATCAGATGATGAGTCAGGAAGTTCTGATTCATCAGATTCTGGAACTGCTAGTTCAGAGTCAGAGTCAGACTCAGCTAGTTCTGATGAAAGTGACAGAAGACGAAGAAAGCGGAGGAGAAAGTGAAGCAATTTTATGCTATTGTCGAATGCCCATGCATCCACAAAACTGATTGAATATCCATGGTTTCTCCATCTTTAAATAACTGAATGAACTTGCCTGTTTATGTACTGTGAAAGGGATATGTGGGCTCTGCTGGTTGAGATGCTGAGCTTGCTTTATGGATCTGTTTAATTTTGTTCTTAAGATCATATTCTTTGGAAGGGTAGAGTATTGATGTTCATAAAGATGCTTCTTTTTATTTTTTATTTTTGGTTTTGCAGAGCATGATTGGAAGAATTATCATATGATTGTAAAACGATAATGTCACATGTTTTCTTTAAAGAGGCAAGGATTTTAGAGTTAGATTGTAGGTGGTGATTGTCCATATGAATGCTGCATCCTATGTCTATTATCTTTCTTCTCTACATCAATTTTAAAATATTGAATGTTAGGCACTTCTTGGAGCATCCATTTCTTTAGCAGATTTAATAATGTTGAAGCTTCTGAATTGGAATTTAGAGGCAACAAAAGGAATTTCTTTTTTTCGTTTTTAATGACGGCTTAATCTTTACATTTATTCCAATACAGTTTTACTTTGGATTTCCATGCTTGGGTTCAGCTTAATAGAATCTCTGAGTTTCATATGACTTGTCTTCTGATTTTTCTTGAATCCAGGACTTCTAATGTGTTCTGGTGGTTGCTGTTTTGAGGCAATTTATTATTAGTCACTATTCAAGGCTGTTATGGTTCGATTGGGAAGTATTTCTCTGTTTGGGAGTTATTAAGAGACTCATTGGGTATTATATGTTGGTAGAAAGCAGTTGCATCTCCAGCCTTTGGGGATTAGATTACTGGATCTGCGGCTGCTGTGATATTTTATTTTATCATTAGAGTGCTTCACAATCCATTAACCATGTTCAGGAGTAGGAGAAATCTGCCACAGCAAGGAGAGTTCGCTGTATAAATAGGAAATTATATGCAACCACACTTAATATGACAATCAAATTCAAATAATAGGTCATGCTTGGGATGAGACTGGTGGTGGAATTGCAATATGGTTGGTGTCATTGTGCTTATATATTGCATTGACTAGCTAGGGTGTCTTTTGCAACGTGTTTGGTGCAAGGATTAGTCTTTTGTTCTGTATTTTACTAATCTAGATATGGTTATGCTCAGTTCTGATTTGGAGATGCTATATTCTGTTACAAGCTTAAGTTTTGGATTACTATACTTTGTTTTTTTGTTCACTTTGGCTGAGGTTAGTGTTGATGCCTCACATTTGCTGAGGGTGGAGCCTTGGTGCAATATTGGTGGGTCTTCTTTCATTGAGGGTGTGTAGTGTCAACAAGTGTGGAGTTTGGGGACTTCTTTTTTTTCCTGTTTTAATGCAGACTTTCTTTGTAAGGCTTGACTCAACATTTTTACTCGTTCGACTCTGCTTGAAAGCTTATTTATTAGTTTTCTTTTGTTTTTTTACAAGCATGAAGACTATCATTTTAGGAATTGTCAAACATTAAGGATCGGATCCTCTCCTGTTACTTTTAACTGGACAGGTCCTGTTCAACAAATCTGAACCATTGTTTATTTATTTGATCTCATCTATGGTGGAAATTAAATCCCCCAAAACTCGCTGTTTCATTAACCCTCAAAAGCAAGGTCACAGTGCGTACGCATTCTCCTCGTCTTTCACGTTTCACTGTAAGCCACCCATTAGAGAGCTTGATGTACCATCGTATTGCAGTGTCCATCAATGGTGATGCTGACTGGCTTTGTGAGTAAGCAGCAGAAGGGTGACTCCAGCAATGATTATGGAGGCGAACACAGAGCAAGAAAAGGAAGGAGACTAGCAGGTTTTGGGCGGATTCTGGCAGCATTGTGGTGGTGCGGCAAGAGAATTCCAATGGTGATTGTTGGGTTAAGAAATTTAGTGGAACTAGTTGTTGTCTTTCTTTCCAATCACATGGTTCAAAAGTGAAGATTAAATTTAAGTTTATTGGGCTATCTGTGTTTTTGCTTTTTATTGCAAAGTTGAGAACGAACGTACCTCTTTCCAACCACTCTACTAACTCTTATTTCCAGTCAATAAAAGAATAACTTCGTTCTTCAGATTATAAACAACCAGTCAAGCACAGACCCTCCTCTTCTTTTGATAACACAACATCAACATTTGTTCCTCTTGCTTATGGAACACCAATACAAGCTCTTGGGTTCTGATACCAGCTTGATAAAGATTGGTATAAACTCCCGTGCGCCTTATTCCACTGCCATGAGTAAAACTTTATGGTCTCCTTAATTTCATCAACTTCCTTTTTCCTATTTGAGAATATCTAATCATTCCTCGCAAGCCAAAGAGCCCAAACGATAGCATTCTTGGTGAAAAAGAAGAATGGGATTTTAATTAATGAAATGGTGAGTTTCATGCACTTTAATTTCCACCGTAGATGGGATCAAATAAATAAGCAATGATTCAGATTTGTTGAACATCACATCTCCGGTTAAAAGTAAAAAGGAGAGGATTTCGATCCGAATATTAAAATATGAACACTTTTTTGAGCTTTTTTACTTGGATTTTGTAGGAAGATTTAGCAATGGACAAGATGCAAATGTGGAAGAAAGGGTGGGATGGGAGATTATCAATTGACTCTTTTCAAAGCGTTAAGTTTTACTACCTATCTTTTTTTGCATCTTTCTTATTTGTATGGATTGGCTATGTTATTTTTATGAATCAGATGTTGTAATTCTTGGCTTGGATGTACACCAATAATTTCCTAACGCAAATGTGTCAATGGAATTTTCCTAATGCAAGGTATGTTTTCATCTGAAATTTTTTCACTCAAATTTACTTTTTTATTCTTATAGTTTCCAGTCATGGGAGAAGACTTTATTTTTTTAAAAAAAATTGTTGATCAATTTCTGGTTAAAATAATGTGTTAGAGCATCTCCTATAAGATATCTCACAACTAGATCTTAGTCTTAAGATTGTTAAGATTTATTACTGAAGTAGAATGTTGGATATCTATATAGAGATTTAATACTTGTATAAAAACTGATAAGATCTGTATTCATTTAAAAAATGATTTTTCACTCTCTTCACACAAAATTGATTTGCATCTAATTCTTGTAGAATTTATAAAAAATGATTTAAGATATTAAAATAAGATTTATTATTAAAGTAAAAAATAGAAAAAATCTTGAGAGTGATGTGATCCTGTTGATCTACCAAAAAAAATAACTAAGATATCAAAATGAAATATTTTATTGGAGATGCTTTATGTTGGCAGGATGGTTAATACGGTGCTGTGCTGACATTAATGAAAGGATGAGGGCTATACTGATTGTCTGGCTAATTGAGGTATGTTAAATGTTCCCTCCTAAGTCATTGTGCTTAAAATTTGCCAATATTTTGGCCTTAAGGATTAAATATAATCATTTTTACCATTTAATTTTAAATGCCTTAGTATTATTTGATATATGTTTGTTTTGATCCTTCAAGTGTACGAGAAATTTGACCTC
Organism: Glycine latifolia; assembly: GCA_013407115.1. Taxonomy (NCBI): domain Eukaryota; kingdom Viridiplantae; phylum Streptophyta; class Magnoliopsida; order Fabales; family Fabaceae; genus Glycine; species Glycine latifolia. The sequence goes on along the minus strand of CM023958.1, from coordinate 13,244,220 downwards.
ATGCACGATACATTGTTTCTCACAGTTTCTCTTATAGATCTGTTTTCCACAAGGCTGTGACTGGTAAGAAAGAAGCACCGAATATGAGATTGTTTGAATAGGAAAAATCAAATTTGTTTATTCTTTTGGGCTGATTTGTTTTTATTCTTCTAATCACAGATTCTGCATCATAGGCAGCCATAAACGGTTCAATATTTCGTCCATCTTTCCATCTTTCTCATTCCCAATTCCGTTTCTTCACTTCTTTATTAATTGTGCTCTCTGTTTCCGTAACCTCTAAGAGTCATTCTCACTTTTTTCATTTCATAAAGATTTTTTATGCTGAATTTCGGAATAAAAATAAGTATTATTGTAACCGTGTAATTTGAAATCATTTCACAAAATCCAAATGTCCCTAATTTTTCTATTCCTTTTCTTCTATTTCAGGTCATCAAGGTTCTTAACATCATTTAACTTTATATGGAAAACCCATAGGTTTGAATAAAGTTTCACATGAAGCTTATAACTTGACTTTTATTCTCCTCTATGTGTACATGGTGTTTAAGTATGAAATCTGAGCTTATTATACTATGACTTTTGTTCTACTATATTAAATATACACAAGCAAATAGCAATACTACAAATCCATGTTCTTCCTTTTCAATTGAACTAAAGTTTTAGGTGATTTATCTGCATTGCAATTCACCAAGTATGATATTTAGATTCATTGTTTATTCACCAAACGAGGCTTTCTATATCTTATTGTCTTATCAACTTTCCAACTCAAAAGCTATCAATCAAGGCAAAAGAAACTTCTTAGGATTCAAACACCATGAAATCACACCTGCAATTCAACAAAATATGTTTATTCTTCCATAAGATTATGAACTTTGAACCATTTAGGCAGAAAAGTATGCACGTGAATGATATTTCTAAAATTTTATTTTTTTGACTTTCCATTATAATTAATTTAATTTTTCCTTTTAACTCCTCACTTCTTGGTGATAGATTGATGCAATGATGCTAAAAACAGTCACATGAGGAAGCTTGGGACATAAAGCTTGCTGCAATAAGAGGATTTTAATTGGACTTCTATAAGACTGGTCAACAATTATATTTAAGAAGAAAATTTAATAGACAAATTCACTGAATTATCGTGTAAGCTTGATAATTTAGAGAAGAATGACAAATGCCTAACAATGATATCCACCTAGGCAACTGAATTATACTTGGACAAGATTCTACTGTGTTCCTGACACTTGCAACAAGAATAGTGCTTTTATATTTATTTTTATTAATGTGTTATGAAATTCCATATGTTTTCCATGAGTTCCTTATTATTTCACTTATTCGTACATGGTGAATGAAGGGTGTGAAATTGAAATTGAAACAAACAATTCCTATATATATATTGAATGGAAATTATATTGAAAGTATCAACACAAAATTACAGAAATGAAGATCAGTAATTGCTCCTAGCCATGGACCAAACTCATAATATCTATTTTTCCTTCATATATCTCTGATATTCTTTCGCATATATACTTACTCATGTAAACAAACTAACTCCCCTCTCTCCATCTACATGTTTCCTGCTTGGTTGTTAATGAGTTTTAGTAACTGCTAAATTGAGTCTATGGTGCATGGTCCCATCAATACCATTACAAGATTAATATTAGATGGAATTAAATCGTTTAGGAATGATAATTGGATTTCTATGAACTGGACTAAATCAAGAAAGTTTTGATTTATATTGATTTGGTTCTCAACTTCTTTTTTTTAAACGAACTTAAATTGAAATTATTCTTATATTTAATTTATACATGTTTTTATTTTTTAGTATTTGAAAACCGTCTTTTTAAAATTTAAGTGCCATAGTTATTTATTTTCTATATAAATCTGTTATTTTTTCTAGTAAATTTGTTACTCGATCTTATCATATCTTTTTTTAATTTTTTTAAATAGATTTAATTTTTTAACTCGTTGATTCAAACTCATCAATCCATTTTTTAATTGAATGATTCGATACAATTAAATAGAGTTGATTCAAAAAATTCAAAATATAATTTCAAATATATAAATAAATAAAATTAATTATTAATTGGTTAGAATTTTTTCCTTTAAAAATTAGGTAAGCACTACGTGCTTTCACTTTTTATGTATTTACAAAAATATTTTTTTAATTATTAGATTTTAACTTTTAAAAGTTTAATATGATTTATTTGACATGAGAGAATCGGTAAGACATAACACTGGTTCAGAAAAGTTGAATATTTTTTTATGATTTTATTTTAAAATCAATTTTCTACTTATCTTTTAAAAAAATAAAAAAATCATCAAACGTTGTTTTGAGATTGTTTGAGATTCAAGCCAAGGAGATAATTAGGTGAGTTACCATTGTTCGAAATATAAACTAAAAGAAGGCAGGAGCAAAGCCTATTGATTCACATGTTTGCTAACCTACTTAAAGAAAGGAGAAAGGCTTGCTGTTGCCAATTGATAAAAGTAAAAGTCGATATAAACAACCCTAATGATTAGTTGATAGTGAGATGAAAATTTTAAAACATGTACATCATAATATTTCTATTTATATGTATGTTCATATAAATAGTTGAGGTACAATTTGTAGCAAAAAAGAAATAGTTGAGGTGCAAAAAGTATAAAAAAATGCATAAATTTATAATCTATTAAATTTATAATTAGTAAAATAGAAATGTGGACACATAGCTGTATTTTTGTTAATAATAATAATAATAATTTGTCAGCATGCTGACAAATATATAGCCACAGAGAATGCAAAGCCTTACAAATTTCTGTCATTTTAATTCTTCTCAAAAGACTAATATATTATATTCGGTTTATAAGGTCTAAAAATATGACAAAATAAACTGAGGGGTACTTAGAGTCTTGGACAACTACAGATGTCGATCACATACTAGAATACGCGTTCCACACCTCCTTTCTTTCTTCTGCTTTGCCAAATTCTTTTAACAATCCCGTGTCACATGTATTGAATACAATGTACCGCATACCAAGTTCACTACTTCAAAGAAAGTGTTAAAATAATTGTGTAAAATGACGAATTCGAACCACGTAAAACGTGAACTGCGTACGATATGCATGCATATACCGTGGGCCTTGGATTGTCATAGTATTTGTGGACCCAATATAAGTTGGAGGGACACGGGGCTTTAAATCAGTTTTGGGAACAGTGGCAAAACTGATTGGGATGTTGCTAGCGTTATGAATTTGCTAATACTTGGTCAATATGTGCTGAACAACGTGTTAAGTACTTTCGATTGAAATTTTCATTTAATTTCTTGAATTTTTGTTGAAATTTGGAGTTCTTAATTGTACGCTAAATTTTTAATATATATTTCTATTCATTTTCATGGCTCCACTTTTGTTTGCATTATTTTGGTATTGATTACTAATAAGTATGTGATATAAGCTTGTTGAAAAAAATGGCATCTATTAGTTAGTTTATGTGTACAATTTTGTCTATGCTGAGAGATGGCTCAGAGCAAGGTTGGCATCCTCTTCGTGTGTGCGTAGGCAGGGTAGATATCCATCATGTGAATGTGATTGTTTGATTTTGCTCTAGGACTTGATTGGTAGTTAGATAAATTTAATACGTAGTGTTAGTGGTTTATATGAAGCAATTAATGTCACTACCTAGCATAAATCTTGTAGGCAATCTCATGGATTGTCACACTTGTGCTAATTATTAGGACAGATATGAATGCCTGTTAGCTTGGTTTGCAGTGTTTACAAGGCCACAAGATTAAATGGTGCTTGAATTGATATTTATAAAATTGATTTTGAACGAAATTAATTTTGAAATGATGTAATTTATGTTTATATATTTTTACTATAAAAGTAAGTTAGAAGTAAAATTCAATATAAATTTAGGTAAAATATCTGGTTTGAAATAAACTAATTAATTAATTAATCTAATATTCTATGCATATTAATAACATATAAGAGAATAACTTAATTTGAATAGAATATCTAGTTTGAAACCTTATAGAATTTTGTTAGTAATGTTTGATATTTAACATTTATTATTGGGATGTAAGCATTCATAAAATAATTTCATATTTATAGTATAATTTAAATGACTGAATAGAAAGAATAGAAGTGAGAGAATATGGTAATGTTTATATGAATAATTTTATACAACATAATACTTAATTGAAAGTTTAAAAGTATTTTTCATGCATCAAAATGATAGTACATGTTAAGTTCAGATATAAAAATATCAATAAGTGATCAAGGGACTAAAATGACATCAAATTGCTATGTTTGATACCAAATTGAACAATCAACTTTTTTTACATGTGATAGGCTGATAGAATATACATGACAACTGTCAGTTGTCATGTCATCATCAGAAATATCACATAGACACAATTGTTTGAGTTAATAAAAAAAAACTAATAGTAGTACTAATTGTCACAGTTTTTGTAATTTTAGGGATAAAATTTTAATTTTTTATCTTTTAAGGATCTAGTAGTAAGTGTCTAACAAATTCAAGAACGAAAATAAATATTTATTCTAAATTAAATATTTATACTTTTAAAATTAATTATGCAAATTTAGTTCATTTTATTTTATGTAGTTCTCATATTTTTATTTTTCTATCTAAATATTTGGGGTTTGTGATAAGTTTGGGAAATGAAATGAATATAAAAGTTAGAGTTTTAGTGAAAAGTTGATAAAATATAAATGATTTTGTAGGATGTGAGATCTGAATTTAAAGATAGAAAAATTACGTTTTTTTAGATTATTATTTTATTTATAAAAAGTGGTAAAACATGAAGACGCCTCCAATACTACCACTCAACCAGCCACCAGGCATACGCTAATGGCATGTTGGAAATTGGAATTACTGCAGAAGCTGCAACTCGACTCATGAGTTTGAGTAAATTTTTAAAATAATTTAATTGATTTGATTTGTAAAAATTTTGAGTAGAAAGTAAGAATTCAGGCTTTAAAATAAAAACTAACTAGATGGACGAACTGAATTTATTTAAATTTAAAAGTAAAAAAAAATAATTGGCAAAAAATTAAAATAAATAAAATTAATATATAATTCCAACTATAGTAATTACAAGTGAAATTAATAGCTTTGGATTGCAAATTGAAAAGCATCCTAACAGCTGCCAAAAAAATCAATTGAAACTAATCTAATCTATAATCTATCTATAATTATAAATTTAAGAATCTTTAAATAGGTTTGGAGTCTACATGCTCAAGTAAGATTGTTTCTCAAGCTTTGAACAACACGTGTTATCATTTGGGACTTTTAAGCTGTTTGGTTTGATTACAAATTATATTTTGAATTCAAATTCATATTAAATTCAAAATTATAATTAAATCAATTAATTAATCCTTATTTTTTGTCCATTTGACTTATTTAAATTGATTATTAATAAAGGTATTTAATGCATATTTGGGAATTAATTTCATGCATTTTTGTGGTTAAGAAAATCAATGAACTTTTGATGAAATATCATGAGGACTACCTGATTGTTTATGTTTTATTTTTAGAAGTGAATACAATAATATCTAATTATTATGCTTATGACAATCTCATGGTCGAGGTTGTGGTTGTTATAATGGTCATAGACATAATCGTGAAAGAAGTTTTTAGGATATTATTTTTCACTGGGAAAGTAATGTAAAAAAAATTGATTACCTTGTTAGTAAAGAGAGTGTCAAGAAATAATTCTCTCATACTATATTCTTGAAGTTATGATCAGTAGAATGTTTTATGTTCCTTATGTTTTGTATGTCACCAAACCTTATGTGAATTTTTCTAAGACAATAAATATTTTAATAAGATTGTTATCTTTCAAATATATTTTTCTACATTTTTTATTGTTTCTATCAAGAATAATAAAACTTTCTATTATTTAGTAATGCGAGAAGTCAATGATAGTACTATTTTTTATATTACAAATATAATTGAAGGTTCCAAAAGAAATAATATATAATTACTTGTAGAAACAAAGTTGCACAATAATAAAACAATGCATTTCCATATCTTAAGTCTCATGAAAACATTTTAAGTTTTAAGGATATCTATCTAAATGGATATCATATTTAAATGAAGGAAAGGTGGCATATCTTTATATCATGAGACTTAACTTGTGTATTGGAAAAATTACATGTTTTTTTTTTTTTTTATGGTTTGTACTACACGAAGTATGTAACGATCCACCACATAGCTACTGTATTACTAACTCATGACCATGATATAAATTCATGTTAAAAAGAAAACACCCCTTTGGTTACTTGTAAAAAAACTGTGATAAATTTCGCGAGCATATAACGACCATCATCATAGAAAATACACGTAAATAAAGTGTATATAGAATATCTCAAATATATATATATATATATATATATATATATATATATATATACACATATACAAGACATAACTTAATTACAAGTGCAAAAGATCACGTTTCAAAATATGCACCAAGTGTTTTACAAATGAAAAGAGAAGTAGAAGTCAGGGGTGTAATTAGCAAAATAAGAAGTGCATCCAGTAAAACAAGGGGAGCATCTAGCAAAATGCAACTCCTACCTGGGATCATGTCCATTGACATCCCAGAAAAACACGACGGCTCCAATCAACCCGGTCATCTCCCAAAAGCATCTATTGCTACCCATCTACTCACACGAATCCGATTCGCGATCATCACAGGTACCATCCACAAGGTACAACAAAGCAAATGTGAGTTCATCATATTAAATAACAACAATAAGTACAACAGGAAAGGGACACAACCTGGTCATGAAGCAACACGGTCATCAACATCTCAATACAAACATTCCAAGCATCCATCAAATATTAACATATACGGTCATCCACAAACATCTCATAAATCAACTTATATATCTAGCATGATGCATGCTTCTAACTCAATCCTCATCATGCAATGTGGTACCATCTTGGAAATGGGTCATCCCTGTGATCAGATGATGCAGTAACTTGTCAGGGTCACTCTGTCGTGCACAGGAATCACTCCCCACGGTGATCAGCCAATGGGTGTCAGAAGGAGTTCCCAACAGATGTGGCCCCCCAGTACCTCCGTACCCTACAACCAATCATCAACCCCATGTACGCCATGCAAATGTCGTATGTTACATAGGCACTATCAATGTATGACCCGACTAGGAACACAATCCTTTTCTGCAAGGATAACCCGTCATACACCCCTATGTAACATACCGCCCACACAAGGGCCCATCGATGCACTGACCGCGGTCCTCGCAAGGTTCATCACCCGGTTCCAGCATCTCACATCTATACATAGAATAACACCAAGACACTATTAATGTATGACCCGGCTAGGAACACAATCCTTCATCGCAAGGGTAACTCGTCATACACCCCTGTGGGTATTTTATGTATATTTAAACACGTTCATCATCTCAAGCCATCACATAGGCCGAGTTCAATGCTACCAATGTAATCACATACGTCACTCACAAACACATACAAACAAGTGAACCGGTGTGAAGTATGAGGTGTCCGGGTTGGCACTTAGACATACTATCTTCAGGTAAGAATTCGAACAAGGTCGGACGAAGGTGGACAAGATCGATCAAGGCCGGTAGAACTCGGACAAGGTCGGTAAGGGTCGGTCATAAGGGGTATAGTTTGGACAAGGGAAGGCAAGAGTAGCAAGAACGGATGAGGTCGGGGAAGGTCGGTCGAGGTTGGTTGGGTTTGGTAAGGATTCGCCAAAGGCGGTTAAGGGGGTCCTTAGGTTTCCATATAAGTCCCAAGGGTAGTTTCCGCACTATGTAATCGATTGCTTAAGCGCTGTAATCGACTATAACTGATAGCGCTTGTAAGATCCCGATGGCTTTTTTTTCGAGAAGACACGAGCTCATCCGGGTTAGAGAACCCAATGGCTCTTTTTCCGAGAAATTCTGAGGTCACCCAAGTTAGCAACTTGGTAGCTTTCACCCTCCCTCTTGTGAAGTAACTTGAGCTTTACAGCTCTTAACATAACCCTCCGGGTAAGGAACCCAGGACGTCTTAAAGAAAAAGAAGCGAGTCCTAACAACTCTTAAGGGAATAACCCCGGGTAAGTAACCCGATATACAAACGTCCGCCAACGAAGACTAAGTTGCGTCCTACATGCATGTGTGCTATGTAACCCGCTTAACTCGGCCTACCCATCCCGATAGTCGATGTCCAAAACACAAGGGTTGATGTCTATGTGTAACACGGCCAACGCATCCCGGTACTCATCACCTTCACGAACACTTCCGCATGTGTCTTAGAAGCTTTTCAGCATAAAAAATGCCAACTTCACACACATGCACGGGGAGTTCTTAAAACCTCTACTCCCCACAAGAACACCATCAAATTTTCATCCCAGAACATCAAACATAAACACAAAACGACATTCAACAGATTAAGGCATAATACATCTCATTCATAGAAGACATAGCTTTTTTGGAAAACATCACACACACACACACACACACGCGCACACACACACACACACACACACCAGGGACATGCAGTTATCATCACGGTTGGACTCCCTGGCCCCCAAACCATGGTATCTAAAGCTGTTACAACACATGATAAACTCCCCTTACCTAACCAGGAGTTCGTTTATGATCTTCACGGTATGTTTGTCCTAAGCTTCAGCTCCGACCACAAAGTTCCTCTCAGCGTTGAAATTTCCGCAGCAGCTACGGTGGCTCTCGTAGGTTGGAGATAACAAAAAAGGGTCGAGAACGAGAGGTTTCTAGGTGAGTTTTAGAGAGAAAACAGATGAAACACAAAGGTAGAAGGAAGCGTAAACTTGTTATTGTGCTAGCTTGCTGCTTATAAGTACGACTGACATAGTACGTTCACTTAACGTGCACAGCCAGCAACTACTGCACAACAGAGTTGACTTACGTCCAATGCCCATCAAGCACGCATACCAAGACTAAAGCACTTAGGACAACCATAATACAATAAAACATACACCAAACATATAATTAAATTAACATAAAACACACATCAAGCATTTACTAAGCAACTTGTAATCCGGGTCGTTACAACTCTCCCACCTTTTTAGGAATTTCGTCCCCGAAATTACCTGATGCAAACAAAGTCGGGTAGGCTTCCCGCATCTAGTTCTCTAGCTCCCATGTAGCATCTTCTCCGAATATACTTCCCCAGATAACCTTGACAAGGGGAATCTCTTTTCCTCTTAGATGCTTTGTCCATCGATCCTCAATCCTCAAAGGTAGTGTTTCATACGTTAAGTTTTCTTTTACTTGGATATCATCCAACCCGACCACATGAGAAGGATCATGAATGTACTTGCAAAGTTGGGACACATGGAATACATTATGAAGATTGGAAAGGGATGGGGGCAAGGCAATTTGGTAGGCGAGGGGACCAACTCTTTTTAAAATTTGGAACGTACCAACAAATTAGGGTGTGAGTTTTGGGGATTTCAATGCTCGGCTGACCTCGGTCCATGGGTGACCTTCAAGAATACATGATCACCGACCACAAACTCTAGGTCCTTCCTCCTCCTGTCATGATAGCTCTTTTGTCTACTCTGGGCCGTCCTCATCCTATACTGGATCAACTTGACCTTCTCGATCGTTTGTTGTACCACCTCGGGCCCTAACATAAGACTCTCGCCGAGTTCCAACCAACATAAGGGTGTCCTACACCTTCTACTACAGGGCCTCGTAGGGAGCCATGCCAATGGTAGAGTGAAAACTATTGTTGTAGGTAAACTCTATCAAGGGTAGAAAACTATCCCAGTTACCCCTTTGTTCTAGAACACATGCCCTCAAAAGGTCTTCCAGTGACTGAATGGTCCGTTCAGTCTGCCTGTCAGTTTGAGGATGATAGGCTGAACTCAGCCGAAGCCGGGTTCCTAAGGCGTTGTTCAAACTCTCCCAGAATCTAGATGTGAACCTCGGATCCCGGTCGGACACTATACTAGAAGGTACACCGTACAATCGGATAATCTCGTTAATATACAAGGTGGTCAACTTCTCTAAGGAAAATCAAATGTTGATCGGGATAAGGTGAGCAGACTTAGTCAATCTGTCAACAATAACCCAGACAGAATCTAACCCATCCCGGGTTCTAGGCAAACCTACAACAAAATCCATGGAGACACTATCCCACTTCCACTGGGGTATCTCCAAGGGTTGCAACTTACCCGATGGTCTCTGGTGTTCTGCTTTGGCTTTCTGATAGACCAAGCATGTATAAACGAACTCACTAACTTCCTTCTTCATGTTTGGCCACCAAAACATAGTCTTGAGGTCTTGGTACATCTTGGTGGCGCTGGGATGGATACTTAGATTACTTCTATGTCCCTTTTCTAGGATCACTTTCCTAAGCCCGGCTATGTTGGGGACACAGATCCTACCTTGAAGTCTCAAAACTCCATCCGACCCCACCTGGAAACTACTAGCACTCCCTGAGGCTATGGCTTCTAGTTGAGTCTTCAAAAAAGGGTCGGACCTCTTCCCTTCCCGGATCTCTTCTAGCAGCCCACTCGTAATCTGCAGGGCCCCTAGTTTCACGCTAGTAGGGGTGAGCTCACATGCTAGACTGAGGTCTCTAAACTGCTCCAAAAGATCTAACTCCCTAACCATCAAGGCGGACACATGGAGAGATTTTCTACTTAAAGCATCGGCCACCACATTGGCCTTGCCGGGGTGATAACTAAGCTCAAAATCATAATCCTTAAGGAATTCTAGCCACCTTCTCTGATGTATGTTCAATTCTTTCTGGCTAAACAGATACTTAAGGCTTTTGTGGTCACTAAACACCTCAAACTTAGAGCCAAAAAGATAATGTCTTCATATCTTAAGGGCAAACACCACTACAGTCAACTCCAAATCATGGGTAGGGTAGTTCCTTTCATGCATCTTAAGCTGCTTGGAAGCATAGGCCACTACCCGGCCACCCTGCATCAACACCCCTCCTAAGCCTGTCATTGCTGCGTCACAAAACACCTCAAAGGGCTCTCCTGGGTTAGGCAACACTAACACGGGTGCGGTTGTTAGCTTTTCCTTAAGAGTTCGGAAACTATGCTCACATTGGGCATCCCATACGAAAACTTGACCCTTTCTAGTCAACTTGGTCAAAGGCAAAGCCAACTTGGAGAATCCCTCTATAAATCTCCTGTAATACCTGGCCAAGCCCAAAAAACTTCTCATCTCGAACACGGACTTGGGGCTCTCCCACTTAAGGATGACTTCTACCTTAGAAGGATCTACAGTTATACCTCCTTGGCATATCACGTGCCCTAAAAAACTCACCTTCTCCAACCAGAATTCACACTTAGACAACTTAGCATACAGAGTTCGGCCCCTAAGGGTCTGCAGCACAATCCTCAAGTGCTCTTCGTGTTCCTCTCTAGTCTTAGAATACACTAGGATATCATCTATGAAGACTACCACAAAGCTATCAAGGTAGGGGTGGAAGATCCTATTCATGTAATCCATGAACACACTAGGAGCATTGGTCACACCGAAGGGCATAACCAAGTACTCATAATGACCATAGCGGGTTCTGAAAGCAGTCTTTGGGATATCCTCAGACTTTACCCGGATCTGATAGTAACCCGACCTAAGATCTATCTTACTAAACACACAAGCCCCTACCAGCTTATCCATAAGGTCATCTATCCTAGGGAAGGGATACTTATTCTTAATAGTTACCTTATTCAGCTGGTGGTAATCTACACACAACCTCATAGTCCCATCTTTCTTCTTGACTAACAACACGGGTGCTCCTCATGGAGATACACTAGGCTACACCAACTGCTTATCCAACAGTTCTTCCAAATGTTTCTTAAGCTCGACTAGTTCTAAGGGAGACATCCTATAGGGGGCTACAAATATAGGTCCAGCTCCGGGTACCAAATCTATAGTTCACTCGAATTAACCCCTAAATTAATTGAAACCATAACCCTAATTGAAATATCATCCAACTAATCTGTGATTTATATTCGAAATTAGGAAATGAATCCATAACCTAATCCGCTTTCAATCCTAAATGCATTCATAATCATGAAAACATAATAGCAATTGAAGAAGAAAGTGAACATTCACACAGAATTCGAAATACCAAACCAGAACTCAAATTCTTCTCTTGCTTGGGTTGGATCCTTGAATTGATTGATTATTTAGCCTTCCATAATCATCATCAATGAAAGCCCCATGAAATAAGTGCGCGAAAATGGAAGAAGGGAAAACAAAAATGAAGAAAAATGAAGAACAAGGAAGAACAGTTGAAAGAAAATAAGAGAAAGGATTTTGATTCTAAAAACTTAAAAAGAGAAATGTAAAACTGTTTTTTTTGCAAAATGAAATGTAGAAAATTAATTCCTCCTAATGTCACTAATATATAGTGACTAAGTCTGAAGAAAAGAATGGGCCATGAACAACCCATCAATTCTAATTATTTATGCTATTTACACCAATAAAAGTCCAACTCGCAGCCCAAAATACAAGTGCAGTGGTTCTGAATTCAAAGCCTAAAATGACCCTCCAAATGGCAGAATTGGCCTCGGCTTATTTCTGGAAAAATTTAAGATCTTTTCGTTATCTTTCCAAGGACTACAAGAACTCTCAATTCGGAGTTCTGTAGAGCTCTATAGGTCCTGTACAAGGCAAATATGTCAAGTGAGCATAAAATCCGAAAATACGCAACAATTAGCAATTAAGCCCACTAACTTGTCTAAGACAAAAAATGAATTACAATGGAAAAATAAAAGTCCAAGAGAAGTCAAATAAGCTAAGAATAATAGAAAAATATTTAACTAAAGGAACTCCATCACACTCAGAGTAAAGACTCTTCCCGCGGTCCTCGGTTGTTCGGGTTGGCTCTGCTGGCCTTCACCATTCCGCTCCTTCTTGGGGTGTGGGCATTCCCTCTGGAAGTGACCATTCTCCTTATAGTTAAAACAGATTGGGCCCCTTTGTCCGCACTCAGCAGTGAAATGCCCGGGCTTGCCACACTTGAAACACGTTTTCTGGGTTGGAAAGGTAGCTAGTCCACTACTACTACCACTCGGGAATCCCGTAGTAGTAGCCCTCTGGTGGTTGGGGCGATGATTATTCTGCTTATGAGGGATGGTGTAGGGCTTCCCACAGGTCTGATGCCTGGTCTTCTTGTCCTTTACAGGGCCCGTGTTCCAGTAGTCGACCGCCTTGTCTCTGGAATCTTCGTCCCAAATCCGGCACATGTTGACAAGGGCCGGGAACTGACGGATTCCTTGGTAGTTCACGGCTTGCTTCACCTTGGGCCGTAAACCGTTTAAGAACTTTACACACTTCGAGCTTTCACCATCCCGCCCTTGGTAGTGAGGGAAGTACCTCACCAACTCCTCGAACTTAGCCACATACTCGGCTACAGTCCGATTTCCTTGCTTCAGCTCAAGGAACTTCATCTCCTTTTTGTTCCTTACATCCTCCGGGAAGTACTTTTCCAGGAATGCCTCCTTAAATGTCTCCCACGTTACAACCCGGCCTTCCTCCTCCATGCATTGACGGGTATTATCCCACCAGTACTCGGCTTCTTTTGTCAGGGTGTAAGTGTTGAGAGCAACCTTTTGTCCTTCAGGACACACCATAACCCGGAAGATCTTCTCGATCTCCCGAATCCAAGTTTAAGTGCTGTCTGGGTTGTACCCCCATGGAATGAAGGAGGATTATTATGCTGAAAACGGTCTAATCCCTGGTATTCCACAGCTCTTGGGGCTTCTCCCCTATTCTGATTCCCCAATGCCTAAGCTAAGGCTTGGAGAGCATTAACTATCGCTCGATCGTTCCAATCGGCCATCACTTTCTGTGTTCAACAAGAAGTGAGAACCCTGAAGGAATACACAAACAAACATCAATCATACTATACAAACTCTCTATGATTTGTATCCCGAACCGCTTGCTATAATGTCCCCTTGCATTGTCCCGAATTATACAAATGGCCAGTCTGATAACCCATAACAATGCATAGAAACTTATTGTATAGTAGGCGTGAGAGATACAAATATGTTATGACTATACTAAAAACAACACCCTACATAAAACTCAAACACAAACAACATAACCCAGCACAGCACAGCTAGCCACTTCAACAATCAAACACTCAACAATCAGACACTCAACAATCAACACAATCATGCATAGAGAAACATAGCAAGCTCACAACTCACTGGCCAGAAGGTTCAACCTGCTCTGATACCATTAGTGTAACGACTCGCCATGTCGCTACTGTATTACTAACTCATGACCATGATATAAATTCATGTTAAAAAGAAAACACCCCTTTGGTTACTTGTAAAAAAACTGTGATAAATTTCGCGAGCATATAACAACCATCATCATAGAAAATACACATAAATAAAGTGTATATAGAATATCTCAAATATATATACACACACACATACAAGACATAACTTAATTACAACTGCAAAAGATTACATTTCAAAATATACACCAAGTGTTTTACAAATGAAAAGAGAAGTAGAAGTCAAGGGTGTAATTAGCAAAATAAGAAGTGCATCCATTAAAACAAGGGGAGCATCTAGCAAAATGCAACTCCTACCCGGGATCATGTCCATTGACATCCCGGCAAAACACGGCGGCTCCAATCAACCTGATCCTCTCCCAAAAGCATCTACTGCTGCCCATCTGCTCACACGAATCCCATTCGCGATCATCACAGGTACCAACCACAAGGTACAACAAAGAAAATGTGAGTTCATCATATTAAATAACAACAATAAATACAATAGGAAAGGGACACAACCCGGTCATCAACATCTCAATACAAACATTCCAAGCATCTATCAAACATTAACGTATACGGTCATCCACAAACATCTCATACATCAACTTATATATCTGGCATGATGCATGCTCCTGACTCAATCCTCATCATGCAATGTGGTACCATCCCGAAAATGGGTCATCCCTATGATCAGATGATGCAGTAGCTTGTCAGGGTCACTCTGTCGTGCACAGGAATCACCCCCCCTCCACGGTGATCAGCCAATGGGTTTCAGAAGGAGTTCCCAACAGATGTGGCCCCCCAGTACCTCCGTACCCTACAACCAATCATCAACCCCATTTCTGCAATTCAAATGTCGTATGTTACATAGGCACCACCAATGTATGACCCGACTATGAACACAATCCTTCCCCGCAAGGATAACTCGTCATACACCCCCTATGTAACATACTGCCCACACAATGGCCCATCGATGCACTGACGACGGTCCTCGCAAGGGTCACTACTCGGTCCCGGCATCTCACATCTATACATAGAATAACACGACAACACCATCAATGTATGAGCCGGTTAGGAACACAATCCTTCCTCGCAAGGGTAACCCGTCATACACCTCCGTGGGTATTTTATGTATATCCGAACACATTCATCATCTCAAGCCATCACATAGGCCGAGTTCAATGTTACCAACGTAATCACATACGTCACTCACAAACACATACAAACAAGTGAACCGATGTGAAGTACGAGGTGTCCGGTTTGGCACTTAGACATACTATCTCTAGGTAAGAATCTGAATAAAGTCGGATGAAGGTGGACAAGATCGGTCAAGGCCGGTAGAACTCGGACAAGGTCGGTAAAGGTCGGTCATAAGGGGTGTAGTTTGGACAAGGGAAGGCAAGAGTAGTAAGAACGGATGAGGTCGGGGAAGGTCAGTCGAGGTCGGTTGGGTTTGGTAAGGATTCGCCAAAGGCGGTCAAGGGGGTCCTTAGGTTTCCTTATAAGTCCCAAAGGGCGGTTTCCGCACTATGTAATCGATTGCTTAAGCGCTGTAATAGACTATAACTGATAGCAATTGTAAGATCCCGGTGGCTCTTTTTCCAAGAAGACACGAGCTCATCTGGATTAGAGAACCCGATGGCTCTTTTTCTGAGAAATTTTGAGGTCACCCAAGTTAGCAACTCGGTAGCTTTCACCCTCTCTCTTGTGAAGTAACTTGAGCTTTACAGCTCTTAACATAACCCTCCGGGTAAGGAACCCAGCACGTCTTAAAGAAAAAGAAGCGAGTCCTAACAACTCTTAAGGGAACAACCCCGGGTAAGTAACCCTTTATACAAACGTTCGCCAACGAAGACTAAGTTGCGTCCTACATGCATGTGTGCTACGTAACCCGCTTAACTCAGCCTACCCATCCCGGTAGCCAACGTCCAAAACACAAGGGGTTGATGTCTATGTGTAACACGACCAACCCATCCCGGTACTCATCACCTTCACGAACACTTCCGCATGTGTCTTAGAAGCTTTTCAGCATAAAAAATGCCAACTTCACACACATGCACGGGGAGTTCTTAAAACCTCTACTCCCCACAAGAACACCATCGACTTTTCATCCCAGAACATCAAACATCAACACAAAAAGACATTCAACAGATTAAGGAATAACACATTTCATTCATAAAAGACATAGCTTTTCTGGAAAACATCACACACACACACACACACACACACACACACACACCAGGGACATGCAGTTATCATCACGGTTGGACTCCTTGGCCCCCAAACCATGGTATCTAAAGCTGTTACAACACATGATAAACTCCCCTTACCTAACCAGGAGTTCGTTCACGATCTTCACGGTGTGTTTGTCCTAAGCTTCAACTCCGACCAAGAATTTCCTCTCAGCGTCGGAATTTCCGCAGCAGCTATGGTGGCTCTCGTAGGTTGGAGATAACAAAGAAGGGGTCGAGAACGAGAGGTTTTTGGGTGATTTTTAGAGAGAAAATAGAGGAAACGCAAAGGTAGAAGGAAGGGTAAACTTGTTGTCGTTCCAGCTTGCTGCTTATAAGTACGACTGACATAGTACGTTCACTTAACGTGCACAGCCAGCAACTATTGCACAACAGAGTTGACTTACGTCCAATGCCCATCAAGCACGCATACCAAGACTAAAGCACTTAGGACAACAATAATACAATAAAACATACACCAAAACATATAATTAAATTAACATAAAACACACATCAAGCTTTCACTAAGCAACTTATAATCCGAGTCGTTACAAAGTACAATGGAAAAACATAATATTGTAAACTAGAGGTTTACGAAACAAAATAAGTTTAAGTTTTGGCATGACCAATTAGACCATCCCAGGTCTATTATGATGCAAAATATATTTAAATATTGATGTGAACACTTATTGAAAGGCCAAAAGATTTTGTAGTCCTAAAATTTCTTATGTACTACTTATTCCCAATGGAGGTTAATGATTAGAACATCACCAGAAAAAAAGGAATGAATGCCTCAAGACCTCGTTCGGGGTGGTTGTGAGTTTTTATTTTTGATTTTTAAATGCATTTTTGAAATGAAAATGTGTTTGAAAAAATTGGGGCTGAGTTAGTTTTTTCAGTAGTTTCAAAACACTATTGAGACAATTTCCAAAACAAAGAAAAAAGTTTTATCCTTTCTGTTTACATTTTCTTCCTATGCAAACCTCTTCATCCCTTCTCATTCTCATTCGCACTTCAACAAGGTGTCAATCCTATCAGCCATTAACGACGACACCACGCCCGGTGGACTTCCCCTTGTCGTCATCGAAGAATGCTCCGTTTGCACCATTTTGCATTTTCGACGATCAAATCAAGTGCCTCACCAGTGTGGCTGGATTTCCAGTCAAAGACGGATCAACATGGTGCTCTGTTAGAGCAGAGGATCACTCTCCAACAATCACAGGTGAAGAAGAGCCAGACTGCAGTTGCGAAGCTCTCAATATCGCAGTGTAACTTTTGATGTATGCAATCTTTATTGCAAAATGATGCGTGATATTGTCAAGGTAAAGCTTGTGATATCCACGACAATGGTGGAGGCGCGATTCTAATGGTGCAGGTTGGGCGTGATACACATATCTGGTTTGGGGTTGGTGGGAGGGCACGACATACACAGCGAAGATGGAGTGGGTAGGTAGCGGATTGAAGAGAGAGATAGCATTTGGGGTTTAATTTTTTAAAAACTGAATATCAAAACAAAGTTTAAAATTGAAAATTTAAACCTAAAACTGGGTTTAGTATTTTAGGATTTCGGAACTACAAAGTAAAAACCACCCGAATGGGGCCTTACATTTTTAGAACAGATACAGGGTAATATTTGCAGACCAATACACCCACCATGTGGACCATTTAGATGTTTTATGATTTTAATTGATGCATCAACTAGATGATCACATGTTTGTCATCAACTCGCAACCAGACGTTTGCAAGATTGTTAGCTCAACTAAATTGAAAAAGAGCATTTTTTTTTATTAAGAATGTTGTTGACTTTATATCTCATGCTTTTAATGAATATATTGTATGAAATTGATATTGAACATCTTGTACCACATGTTCATACACCAAATGGACTTGCATTATTAAAGATCTAAAACTGATTGCAAGGCCATTTTTCATGAGATCAAGACTTCCAATGTCTTCTTGGGGACATGTAATCTTGCATACATTGATTTGCATCATGCCAATAAGTTATAATTAGTTCTCCCCTTTGAAATTGATTTTTGGTGAGCAATCTAATATTTTCCACTTGATAATCGGTGGATGTATTGCATTATAATTGTTTCATCACAACACATTACGATGAGTCTTGAACAAAGGTTAGGAATATATGTTGAGAATGAATATCTATTTATAAAGATTTATATGACTCATTTTGTCAATTGTTATTTTGAATTAGTTTTCCCAACATAAGGGGGGAGTGATAGTAAGCAGTTGAGAAAAAAGATATTAGTTGAAATAAATTATCATTATCATGATTCATTTATAAAGTTTAGTAAAAAAAAAAGTGATCAAATCATATGTATCAACTGCTAATTCTCCAATAAATTTTGATGTCCCTATTGGACAATATAATATTGCAAAACAAGTCTTAGACATACATGAATTGTGATAGACTCGTTTGTTCCAAAGATAAAAATCATCAATTAAGAAAAAGAGATAAAAAGTAAGATGGTCAAATTGAAGTTATAAGAACTTTAAAAGATCTTGTTGGCATAATTAATGATTAGTTCTAGAAGAACTCAAGTACTTGAAATTAGTGAAAACTAAGGAGATCTTAAATTATGTAACGAATAAAATATGATGGAATAAAAAATAAAGTCAATGTTGACAGTGTATTTGCATATAATGTAGAGCTAAATATAATAAATGATATTGAGGATCAAGAACCAAAGTTCATTAATGATTGTCGACATAAAAATGAATGGCGCAAATAAAAAGATGTTATTGAAGTATAATTAGACTCACTTGTTAAGCGAAAGATTTTTGGACCTATAGTCGGTACACCTGGAGGTGTCAAACCAGATACAAATGGTTTTTTTTTTGTGCAAAAGCAAAAAGTAAATGGTGAAATAGGGAAATAAAAAGTATGACCAATTGCTAAAGGATTTTCACAAAGACACAAAATTGATTTAAAGAGACATATTCACTTGTAGTGAATGCAAGTATTTTTCGATATTTAATTAGTATGGTTGCTCATGAAAGACTCAATTTACATCTAATGGATGTTGTTTAAGCCAATTTGTATTTCTTTATGGAAAATTACATTTATATGAAAACTCTTTAAATGATTTAATTTGTCCAGCAGTGCAAGTTCAAGAGAAGATAACTCAATAAAATTGAATAAGTCTCTTTATAGATTAAAATAATCAGGATGCGTTTAGCATAATAATCTCAATGGGTATTTCTTAAAGAATGCTATAGAAATAATCCCACTTGCCATTGAAAATTTTCAAAAATAGATTTTTCACAATTTTTTCTTATGCAAATAACATAAATACATTGGAACTCCTAAAGAGCTTCCAAATGCTATAGATTGCTTAAAGAAAAAGTGCGAGATGAAATATCTATAAAGGATAAATTTTGCTTGAGATTACAAAGATGCTTAAAAGATTCTATATGGATAAATCGCATTTGTTGCGTACTCCAATGGTTATAAGATCTTTAGATTTAAACAAAAATCCTTAGATCTGCAGAAAAGGATGAAGAGCATACTTGGTGAGGAAGTACCATTGCTTAGTGTTATAAGAGTAATAATGTTTCTTGTTAATTATACATTACTTGATATAACATTTGTTGTTAATTCATTAGCAAGATGTAATTCTTCACCTACACAAATATATTAAAATGGAGTGAAACATATACTTTGTTATCTTAGAGGAATAATGAATATTGAGTTATTTTAGTCAAAATTTTCCAAGTTAGAACTAATTGGCTATGAGTAGATTATTCGTGAAGATAATTATATGCAAATTAATTATTTCAATATGTACGAGAAACTTATGGTTTATCTTTATGAAAAATGACATCAACAATTATATGTGAAGGTAATGTTGTTTAGTTGAAAGAATTAAAATTATATTTTCACTCACGATCTTCAAAATAATGGTGATATAAATGTTCAACAAGTTCATTCCTCCGAGAACCAAGCAGGTCTCTTTACAAGTCATGTAAAGGAAAACTTTTGAGTAACTGGTTCACAAAATTAGACTTCATTGTCTTAAAGATAATTGTATGCATGAGAGGGAGAAATAATGCGTTCTGCGCTCTTTTTCCCTTATCCATGATTTTTTCCCACTGGGTTTTTCTTACAAGGTTTTTAAGGAGGCAGATGATAACATATTGAAGAATGATGTACTCTTTTTCCTTTATCGAGTTTTTATCCCATTGCGTTTTTCTTTGTAAGGTTATAACGAGCCATGTTCTCAATTAATGAACATCCAAGGGAGAGTGTTATGAATACTCTATTTGTGACTATCCATATCTTTATCTTTTATGATTTATCTTTATTTCTATTTATCTCTTGTAACTTTCTAGTTATCTTTTGAATCTATAAATAGGTTATTCCTATGTGAAAGAATACATACAATTATTATTCTCTCTAAAGTTTTTTCTTCTTTATTTCTCTCTCTACTTTTTTGCTCTAAGTTATATTTTATTTAACACAACGAACAAACAATTTGAGACAAAATATGTGTAAATAGACTCTAGAAGATTTTGTCATTTGTCACCATTCATATGAATATTTTAATGGGCTTGGCCATCTCGTAAAATAAATGAGTTATATAGTTTGGGAGGTGATATTGGCTCCTACAAGATTTGCAAAAATACCAAAATACTATTTCTTCATTTCCTCCAATTATTGGCACCCACATCCCCACTAACCTTCCTTCTTTCCTTCCCTATTTCCCTTTCTTTCTTCCTTCCTTGCCTCACAAAGCTCTCTCTTCTACCCTTTTTTCTGCATTTGATCTTCCAATGGAATCGTGATTCCATTTTTTGGCAACCAGCGGAAACACAATTTTGTTGTGTTTCAATTTTTGTAACACAACATAATCATTATTTTGTTGCACTAGAGGGGGTGCAAAAAAATGTACAACAGAAGTACGACTCTGTTACACAATGTACAATAGAATCATACATTCATTGTGCATTTTTTCACACCCCACTAGGACAACATAATCGTGATTCCATTGTGAAATGTTTTGGCAACCCCAGTTACACAATGGAAGTATGATTCTATTATGCATTGTACTACGGAATCGCACTTTCGTTGCACAAAGTTTTTCACACCCCATAGTGCAACGCTATTGTGGACAATAACAACTCTCTCATATTTTCTTGGTCTACATGTTTCTCCCATTGTCCATGATTAAACAAATTGCCACCTAGATTAAAGATAAAAAAAATAATATGTTGAAAAAATGCAATATTAACTAAAATCTAAATTATGAATTTTCTTTTCTTTTAAGGTATGTTACTTGTTCATGGTTGATAGGTTTTAGTAATATAATCACTATATTAACAATTCATAAACCAAATAATTAATAAAAAGTGTCACACGAAAATAATTAATAAAAAGTCCAAATAATTAAAATGAGACAATAGGCAAACAAAGGATATAATGACATTGGGATTTACTAATACCTAACATTACTAAATACCTATAACACACCAACAAAATATTAAACTCTAATAAAATAAACTAATTATTAAAATTAATTTATACTTTTAAAATAAAATACAATGGTCTATGAAGCAAGCTCAATAACTCGTGAACCAAACATGTTTAGCCCAAGAGTTACATTGACCAAGCTAGAAAAACTTAAATTATAAATAGGTCTCATTTGTGAGTTTAATGATTATGCATTGATAATATAAAAAAATTTTAGATTGTCATCCAATCACAAATTATTGTTTGTAAGAATTTTAAGGTAATTGTTATAAAAGCCAACAAACTTACCAGAAATGATGAGTTATGATTTGATGATTGTGTAAAACTATTTTACACAATTAGTTCATAATAAATTTTCTCTCTCATTTTGTAGGGCTAATAACCTATGCAAATTGTCGGCTAAAAAAATCATACATGAGTTTCTACCTTTGAAGTTTTGGTCTTGGTATGGTCCCTAGTCAACTATGTGGCCATTGATTATGGGAGTGGGGAAACCCTAAGTAACAACAAGCAATAACCATGGTGTTGATTATGAGAATACCTACATTGATTCCCAAAAAATGACCCTAAAACGATCTACTTAATCCTTCTCAATCCAAGATACACTAGATTCGCTTTAAGTTAAAAAATATTGATGAGAATTATGTTGGTCTAACAAGGAGATGAAAGTGTGGGTACTTTTTTTTTATAGCAACATACTCATATTATTTCCAAAGCAATCTAATGAGCAATACACTCTGGAGGGCTATGAAAAACCTAGTGACTAGTATACGTAATTGTTGCCTTGGCTAGACCATGAGCAACGTAATTCTCTAGCCTCGTTACAAAACAAACCTTAAGGTTTGGTGAAATTGAAAGTAAATTACGACATTGATCTATGATAACGCCAAACTTAGAACTATCTAAGTATCCATTATTAATGTGGTTCACTACTTGCTGGTAATCCATTTCAATAATAGTGTCCTCAATATCCATCTCTTGCAATCATATGATTGGTTCTCATAAAATCAAAGCTTCCCCTTTATTCATTGGAGGAAAGATAGGATAAAGCTTTGTTGTTGCCAAGAGAAATTGTCCCAAGTCATCCCTGATACACATGCTTGCTCCAAATTGTCCCTCAACATTAAAAAATGTAGCATCTAAATTACACTTGTTCAAACCAGTTGAAGGAGGTTGCCACTTGTCATCCTGGGCTTGTCTTATGGTCAATCTCTTTAGATAAGCCTTCCTCTCGAGCTTGCCTTCTTTCTGGTATAAAAGCATTTGCTTCGTGCACCACATTGCCTGTCATGGGATTCTTGTTGTCCTAGACCAGTTCGCTTCTACAACACCACAAACTCCACATCATAATTATAAACTTGGTCCTCCCATGATCATTTAGCTTGTTACACGCCTAAAAGAAACATTGAGACATTCCTTTACATCTACTCATGACCCTTTTCACTTTATTCCAAAGATCTCCTTCCTTACATACCTGCTCGATAAAACAACATCCTAATAAGACATGACAACTATTTGCAAGATTAGTTTCACATAAAGGGCATATGCCTGGACACCTCACACCTTGTGCTTGCAATCACTTCCTTGTGGGTAAGTAATCTTGGCAGACTTTCCAAAGGAATACCTTCACTTTGGGAGGGATATTCAAGTCCCAAATGCTCATACAATCACCTTGGAACCCTTAAAATATCATCAGAAACAATATACCTCCATGAACCTGTGGTATGCAATTTGGACTGTATATGTTCCATCCTTGCTAAACCTCCAAATGGGCTTGTTCTGTCCTTGTAATTAATCAATGGCATAGGTTTTTCTGCTATTGCATCATCCACCTCAATTAATTCATCTAGTAGTTCAACCTTCCAGCTTTCAGAGTCCCTATCAATGAGATCTTTGACCATAAGATTTTGATCAAAGCAATTCATAATAGGTTTCATTAATGTGTTGGTACCCCTCTAAGCCACGGATTAGAACAAACATGGATTTTGTTGCCATCACCTAACTCCACCTCAACCTTTCTTGAACAACCATTGGAAAAGTCTAAATGCTTCTCTAGAAGTAACTTAGGCTACTCTCAAGTGACGTTTTAAGAAAGTTAGTCTAGGGTAGTATCTAGCTTTTAGGACCGTAGCTAACAAGGAAGTAGGTTTATTTAGTAAAGCCTAACCTTGCTTGCCGAGGAAGGCCATATTAAAAGCTTTGATATTTTTGAACCCCATACCCCCTACTCTTTCTTCATAGCCAACTTCTCCTACTTAAGCCACCTTATTCCCCCTTGTGTCTCCTTTAGATCTCTAGCAAAAACTATTCATCACACAATGAATTTCATCCACAAGGTCACCCAGAAGCATATAAATGGGCATATAATATGTTGGAATTGCTTGTAACACGACCTTGATCATGACTTCTTTCCCTGCACTAGATAGTCATATCCCATTCCACTATTGGAGCTTCCTCCAAACTTTGTACCTCACATACCCGAAAATTGCTTTTTTGTTTCTCCCCACCATGGATGGGGAACCCAACTATTTCCTTGTTCCCATCCACTCTGAAACTCCCATTATATTAATGATATTCTAATGCTCATCATGGGTAATATTCCTGCTGAAAAAACAACATATTTACCAATCTTCAACCTATGGTGGTCCCCTGTAGCCAAGGCTTGCTTAATGAGTGTTATCAATCTTTTAGAGCAGATGATAATAAATAGATAAGAGGGTAATGGATCCCTTTACAGGGTAATTTATCCTAGACCTCTCCCAGGTTCCACACACTATGGCAATAGAGATCTTGTTGCTAGCAAACGTAAAAAGTCCCAAGATTCCCTTCTTCTACTCCTCTTCAGAACACCATAAAAAGCCAGTGATCCTCCATGTTTTGAACCTCCTCAATATTACCTGTAATCGCCAATATCTCACACAAGAAAACTACGTCAACCTTGTGAGACCGAACCAGGTCTCTGAGTGTTTGAGTTGTCCGACGTTGACCTATCATATGACAATTCCAACTCAAAATACCCTTCTTCCTTAGCAGGCCTAGTTGCCAGGTTTTGTCAATAAAAAATGATTGTTCAAAGCATTATGAGAAGAGCCACTTTCACCTTTCTCTCCTTTATCAGTTTGGTCACAATCCATGTCATCCCCTCTGCCTTTTCCCCGTCTCCTTCTATTCCCCTCCAATATTTTAGCAGTGTTCTCTTTCCCCTCTTTGTTTTTTGGTTTTAGTATGATATTTTGTGTATCAGGAGTGGCAGTAGTTACGATATTGATTGGTTATTGATTGATACTCTTTTGATATAGCCACATTAAGGGTGTTTTGCTAACCAAAGTAGAATCTTCATTTACCAAATTTGCATTGATTTCCTTATCTCCTTATTAATGGCCCTTGAGTTATCGGGATTTGTACTAGATTCCTTTGCCTGACTCACTTCCTCCCTCAACCACCTTCCACCGTCAATGTCCCCTCCTCATTTAGACATTGGCTTAAAAAGACACTTTAAGGTCAAAGTCTATACCAACAAAGTGAAAATATATGAATAATGTAACTTGATTTTCTAATATGTGATTAATTGGTAAAATAAATATTTTCTTTCTTTAAGATATTAAGACTATTTGCAATTATTTTCACAATTCTCAAAATTAAGAGGGTGTATTGGATTAGGATTTTAAAATACTATTTTAGCATAAAAAAGTCTTGTGAATTTTAAAGATTATGTAGGAATATTATGACTTATTAGATTTCTTTACAAGACTTTTATGACAATTTGGATTTTAATGGATTTATATCATAAGAATTTAAAGAATTTGAAAGAAGTTCATAGATTTATAAGATTTGAAAGGATTCTATGAATTTTTAAAAACACATTCAAAATTACAAGAGTTAGTGAAAAAAATAATGAGGTTTGGATAAAAAGAACTAAAAACAATATAATTTTTTTAATCTTTTAATAGTTATATTGATTCTAGATATATGTCCCCCTAGACTAACATTTCTTGTAATATCTTCTTCTCATTCTCACTTTTAGATTTGAATAATAGATTTAAAATTATACATTGATTTTCTGATTTTTTTTAATTACTACAATTATTTCATGATAAATTTAATGACTTTCTTAAATGGGGTGCAATGATAAACATATACTAAAAGGGAGTAGTGAGGGTGGAAAATTGGTATAAGGGTTACTAAGTTATGTGAATAACAAAATTAAGGGTGACAATCACAAAAACATTGTGTTGAGAAGTGATGAACATAATCAGTATAAGGAAAGCATGTCAATCTTAGTACTTAAGACAAACAATAATTTAATTTAGAAAACAAAGGAAAAAGTGCAGAGGGGAGAAATATATTTGACATTTTTTAATTTCAAAAAGAATAAAAGAAATATATATGGCACACACATCTTGAATAATATTAAAGAGAGAAAATAGTATGTATGATAAGAGAAAAGAAAGTTTGGTAATCAATAGAAAAAGAGAAAAAAGTCTAGCAAAATTTCAAGGATTTAAGTGAGATTGTTTGATTAATGCTTTATACTAAAAAGTTTGATGAAATCCATAGAAATCCTTCATAAAAGACAATCCATGGAAAATTATATATTTTTGAACGCCAAAAGACTTTTTATAAGTTATAAAAATCCTAATTGAATATCACCATATTTATTGTCTTCCTTAAAAAATCTTAAAAGTCTTATTGAATACCACAAGATTTATTTATAATATCTAAAAATCCTGATTGAATACTTCAAGATTTTTTTAACAAAATAAAATCTTTTAAAATCCTTTGAAATCCTAATCCAATACACCCTAAAATTTTTGTGTAACTTTTATGACATGCACCTCTAAATGATTTTAATGTTGTGTATTGACAGTATAAAAATCCAATAAAAACTTATCCTTTGAATTATTTTAAGATAATTATTTTAAAAGTTAACATACTTACTATACCTGGTGAATTTTGATTGAATGATTGTATAATTTTTTTTTACACTTTTTAGTATATAATCTCTTTTCTCTTTCTAAATTTTGTCAAACTTATTTTAATTAATCTTTTACTAATATTTTTTCTATAAAAGAAACAAACCTCATAAATACAATTTGTTTAAGGATTATTTTCATAGAAAATGAGAAAATTTACTACTTAAGGTATGTATATATTTTTCCATTGAAACCTTACTAACAAAAATCCCAATGCACTTTAATAGAAAAACAAGAAAGGGAACACTTCTATAAAAGTACATGGAGTCTTGGAGGTAGAGTTTTTAAACTTGGACCGACCCAGTCGATCCAATCGGTCGAACTAAGACCCGGTGGTTAGAACGGGTTAAGTCATAAGTTCGATCGGTTATGCTTTTGACCTGGATTGACTCGGTTGGGTTTGTGGTCTAACCGGTGACCCGTTGACCCTGTCCAAGTCACTTATCTCTTTTTTTCATTTTGTTTTATTTTAGTTTTTTTTGTATGATTTTGAGTTAAATTGATATTTTCATTTATTGTTGAATTTTTTTTGTGGTCGCAATTGCATTTTTTGTTGGGTTGAATTGATTTAGAAATGACCACAGTTGTATTTGAACTGTAGGTGAAATTGTGATCTTGAATCCTTTTTTAAAACTGTGATTTGGAACTTTGTATTGATTTTTTATATTTTATAATCTACATTGATGTGATATGATTATGTTTCATTTTAGTGTAATACTAATATATAATATCATTGATGTTAAATATTAGAAATAATGATCATTTTTTAATTTGTGTTCTTTATATTTTATTTGTATTGTTAAAACTTTTTTTATTTCAATACATCAAAAGAAAGATTTTAAGATACATATAAAATTTTTATATTTTTTTATTATAGATCAAATCACATAAATCAATTAGTGATTCACCAATTTAATCATTAATCCAATGACAAAACCGGGTCACTCACATTTTAAAACTATGCTTGGATAACCTATACGTATACAATTATTTAATATTTATTGAGTTTTCTTCCGGAAAAGGGAAAGAAAACGTCACAGCACATGCCACGTGGTCCCCCATTCAATTACCCTCATCCCAAGTCTCATCCGTTCGATGCAAAATAAATCAAACGGTCTAAACTCGTCCACGATCTCTCACAACCAGCCTTTGATTAAGCGAATTCGGCATGGTTCACGTTGCTCCACGATCACCCCTTCATCACCGTCAGATCGTTTAGGATCCAACAGCCACAGTTACGCTTTGAACAACAGAACATGGCAGCGGGAACAACTGAAGTAAGAAAGAGAGAGAGAAAGAGAAGTGTGAAGTTGGTGAAGGTTTTTGAGAAGAATATGGAACGAGGTGGCGGAATGGTAACTGGGTCGCATGAAAGGAACGAACTTGTTAGAGTTAGACACAGTTCTGATAGTGGGGTCGGTGTCTCTGGCTTTCTTTCAACACTTTTTTGCTTCATGGGACTTTTGATGAAGAATATGTTGTGTTTTTTCTCATTTGGCTGTCAGAATTTTGTTCTTTCATTGTGTGTGATTGACTTCAAAGTTTGAATTTTTATGCTTGCAATGGAAATGGGTCATGCAAGTTTTATTTTTTAAAAATATTATGTAGGGGTGGCTTGTTTTTATTTTTTCCTTGCTTTAAGGTTTGTGTTGGGTTATTTTTTGCATTCTTTTTGTGGGTTGGAATTGTTGGTAGAAAGTGTTTGCAGGGTCTTTAATTTAGGATGGTTGGATCTTGGTATGTTTGATTGCTCGTGTGCTTTCCCATTGATGGTGTTTGTCTTAATGGGGTGTTTGGGAGTTGAATTTGATGCTTTTGTTTGAATTTGTAACTTGCATTTAGTGTGTGGATTTTCATCTATATGTGGTAGGTGCGACTTGAGAAGTGTGTCATTGAAATAGTGCAGCTTATTCTTTGGATTAGCATTTGGAAGAATTGTGATTGTATTTTGCAGTCTGGTATTGGTAATGAAAATTGGTTGTTAACTGTGATTGATTTTCTGATCCCGATGCATATCAAACATTTCATCACTAATTTTGTCAAAATCATGGACATGATGAAATCTTATCATTTTTGCATATAATCTTGTAAGAGATTGATCTGCATAGGCTTAAATTTTGGTTATGCAATTCTAATTCTGTCTTGTCTAATTACTATACTCTGCAGTCTAAACCCTTGAAGAATTTGAATGGTCAGATTTGTCAAATATGTGGTGACACCATTGGATTAACGGCTACTGGTGATCTCTTTGTTGCTTGTCATGAGTGTGGCTTCCCACTTTGTCATTCTTGTTACGAGTATGAGCTGAAAAATGTGAGCCAATCTTGTCCCCAGTGCAAGACTACATTCACAAGTCGCCAAGGTTAGCTTGTGCATAAATGTTATATGTTTTGGTCTTTTCCTCATCAGAATTTACAATGAACAAGATGAATCTGGATATCAGAGGGTGCTGAAGTGGAGGGAGATGATGATGATGAAGACGATGCTGATGATCTAGATAATGGGATCAACTATGGCCAAGGAAACAATTCCATGTCGGGGATGCTATGGGAAGAAGATGCTGACTTCTCTTCATCTTCTGGACATGATTCTCAAATACCAAACCCCCATCTAGTAAACGGGCAGCCGGTAATGTATTTTTCTGATTCTGAGTTTCTCTACTTGGGTGAAATCGGAAGTGTACCAGCAAAAATGTGGGAACTTGTGAACTCACAATTGTTTAAACATGCTCAGACTCAATTACTCAAACTTGTGCAAGCATGAGTTAAGTTTGAAAATTATGAAAACTTAGAAGATCTTACTCCATGTTTTCACTTTTAATGTTGTCATATGCTTACTTATACATAACAGTGTAAATTTTGTTTCTAGTATGCAATTATGTATTTATCACTTATGTAGCTTTATTAGATATTGACAAATATGTTATTAATTTTGTTTGAACTTTGTAATCTATTCACTGTAATCAGTGTTATGTATGTTATATTACATGAACTCATGTATGTATTTTACTTCTAGACTCTGTTGACATCATATATTTGGTACGTGATTTTGTAAAAATAATGTACTATATACTAATATTAAATCATTGTGTCTTTTCTGGTCAGATGTCTGGTGAGTTTCCATGTGCTACTTCTGATGCTCAATCTATGCAAACTACATCAGGTCCTATGGGTCAATCCGAAAAGGTTCACTCACTTCCATATGCTGATCCAAAGCATCCAGGTATTGAGTTAACCAGAAGTGATGGCAGCATATCACATTTTATGGTTATTATGAGTTCTTTAAATGAAAATGTCTTTTTATTACAGTTCCTGCAAGAGCTTTAAACATATCAAACAACTTAAAATTCTTACTTCAATTCCTTTAAATTTGAAATAGAGGAAAGTCTCTTTCTTTACAAAATTCTTACTTCAATTCCTTTAAATTTGAAATAGAGGAAAGTCTCTTTCTTTACAAAAGCTACTAACTTTTTCTGCATCATACCTCTACTATATGTGTTTAAACTATTTAAAATTAAATAATTAATGTACATAATAGGGCTAGTATTTTCCGTATTGAATTTTCTTTTCCTTGAATCAAAATATCCCTCTTGTTGTGTTGCTTTCATATAAATTAAGTAAAATGGTTAGTATGGGTTTGAACCTAGTGAAAAATTGGCATAATTCAGGTCCTGAGAGTGATGAAGAGATAAGAAGAGTGCCGGAGATTGGAGGTGAAAGTGCTGGAACTTCAGCCTCTCGGCCAGATGCCAGTTCAAATGCTGGTACAGAACGTGCTCAGGGGACAGGGGATGGTCAAAAGAAGAGAGGGAGAAGCCCAGCTGATAAAGAAAGCAAGCGACTAAAGAGGTATATATATATATACTTGGTCCTATCTGGCATCTACTGAATCCTTTTTTTCCTGTGATTGACTGAGGGGATTTGAAAATGGAAATAGGCTACTGAGGAACAGAGTTTCGGCTCAACAAGCAAGGGAGAGGAAGAAGGCGTACTTGATTGATTTGGAAACAAGAGTCAAAGACTTAGAGAAGAAGAACTCAGAGCTCAAAGAAAAACTTTCCACTTTGCAGAATGAGAACCAAATGCTTAGACAAGTATGCTAACTTTGCATATTTAGTTATCATGTTATCATTGTCATCATCATAACGTTATATATACATGTCTCTAACTCATAATGACTGTCACCATGATGTTATTGTTCTTTGAGTGGGCTACTTGATCTTATTTACTTTGGATAAAATTGACAAACCAAACCTTTTAAAATGGAATCATGACTATCTCTTGTCTATTGTTGACTTGTACTCTAAAAATTTGTTTTAGAAAGGAACAAAGTGGATATTAATGTTTTCTTAGCTATGACATTACCATCAGTATCATATTAGACTTTAGATAGGACTTTATGTATATATCATATCAAATATGGTTCAGGAAACTGTGTGTTGGTCCAAGTGGAAGGAATTCAAGTCCTTTTAAGGATGTTTTAATGGGTTATAGCTAGATTAATGTGCATGGAAAAAATATCAAGGTTCATATGCTTGTAACTTCTCCTATCAGTCCTATGTGCCCATAACAAACCATAATTTGCGTACTATGTGTCACTTTTGTCAGATTTATTTTGCTCAATCATGTAATTGCTCTTTGCAGATATTGAAGAACACAACAGCAAGCAGGAGAGGGAGTAATAGTGGTACCAATAATGCTGAGTGAACTTATACATGGAGTAGATTTAGAGAGAGAGAGAGAGAGAGAGAAAAGAGAGTATATTAGCAAGAAAGATAAAATTAAACATTAGTTGATAATTCTTTCTAGGTGTGCGTTTGGAATACAATGAAGTAAAGGATGAACATAAGACATGCTATGTCCTAAAATAGTATGATCCGATGTACCATTGTTAATGAGTAATGTAATTATAATACACAGTTTTTTACAGTCTCATTTTAATTAATAATTATCAAACTACTTGATTACTTATGGTTAACACCATTTGGTGAGGAGATAAGGTGTGGTTGATTAATCGTTTGTCGAATATATTTAATTGAATCACTAATGAATTTGAAATAGATTGATATTAACTTACTGGTTGATTATAAATAAGTATTTAAATTGGCTTGATTATTGGTTAAAATGTAATTAGCATTACTTATTGGGCTAAGGCACGGTGGAGTTCCATCGAAGACGCGAATCAACTGATATTAATTAGTAACATCTTCCTTTTTTATGAGATGATAACAATTAATAATATTTTTTAATTATCTAAAACGAGGGTTTAATTGGTTCTATGATTGGGCCTATTTATTTGTGAATAGCTCTAATTATTGTTTAGTAAATAATTATAATTCATTTTTTTCCCTTCAAGAGTAAAATATTCTAATTATTCATGATGTTTGTGAAATTTATACAATTTTTTTACTCTTACACTTATCTCTCAATTGTTTGAAAAATATTATGCTAACACCCTTTTTTACTTTACATTACACTAACTACCTTAATTGTTTGAAAAACATAACACCATATTCTCCTATAAGAGAGGTTGCTGCAAATATTAAAAAAAGAACGTCTGTAATTTTTTGATATTTCAAAACTAGTTAGTAAAATTTAGTCTTTCTTTTAAAAGAAACTTATCGATGATTCGTACTATATGAATTAATATGATAATATGTTATACAACCGTGTGAGTTGATAATTTATGCGTTTGTTAGGTTTGCATTAGTTTTGTGCAATGGACCATTTTGTATGATATTAATTAAAATTGATATATATTTATTGTCATAAGCATATGATTTCGGCAAACTTAGCATTCAGAAACATTTTTCCAACTCTTAACTATAATCATAAAACAACTTAAAACACTTTAACTTGTTCTCACACATAATTTCAACAGAGGCAACAAATAGATTGCAGGTATATATAGTAAACTCTTTGTATCCATTAATTAGTGAAACAAAGACATGATGAAAACACTATGATGGCCCATGAAATTATCTATAACACAATAAGACACCTATTCTCCCAACATCTTAAACATCATGACACGTGGTGTTAGCTTCTAATGTAACAAAAAATAGCACATTTATAATTTGTTTAAAGCACTCAACACACTTTGCAAGGGTAAAAAGAACCAATCACGTGATATTCATGTTAGCCCTTCCACAGTAGTAATTTAGGACTACTAATTTGTACGAAAACGTTCAGTCTAAAAGTAAATGGATTAAAAAATAATCAATTAAATTACAACATAACCATTCATTTAGGAGAGAGAAGAAATATAATTTTCAATAGATTTGCAACACTTCAAATTTGTACAAATCATGTATATATATATATATATTACGTATTACTTATTATTTTCCATTTTTCCTTAGTAATTTAGATGGTATCATGCTACAAAATGGTATTGAAAAAAAGTTTACTATCTATGTAGGGCAAAAGAAACATTTGGGAATAAATAGAAACTTTAGTAAAATGCTAAGGACCAATAAAATTGTTTGGTGTTATACATATCCATATATAATACATTTGAGAAAGTTGTTACAACTAACAAATAGCATGTTTCATTTTTCATTGAAAAGTCTCGAACTATATTTTTGGTAAAAGCTCTTTTTTGGTAACTCTATAAACTAAACCTTTGGTTTATATGTTACAATTTGTTTGAAACTGGACTTTTTTTTAATCATAGTAATTAGGACAATTGGCTTCTCGATAAGACCTTAAGGTATTTTTACAAGCTTCAGTTCTTTGAGTTGATGATAAAATTAATTCTCAGTTCGAGACTTAGTTGTTGGAACGGGTTATGTCATTTGGCTGCGTGAGAGAATCCGCAGAATTGAGAACCTCAAATGACATTCTTGAATGCTTATTTGAGCTAGCCTGCATGTTTAGCATAGTTGAGAATTCTCGTGTGAAACACTCTGAGAGTTAGAGTATCACCATTGTTGGAGAGGTTGAGTGTACCACCACCTTGGTGTGTTCGATTCATTGTAACCGAATTACTGTTATAGTGGATATTTGACCTGGACCAGTGTCCCGTGAGTTTTTCCTTTTCAGATTGAAAGAAGATTTTCTCACATAAAACATATTGATTGTGTTCTCCTCTATCTCTACTCTCCTGCATTTGATTGATTACGTTTCCGCATTTGACTATGAGGGTATGTGTTTACCCAACATTGATATTAGTACTTGACTATTTGAGGGAAATAGTTTTTTTTCCAACAGTGGTATCAGAGCCCGGGTTCGACGGGTTCTGAAGGAGACGAGATGGAGACTAGCGATATCACCCATGACGGTGATATGTTCAAGTTGACCGTAGAAAGCGTCACTTATTGGAGACTGATGATGGAAGATCATCTCTACTACAAAGATCTATATGAGCCTATCGTTCTTGACGAAAGACCGATTGGCAAAACCGACAAGGAATGAGAGATTATGAGTCGGAAAGGCAGTAGCTACAATAAGAAAGTATATTGATAGAAGCCTCTTTGAGCTCACGAATGCTTTCGATTTGTGGAACAAACTAAAGTCCATGATTCAGAAGAAGACTCCCAGGAACAAAGTACACCTGGTTCGCCGGCTTGTAAAGCTTGAATACAAGGACGACATGAGTATGATTGAGCACGTCAATACCTACAAAGCCAACATGAAAATTAATGACGAGATGCAGGCTTTGTTGTTGTTGAGTTTGCTGTCGGAGAGCTGGGACACTTTGGTAGTGACATTGAGTAACTTGGCTCCAGAAGGAAAATTGATGATGGATGTCACGACTGATAGCCTCCTGAATGAAGAAGCCAGGAGAAGAGAATGGCGTGTAACCAACACGTCTGAGGCCAACGTTGCTGAGAACATAAGAAAGTCTGACTTTTGGGGTCGTAGCATGAGCAGGGGTCGTGATAGACGTGATAAGTCCAGAGGATGGCCAAAGTTTCAATTGAAGTGCTTCTACAGTGGGAAGGTAGGACACACGAGACCAGACTGTAGGGCTCTACAGAATGATGAACAGAACGGCTGTATGAAGCCGGATCAGATTGTTCCCAAGAAGATGAATGATAAGAGCACCACGGTTGTGGCTGCTAACCCGAATGCCGAGATATTCCTCCTTGGTGAGGAAATGTTGAACATAGCCCATGATGATTGCACTTGGATTGTTGATTCCGGTGCCTCGTTCCACGTCACCCCACATGAGGGATTCTTTTATGCTTACAGGAAGGGAGATTTTGGTGCCGTGAAGATGGGAAATCAAGTGACCAGCAAGATTGTTGGTGTCGGTGATGTAACCCTGACCATAGATACAGGGTGTCGGGTTACGCTGAAAGATGTAAGGCATGTGCCAGACATGCGTTTGAATCTAATCCCGGTAGGAAAGCTAGATGATGCCGGGTCAGTAAACTACTTCAGAGAAAGTAGATGGAATCTGACCAAGGGAAGTTTGGTCGTGGCCCAAGGTAAGAAAGAAGGCTCCTTGTATGTAATGCAAGGAAGGATAATTGGTGGAGAAACCAATGCCCTCCGGGATGGACAGAGCCTGGAACTATGGCACAAGCGCCTCGGCCACATGAGCGAGAAAAGACTCCAGATTTTGGAGAAGAAAGAACTACTGACCGGGTTGAAGGGTCAAGTGTTGGAGAGTTGCACACATTGCCTAGCTGGAAAGCAGCACCGGGTTTAGTTTGTGAGACCGGATCAACCCAGACGACGAAGGCAAATTTTAGACCTAGTCCATACTGATGTTTGCTCCATGTTCGAGAGATTGCTTGGAGGAACTCTGTAACGACTCGCCTCGTCGCTACTGTATCACTGCCTCTTAATCACGTTATTAATGCATTTCACTAAAAAGAACACCCCTTTAGTTGATTATGAAAACGGTGATAAATTTTTTGCAAGCACATAATAACCATCATCATAGAGTAAACACGTAAATAAGATACATATGAGACATCTCAAGTACATATGCACACACACACACACACACAAAACGTGGTCTATTTGTAGGTACAATTAACCATGTCTAAAATGCATTAAGTGTTTTACAAAGGAAACAAGAAATTAAACGTCGAGGGTGTAACTAGCAAAACATAGGGTGTGACTATCAAAACAAGGGGTGTAACTAGCAAAACATAACTCTTGTCTGGGATCTAACTCATTGACATCTCGACAACTTGGCGGCTCCAACCAAAATAGGTCATCTTCCCGGTCACCTACTGCTGCCCGTCTGCTCACACGAACGCGGTTCGCGATCATCACAGGTACCAAACCACATGGTACAACAAAGCAAATGTGAGTTCATTATGTAAAACAACAATCAACAGACAACATCCGTTAAGACAAATCAAATATCACAATATCACATATCATCCAGGCATTTTATCACACAGCCAATATGGACAATCAATCCAAAATCATTCCACAAGTCAACTTGTAATGCCTAGCATGATGCATGCTCCTGACTCACTCTCAGCATGCAATGTGGTACCATCCTGGAAATAGTCCATCTCGGTATACAAATGATGTAGTAGCTTGTCAAGGTCACTCTGTCATGCACAGGTCGCTCCCCCCAGTGGTGATCAGCCTTGGGTGTCAGAAGGAGTTCCTAACAAATGTGAAACCCCAGTACCCCGGTACCCTACAACCATCATCCTATTTCCGACGTGCAAATGTAATATGTCACATGGGCACCATCAATGTATGGCCTGGCCCGGGAAAAATCGGTCCTGGCTAGGATAATGCCATACACCCCCTATGTACATACGCACTGCCCCAAACGAGGGTTCATCGATACATTGACCGTAGTCCTTGCAAGGTTAACCACCCGGTCCTGGCATCTCACGTGTCTATACATAGAATATCACCACGGCACCATCAATGTATGGCCCGACCCGGGAACAATCAGTCTTGGCTAGGATAATGCCATACACCCCCATGGGTATCTATGTATATTCACCCGCATTTGATAACCATGGGCACCATCAATGCATGGCCCTGCCCGGGATCGACTCTGTCTTGGCTAGGATACTGCCATGCACCCCCCATGGTATCAATGCACATCATCATATAAAGAGCCAACCTTCCAAGGTTTCAACATTACCATATAGGTTCATCCGTACTCATTAATAGTACACAACATAGACTAGAGAACCAGTGTGAAGTATTAGGTGCCCGAGTTGGCACTTAGACAGATTTTTCTTTTGAAGAATCCAAACAAGGTTGGTCAAGGTCGGTCAAAGTCAAACAAGGGCGGTTAAGGTCAGACAAGGTCGGACCTTGGACTTACAAAACACCATGGACAGACCCAACACTATGCAATCGATTACATAAGCGTTGTAATCCATTATAACAGACATAGCTTACTTGGTACAACGAGCAAGACTTGTGATTGTATTAATTTCAAAAATCGACATAAGGTTGTCCGGGTTACAAAAGTCGAGTAAGGGAAACCTGGTAGCTTCTCAAAGAAAGGAAGCGAGCTCATCCAAGTAAAGGAGCCCGGTAGCTCACAACGAAAAGATACGAGCTCTACCAGGGAAAGGAGCTTGGTAGCTCACAAGGAAAAGACGAATTCATCAGTTCTAAAGAGAATGAACAACCCCGGGTAAGGAACCCGATATGTCTAAAGAAAAGGAAGTGAGCTTAACAAACCTGGGTAAGGAACCCAGAATATAGACATCCGCCAACAATGACCACTAAGAGTCATGTCCCGCATGTACGCATACATGCTACATAAAGAGTTCAGCTCGACATACCCAACCCGGTATCCGACACCTCCACAAACACTACCAAAAAGTGTCTTGGGAGTTTTCAGCATTAAAGTGCAAACTTCACACGCATGCTCAGGGAGTTCTTACAATATTAACTCTCCCCACAAGAACACCATCGACTCTTCATTCCAGAACACCATAAAACATCACCACACAAGAACATCATCAAACATCAACACACTATATCCTATTCGTTAAAAGACATCTTTACTAAGAAAACAACACACAACAGGGACATGCAGCCACCTCCATAGTCGGACTCCCTAATCCCCAACCATGGTATCTGAAGTTGTTATTAATATAACGACCAAGCTTAAAAAATTTAAAT
This sequence comes from Glycine latifolia, assembly GCA_013407115.1. NCBI lineage: Eukaryota > Viridiplantae > Streptophyta > Magnoliopsida > Fabales > Fabaceae > Glycine > Glycine latifolia. The sequence continues at coordinate 13,206,178 of CM023958.1, read as the reverse complement.
TTACAATATTCTGTCACAAAAAGCGTTAGCGATGGAATTAGTGATGAAATTAGAGAGGAAATTAGTGACAACCAGTTACTGGCGCCGTTAGCTTGAGAATGCACCAGAAGACCATTTTTCTCTGGAATCTGGCACGATCAGCGTGAGAGTGGCACGATTAGTGCCAGAAGTGCTCCAGGAAGCCATTTTCCACTGGAATCTGGCGCGGATAGCGTGGAATTGGTGCGATCAGCGCGGTGACGCAGGCAGGACCACTATAAAAGGCCAATTCTCATGGAATTAGGGCCTAAAGCTTCACCTTCTTCCTCCTTGTACGTTTCTTCCATTGATAAGCTTTGAAAGCTTCATACTCACTCATTCTTTGACCAAAACCTTTAGCACCCAACATGAAAGTTGAAGGAAATCATCCAATGAGTTAGATTCCAACCTCCATTTTCCTTGAAAACCATCAAACGGAGAGATTGTTTTCTCTAGGGAACTTCACAAAGTTTGGTTTTGGAGGAGAAAGAAGGCGTTTCAAGGACACCCAAGCTTGGAGAAGTTGTCCTCTAGCCTTCCTTGACGTTTTAGAGGTAAGAAATGCAAGTTTTACTGATTAATTGAGGATTTTTTCTTGAGATGAATAGTTACCCATTTGTGTTAGAGCTGAAATTAGGCTTGGGTCCTTTGGAAAAGTATGCTTAGGAGGTTGTTGTGATGAATGTTTAGCCTTGAAATATGATTTTTATGAACTTTGGAATTTGGCTCTAAAGAATGTATGTGTAGGAAGAATGTTGGTTATAGTGATGATATTATGATGTGCATGAGCCTTGGTGCTTTTACAAAATGCATTTAGGAGGCTACATAAACGGTGAAAATGTGTTGAAGTAATCGTTTTAGCCATATTGATAATCTTTGAGATTTGACATGGTGAGAGTTTTGAACTCTTTGAATTGGCTTATGCAGAGTCTTAGGGAGACTCTAGTGCCTTGGTTAGGCCGAGATAGATCCTTCTTGGTGTTTGTAAGTCAGCAGTTAGGTGACTAGTCCTTATAACTTGAAAATAGTGTAATAATGGGTTATAATGAAAGAGAAAAGTGTTTCTTTTCATTCTAACGATTGAGAATTGTTGTTGATTACTTGTGTGCCTTGTATAGGGCGTGACATCGAGGGTGTCAGTGGCAGAGACCACAGTTCAAGGATTGAACAGCAGAGCACTAGTTTGTCAGGTAAGTTCTTTGTTCTTGGGAGTGTTTCCCATTGCCTGAGTTCCACCATACTCTGAGGGAGTGATGGTTGCATACATGATTCATATGCATTGAATTGGATGTTACAGCTTTCCTCATGATAATATGTATGCTTGTTTATGTGCTTATGTATGGTTGCCTTTTGGATAGATCTTCTGGCCAGTTAGCTAGATATAGACCTCCCTAGGAGTAGAGCGCAACTCCTAGTCAGTTTGCTCACGTAAAGGGTGTATGATCCCTTAAGACCAGAGATAGCTGGTCCCGTCACAGTTGAAGCCTATTCTTGGAGGTGCCATATACGTGCATCCATGTGTAAAAGGGTAGCTCCCGACGGAATGGCACGGGTGTGAGTTCCGGTCTCACACTGGGGACTGAGAGTCCCGATGTTGATGATGATGCATCTTTGGCGGGCATAGTACTGCAGATACACATTAGAGCTAGAGAATGTCTATGTGTTGTTGTGATGGCTTGAGCTTACTGAGATTGTATCTCACCTCGTGTGTGGGGATTATATTTTGCAGGTGATGCATCTGGCAGAGATAATGGGTCCCAGGGCGGGAGGCCCCAGTAGGGACAGACATTGTACAACTGCTTGGGCAGTATTTTGAGAGCATTGTGGCTCACTGTTTATGTTTATGATATATTTTGTACCCCTGCGAGGGAAGATATGCGTGTACATGTATTTTGAATCCCGTATGGATTGTGATGTATAGACGCTGTATACCTTGTACCCTCTTGTGAGGATGTGATCTGTGAGATCATAGCACAAGGTGCCTATTCTTTTGTATAGCCACAATGAATGTTTTGATGTATATATAGATACATGTGGTTTATGGTTCTCCTGTTATATCTGTATGAATATTATTATTTTATCTGTCATCCTTTATGTTATCTGGATCATGGGGGCTTGTTGTGATGTCTCGGCATTCGTATATGTAATTGTGGATATTTACCATACATGATGAATCAAGAAATATGGTTTCAGAAACACTTTCGTTGGTTTTAATTGATTTTAAATTAAGTACTGCACTAATCTGATTAAGTAATTGTTAATACGCCGGATGCATACGGGGTGTTACAATTAACATAATAAACCCCTCTTACCTAACCAGGAGTTCGTTCTCGAGCTTCTCGACGGGTTGTCCAAGACTTCTACTCTGGCCACAAGGTTCTTCTTGACGAAGGGATTCTGTGGAAGTTACGGTGGTCCTCGAAGGTTAAAGGTGATGCAGAGGGGTCGAGAAGGAGAGGTTTCTAGGTATGAGTGAGTTTAGAGAGAAAGGAGGAGAAAAAATGCAAAGAAGAGAGAAAGAAACACGCTTCCGCTGTGCACTCTACTGCTTATAAACACTGTTGACAAGACATGTCCAACATGCGTGCATGCACAACAACCATAGCCAACAAAGTTGACTTAACATCTACCAAACACACATCCCAAGACAAAAGCACTCAAAAAAACAAATTATAAATAAAACAAATAATCAAGCAACATAGCACACATCAAATATCCAACTTAGCAACTTGAAATTTTAGGGTGTTACAAGCTCAGTACTTTGTTTCTTTCATGGATGATCATTCCCGCAAGGTGTGGGTTTATTTGATGAAGACTAAAGACCAGGTACTCCAATGTTTCAGAGAATTCCATGCTATGGTGGAAAGGGAGACTGGCAAGAAGTTGAAAGTGGTTCGATCTGATAATGGTGGTGAGTACCGAGGTCCTTTTGAAGCTTACTATAGAGGAACCGGGATCCGACTTGAAAAGACACCTCCTAAGACTCCGCAGTTGAATGGACTTGCTAAGAAGATGAACCAGACTATTGAAGAGAAGGTTCGAAGTATGCTATCCAATGTCGGATTGCCGAAAGCATACTAGGGAGAAGCCATCAGGACAGTTGTTGACTTGATTAATTTGTCACCATCAAGACCACTTGAAGGAGACATTCCTGAAGAAGTCTGGCCAAGTCGAAAAGCGACCTATGATCACATGAAGGTGTTTGAATGCCGAGCTTTCGTGCATGTCCCTAAAGATGAAAGGGCGAAGCTCGATGCAAAGATTAAGGAATGTATTTACCTCGATTTGCCAAAAACCAAGTTCGGGTTTCGAATTTGGGATCCTATCAACAAGAAAATAGTAAGAAGTCAGGATGTAGTCTTTCATAAAGATGAGACAATTCATGACATCTCGAAGCCCAAAGTCCGGGTTCTTATTCGACGTGAAGAGCCAGTCCCTCCTGTCCGAGTTAAAGCAGGGGGAGAGCCCAATGAAGAAAATGTTGACCAGACACAAGCTGATGAGGATCTAGATACTGAGGTCCGAGTTGATGATGAGGACTGAGATATTAAGGTCTGAGTTGATATAGAGGACCGCGATGAACCGAGTTCTTAAGCGGCTGAAGAAGAACAGCCGAGATACCCCACTAGAGAAAGAAGACCTGCTATAAGGTATCTTTCAGATGAATACACCATCATTGCTAAAGATGGTGAGCCTCAGAGTTATGATGAGGCCATTACGAGCTCAGACAAAGAAGAATGGTTGAAAGCAATGCAAGACGAGATGAATTCCTTGCATGAGAACGGGACTTATGAGTTGACCAAGTTGCCTAAGGAAGGCGAGCTCTGAAGAACAAGTGGGTGTACAAGATCAAACATGAAGAGAACGGGCAGAAACAGAGATACAAAGCCCGAATTGTAGTGAAGGGCTGCAATCAGAAGAAAGGAGTTGATTTTGAAGAGATCTTCTCTCCTGTTGTTAAGATGACCTCGGTCCGGACTGTGTTAGCCATGACGGCTTCTATGGACCTCGAGGTAGAATAGATGGACGTGAAGACAACATTTCTTCATGGTGAGCTGGAGAAAGAGATATATGTGGAGCAACCTGAAGGGTCCCAAACTCCGGGTTATGACGGGATGGTATGTCGGTTCAAGAAGAGTCTCTATGGCTTGAAACAAGCACCTCGACAGTGGTATAAGAATTTGAATCCTTCATGAACGAGCATAAGATTGTGAAGACTGAAGCCGACCATTGTGTATTTGTGAAGAGGTATGAGAATGGTGATTCCCTGACTCTGCTACTTTATGTTGGTGATATGTTGATTGTAGGGCAAGATAAGATGAAGATTGCTGGTTTGAAGAAGGCATTGAACTCGTCCTTCGCAATGAAGGACCTCATCCCTGTGAAGCAGATTCTCGGCATCAAGATAATCTGAGATAGAAAGAAGAAGCTACTGTGGCTAAGTCAAGAGAAATATGTTGAGAAGATTTTGAAGAGATTCAACATGGACAAAGCCAAAATAGTCAACACCCCCTTAGCCGGGCACTTGAAGTTGAATAAGAAGCAGTGTTCGAGATCAGATGTAGATAGAGATGAGATGCTGACGATCCCATACCAATTTGCTGTCGAAAGCTTGATGCATGTAATGGTTTGCACTAGACCCGACTTGGCGTTTGCAGTTGGAATAGTGAGTCGGTTTCTTTTGAATCCCAATAGAGAGCACTGGGAAACAGTGAAGTGGATCTTCAGGTACCTGAGAGGAACGACTGAGTTGTGTCTTCGATTTGGAGATGGAGAAGTCGGGCTGCAAGGCTACTCAGATGCTGACTTAGGGGGAAATTTCGATTCAAGAAAGTCAACGACCGGATATTTGATGAGATTTGCTAGAGGAGCAATCTCTTGGCAATCAAAATTGAAAAAGTGTGTGGCACTTTCAACGACTGAGACCGAGTACATTGTCGTGAATGAGGCAAGCAAAGAGATGTTGTGGATGAAGAAGTTCCTCATGGAACTCGACCATGACCAAGACAAGTACGAGTTGAAGTGTGACAACTAGAGCTTCATTCATCTGGCGAAGAACTTGACCTATCACTCCCGCACTAAGCATATTGATGTGTGATATCACTGGATCTGGGATTTGGTGGAAGATGGACAACTCACACTTGCCAAAGTGCACACCGACCAGAATTGGTCGGATATGATGACCAAGTCGGTATCAGCAAGGAAATTTGAAGATTGTTGTGAAGGTGTCGGGTTGGTGAACCCGTCTCATTGAAGAGACCGGGCAGAGGATACACCTGTCACATTGACAGGTTTTGTTGAACTCGTGCAATAGAGAAGCCGGGTTGTATTGAAGAGTTGATGATGCTGGGCGGAGTTGGAACTTGCTGCATTGAAGATGTCGGGTTATGTTTGAAGCCGACGCATTGAAGTCGTAGGGAGAGAATTGTTGGAACGGGTTACTCCTCCACTGCTGGTTCAAGCCCAATTGAAGGGTCTAAAACCCTAAACCTAAGTTACCACTATATATACATTAGTTGACGGTATAATTAGGTTAGACCAAGACCTAGACCAAGACAGAACAAAAATAGAGAAAGAGCGTGAGAGTGACTCCGCCATTCTGTCATTTGACTGCGTGAGAGAATCAGCAAAATTGAGAGCCTCAAGTGACATTCTTGAGTGCTTATTTGAGCTAGCCTGCGTGCTTGGCATATTTGAGAGTTCTTGAGTGAAACACTCTGAGAATTAGAGTATCATCATTGTTGGAGAGGTTGAGTGTACCACCACCTTGGTGTGTTCTATTTATTGTAACCATATTACTGTTATAGTGGATATTTGATATGGACCAGTGTCCCATGAGTTTTTCCTTTTCAGATTGAAGGAAGGTTTTCTCACGTAAAACATATTGATTGTGTTCTTCTCTATCTCTACTCTCCTGCATTTGATTGATTACGTTTCCGCATTTGACTCTGAGGGTACGTGTTTACCCAACGTTGGTATCAGTACTTGACTATTTGAGGGAAAGAGTTTTTTCCCAACATTAGTTATACTTAAAGTGCTCCATCCCTCCCCAGTGATATATTTTGTGGGAATCAAACCTAGATTATTCTCCACAAATTCAGTGTGTATTGTCAATTAAATTATGTCCAATATTGAGCATATAATTATAAACCACTCGATTCCAATCCAAATTAAGTTCCTAATAAAATAAATGAAGCATTACATAATATCAAATTTGTAACGATTTAAAACCAAAGAAACAATAATGAAATATTAGAAATTTACCTCAAGTTCTAGATGCAAGTGAGTATAAGAAGTTGATGACTAAAATATACACAAAATGCAAGGATGAAATATGACTTCAAATCAAGTTTTTTTTTTTTTTGTACAATGATGGCATTGAGTTTTAAACCTATGATCTCATGCATAATTCTTTAACCCCATCACTAGCGATTCGACTTCAAATGAAGTTGCTTGCTTGTTAACGAAGAGACACATATATCCTAAAACACGTGCGGGGGTGGGGAGATAAATTACGATTTAGATTATCTGAAAATATACTCAATGTTATAATTAGCAAACATATGCTTAATTTTAGTTCTTTTAAAATACATAAAAATATAGTTTATAAATTACCCTTAGAAACAAAGCATCTACAAAATAATAGAGATAATTGTTATGAGTTAAATTTTTAACAAATGTAAATAGAAATCTCTGACAAAATAAATAAAAAAGGAAAAAAATACTGTATTAAATTAAAGAAATATTAGTCGTTAAAGAGAAAAAGATAATATTACAAGAAAAGTTAAGGACGTCCTATTATAAGAAATCTCTCAATAGTATTCTAAGGATAATAATTCAAGACAAAGATGGTATGATAGATAGTTGTTCAATAATGTTAAAGGAATCTTAAAGGACAATAATATAGCTTATGCACATCCCTCCTTTCTTGTGTATAACTAATGCACATCCCTCCTTAAACAGATATAATTGTATTCTCCTCTGAAAAAAAGAAGATATAATTGTATTTTTGTATGCTCGTGTATCCTCATGCTCTTGTAAACACTTCTCTATTTTGCGAATAAAGTTTGAAATGCTTAAAATTTTCCGTATTAAAAACTTCTTCAATTAACATTTGCTTACCCTGCTGTGTAGGTTGATAGTTGTTTCATCTTACCAAAACATGGCTCAATTAAAGCTTATAAAAACTAGGTGGATTCTTTTGTGTAAAAATTAGTAAGTTAGCTCAACACGAGAAGCAACAACGACCAAAAACAGAAAAGAAAAAGAGAAGGACCATTGATCAAAGGTGCTGGTCCCCTTAATAGCTTAATGGTAGTATTTTTTATTTATTTGTAAGAATTCAACTCAGGTACAGAGAGTTTAAAATACACAGTTCATCCATGTAAAATAATAATTTTCACAATTTAAATAGCAGTAATTATTGATATAAAATATTGATTTAATTAAAAAATAACATTAAAAATACGAAATATACTACACTTAATTATTATTTTTTAAATTACCTCTTATCTTGTTCCCAAACCTACCTTTTTTTTCCTAGAGAGGACAAATGCTACAACTTACGTGTGAAATTAAAAGTAACCCTAAAATTAAGTTGTCTTACATGTGAGTTAGGGAGTGGAATGATAGCGTGCAGTGCGAGCGTATATAGAAAAAGATAATTTCAATTTCTTATATTTTAAAAAGAAATTAAAATTTTACACTTTTAATTATTTAAAATTCTATTTTAAAATTCTAAAAATAAAATTTTCAAATAAAAACATCCAAATAATAAATTTTAGAGTCTGAAACTGAGTCTACAATACAAAAATCATCCATATTTCATTAAAATTGGTAATGGTGCTAACTATTTAAAAATGGAAGAATGAGAATTAAGAATAGGAAATATTTAATTAATGCAAATTATTAAATGACCTCCTAGACACACATTTGATGTCAAAAGGAAAGACGACAAGATTATGATGATTAAGCTTGTAGTGTGGGATCTTATTTTAAATATCCTTAGTGTATATGCACCCCAAGTTGGATTATTATAAGATGAAAAGAATCAATTTTGGGAAGACTTGGAGGAGGTTCTGAGAGGGATCCCACGAGAGGAGAAGATTTTCCTACGAGGAGATCTAAATGGGCATGTTGGTAAAAACAACAGAGGTTTTGATAGAATTCATGGTGGTTTTGGTTATGGGACGAGAAATGAGACTGGAGAAGATGTCTTGAACATTGCACTAGCCTATGATTTGATGCTAGCGAACACTTTTTTTTGGAAAAAGGGAGTTTCATCTTATCACATATCATAGTAGCCAAAATTGTAGTCAAATTGATTTTTTTATGGCTGGACGGGAAGATAGAAATTTGTGTATTGACTGTAGAGTCTACCCTAGAGAATGTGTGGCGACACAACATAAGTTGATAGTTCTAGAGGTTAGGTTCAACAAAGTTCTTAATTTGAGGAAGAGAGCTCAAAACCCAAGGATAAGATGGTGGAAGATAAAGGAGGAGAAACAAATAGAGTTTAAGGAAAACATGTTGCGTGAAGGATTGTGGGAGTTTACTGGAGAAGCTAATGAAATATTGAATAAGATGACTATGTTTGTTCAAAATGTGAGAATGAGGGTGCTAGGTGAAAGTAAAGGAAACAAAGTTCTTACAAAGGAAACATGGTGGTGGAATGGAGAAGTGCAAGAGGTTATTAAATAGAAGAAGGAATGCTTTAGATCTTTGCATAAATGTCCCAATGATGAGAATTTGCAAAAGTTTAGAGTAGCGAGGAAAGATGCAAAGAAAGTAGTGCGGGAAGCTAGATGCAAAGTTTTTGACGATTTGTATAAAAATCTTGGAAGCAAGGATGGGGACGAAGGTATTTACAAACTGCAAAAATGGGGGATAAGAAGAGTAAAGACTTCACCCAAGTTAGATGTATTAAGGATGAAAATCAAAAATTTTTGGTAAGGGATGAAGATGTAAGTGAAAGATGGCTAAATTACTTTAACAAACTTTTTTATAGGAATGACGACAAGAGTGAGGTAGATTTGGAGGAAGTTTTTGATGATCTGAATAGAAGATTTGTGTACAGAATTAATACACATGAAGTTAAGGAGGCTTTAAAGATGATGAAGAATAATAAAGCTTTGGGACCTGATGACGTCCCTATTGAAGTGTGGAGGAGCTTGGGAGATGTGACAATAAAATGGTTAACCAATCTTTTTAATGGAATTCTTCAAACAAATAAGATGCCTGAGGCTTGGAGGAAAAGTATGATTGTGCCTATTTACAAAAATAAGGGAGATATCTATAATTGTTCAAATTATAGAGGCATTAAGCTTATAAGCCATACTATGAAGTTGTGGGAGAGAGTTATCAAACATCGCCTAAGGAGGGAGACCAAGGTGTCCGTAAATCAATTTGAATTTATGCCAGGAAGATGTACCATGAAAGCTATTTTCTTGATGGGACAATTAATGGAAAGGTATAGGGAAAAGAAGAAAGACTTACATATGGTGTTCATAGATATTGAGAAAGCATATGATACAGTCCCAAGAAGAAAAATGTAGCATTAAAGTATGTTAATGGTAGCAAGGATATGTATGATGGGGCTCCCACATGTGTGAAAGCCTGTAATGGAACATCAATGTATTTCCTTATCACGGTAGGTGTCCACCAAGGTTCAGCTCTTAGTCCTTATCTCTTTGCCTTAGTGATGGATGAACTAACGAAAGATATTCAAGTGGAAGTGTCGTGGTGTATGCTTTTTGCAGATGATATCGTGCTTATTGATGAGACCAAAGATGGTGTCAATAGGAAATTGGAATTGTGGAGAAACACTTTGGAGTCTAAAGGATTCACGATAAGTAAGAGCAAGACGGAGTATATGAAGTGTGAGTTTTCATGGGTAAGAGATGATGATCAAGACACAATGCATCTACTTGGTCAAGAGGTACCCAAGAAAGATATTTTTAGATACTTGGAATCAATATTGTAAAAAGGTAGTGAGATTGATGATGATGTAAATCATAGAATTATAGCAGGGTAGATGAAATGGCAGAGTGCATTGGGATTTTTGTGTGACCGCAAAATTCCCCTTAAGCTAAAAGGAAAATTCTATAGAACAACTGTAAGACCGGCAATGCTATATGGAGCAGAATGCTGGCCAGCACAGAGGCAACATGAGCATAAAATATGGGTAGTAGAAATGAGAATGTTAAGGTGGATGTGTGGATATATGAAGATGGATAAGATAAGAAATGATGATATTTGACGAAAGGTATCAGTGGTACTGGTATATGAAAAGATGAGGGAGCATAGATTGAGGTGGTTTGGGCACGTTATGAGATGACCACTGGATGCTCCCGTAAGAACAAGAGTTTGTTACTGAGAGCTCTACACAAAGAGAGGTAGATGTCGACCTTACTTGGAGAAAGGTTGTGAAACAAGACCTAATGGAGTGGGATATAGATTGGTGGACGGTATATCTTAGGACGGAGTGGAGAAAAGCTATAAGCTTGGTGGAGGGTTAAACTCATTAGTAGTTCTATGTTCCAGTCGTTCCCTTATTTTAGTTCTTTTCCTCTTCTTTTCTCCCTTCTTCTTTTCATCCTTATTTTATTTTAGCTTTTTTTCTCTCTCTCTTTTGTCTTATTTTTGATTTATCATTGGGTTCATCTACCACTGATCCCAATTAACTTGGGTTAAAGGTGTTGTTAATGTTGATATTAAAATTTTGTGTTTAGATAAAGAAATTAAATTTTATCAATTATCGTCGGATGTCGACGAATCCTCTGCCATGAGTTATGGATGAAATGATAATGGAAAAGAGAGTGGTGCGATGCGAGCGTTTATAAAAAAAAATAATTTCAATTTCTTACATTTTAAAAGAAGATTAAAATTTTACATTTTTAATTGTTTAAAATTCTGTTTTAAAATTACAAAAATTTAAATTCTTCGTATAAAAACATCCCAACAATGAATTTTAAAATAAGAAAATTTAAATTTTTTGATAAATTACTTTACTCATTTAATTTTTTTTATCTAAACACACTTTAAAAATAAAGGTTGGTTTAATCTGTGGCTTGGATGTGACTCATCCTTAGTGGTGCAGTCTTTTAAGAACTCAAATCTAGTGTCTTGTAAGTTACAGAACAGGTGGCATAATTGTATAAATCTAACAAAAAGATGAGATTTGTGGTAGGTCATATTTTCAAGGAGGGAAATACTTGTGCAGACATTTTGACCACTAAAGTTCACTCTTTTGATGGGTTTTACTTGTGGAATTCTCTCCCCCATTTCTTAGTTATTGACTTCAATATAAATACGTTTGGTTATACAAACTACAGGTTCAAATAGTTTGTTTTTCCATGGGTTTGGTTTATGCCTCCCGGGCCTTTTGTTGCTATCATTTTTTGGTTGAACGATATTTCCTGGTTTGTTGTTGGCTGATTTTTGTGAGAGGTGTCAACTTAGTTAGGATTTCTTCCGTAAATCTTTTGTAATACTAAGCTCTTTTGATTAAATAAATAAATATTTTAGTCATTAGATCAAAATTTTAAGAAATAGATAGGATATGCTTCTTAAAAAAAACAAAAAACTGTTAAATTTAAGTAAAAAAATAATTTAGACAGCACATAAAAAATAAAAAACTATTTATTTAATTAAAAAATTTTTTTTTTAAAAATAAATTTAAACAAACTCATCCATTATAATGGAATAATATGTTAATAAATGTCCACAATACAGAACTCAAATGTGTTAAATTTTAAGGATCTAGATAAAATTAATTTTCTTGATAGTCTTCTATATTTTTTTTAATAAATAAGCTCTATTGTTTAAATTTGAGTTGATTTTAATTGTTTTAATATATAAAAATTTAATAAAATTATTAATATAATTTTTTACAATAAAAAATTTCCCCGCACGAATACTATATAGTTGATATCTAATTACCACGATATATTCACAAAAGTCTTTGCACCATTAGATTGTATAAATTAGGAGTGTTAATATCACAATTTCTTAGGATCTCTTTGCAATAAACTCCTTCCTGTTTATTGAAATTCATGTGGGTCCTTCTAGTTTGGGAATGGAACCCATCAAATGGGTAATATGACTCATTTAGTGAGATCCACATGAATTTCACACAATAGGAGAGAATCTGTTGCTAGCATTTCTCTTGTATCCATATACAATACAATAACCCTGCTGCTGATGTATTTGATGACCATAACACAGTGACAAATAAGGTCATAAGATGCAATGATTTTGATATACAGGACAATAAAAGAAGCAATGCATTAAAGCTGAAAGTAGAGAGTAAGTTCATCTTCAAAGGAGTGTAAAAGACGGTAATATATATTTTACAGAATTTCTGAAAGAGCAGAAAAAATGAAGTAAAGACAAGAATGGCTTGTGACTCAAATCCTGGAAGGGATCATAGGAATAGTGTTCTGTAAGTATGCACTGGCAGCAGCAACTCCACTTCCAAGCTTTACAGGATAGCCCACATCTTTCAGTATCATCTCCACACCAGCTAGACATCCCAACAGTTGCAACTGGAAAATATTTAAAGAATTAACAATATCAAAGGTTGGCAACGGAGTTATAAGGTTGACTTGATGGTGAAAGGAAAAGGGAGAGGGGAGGAGAGGTCATGGGTTTGAATCCTCCCAACTAACAAAAAAACTAATAATTAACAACTAACATTTGTTAATAAAAAAACAAAGAAAGGCTGGCAACTTGCATCTCAGTAGTAACTATTAACAAGCAAGTTTCACATTTATAATTTGATATTACATGAAAGATTAAAATTATCTATTATAATCTAAAGAATGTAACCTTGTTGCTTTTCCTATCACAGCTTTGAAACTTGCATTATTGAAGTTGGACAGAAAGTGAATCAAAACAAAGAAGGATAGACTTTTAAAGCTTCATATAACAATAAACAACCAATAACAACAGAGAACAAATTTATGGTTTTTCTTAACATGTGTTCTTAGATGCAGATTAAGAATAATTAATCAAGTCAAATTTTGTAAATATTTTATATGTACCGATTATCCTATTATTACTTTTCCTTTGGCTTGAGCAATGATTTTTAAATTTCTTAACTTCACTACAAATAAATGCAACCTGAGTTCCGAGAGGATAGATTAGTTTCATTATTATATGCTGATGGGTTTTTGGAAATCAACATTACCTCATTCAAGTTGCCAAGATGTCCAATTCTGAAAACCTTCCCAGCAACTTTGTTCAGTCCAAGACCTAAGCTCAAATTGTATCTCTTCCATGCCCTTCTAACTATTTCAGTACTATCAATGTAAGCAGGAACAAGAACAGCAGTCACAGTGTCACTGTACCACTCTTCCTTTTGGGTGCAATTCTTCAAACCCCATGCCTCTACAGCAAGTCTGCATTTAGCATATTGAGGACCTATCAGATTCATTGTCTTTTAACATATAACCAAAAGGCAAAACTATTATCAACTTTAAGAAACCTTAGTCCATTTGTCAAAATTAGCATATCTTTAACGAATATTTAGTATATGCATTGATAGTTTAAAATGTTTTTATACTGTTATTCAATCATAAACCCCATGCATGGCAAGTTTGCTAACTTTTACAATACTTATCTTAAAAGTCATAACAATGTTGATTTTTTATTAGTTGACAGTGTAAAAAAATGTATATTGTGCGTAGAAATTAAACTCGTCTTTTACATGTTAAGTCCTTAACTATGATTTTTGAAGAAGTAGATCTTGCCTTACCTGGTTGCTTTGCCTAAACGACTGTGCCTTGCAATCACATTTTCAAGTCCTTCCTCAAAAATCAGATCAAGAGCAGCTCTCAGACCATACAACAAATGTATGGAAGGAGTGTATGGCCAATAGGTTCCTAGCTGGTAGAATTTCAGGTAGTCTTTCCAGTCAAAGAAAACTCTAAGTGATTTAGCATGTTTTGAGGCCTCAATAGCTTTAGGGCCTGCAACCACAATACCTATCCCAGTGGGAAGGGAAAGGGCCTTCTGAGAGCCAGTTATTGCCACATCAACTCCCCATTCATCCATGCGGAAATCAAGAGCACAAATGGAAGACACTCCATCAACAATAAGGAGGGCAGGATGCCGGTAGGAATCTGAGTGTCCAAAACACAATGTGAGATGCTTTTCATGAAGACCATGAAGGAAAAAACAATAGGAAACATTAAAAATCCAAAGGCACGTGATCACAAATGATTTTATACATTTGCAGACGTGGAAAAGGCACTAAGAAAAAGCATTTTCATCAAAGAATGACTCAATTTCTTTTAAAAAAAATTATGAATGTATATAATATAATCATTGTCAAGTCAAAGGTTCACTAGTGAAGTTGCATGTGAATAATCTGTCCAATTTTCAGATTCATACCTAGATGACAAGAGTCAAGTTAAATGCTAATGATCTATGCAACAACACGTCTCACTATAAATACTGATAGGACAGTTATGTGAACAGTATGGAAGTTATGTATGCATTTAGTAACTAAAGGGCAGTTATGTGTTTTGTAATCATTTTAAACTTATGAATGTGTCTCTTGTGCATATGGCATGTCAGTTTTTGCATTCAGTGTGGGGATTGTAATGGTTATCAATATCAAGAAAACAGAGGTCCTTCTAAATCTAATAGATATGAAAGGACATAAGAAAACAAACAGCTAAAGCTGCTAGCAATCATCTTTTCCCCCAATGAAACTAAGCAGTTATGAACAATGATATCTTTGAACATCATAGACAAATAGATTTTGTGGCTCTGGCAATTTATAGAGAATAAAAGGTATAAATGTAAAATGTGTAGACTCAATGAGTAAAAAGCATCAGATGACATACTCACCGAGAATGTGTCTAACTTTGGCCAAGTCATTGGTGACCCCAGTTGCAGTCTCATTGTGAACAATGCAAATTGCCTTAATAGTGTGTGAAGTATCTGAAGCAATCTTTGATTCCAGAACATCAAGCTTAGCACCCTGGCCCCATTCACTCTCTACAACATCAACATTGAATTTCAGACGTTGCTGCTGATCAATCCAAAGCAAGCTGAATTGGCCAATCAGGAAAGATACAATTCGATCCCCTGGAGACAGTGTGTTTGTGAGAGCACTCTCCCAAGCACCAGTACCTGAACCAAATACAAAATCATTACTTTATTCTAGATGGACAGAATCATTACTTGATAGTTAGAAAACTAGTAGTAAACTATAAGTCTATAACCGTGTGAATGACAAATTTTTTGTTCTTATTAAACCACCTTATTCTCTATTATTGTAACCTCCAAAGCATACACATATACATACGAACAAGAAAGATATAAAAGAACATTTAATACTACCACTATTGTAGAATATTATGTACAAATTCAGCAGTCAAGTTTCGATTAATAAATTATTTTTAAACTTCAAATCATGGCCCTAAAAATGTATATAATCTAAGGTGTAATTTGAGAATATAGATTAAATTAATCATTAGGTCCCCAAACAATTTGGGAAATTAGTTAGGTCCCTAAACTAAAAAAAATTGTAATTGGGTCCTTGCTCTTGTAAAAATTTTTGTAATTAGGTTCTTAGAGTTAGTTTATGGTGGCTTGAAAAGGCTAGAAAATGCTAATCTGCTTAGAGACTCAATTAATTTTTTTTAAATCAAATATCTAATTACATTTTTCGTTTGGAAACCTAATTAAAAATTTTCAAATAGTTCTAGGACCTACTAATTAATTTAACCTAAAAAGATAACTATCAGAGTATGTTTGAATGAAGTATTTTAAAATTTCAGGAAATTTTAAATTTAGGAAAATTAAAATGCATCAACTAAAATTTTTTTATTTTCAAAATTCTGTGTTTGGATAAAGAAATTAAATTTCTTTATTTTCAAAATTTTGTGTTTGAATAAAAAAATTGAATTTCTTCATTTTTAAAATTTTGAACCTCATGCAAGAAGAGACGCTTGAGGTGAGTATCATTAGAGTAGCTAAGGTCGAAGTACTCATTGGTGATGGAGACGGAGCAAAGAGTGGTACGGTTAGAGCTTCTATAGAAGAATTTTTTTTTTCAATTTCTCACTTTTTAGAAGGAAATTCAAATTCCACATTTTTAGTTGTTTAAAATTCTATTTTAAAATTCCAAAAATTTAAATTCTTCATATAAAAATATCCAAACAATGAATTTTAAATTAAAGAATTTTAAATTCCCTAATAAACTACTTTCCCCAATTAAAATTTTCTATCCAAACACACCCTTAAGGTAATCCAGCCTAACATATTTTATGAAAAATTACAAAATAACACCCTAAAGTTTGTATTATTTACAACTTAGTCCCTGACCTTTAAAAAGATGTTATCAATCCTTCATTTTCAAAGCACAAAACCCCTCCATTAATTTTCATCATACTTTGAAAATGTTAAGGAATGAATACACAAAAGGTTAGGGACTAAGTCCCTTCAGAGTGCTAATTTGCATTTCTACCTTGATTTTTTGAAACAACAACTATAAAAATAACACAATGACCAATATGGCTAGTTTATATATACCAGTTGTAGGGATGAGAAATGGGATTCCAGTTATGGTCTTGAAAATCTTCTTGACATCCTCAAGCAGAGTTTTGGTCATAGCTGGAATTGCTGGAGAACGGTAGTCCTCATTGTTTCTGTTCATGGCCCGAATGATCTGGTCCGGGATGTTAACCGGCCCTGGAACAAAGAGATGGTTTCTTCCTGGTGCATTGAAATAATCCATCTTCCCTGGCTTGAAATTTCACCCTCTTCTTGGATTTTCCCACCAAAGAATTTCCTACAGAAAATCCATCAAAAAAGTCAGTTTTAACAACCTTCTGAATCTTTGGTCATAAACTTGGTGCATGTACTACTGATTTACTGTTTCATTAGTCCATGATAGAGGAGATTTTGTAACTGCAACATGAACCAACTATGCAAACTGCTTAATGAAATTATGAGTTACTAAAGCAAAAACACAGAAAATCCTGTTCTAAATGCTCCAAAATTTAGAAGTTTAGATGGTAAGAAAAAGTTGATAGCAAGGAGAGAACAAAAACTGTTTAAGGTGTAGATTTTATCCCTAAATAATGATTGGTGTTTTTGGTTCATCATTATATAACTGTATGGATGGCCACAAAAAGAGAAAATTATAACAAAAAAGTAAAACTAATCACCCGTTTTCATAAACAGCTTTATTCTGGATTTATAATTATCATTTAAAATATGCTTGGTGTGTGTCTAGCCTTTGTAAATCCTTCCATGCAATTAATAAGAAAAACTGCAATTATCTTTTGAAATATTAGAACTGATGCACAACTGAATTCTCTGCTTTTCAGAGCATCGAATAGAAAGAAAAAAGTGTGACAAAAACCACTGGGTAATAAAAACATTTATGTTGTACAAGGATAGAATACAAGGATTCCATAGCTTGATCAAGAGGAAATCATAGAAAGTAATTTCCTCCATAACTTTCTAATATTTGTAACTGAAAATCTTAGTTGAAAACACATCTTAGACATGAAGAAAACACAAATCATAATATACTGATGGACAGAACAAGAGGAAATAGCTGCTCTTGGTTGTAATTTGCCCACCAATAACTAAATTAACGCATGAAAAAAATTTGTGCTTACTATCACCTTCACTTGATTTTTCCACTTCCAAAGCCAATTTTATAGTGAAGAGAATAACACAAAGCATGAGTAGGAGATCATTCTTAAATAAATTCAATTGAAAGAACCAACTTAAAACACACAAAACATAAAACATAGTATATGTATATGAGGAGAAAATGAGAAAAAAGTGAGTATACGTGGGAAGGAGGATCCTTGGAGAGTTCTTGTGTAATGTGGCAAAAGGAAGTGAGAGCTGTGTGTTCTGTTGTTAGAACCTTATTATTATATAAAACTATAAATTTAAAAAATTCAATTTTTATGATCAAGAGCGCGGAAGAACCAATGAAGTGCTAAGGTGGGGCCAGGTGCTGTCACATGTGGAAGATAAGAGAAAGAAACTGGGCACCTTGAGGCTGAGAATGGATGAAGAGGGAACCTCTCAGTTCTGGCACATCATATCAACATATGTTTTTTTTCGAGCTTCATCTCTTAAAGGTTATCCATATTCCAACTATCTTGCTCCTTCATTTCCTTGTAATTTTTATAATTATCGTCATTATTGATATAATATATCTGTGAGACAATCAATCTCACACGATGTCTTTAAAGAATGAGATTTTATATTCAATTTCTAATCAATGAAACAAGAATCATTTGATGGATAATACCTATCTAAAACTATACAAAAGTCAAGGATATTTATTATTTATTTTATTTGGACTAAAATAAACTCTAGAATTTGTTTATTTTTATTTCATAATTAAGCTTTAAAAATTCCATAACAAAGGTGAGAATTAAAATAAGAGTAAATACTAAATAATATAGTGTAAATTATGTTTCACATGGTTCTCTAATTCCGAATCGTCATGCATAATATTTTTATTGAATTTTATAATAATTATTTTAAAATTTATATTAGTGATAACTGATTATTGGTTGACAGTATAACAAACTTTCATAATGATAACCAATGTCTATTAAACTGAATTAAAATCTTCACAAGTTACTAAATGTGAAAAACTACACTTAGACGTGTGCATTGAAGTTGATATTTCTGCAAGTGCAAAAAGTAATAAGAGGGTATTTTACTGCCATACAAATTTTGGAATCATGAAGGTTGAGGCTAAGAAAGCAGTATGAAAGATAAAGAGATAAAAGAACCACAACCACACTTCAATTGTGGGAAATGAGGCCACATAGCCATCGCTTTTGTGCCGACGTGGATTTCTTGTCAAAGTTTGGCTTTATCCCCCCAAGCTTATGGTGTGGCTGCTTGCAAGTGCTCCACGTAGGAGCATTGGCAATCACAGTGAGTGTAGTACTGTTTGGCACGCTTATGCATAATATTGTACAATCTTATCTTTACTATATGTAATACTATCTTTACATAAATCGATTCTAAATTCAAACTTATGATCAATAAATCATATTCAACCTTACCATTTTCACATAACTCGCTCCGTACGTCTTAAACATGAAAAATATTTAGAAGTCTTCTATTATCTATTATATCAATTGATGACTAATTTAAGTGGTATGTATATTTGATTTTTCTTATATAAAGTTTGAATTTGAGTTTTATGTATGAAAAATTATTTAAATTTATTTTTCATACTATTAATGTTCCGATATAAATAAAATCATTTTTCATGAATTTAAGCATTAGTGGTGCATAAATTTGTTAAATATGATCATCTACAAGTATTCAAATTTAATTTCTCACGTTTAGCATGCCAATTTTTCGTCATGTAACGTATCAAATGTATGATACTTAGTTACTGTCACATTTATATTAAAATTGAAAGCGCATCATCTTCTTTAAAATTTAGAAGTACTATAATATATACATAACCGATCACCCAAACACAGGTTTACGATACATTTCATATGAAATCTCCAATCATCTTCTAACTAATCAAACCAGGAAAAGAAAAGGGCCTTTTTCATTGATATTGCTGCTCCAATACTCATCTTCTGATGATGGTGCTTCATAAGTTCTTATAAGAGACACAAACTGTTATAATAAGACGAAACATTATTTATGCAGGATCCACTAATTTTGCTTTTATGTGTTTCCCTGAATGGTCATCTTATAACATGAGAAGATCATAATTCCTCATCTCCAAACAAAATTTTCTAGAAAATGATATTTTAGAACATCAACTCTAAAACTAAATCACAATCAACATCTAACTTGCAATTATTGAGGCAAATAATGTTAAATTTCAACATCAATGTCAACATCAAGCACATTTAATCCAAGTTAATTAGAGTCGGTGGTAGATGAACCCAATGATAAATTGAAAATGAGACAAAGAAAGAGAAAATGAGAGGGGAAGAAAAAAGTGGAAATAAGACAAAAACAAGAAGAAAAAAAAAGCTAAAATAATAAAAGAGGGGTGGAAGGAAGAAGGGAGAAAATAAGAGGAAGAGAACTAAAACACTGGAGCGACTGGAACATAGAACTACTAATGTGTTTAACCCTCCACCAAACTTATAGCTTTTCTCCACTCTGTCCTAAGACATACCGTCCGTCAATCTATATCTCAATCCATTAGGTTTTGTTTAACTACCTTTTCCTAGGTAAATTTCGGTCGACCTCTACCTCTCTTTGTGTCGAGCTCTTGGTAACAAACTCTTGTTCTTATGAGAGCATCCAGTGTCTGTTTCATAACGTGTCCAAATCACCTCAATCTATGCTCTCTCATCTTTTCGCATACCTGTACCACTGAGACCTTTCGTCGAATATCCTCATTTCTTATCTTATCCATCTTTGTATATTCACACATCCACCTTGACATTCTCATTTCTGCTACTCCTATTTTATGCTCATGTTGCCTATGTGCTGGCCAGCATTCCGCTCCATATAGCATTGCCGGTCTTATAGTTGTTCTATAGAATTTTCCTTTTAGCTTAAGGGGAATTTTGCGGTCACACAAAAACCCTGATGCACTCCGCCATTTCATCCATCCCTGCTCTAATTCTATGATTACATCCTTATCAATATCACCACCTTTTTGCAACATTGATCCTAAGTATCTAAACATCTTTCTTGGGTACCTCTTGACCAAGTAGATGCACTGTGTCTTAATCACTATCTTATACCCGCGAAAACTCACACTTCATATACTCCGTCTTACTTTTGCTTATCGTGAATCCTTTAGACTCCAAAGTGTTTCTCCACAATTCCAATTTCCTATTAACACCATCTTTGGTCTTATTAATAAGCACGATATCATCTGCAAAAAGCATACACCACGACACTTCCTCTTGAATATATTTCGTTAGTTCATCTATCACTAAGGCAAAAAGATAAGGACTAAGAGCTGAACCTTGGTAAACACCTACCGTGATAGGGAAATATCTTGATGTTCCATTACAAGCTTTCACACATGTGGTAGCCCCATTATGCATATCCTTGATTGCATTAGCATACTTTAATGCTACATTTTCCTTCTCAAGAGTCCGCCATAAGACTTCTCTTGGGACTCTATCATATGCTTTCTCAAGATCTATGAACACCATATGTAAGTCTTTCTTCTTTTTCCTATACCTTTCCATTAATTGTCTTATCAAGAAAATAACTTCCATGATACATCTTCCTGGCATAAATCTAAATTGATTAACGGAAACCTTGGTCTCCTTCCTTAGGCGATGTTCGATAACTCTTTCCCATAACTTCATAGTATGGCTCATGAGCTTAATGCCTCTATAGTTTGAACAATTCTGGATATCTCCCTTATTTTTGTAAATAGGCACAAGCATACTTAAAACAAGAGGTAAATAATGTTAAATTCCAAGAGGGAAAAAAACTTAAAACAAGATAAAACATTTTTCAATTTCTACATATAAGAAATAAAACAGAGGTAGATAATGAGACTTGAAAGAGTGGATTAAATGATCTCATAGCTTCTACATCTGTTAACATAGATGAGCCATATTTGTTGCAGTTCAATAGGACTTGGAATGTAATGACCTACCTTGTCGCTACGATATCACTAACTCTAATCGTGCAATTTCAAATTTTAATGAAAACTCCATTAATTTGATTATGAAAATAGTAGTAAATTTTTCACGATAATACAATTATCATACACACGATACAATTGTATAATTTGAATATATATATATATATATATATATATATATATATATATATATATATATGCATATGTTAAACCAGTACATATCATTTACATGTCAAATTTTAATTTAGTTTTAATTACAAGCACTTATGCCCAAAATTTACATGTCCAACAAAAGAAAATCAAGGGACTAACTAAGAAAGAGTTGATTAACAAAAAAAAACTCTTTTCCAAAAAGAGTTCCAACGTCATCACATCGGCTTGGTGGCTCCAACCAAAAAGAATCTCCCTTCAGGGTCACCTAATCCTCCTCATCTGCTCACACGAATAAAGGTTCGGGATCATCACAAGTACCAACCACACGGTACAACAAATGCAAGGGTGAGTTTATTATATACAACCAACAAGCATCAGATAACAACAATTGAAAAAGAAACAATAATAACAACCACAATCATCCTCGATAATCCATCAATTCAATACACACTCAACAAACCAATCATCCATTATATTTCACAAATCAAAACAATCATGCTCTAAATGAATCATGCATCTGACTCATCTCTCAGAATGTAATGTGGTACCATCCTCATGGAAATAGCCTCTCTAGAAAAATGATGCAGTGGCTCATCGAGGTCACCCTGTCGTGCACAAGTCGCTCCCCCCTATGGTGATTAGTCCTGGGTCTCAAGGGAGTTTCAAACAGAGTGATATGCCCCTAGTACCCCCGGTACTTACTGCCACCGTTCTATTTCCATCCATGCAATTATGAAGTATGAAACATGGGCACCATCAATACATGACCTGGCTAGGAACACATCTTTCCTCGCAAGGGTAACTCGTCATGCACCCCCATGTACATACACTACAAACCAATGTGGGCTCACCGATGCACTGACTGTGGCTAGGAACACATCCTTCCTCTGAAGGGTAACCAACTGGTCACTGCATCCCATGTGTACATACACAACATACAATCATAGGCACCATCAATGCATGACCTGGCTAGGAACACATTCTTCCTCGCAAGGGTAACCAGTAATGCACCCCCCATGGGTATCCATGTGTATCTACATCACACAATTACATTGTCAACATCAACACCATGTCATCAACAACATCACAAACAATCGCATTTCACATCTATACATAATACATATGCCTGAATTCACATTCCCTAGGTCTTCAGACAACCCAAATTTCATACACCATAATTCATCTTACCACAAGACTGATATTTTTAGGAAAATTCTAAATTAAAGAGAAGGATTACAATGTATAAAACACACTCTTCTATCCATTTAAAAATTTAATAAAGAATAAAATAAAAAATGCATTATAAAATTTTGGGCAAAATCTCCTCTGTAATTAAGACTTTTTCCAAAAAATCCAATCATTACAGCAATAACATCATTCACAATTTTATCCATCAACAAGCCAATCCATCACATCCCATTAGTTAAAAACACAATTTTTCTTGAAAACGAGCACACATAGGAACAAACACACATCAATCATAAATACATCGCATCTCATTAGTTAAAAACATAGTTTTTCTTGAAAAATCAGCACACAATAGGGACATGCAGTTATCTCCATAATTGGGCTCCCTGGCCCCAACTATGGTGTCAAAATTATAACCAAGGAATAAACTCCCCTTACCTAACTAGGAGTTCTCCGGTTAAAACCTCGCAGTGTTGTTTTGAGATCCTTTACTACGCGTGTTTTCGTCCAAACGCGGAGCTCTATAGACCAAATCCAAGACAATTTAGTATAGATTTCCAAGGTAAGATCAATATTAACATTTCGGGGTCAAATACCCACTCAAATAAAAAAAAGGGCCTAAAAGGGTGTTTTGGAAGTTCACACCAAAAGACATCATTTTGAAATTTCGATGGCACTAATGTGACCGGGGCTCAACAAAGATCATATAAATGACATCTATTTCATAAAAATGAGACTTTTATGACATCTCATTTTCAAAGGATTTTCAAAGGAAGTGGTAAAACTCCCACAACGGTACCCAAAATGCAAGAAATACTAAGAGAAGCTTAAACTAACTAGGAGAAGACAAAGGAACTAAGGTTATCTCAAAGAAACCAAGAAAGAAGGATTGGAGGCTTCGTTCTCTACCGAATCTTCGAGTTGAGTTTCGAAGATTCCGCTCCGATTAAAGGGTTCCTCTCTGTTCTGTGGTCCAACGGCAAGTGACGGTGGCTCGTGGTGGTCACCGGTGGTCTTGGGTGGTGGAGGATGATTTTAAAATTTCTGGTTCAATGAAAAATTATTATCTCATGCTGTAGATGTTATTTCGCCAACCCCAATAGTCAAATGTTACGTATGTGGGTTAGGAGCCTATTATTAAAATTTGAAGGCAATCCAATGGTTAACCAATCCAAAATAGTGATTTTACTAAAACAGGTTTCGAGTCAAACACAAAATCACACAATTTCAACGCAACTCAAACAAACTCCACATAACTTAACATCTACACTAAGCGATTGTACAAGGATAATTTACACCATAATTAAACTAATCAAATAACACAAGAAATACATCAAACTTCTATTTTCAGTTATCAAAATTTCAGAGTGTTACATGGAACATATACTCAATATAATGCATCCTTGGATTCATAAGCAAGCATACGAGGAGTTCAGTTTGGAAGGGTACCTCGTGCAACATGCGATGTATAATTATCCACATTGTTATGTATTTTATCCAATAATGTAATAGCACAACTCAAAGCCAATGAAAACTTGAAATTTCTTGGTTAATTACCATGTCATAACCACCTCAAAGGCTAGACAAAAATGCATTGAATTATCAAAATCACACTAGATTGGTCATTTTTGGAGATACCAATAGTATATAACAAATTCCCAGAGAAAGATATGAATATTTATGATCTACATTGATAGAATAATGTCTATATTTTAATATAAAGGAGAACTATTATTCCAGCCAACTTCAAATTTCTTAAAAAGATGTTGGACCAATGTCACAATGATCTGGAATCTGGATACAAGCATTCTATGTATTACTATAAATGTGTCAAACTTAATCATGCTGGAAACAAATTTTTTGGGGAAGAAGCAAAAAATTCATTTTAATTTACTACAAAATTTGTTGTAAGGGCTACACAAAATCTTAAGAGGTGATAATTAGCATGGAGGAAAAATAAAATCCCATAAAATGGCAAAACTTGTAATGTACACTTTCCTAAGTATGTACGTATCTCTATAGCGAGTAAAATGTGTTTCCTTCAAGAGTTATCACTATAGATGTAACACTTTGCTTGGCTCATCATCAAGGGTAAGCAGAATCAATAGGAAAAAGAGGAAGAAAATGGGCAAGCTTGCATTCATCTTGCAATCCATATGGCAGATACTCATTGGGTTCAGTCACTTTGTTCAAGGATGCAGATCCCATGTCTAGGTAGGGGTGGGCATGTATTCGATATTTAAGAATTTAATCCATATCCAATCCATATCTATTTAAATGGATTCGATCTTAAATCTATAGTCATATATTTTTTATAAATAATTTGGATTCAAGATCCAATCCATTTAAGTGAATATGGTTTTAGTCATATCCAATCTATATTCACTTAAATGTTATAAAGATGTTTTTTACAAATTTAAGTAATTAAACGCTAAAAAGTGAAAACTTAGCACCTATTCATTTAATAGCTATTTTCAACCGACCTTGGTCAAGATTATTTTTTATCAATCTTAGTTAAGGTATTTTCGGCCTACCTCAACCAGGGCAATTTCGGCTAACATTGGCCCAGGCAGTTTTAGACCGGCGTCAACCAGGACTATTTTTTGGCTGACATCGGTCAATGCATTTTTGGTCAATGTCAATCAAGGATGTTTTTGGTCGATCTCAGGTAGGGTTATTTTTTTATTGAAGTCGACTAGGATTTTTAGTCAATGTTAGTCAGTGATATTTTTTGGTCGACATCAACTTGGGTTTTTTTTATCCGCGTCGATCGTGACTATTTTTTTGCCGACGTTGGTTAGAAGTTGTGTGGTCGCCATTGGTAAGACTTTTTTTTGCCTATGCCATTTGTTGATATTTTTTGGCCAACATTAGTCAGAACTATTTTATTTTTTGGTTGACATTGGTTAGGTTTTTTTTGTTGACACTTGTTGAAACTATTTTTTCATTGGCATTAGCTAGGGTTTGTTGGCCAACATCGTTCATGACAATTTCTTTTGATTGACGTTGGCTAGGGATATTTTTTGTTGACATCAACTAGGGTATTTTCAATCGACATCAATTGGGGACATATTTTGGCTGACACAACTAGTTTTTTTTTTATCGATTTCAGTCGATGATTTTATTGGTCGATGTCGGCAAAAAAATTGTCTCGTTTAACATCGACCAAAAAAATCCTAGCTGGTGTCGACGAAAAAACCTACTCGACATCAACCAAAAAATTATCTTGACAAACATCGGCAAAAAAAAAAACCTTAGTTGATGTCAACCAAAAACTAGTCTTGACTAATGTTGGCCAAAAAAAACTTTGGATGACATCGGCCAAAAAATAGTCTCGACCAAGGTTGGCTGAAAATACCCTAATCGACATTAACCGAAAAATAGTCTCAACTGATGACAGCTTAAAAATATCATCATGTGATGTCGGCAAAAATAACTCTAAATGACATCGACCAAAAAATAACTCCTACCGAAGTTGGCCAAAAATTCCTAGCCATCATCATCCAAAAAATTAATTGGATTTATAAATACAAATAAATATCCAATCCATATTCAATTAATTATATTGGATTTAAAATCCAAAAAATTGGATTTCGATATGAAACAAAACCATTTTAATGGATTTAAAATGGATTAGATTAGATTGGATATAGATTTGTTTTGTATGTATGAGTTTTTTTGCACAGAAGGATTTGATTTGGGAGGGCATTCATGTATTTGAATTAAATGTTGAATGTTATTGTAATTGGTTTTACTAAAAATCGTAAAATGTTGCATGTTATTGACTAACTATTAAATGTTTCTTTTGTATCACAGGATGAATTTGATTTTCCAGAAGTGGCCAACCAAAAGATGAAGAAGAAAATCCTTAAGAATGTAAGAGAGTAATGTAGGCAGTTTAAGTCAAATTTGACCTCCATATCGGCTCTAGCAGAAGGCATGAAGGAGGATGACGACACTGTCTGTGAAAAGTACAATATCGGTAAAGTGGAGCCAATTTTTTCATAGTCATAGAGACCCTCATGGGAGGTTAGTTGACTTACATTGTTTATAATAACAACAATAGTCCGTAAACTCATGTAGCATATTGTTGATTGCAGGATTCCCTTGAAGAGCACTCAACACAAGGGAGCTTTGTTGCCCACAGATGTCAAGATGTATTGATTGTTACCACTAGGAGACCAAAGCAATTTGGTTGTATCTGTGCTACTGGAGCCGATGTCACGATTAGACAATACTTTGGATTGGCTTCAACAAGCTCCCACACATCTACGTCGATCAAACCAGAAAAGCTACATCAATTAATAGAGAGTATTACCAAGAAGCTTACGCAGAAAATCAGGGACGAACTGGAGTAGTCGATCATTGAAAAAGTGACTCGACAATTAATGTTGTCCTTCAACCAAATGTAGTCCCAGATGCAATCATAGGGACTCGTAACGCCTCTTGAGCCTGAGGTTGGTCCTTTTACTGCCTGCATCAGCACAAAGGAAAATTGTGTTGATCCCTTAGGGTAGGACCCAGACATGGGTGTATCAGACAGACGTGAGTTGTATGTTGATGACAATGATCAAGTGAAGGATTAGTATTGAGGAAGTTCAAGATTCTAATGCTCACATACCTCTACCCACTCAAGAGGTTCAGTTAGTGAAGCAAACCCTTAACACTTTCCTTGTTTGGCAGATACATCTTGTACAACCTTTTTCAGAATATGTATTTCCTTTTGTTGTGTTTGTTATTATTAAAAAGGATTTATTACAAATAAATTATTGAGTGTCATTGACTTATGTTTATTAACTGTGTAGGATAAACAGAGACTTAAGGGACCGGTGAAACCAGTAGAAAGGCTGGAACTTGATGACGATCTATAAATGACATTGACGATCCCGCAACTTTTCCTCAAGCCTATGCAGCTGTCGTTGGATTCAACTGTGTTTGGGGGGTATAATGATCACATCCCCTTGTACATAAAGCATGAAGATCTTTCTTAAATAATACACAATGGTCAATGTGTCAACATCTCTGTTATACAAATGTGGATTTTGTAAGTCACTTTACATTACAGTCCATTACATAACTGATTGTTTTAAAGTGATGCGTAATTTAATTTATTTTAACAACAATAGACATATGAATGAGTTAAGTCAGTGATCAGGCAATGCCTCTGTGTATAAATTCCTTGAGCCACAGTCCATACAAAGATCTGGGCAATCGCAATTTAAATCTGAGGATTATATTAAGAAAAAAAATGCAAAATTCACATAGAAATGTCTACCAAGGAGCCTACTTGAATGGGTAAGTAAAACTAAACAAATCAATTTAAATAATGTATGCACTATAATAACTTAATGTTGTCCGATGTAGTGCATAGTACTTTAAGGACAATGTTGTCATCTAATTTTGTTCCTTGCACAATAAGTCTGATAACTACTTGAAAGGAATTATTAATAGGTCAATTGTAATTTGTAAAACATATACTCTCATTTGTAAGACAACAATACTTTAATTGTATAATATGCGTGCATGTTTCTCTTAACAGTGTTTTGAAGGGATTCAACGATATTCAAGGAAGTAATTCAATGCTACTGTCAAATGGATTCCAGTTAAAGTAAGTCATTTAAACAATGATTGATATCTTAAAAGTTACATTTATATTGTGTACACTAATTTTCGGTTAAATTTGAATATCTTATTGAATTTAGTGTAATAAGCAAAGAGGAAGCATTGGGTGTGGCTATTATGTTATGCATTGGATGTCAATGATAGTATTATGAGGTTTAATGGATAATTGGCAAACGATAATTGCTTACTTCAAAACTAATTTTATTTGTTATACTTATTATTATTTATACTGATTAAGTTATGTTTTATTATTATATCATACAATATTTTATTGATCCAAGACAATTGGAACCATAGAGATTAAGGACAATTCAAAGTTAAAAATGAAACACTAGGTGTTTAAGGAATTTTACAATTGTATTAATAGTTTAATTAGAATCGGTTATAGTAAATGATTTCATGTATTGACATTATTATTTTTTAACTATTTCTTATAATTGATAGTAATTATTCAATAATAATATAAAAATTTGTACTATGAAATTGCCTAGATTGGTCTGTTTTATATTTTACAGGTTTGGATAATATTAAAAAAAATATACAATATATTAAATTTTTTTATAAAAAAAAAATCGATTTCAGACAACGATGTTGTAGTGAATAAATCAACATCGGTTTTTAGAAAAATCGATATTGTGGTGCATAAATCAACATCAGTTTTTAGAAAAATCGATGTTGTGGTGCATAAATCAACATCTATTTTTTAAAAATCCAATATTGTGGTGCATAAATCAACATCAGTTTTTCTAGGTATACTGCAACATCGATTTTCCTAAAATGGATGTTGATTTTACATATTTTACATTTTTTTCATTTATTATTTATAATGCAACATTAGTTTTTTTAAAAATCGATGTTGTGTAGTATATGTTAACATCGATTTTTGAAAATCGATGCTAACGTTGATACTTTTAACATTGGTGGTTTCAACATTGGTTAAAAACCGATGTTGAAAGTCGAAAGAATCGATGTTAAAGGCTTATTTTCTAGTAGTGTAGAATCTAAATCATTTTAGGAGATTGAATTTGTGCTCTTTAATTGACTACTTTGACTTTAAACGAGTCCCAAAGTGTTTAATCTCCATCATAGATATTAGTGATTACAAAATCACTAACTGTAGGTACTTGACACTAAGACAAAAAGTTGTTCTCTATTCATAAACCTTATTGTACTCTTTTATGTCTATCAACATCAATAATAACTATACTATATAAAAAAATTAAATATTTCCATAAACACACCAAGCAATCAATCAAGCACATCACTTAAACACATTATAACAAATTATAACCTAACACCTCAAACCAAGATGTTACACATTACACTCATGGATCTGCATATAGTTCAATAAGCATAACAGGACGTTTCAACACCTTGAATTCTTGCAAACAACTCACTAAAAATTCATATGAATGTGGATATCATGATCTAAACATAAAATCAACTCTAATCATAAAACAACATCATCTCAATCACCTCTCATATCATCATCAATTCATTAAGATCTCAAAACAAACAATTTACATAAGGAAAATGAACATAAATCACATCCACATAGAACTAATTTTCTGGACTCAAAA
Organism: Glycine latifolia; assembly: GCA_013407115.1. Taxonomy (NCBI): domain Eukaryota; kingdom Viridiplantae; phylum Streptophyta; class Magnoliopsida; order Fabales; family Fabaceae; genus Glycine; species Glycine latifolia. The sequence continues at coordinate 13,176,025 of CM023958.1, read as the reverse complement.
CTGGTCATTGGACTTGAAACTAGTCACTGGACTCAAAACTGGTCATTGGACTTAAAATTAATCATTGGACGCGAAAATGGTCACTGAATGCGAAATTGGTCACTGGACGCAAAATTGTTCATTGAACATGAAACAACTCAATGGATATGAAATTGGTCACTGCACACGAAACTAATAAGTGGACGCGAAATTGGTCATTGGAGGTGAAACTGCTCAGTGGATGTGAAACTAGTAACTAGACGTGAAACTAATCAGTGGATGAGAAATTGGTTAGTGGACGTGAAATTTGATCAGCGGACCCGTAACTAGTCATTGGATGCAAAATTGATTAGTGGACGCAAATTCTATAGAATTCCCTCTTATGGCTCCCAAATCATCCCAAAACAAACTCAAACCTTTTCTATCATCTCCAATACATAAACAACATCAAAACTCTTTACAAATATGAAATTTTCATCAATACTTATCAAATAATCAAAAACCCCAATTTCAAAACTCAAAAGCTCAAACTTCCATTTTTAACATGATTCATTTTCAAGCAACCTTGAAACCAATCCATGACGACCTAAGTATAGAAAAGGATAAATCTCCATTACATATCAAACCCAAGGAACTTGCTTTGAGATGAATAAAAGGAAGGAATGAGGGAACTTTGAGTCCAAGGAGGAAGCTTTCTTCAACTCTGCTAGCAATTCAAACTACAAAGGGCATTATCCATACCCAAAACCAACCCAAAGTTAGATTCAAACCCAAAAACTAAGCCTTTTCTGTGGAAGCCCATGGTGCCCTAGGGAAATACGAAAATGGAATATAAAAGAAGGAGGAGAGGTGCTTAACACACAAAGGGACAACTAATGAGAACTAAAGAAAAGAAAAAAATACCTTCTTTGAGCAAGACAATCAAGTTCTCAACTCTTCAAGGAATGAATTTTCTTAGAGAGAAAGAAGAGAATAAAATGAGAGGTTTTGTGTTTGTGTTTCAGATTTTTGAGGGTTGAAAGAGAGTTTATGACTCTTGTAGTTCCTCCTTTTCACTCCTAAGCCTTACTAGACACACCCACCTCTCCAAACATAAACTAAAATTCATCCTCTTAAGCCCAAAATACTAAAAACTCACCAACCACATACACACATAAAATCAAATCACCAAATTTATTAATTAATTAATTCAAGTATTTTAATTTTTCTTATAATTTAATTAAAATCACTTGAACAATCGATTAACAAAACACGTCATTACACTTAACTTTCATATCCTCTCTATGAGATTAAATTCTTTGTAATATTTCAACACTTGTTTTTTGTGAAAGACAAGAGTGACTTAGTGTTCAAGTATACTCGAGTTTTCTATCTTAAGGGGAGATAGTTTGTTGTATAGCCAAGAGTGGCTTGGATAATACTTGGTGTAGTCAGAAGTGGCATAGAGAATATTGTTATAACCTTGATTTGGTTAGTGGAACACTTGTGAGTTTGAAGAAGAACTGTACATAGCTCAAATTGAATGAATCAATATAAAAATGTGTTCTTGTGCTTTATCTTCTATTTATATCCTAGTAGGTGATACCAATGGTGGTGATGGTGGTGGTGACGAAAGTGACAACAATGGTAGAGGTAGTAGTCTTGTTGGTAGTGGTGATGATGGTGCATGGTGGTGTTAATGGAGGTAGTAATAATGTCAGTGGTGGTTGGTGGTCATAGTAGTGACAATTAATAACAATGGTAACACTGGCAGTGGTAGTGATGGTAGTGCAAGTGAAGGTAATAGCGATGTTAGTAGTGATAGTAATAGCGGTGACAATAATGATAGTGATTGTAGCAATGCTAGTGACGAAAATAATGACAAGAAGGGTCATTATTAAAGGTAGCAAGAGTATTTTTAAATAAAAAACTATAAATCAAATTCACAAGTCATTTTTCTTAATTTTGAAAATGAATATAAAATAGTTTTAAAAATTAGTTAAAAACTATTTCAACTTCATTTTTGTTGAACACATTTTGTTTCAAAAATTATATTTGAAAATTAAAATCCAAAAACTCACAAACAGCCTGATGGACCCTTAGTTTCCTAAGTATTTTTTTTTATCTAATTAAGTATCTCAATTTTAAGCTAAGCAAGTATAATCTTTCCACCAATTTTCTTCTACTAAAAATACCACTCAAAATATTTATTAATTGAATTAATTAAATTAAAACTCGCAAATCAATTAAAACTCAAAAATCAATTAAAACATCAAGTTTCCTCAAAATAAAATAAAATCTCAATTTTTTCTTGTTCAAATCCCAAACTTGCGTCTTATGAAATTCTTCCAGCCTTTTCGTGTCTTCATTTTTTTAAAATTATTTATTGAGAATGATTGCTAAAAAGTTTTATATAGATTCTATTATTGAATTTTATAATATGAAAAAATAATGCCACGAGCTAAATAAAAGAAATGATACATTTTAACTATTATGATATAATGTTTATTTAATATTTATTATTATTTTTTGGTACTTTTTTAACAGATATCTATATTCACTTTTTTATGATGAAATAATTAGATATACAATTTTTTAGAGAATCAGATATACAATTAAGAAGATCAAATATATATAAATAAAATAAAAGTAATATAGTTTGAGTTTGAGAGGGAAATATTTTTGGCCAATTTCATAGACAGTATGGTGAAATGTATTTCCAAATGAGAAAAAAAAGAGTATTTAAAATATTTATTGTGAAAGTAAGGAGAATGAGTGCTGAAACAAAAAAAAAAGGAGAATCAGAGTTTTTCTCTCCAATTTGTGTATTATAATTCATAATATAGAAGCAACTTTTTTCAAAAAACATCTTTATAATTTGATATAATACGTTAATATTTAGAAATTGAATTAAATTTAAATAATAATATTTTTAAAAAATAAAAATTGTAAATAAAGAAGTTATATACATATAAGAGGACACCTAATTCAAGGAAGATCAAAATAGTTTCTAAAAGTTCTAATAGTAAAACCCAAATTTATATTAGATGTATATTTTAACTATTTTTTACTCCAAATTAATTTTCTAAATTATTAAATTACCATATATAGAAGCAAATGATTATATACAAGTGGTTAATATACTGAAATTAAAGTTGAATCATTTGGGTAGTACTCAATTTCAATCCTTAGTAAAAATGATTTTGTGAAACTTCAGATTAATCAGGATTTTTTTCTCCTAATGAATCAAATGGTTAAGTAAAAAAAAAAAAACATATATAGGATGACTTTGAAAAAAATATTGGGTGGGGAAAAAGCAGAAGTCAGATGGGAATCCCCTGCAAATCTCCCAATTTTGTTGACTATTACTGCATAATGAAAAAGATCGAATTGAAGTGAGTGCAACATGATAAAATTGATATTTGATTCGTTGCAGTTAATATTCGGAATTAAGTGATTAAATACAAAGTCCTATTAAGAGGATTTAGCTTAGTTTGTTGAGTAGGATGATGAATTATTATAATTTTTTTGGTATTTATCTTTGATTCCTATAGATAAAAGAAAACACAAAATTATTATTTTAATATTTTAATTTAATTTTTGCCATTTTAAAATCTCGTGGCTCTTTTTTAAGGCAAAGTTACATAATTTCGAGTATACATTATACAACATGAATGTGTTAGTGTGTTAACTGTTGATTTTTTTCATCAACAATTGAATTTTTTTTAATATATATATAATAGTGGTTATAAAATTTAAACTTAAACTTTATATAAATTATTCAATTTTCTAGCTCTAGATTGACTTTCCTAGTTCAAGTTATTTACTTTACTCATTCTTTAGAGAGACAATTTTTTCTAAAATATTAGGTTGAGTGGGACAGTTATACCAAGAATTGTTACTTTAATAAACTTTTTTTTTTCTTTTTAATAGATTTCATTTATACTCAGATGTTTCTTTGTCATCCAACAATTAATTAAATGACCTAATGTACATTCCTTATGGATGAATCGTGAATCTGTGCACGTGATTCCTTTTTGTCAGAGATACGTACTCTCAACCTTGAAATTCTTTTGCTATATACCATGACTAGGGATTCCTTGAATTTATCAAATGCGATATTTGAAAGAATAGAAGGACTTTTAATTTTTTTCTATGGTCAACAATATTTTTTGGGCTTGACTTTTTGAGGAAGGGTAAACTAAATAAATTATGAAAAGGAAAATGTTAGGCATACATCCCATTTTGGTTGGAATGGGGTGGAAGAAAGAGGGAAATAAAGAAGAAATAAAGTAGAGAGATAGAGAGAAAAAAAATAGGTAGAAATGAAATGTAAGAAAATAATATATATGTATATCCTTACTCTTTATGGAAAAAAACAATGTTTGAATACATTTATAATTTCTAAACTTTGCACTTCAATAAATGCTATTTAGATTTCAACTTAAAATCAATTGACACTAAGTGAAGTTATCCAACATATATATAAGCTGCACCCCAAAAATTGAGGCAGGCGATATGGAACTTTCTAACAGCAAGTGATCAATATCCCTGAGTTCGAGATTCATGGAGTAAATTTGTTCAAAGAGTATTCAATTTGCTCCTATTTGGTGTGATTAGTGTTTATATAATCTTATCCTCTGCACATATGTGATATAATATGATGAATTCATCATAAATTGTATGTTATATTTGTCATAAATAAATCATGTATATACTTTGCCTGAATTCTCTCTGCATTAGAATATCTCTACTTTGTTATAAAGCTATTTGGAAGGAAGCATCATAGATTCTTTTGTATCACCTTTAGTCATTTATAATAACAAAGTTACTGGAGTTTCTTTAAATTTATCTGTGAATATACATTAGTTCCGTTAAAAGAGGGCAACTTTATAAAAGTATCTTCTTTATAAATGCTGCATTTTTGATATTCCTCATTTTCTACTACTTCAAACAGCTTTACTGCAAATGATTCTGATTTTCAAATTCCCCCAACTAATCAATTCTCAAACGCCTTCCATCTTGTTTTTCAATTCTCAAATGCTTTTATGGAGGCTCTTCTAATCCAAAACATCAACACCAAGGATATCATCCTGTTGTTTTTAGCTGCTTTAGAAAGTGGCAAGCCAAAAATTAAGAAACTCTTGAGAGCTTGAGCAAAATATAATTTACAAGTTGCAGATGGATATACAGCATCGGGTAGGGTTAATGATGAAATTAGAGATTTCATTCTTCATGCAGACGGCTTGATTAGTTTGTTTCCATTATGAGTCAGTTTAACCACACACATAGTTGTTCAAATTATTAACTTTTTTAATTTTGAACTATGTTAGTTTATGAGCTTTGGGTTGATTGTAAGTAAGTATGAAGTTTATCTTAAGAATTTATGTATAAACTTATTTAATTTCTTTCATTGCCTGATATGAATATGGTGAATAATTTTTGCTGGAAAACTGCACATAACAAGTAAATGAGTTTAGGGATATTTGGTTTGAGAAATCATTTTATATTTTTATGTTCTGTTAATTACAAAATGTCACTTTATTTTCAGTTCATTTTTTATTTTTAGAAATTTGTATAGGAATTAGTAATAGCAAATACTAAAAATAGCAAACAATATAGAAAATTGTATGCAGTGTTTCTATTATAAACTTTTGAAAACAAGAAACAAAGTGAAAGTAGAAAATGAAAAGAGAAAAGATCTTCTTAAACCAAACAGGCATACTACCCCTATGTATTATACAAACTTTTTAACATAATATGGACAGTTGAACATTAATTCTACCTTTCCCATGCATAACATATAAACTATAGTGACTCTCTTGCACCTATTGAATAGCTGAGTGCTAATAAAGTAGAAGGGCAAAAAAATAACATTCAAAACTCATGACAAACTAGTTTGGAAAATGGATACCCTTTAACCACCCATGAAATCAATACAAAGCATATATGTATGAAGGAAGGACTCATCCTTTACTTTTTTTTTAACTTGTTATCTTATACTTTTCTAGATCACTGCATTTGAAATGTGTTTGGCTGCTTTGCTTGAGCAAGCATTTCAACCACTTCCCTCATGGTTGGTCGCTCCACACTGTGTTCATGAACACACAACATTGCAACAAAAAACACCTGCATTGCTTCAGCTAAAGGAATGTGATCTAGCCTCTCATCAAGGATCTTCATCACCATCTCTTTGTTCCAATTGGTTTGCATCTTGGTCCATTGAACAATGTCTAATCCTTCTTCACCAAAATCCCCCACCGGCCTTCGTCCCGTTATCAGTTCTAGCAGCACCACTCCAAAGCTGTAAACATCACTTTTCTCATCCACTTTCAATGTGTATGCATATTCTGCAACAAAAATTAAAATCAGTTAAAAAATAGTGGATTTCACAACTTCAACTTCAAAGTTAAAGTAGCCAACACTATAATAAACAAATTTGATGTGTGAATATATGGATGTATGTTGTACATGTATAAAATAAGATAAGATTCAATGATCTTTATAAATGGCACAATATTTTAGTCCTACATAAGAAAACAGTGTTTTAGCTTTTACATGAAAAATATTTATAAATTAGTCCCTATCAAATGCCAAATTATAACAAAGTTAGATTTTGCTTTGTTGTCATATTAAATAGGAAGCAAAATGTAAGGCTTTTTTTTTCTTGGAAAGATTAAAATGATATATGGTAATTAAAAGGACAAAATTATTAATTTAACTTTGAAATAAGAGGGCAAGGAAAAGGAAGACTGGTCCAATATTATTTTACAGATAAAAGGAAAAGCTTCTTGTTAATTTTCCAAAGCAGCAAGTTAAATTTGTATAAAGGTAACCAACTAGTGTCTTGTGCCTAAATTCTTCACGTTTCTTTTTCATCTGGGATTTTGAGAAAGTGAATCTTGGATCTCAATCTGAAACTTTGAGGGAGTAAAATATATGCATTTGGTTAATGTGCATTTAGTGACTGTTACTGATATGATAAAGGGTGATGGTCAAAAAGGGATGGCTGTGATTTGTTCTGGTTTAAGGGTTTGTAGTTTCAAGGCATGCAAAAGCGCGCGCGCACACACACGCAGTTGGCGTGAAAAAAGAAAGTGAAAAGAATTTCCTGTGTTAGTGGAGCCCTTTACTCAGTCAGTCTAGGAGTACACATACATGGTGTTGGACATTGTGGTCCCAGGAAAAGACCAAGTACATGCTACAGGGGCTAAGGAGAGGAAAGAATATTTTTGAACCCAAAAATAAATGAAAAAGTATATTTAATACATGAACCTTTTTTGCTATGAAATTTTGAATTTTATTATTAAAAGAAAAAGAGCATGAATTCATCATTCTTGTTGTTGCACGTTAGGATTTTCACTCATTTCAATTGGCAACTTAGTAATCTAAACAATAATGTACTCCAAACTTACTTTTATTTGGAGGGAAAAAATATTTATGGTCCTAGACCACCATATGACTATGGTCTCAGTTAATCTCAATATAACATGTAATCGAATTTTTCAGTTTACCAAAAAAGAGTTGATAAAACTAAGGACAGTAATCTAGACAATGTAATATCTTTTCTAGGGGGTTGGAGGTTAAGTAATAATGTCTTCAACTTGAAGTTAGTGATGCTAACCAATTAGATTGAGACAGAAGATATAAATCTACTTGAAGTTATCAATTATGATCTCTCAAATTATAGTGAATATTTGAAGTACCTGGAGCAATATAGCCATAAGAGCCAGCAATGGAAGACATGCACTCTGATCCCCCATTATCTTGCATGAACTTGGCAAGCCCAAAATCAGCAACATGAGCCTCAAAGTCAGAGTTCAACAATATGTTGTTTGACTTGACATCCCTATGGATGATCAAAGGGGAACAATCATGATGCAAATAGCAAAGTCCTTTTGCAGCTTCTGTGGCTATTTTGAGCCTAGTGTCCCACTTGAGAAACTCACCCCTCTTCCCATGCAAGACTTCTCCCAAGCTTCCATTTGGCATATAATCATAAACAAGCAAATTGGTCTCTCTGTTTGAACAAAATGCTAGTAGCCTCACAATGTACCTGTGCCTGATTCTCCCCAATGTTTTTATTTCTGCAGAGAGGCCATTGTCATGGGAAGAGCCTTTGTTGATTCCTAAAAGCTTCTTCACTGCCACTTCCTCTCCCTTAGGCATGGTTCCTCTGTATACAACACCAGATCCTCCTCTTCCTATGACATTGCTTTCCTTTATGCACCCTGTGATGTCCTCACTCACATATTCCAGCTTCTGGAATGCTGTTAACTTCCATGAATTGGAGTGCCTCCTTGTCTTTCTACTCTTGATGATTGCCAATGTAGCAAAAACCAATGAGCACCCCAACAATGCCAATGCAAAGAGGAACTTGAACTTCCCAGGGACCCCAGGTTTTGCACTGCTTTTTTGTTGAGATTCCAACACAGCTGTTGAAGAAAGGTTGCATGGCTTGGAGTCATATCCACATAGCTGAGGGTTACCAACAAAGGATGTGGAATTAAAGAGTGAGAATTGGCCCCCCTCAGGTATTGAGCCTGAGAAGTTATTGTGAGAGAAATCTGCTGAAGTTAAGCCCTTCATGGCCCTAAGTTCCTTGGGAAGGCTTTGGTTTAGGTGGTTACATGAGACATTGAGATAATTTAATATGTGAATTTGAGCAACTTGGACTGGAATAGGGCCTGATAGTTGGTTTTCGCTCAAATCTAAATAGGTGAGTAAGACACAGTTACCTATCCCAGGTGGAATAGTACCTGAAAAGCTGTTAGCACTAATATCCAACTTGAGGATACTTTTCAACCTCCCTATATCTGGTGGGATTTCACCTGAGAATCTGTTTCCACTGAGCAGAAGGATTTGCAAGCTTGGAAAATTTGAAATTGAGGCTGGAAGAGTCCCCGAAAACCGGTTGTTTGATAGGTTCAACTGTGCTAGTTTGGAGGATGTGTTGCTTGTCGATTGTGGAAAGCCACCACTAAGATAATTGTTCTGTAGCTCCACAAGTAATAGCTCAGGCAAATACAGAAACTCATGTGGCATTGGCCCAGTTAAATAGTTCTGGCCCAAACGGACTCTTTGGAGTGTGTGGCATTGACCAAGATCATCAGGCAAAGATCCAAACAGAAAGTTCTTCAGCAGGATCAAGATTTTCAGCCTCTTTCCAAGGCATAGAGATTTTGGCACCAAACCAGTGAGCTTATTTGTTGACAAATCAAGCTCAATCAACCTTCCATTCTGGCCAAGATTTGAAGGAATCACTCCAGTGAAGTTGTTCTGCCACAGCTTCAGAGTCTCCAATTTAGGTAGCTCAGCAATGAAGTGAGGAATTTCTCCATGCAACTTGTTTATAAACAAGTTCAAGAGAGTAAGCTCATGAAGGGCAGAGAACTCATAAGGGATGCCTCCTGTGAGCATGTTGAATGATAGATCAAGGGCTTTTAACATAGTCAAGTTTCCTAACTGGGGAGGGATTGAACCACTTAGCTGATTGGTTTGCAAGAAGAGAGTGTCTAACTTGTAGAGGTTTCCCAACTCAATAGGAATTGGACCTGTCAAGCCACAGTTTGCAATGTCTAGATGAACCAAATTGGTCAGTTTACCAAACTGAGGAGGGATTCCACCATCAAACTGATTGTAGTATCCCAAGTAAAGATGAGTCAGATTAGTGAGATTCCCAAGTTCACTTGGTATGAAGCCTCTCAAATCATTCCCTGCAAGAGACAGGAAGTTGAGCTGCCACATTTTTCCATAACTTGGAGGGATTTCTCCAGAGAAGTAGTTCCCTCCAAAGTTCAAGTGCTTGATCTTTGGGAGACCAATAACACCCTGAGGAAGTGAGCAATTGAAAGCATTGTCATAGGCATCCAGCACTTCAAGCTCCTTCAGCTGGGAGAATTTCCAACTCAAGTTCCCACTGAACATGTTGTTGGACATGTTGAGGAACCTCAGCTTTGGCAGCTTGTGAATGTCCCTTGGAAACTCCCCAGAGAAGCCATTTCCCTGGAGTGAGACACTCACAAGGCTCAAGAGTCCTGTAATGGAAGGTGAAAGTGACCCTGAGGCATTCAAATTGGATATGTCAAGTGACACCACAGACATGTTGTCATGGTCACACTGAATGCCATACCAAGAGCTGCAAAGGGAAATGTAGTTTGACATGTCCCAGCTCCTCAGAGAAGAGTTTGCAACTCCAAAATCTTGCTTCATAGAAACAAGGATTGAAGCTTGCCTTCTCAGGGAAAGAGGAAGTGAAGAAACATAAGCAGGACTAGTCAGACACACAAGGAAGAAGAACATGCACAAGGGTACAAAACTGAAAGAAGAAATGGTATCCATTTGTGAGAAAAATGGTTTAGAGGAGTAGCATATGAAAGGAACCTAATACACCTTGAGAGTGAAATAGCAATGACAACATTTCATAGACCTTAAAAAGTTAAACTGATTATACACCAACAAGATTGATAAGGTGATTTCTCTAATGAAGAGCATAGAAAGCTAACATAACACTAACAGCATCCAATGTTCTCTTTCTTTCTCTTCTCTTAACACTTTTCCTCCTTCAAATTCACGCACACACTTACACACATTGCTTTGGTGTCATCTTTAGCTTTTTAAAAAGCAAAAGCAAAAGCAAGTGTTGTTGGAATAGAAAAAAAAAATGGATAACCATTAACCGTAGACAGTTTCATCACCCAATTAATATTTAGTGTTCCACTTTGTGTCGGTTTTTGAGACCAGTTTCACCATTGTCCTTTGCTTTTTCATTTTACTAATTAATTTTCTTTATTTGATTTGTGAACTTCATGAGAGGGTCCAACATGGCAGTTGATTCAGATATGGAATCTTCTTTCATGCAGCTCTAGTGACATGATTAAACCATCCATGGACATCTTTAAGTGTCAATTAGGGTCTAGAATAGAACTTTATAGCAAAATTAAGGTTTTTTGTTTCTGGCTTTTGAAAGGAAGGAGTGAATGGGGTGTGAAAGCACGCTAGCACTTTTTTTTTTGGTGGCTGCCCCCTTGTGCATAAATTGATGTAGGAGAGAACAAATAGAAAGGGGTTCAGTCATAACCAACCACTGTTACGTTTGTTCCAAAATGAAGTTAGTTAATGCAAAAGTTGGACAAATTATGTTTCATGTAACTAGAAATCGTATGATGTCTTGAAATGGAGAGATGTGGGATTTCGCTTCTAAAATGGAGAGATGTGGGAAAAAAAAAAGTGAAGTCTCTTTTTATTATGATGTCTTGAAATCATGTTTATTTAAAAATTTTAGGCATATTAGCCTATATAAAGAATTTACACTTTCTTTGGATAAGATTGAAATTGAGAGAAAAAAGAAGAAATAAATAGAAAAGAATTGAAATGAGGATATTTATTTTCTATTGTTTGATTTTATAGTAAAGTGAAATAAAATAAATAAGAGATAATAAAAAAATCTTTTTACTTTTATTTTTATTCAGTTTTTGAAATATATATATATATATATATATATATAACGTAAAAGATACATATTAATTTATATGCATTTTCATTTATTTTGACAACTGTTCTCACCAAAATTTGGAAATTCCACGTGTGAGGTAGGCATGGTCAATGTGGACTCCAAATTCTGCAAGCCGAATGATGTGTAACACTCAAGTAAGTACATCAATTTATAAGAGAATAACTGAGTGTGAGAACTCAACATAAGATGTAGAGAATGAGTAACTTGAGTAATGCATTAAAGTCTCAATGGGATGTGAATTAAGTGTGTTTAGAGTGAACCTGTAAGACTATATTTATAATGTGGAATGTGGGCTTTGGGCCTCTGTTTGTTAGTAATCTATAGATAAAATAATAACAGATAATAACAGGCAGTTATCTAATTTAAATATAAGATAATGTGTACCTTATTGATATATTATTACTCGTAAATAAGTAACAACTTGTAGATAACTTGTTAGGATATGATAAGATAAGGTGGTTACTTATATTTGAACATCCAAGGCATATTTGATAAGCGGTTAATATAAAGATATGCGCTGGAGATATTATCATTCATGTAGCAATCTGTGCTCCTGTAGCAGGGTTGACGTAGAACCCGGACAAGTGTGTCCGAGTTGACACTTGGAGAGTGAACAAGCACTATTTAATGTGGTGTCCACGTGTACAGTGACCCCATGATGAAGGTCGCGTGTCATTTTACTATTTTGGACTGTACATAAGCCCCCCAGCCTCTAAGCCAATTTATAGGTGAAAGAGGATGAAAGAGTGTCGATGCAGAATGTCCAGTATCATAGTAGTATGACGAGTGTTGTCAGCCCCCGAGGGTGGACAAATGATGTCGCATGTCGAGGTTGATAGCTATATTTGAGGTCAACCAAAACGTTAGACTTACGAACCAAGATGGTTTCGGCGTAGTTTGGATTTATGAACCTGCAAGTTACCAAGTACAGACCTCGGACCAAGGGCGGACCTTGGATTTTGTAAAGTACCAAGGACAGACCTTGGATTTTGTAAATTATCAAGGGCGGACCTTGGATTTTGTAAAGTACCAAGGACGGACCTTGGATTTTCTGCCAAGAGAGGTTCCCAAGCTCGGATCACATTGGTAAATGAACCTGGACAAGGTAGTCCGGGTTATGAATGTTGAACGGTCCTGGGCAGACTATTTTGTCTTTTAATAAATAAGATTGATTTCGGCAGGTAAGTGAATCGTCGAGAATAATGAAAATAGCAAGTAAATGAAGAGTCAAGGATGATAAGTTCTGTCAAAGCATGACCGTTTGATGTGATCCTTGAAAATATGCGTTATACCTTCATTACTGCTATTAATCGCGTGCCACCCACGAACTATTATCCGCGCACACGTGTCACTTGGGAAGTGGACACGTTTCAGAGATCGTGCAGTAGTGGGTGAATGTTGTGATGTGAATTTTAAGGGGACGTTTCAAAATCCTCCAATAATCATCGACGTACACTGTGCCTTTAAATAGAGGAGATTTCTGTGATTTTCACGCTATTCTTGTGTCTCTGCATCTTCTTCTTCACACTTATTACTTTCATTTTCTTTCAAGGTAACTAAAATGTCTGTCTCTCCCGCTTTCGATTCTGCTTTAGGCATGGGGGTAGTGATTCCGGTGGCTCAATAGAACAACACATTATGAGTGAGGTCATCTCCGTGGGTGAATCTTCGTAGCAGAATACCCATGGAGGGATTCCTCACGGCTCATCTTCTTCTTCTAAGGAAAGAACGAGTTTTGGTCAAACTGATGAAGGCACTTCTCATCCTCATCAGCAGGCAAGGATGGATGATCCTCTGCCACTCGCCGTCATCCCTGCTCCTTCTCCGGGAATGATGGGACAAAGTAGCCCTGGAGGTGTTAGAATCTCTTCACACGTGTGTCGCAGCCCCAGTGTTGGGTCACCACTGACTGGTCCAATCGTTCGTGGCTATGAGTGGGTAAGGGATGATGTGTTCAAGTATCGTTCCTCCATAGCTTCCATTATTTCAGTAAATGTGCTTCGCTTGATGTTGTAAATGACGGCTCCTACGGATGCCGGCAAGGTCATCTTCGAGCCCTGGGGGGGAAGGTGACTTTCCCTGCTTAAGGGCAATGCCGGGCTTGTTGCCTTTCTTTTTCATGTATCGATGCCTCTTCAAGGTGTTGGGTATTGTCCTTCCCTTCTCTCCCTTTCAATGTGCTCTATTGGAGTACTTGAATGTGGCCCCCTCCCAACTTCACCCTAATAGTTGGGCAGTGGTATGGGCCTTTGAGATTTTGTGTTCTCATTTGCTCATTCATTCTACTGTTCCTCTATTTTGCTTTTTCTTTCAAGCCAAACTGTCCGGGAAGGTCGCTTGGGTCTCTTTGCACAATGTCTCGAAAAACTGTTCGAGGTAGATAGCAATGTCTTTCATGGCTTCAAGGACCAGTTTTTCAAGGTTTGCGAAAGTGGTGTCGGGGCTGACGGGTTGCCATTAATGCACAACAGGGATGGGGAAGCCCGCTTTCCCTTCTACTGGCAGGCTGACCCTACTAGGTTCAGGTCCTTTGATGAGGACATGCTGACCCTTAGGGAAAGGTCTGACAAGGCAACCTTGGAGTTGTTGCCGACCTCCTTGGACGCGCGAGCTATATTATCGCTGCCTTCGGCAAATTACCCTTCTGCCACGCTGGACGGTAATCTTTTTTCCTTCTAACTTCTGTTTTTCTGATGTCCGAATGTTGACACTTGCGTGTTTTTTGTGTCTTTGCAGGTATCATGGGCAATTTCTGATGGAGGTCCTTGATACGTAATGGAAGTGATGAAGTCGTGCCACCCACTGTTCCCCCCTCGGCTGAAGAAGAAGGTCGACCCACTATCTGGGTTGGCCCTTCTGAGGTACCCGTTGCGCTCCCCGGCTCATCCCCTGCTGAGTTAACAAAGAGAAAAAGGGATGAGGATGTTGGGGCGGCTAGGATGTCGGGGCGTCTGGTCGCAAGAAGTCTCGGGCTATCCATGCTCCTCGTGGCCTTCATGCATTGAGGGAAGCTGTTGGGATGATATCGACTTCCCCTCCTCCTGCCTGAGCTCCTTCACCTGCTGTTGCTTCCACTGCACCTATTGTGGTGACCTCGGCTCCGCCTATTGTATCTGCTACTGTGCCTCCTATAACTGCTGAGATTACTCCACCTATCTTCTGTCCTGTTGCCCCTGCAGTTACTGTTTGAGCTCCTTCTCCACCTCCTTCATCTACAATGCCAACGTCGGCTGCTCGTCCCATCACCCCTTTGGAGTTTCTAAGTGCTCCAAGGGAGGTTGACTCATTGTGGAGTGTCGGGCATAGGCTTGACCGCGGACTACTGACCCCGTTTGATAGAAATTTGATCAAGTCGGTCGGTACTCATCATTAGTTTGATGCTGCTGAGCTATTTCTGCAAAAGGGCCTTGCTATCATCAAAGAACATCGACAAGTACATCAATAGGCTATGAGCAAGGCTATCTCTTTAGAGCAGGAGCACAACAAGTTGAGGGCCACTATCCGTGCTACTTGGCGCTTAGAGCACGATAGATTGAATAACGTGTCGATAGCCCTTGCTGAGGCGGTCAAATGTAACCATCAGCTGTCCACAAAGATTGACGAGGCTTTGTCCAAATTGCTGCGGACTAGGCTTGATGATGATGATGAACTGGTCGCTCTTGGCCGAGCAACTGCTGCTAAGGCTGACAAGGCTTTGGCCGAGAAGGAGGAGTTGGCAAATAAGGTGGTCGAGCTAGAGGCTAATGCTGAGCTCAACGTTGAAATAGCGGTCAATAAGGAGCTTGACGAGGAGCTGAAGATATACAAGTGAGAAGCAGTAGAGCAGCATGAGAAGGGTTTCGCCAAGGCGGTGCGTAAGGCCGGTCTCTTTGTGAAGGACCTTGACTTGGGTCGATTTGATCCTTTCAAGGATGTGAAGGATGGTGCCTTGGTTGATGAAGAGGAGCTCGATTCTACTGAGGAGTTTGCTAGTGATGCAGATGATGTATAAGCTGTTTTATGTTTCTTTGTTTTTTGTTTTTGTACTTTTGGTCGGGATGGCCATGTAAAGTTTCTAATAATTTTCTTCTTTTCTTCCCCCCTGTCAATCTCTTTACATTGCATGCAAATTATCAAGTGGTTGAGATAATGCCGGATTACTCAGTGATTGAAATAATGACGAGTTCCTGTTGCTGACGTATGCTAAGAATGTATCTTAGACTTAAGAATGTCGGGTTTTGACCATGGACATCCGGGTCGAATGCTAGCCAATGGTTGAGTTACTAACCCGGCTTGTTGAGTTTCCACATAGACAAAATACCAAGAGTGCTTCTTGGGTTTATAATGTCGAGGGTGGACACTTCTGTCGAGGTTGCCACCAAATAAAAGTACCAAGAATTTCTTGGGTTTAAATTGTAGAGGTCAAACCTTAAGCACCTATTCCAGTAAAATAAATGATCCTATGGTGCTAGGTTTCCATAGAAGTTAGTACCAAGAATGTTTATTGGGTTATAGCGTGCCAAGGGGGCCTTAGACTTTGATACATCATAGATGCTTCCTTGATTTTTGTATGGCTCGTATTCCTGCATGAATAGAATTTATGAGCACTGAAATCATTAGGATAACGCTTTAAATACCTCTTGTTTCCGTAATGGATAATGGGGTGAATAGGAGGTTGACCACAGATGGTCCTCGAGCTTCATAAGTTATCCCGGACGAGGTTGACCACCGATGGTCCTCAAGCTTTGCAAGTTATCCCGGATGAGGTTGATAACCATGCCAGTTTAAAGATAGACCTTGCTAAAATCTGATGATAACTATGGTTGACTGTGCAGGGGTGCCATAGTCTGTAATGATACCAAGAGTTTTTCTTGAGATTTAAGAGACCAAGGTCGAACCCCGCTCTTTGTATGCCAAGCATGCATCTTGGACGTTACGTTCCTAAGAACTTATATTCCTGCCAGGAAAAATATGACAATGATAACATATGTCGAGGGTAGACATAGTTATACCTCATGTTTGTCAAAGCTGATACCAGTGGAGTTGTCCATGCTGGGTTTTGTTTTTACCAAGGCATGGTCTTGGGTTTTGGAGCTGCTGAGAGCGTACCAGCGGCGCATCCGCCCTAGATTTTAGGGAGGTCGACCAAAGCTTTAGGGTTTATGAACCTTGACAGTCTATCGTAGTTTGGTTTTATGGACCTGTAAAGGCCAAGAACGGATTCTTAGGTTGCCGAGACGAATCTTGGTTTTTAGCAAGGTCAATCAGTTAGATGAATTTATGAACCTTCTTCCAAGGACGAACCTCGGGTCTTCATGCCAAGACGAATTTCGGATTTTATAACGTCAACCAATTAAATGGATTTATTAACCTTCTTCCGAGGACAGACCTTGGGTCTTCGTGCCGAGACGAATCCCGGGCTTCGTAAGGTCACTAATTAAATGGATTTATTAACCTTCTTCCGAGGATGGACCTCGGGTCTTCATGCCGAGATGAATCTCGGGCTTCATAAGGTCCACCAATTACATGATTTATTAACCTTCTTCCGAGGACAGACCCCGGGTCTTCATGTCGAGACGGATCCTGGGCATACTAAGGTCAACCAATTAAATGAATTTATCAACCTTCTTCAGAGGATGAACCCCGGGTCTTCATGCCGAGACGAATCTCGGGCTTCATAAGGTCCACCAATTACATGGATTTATTAACCTTCTTCTGAGGACAGACCCCAGGTCTTCATGCCAAGACGGATCCCGGGCTTCGTAAGGTCAACCAATTGAATGGATTAATTAACCTTCTTCTGAGGAAGGACCCCGGGTCTTGTTAAAGGTCCTCCTAGGGGAGCCCTAGAATTTTGTGAACCTCTGTATGCTACAAGGACACGTCCAGGCTGTTGTCCAGGCTGGTGACAACTCTGAACGGGCCTTCCCAGTTTGGTCCAAGCTTGCCTGCACGGGGATCCTTTCTGGCTTCACCCCGGACACGCCAGACTAAGTCACCTGGCTGGAAAGTTTGGGGTTGAACTTTGGAGTTGTATCTTCTTGTCATGCGGAGCTTAGCTGCCTATTCTTTGATTCTGGCTATGTCTCGAAGTTCTTCACTAGTTTCCAACTCAACCCTCATGTTGTCCTCGTTGCACTGTTCCTGAAAAAGCATCCTTCTAGTGGAAGGTTCCCCTAGCTCGACGGGGATCATGGCGTCAGTACCATATGTCAGGTGAAAAGGAGTTTCCTTTGTAGTGCTTTGAAGTGTACAATGATAAGCCCAGAGTATGCTGGGTAGTTCCTCCCTCCAGAGACCTTTGGACTTGTCAAGTCTAGTGCAAAGGGCTCAGAGAATGATTATGTTTGTTGCTTCCACCTGACCGTTGGTCTGGGGGTGTTCAACAGAGGTGACCAGGTGTTTAATACCTAGTCGTGTAAGGAAGCCTTCGTAGGTCTGTGCCTTGAACTGCGCACCATTGTCAGTAACGATAGCATAGGGTAGACCGTATCTGCATATGAGATGTTTCCAAGTAAAGGTTTCAACTTCACTGGCTGTTATCTCTCGTAGTGGCTTTGCCTCGATCCACTTAGTGAAGTAGCCGATTGCCACTAGTAAGAACTTGACCATCCCTGGAGCTCTAGGGAATGGTCTTAAGATGTCCATGCCCCACATAGCGAAGGGCGAAGGAGAGGAGATGGTATGAAGGTTGTCAGGGGGAATTTGTGGGATTTCCGCAAACTCTTGACACTTTTTACATCTTCGTGTAAACTGAAAGGTGTATGTCCTGAGTGTTGGCCAGTAGTATCCTGCTCGAACTATTTTGGTGGCTAAGGATCGTCCTCCTGTATGGAGTCCGCATATTCCTTCATGAAGTTCCCTCAGGACATAGTCTGCCTGCGAGCTGTCTAGGCATTTGAGTAGAGACGTTGTCAACCCTCTTTTGAACAACTCACCGTCAATGATGAGTAATAGTTGGCTTTCTGCTTTAAACGATAAGCCTCGTTTTCATCTACAGGGAATGTTCCTTTGATGAGGAAATCTCTATAAGGAGTCATCCAAGTATATTCTTCCAATTCAACAGCCATTACCGCTGGGGTGTCAATGGTGGGTTTTTAGAGTGTTTCTTGGATGATTGTTTTGAGGAGCCCGATCTTTTTGGTACTGGCCAGCTTGGACAACAAGTCAGCCTTGGTGTTACTCTCTCGGGGAATGTAATACATCTCAAACACTCGAAGCTGTCGATAAGTGTTTTGACCAGATGGTAATACTGGAGGAGTATGGCTTCCTTGGTTTGATACTTGTCCGCTATCTGTTCTTAGACGAGCTGTGAGTTAGAGTAGCACCTCAGATATTGAGCCCCGACTTCTTTCGCAAGTTTAAGTCCTACTATGAGGGCTTCATACTCGGCTTGGTTGTTAGAGGCCTTGAAGTTAAGCTTGAGAGCTTGTTCTAGCAAGATGTTGTTGGGTCCTTCAAGTATAATGCCTGCTCCGCTTCCTTGTATGTTGGATGCTCCATCCACGTAAAGGTTCCACCAGTCCGGGATGGACTTATCCCTCCCGACGAATCCTGCTAGGAAGTCCGCCATGAACTGTGCCTTCATAGGACCACGTGGCTCATTTCGAATGTCAAATTCTAACAGTTCGATTGACCATGCCACCATTCGTCCTACCAATTTTGGTTTCCGCAGTACCTGTTTAATGGGATAATTGGTTCTAACTATCACTTGGTGACTTTGGAAATAAGGCTTAAGACGTCTAGCAGAGGTGATTAATGCCAATACTATCTTCTCGATCATTTGATAACGCTTCTCGGCATCATGTAGCATGCGGCTAGTGAAGTAGATAGGGAGCTGGTGCTTCCCTTCTTCTTGGACAAGTACCGAGATGACGACTTTGTTTGCCACTAAGAGGTATAAGAGTAATGGTGTCCCCTGTCGTGGTCGACTTAAGATAGGTGGTGCAGCAATTGTCTTTTTGAATGCCTCGAAAACCTGCTCGCATGTGTCATCACAAAGGAATGGTGTTGTCTTGGTGAGTAACTTGTAAAAGGGCTTTGCTTTCTCAACGAGTTTCGGAAGGAACCGGGATAATGCCGCTAGTCTCCCGTTCAACTTCTGGACTTCATTGACATTAGTCGGGCTATGCATTTGTAATATGGCCGAGCATTTGTCCGGATTGGCTTTAATGCCCCAATGTGTGATCATGAAGCCAAGGAACTTACCGTCGCCTACCCCGAATGTGTACTTTTCCGGGTTGAGATGCATGTCGTACTTCCGAACCTCTTCGAGATCTGCTACATGTTGGGCTACACTCTGTGACTTGACGACCATGTCGTCCACATAGACCTCGACGTTGCATCCGATCTACTTTCTAAAGACACGGTCCATCAGTTGCTGGTATGTAGCTCTTGCATTTTTTAAACCAAAGGCCATGACCCTATAATAGTAGTTGGCATCTTCAGTGATGAAGGTCGTCTTTTCTTCGTCCGGGGTGTGCATTCTGATCTAATTGTACCCAAAATATGCATCCAGAAAACTTAAGATGTGAAACCCAGACGCCCCGTTGACCAGTCTGTCGATGTTAGGGAGTGGATACGCGTCCTTAGGGCATGCCTTATTAAGGTCTATGAAGTCTATGCACATGCGCCACTTGCCACTGGCTTTTTTGACCATGACAACGTTGGCGAGCCAAGTAGAATACCTGACTTCTCTGATAAATTTTGCTTTGACCAGTTTGTCTACTTCTTTGACTGCCTTTCGCCATTCTTCTCCCCATGTTTCGCTTTTTCTGTGCTATTGGTTTGGCCTGTGGACATATCGCCAGCTTGTGGCATATGACACTCAGGTCAATGTCGGGCATGTTAGACGGTTGCCAAGCAAATAGAGATGCGTTCTTGCAAAGTACGTCAGCTAGATGCCTATACTCATGGCTGGTAAGCTCCTTGCTAAGCTGCTTGCACTGTCCGGGTTTGGGCCCGAGTTGCATCTTAACTAATTCTTCGATCGGTTTTGGTTCTTTGTCGATATTATCATCGCGTGGATCCATGTCGAAGGTATCATCATGGTGAGCTGTATGGTAGACCGTCAGCGTATAGGGATAGACTCTCTGTCTATGTTCATGACTCGAGTAGTTCCCCTCAAAGTGGTACCATGTCTGTCTGACCTCCTGTTAGGAGGATATGGTAACACTTTTAGGCTTTCGACGTAACATTGTCTAGCCTGCTTCTGGTCTGCTTTCACGGTGACAATCTCCCTAGTCATGGTCGGGAACTTCATCTTTAGATGGGGCATAGAAACGATAGCACCCAGCTCATTGAGAGTCTTTCTACTGATCAAGACAAGGTATGATGTGTCAGCATTTACAATGTTGTATCTGATTGTAAAGGTCCTGGATAGTGAACCTTGACCAAAGGTGGTCATTAGGTCGACATATCCTAGGGTATTGACCCTTTCTCCTACAAAGCCCAGGAGGGGTTCTGAGCAGGGCTGTATAGCGCTTGAAGAGATCTCCAATTTCTGAAAGGTCTTTAGATATAAGACGTCAGCGGAGTTGCCTTGATCGATGAGCACCTTTGTCACTTTGAAATTAGCAATTATGAGGGAAACAACCATAGGGTCGTCCTAATTGATAGGGTTAATTCCCTCCGTTAGTGAATGTGATGGGAGGTAGACTCCGCGTTGGGGGAGTGTTGACACAGTTTATGTCAATATCTCGGATGGAGTGCAAGTGTCTCTTACGAGATTGACTCGACGATCCTCCATATGAGAAGCCGCCCGCGATGGAATGAATTACACCGCGAATGTGCTGGATGGGTTCCTCTTCCTGTTGGCGAGGGGGTTGACGCTCGCGTTTGGGTTACGGTTGTCTTTGCCTCCCCCGGTCTTCTGCATCATCTCTATGTCTGTCATTGTTTCTGAACCGATCTCCTCGTCGTTCCTCTTGCTTATTTGCTGGTAGGGGATTATCATGTCTTTTTATAAATCGTGATAATTGTCCCGCTTGGATAAGCTCTTCAATCTTATCTTTTAATGCAACGCAGTCCTCGGTGTTATGACCAGTGTCGCGATGGTAATGACAATACCTGTTAGGATTTCCCCCTTGTTTCGAGGGAGCTGGCAATGTCACCTGTACCTCCGTGTTGAAGGCTTCTTCCATGATCATGGCTTGATTGACTGTCAGGGGAGTGTATCTCTTAAACCTGGGTCCTTTTGGGAGAAGCTGCGACTTGTGCGGCCTATGCTTCTTTTCGACCCTGTGGAGGTCCACTGTTATGGAAACCTCATGTTTTTCGTGCTTCTGTTCAACTTGTCAGACTTCGTTGCAGAACTTTGACATTTCTTTCATCTGATTGTAACCTTTGGCTCTTTCGCGTATTTTGTCCATTCTAGAAGGAGGTTTCTTGCATAGACTGTCCACGAATTTACCAGGTCGTAGGGTCAGCATCATGGAATGTAGTGCTACCTCAGGGTTGAGGTTTCTGATCTGAGAAGTAACATGCGCGAATTGTTCCATGAACCTGCGGAGGGGTTCATTATTGACTTGGCGCAATGTTGCTAGTGCAACGAATGTCATCTTGTGAGTTCGGTTGGTAGCGTATTGTGCGCTAAATTTTTCGACAAGGGTGTCGAAACTGTCAATGGACCGCTCGGGGAGGTCACCATACCATGCTAGTGCTGCCCCCTTTAAAGATGTAGGGAACACTCGGCATAATATGGCGTCGTTGTTCGTGTAAAGATTCGCCTGTGAGAGGAAAACATCAAGATGTTCGCCTGGGTCCGTGGTGTCGACTTCCATGATACGATCGACAAATAATGGATTGTGTCACGTATTGTGCCTCTCCATTCAATACCCCTGGGTCGAGCTACGAATAGGCAGAGGGTTGACAGGTTGCTGAGGATGCGACTCGCCTTGCATCTGTTCTTCTCGGGTGACCGGGGAGCGTTCGTCTCTCTCGAGTTGTCTCATTTGGGCTTCGTGCTGATCGCGATCAGCCTTTAGTCTTTTGATTTCTTCCTGGTACTTGCATTCCATCTCTGCCATGCGATTCTGGAGTTGCTGAATGGTGTCGGCGTTCGTCATGGAAGTCTGCGGCGGGTTAGACGCGTTGACGGGGTGTCGCGTCTAATGCTAGATCGAGTGTTGACCATGAACGCGTACAGTTGAGTGATTGGAATAAGAGGCCGCATGGTAAGTTTTACCTGGGCCCCAAGGTCGGCGTCAAATGTTCTTACCAAAATCTGGAAATTCCATGTGTGAGGTAGGTGTGGCCAATGTGGATTCCGAATTCTGCACGTCGAATGATATGTAGGCTTTGCTTAGAGGAGGAACCTGCAAAACAAAGGAAAAGCACTCTGACACTCAAATAAGTACATCAATTTATAAGAGAATAACTGAGTGTGAGAACTCAGCATAAGATGTAGAGAATGAGTAACTTGAGTAATGCATTCAAGTCTCAATGGGATGTGAATTGAGTGTGTTTAGAGTGAACCTGCAAGGTTGTATTTATAATGTGGAATGTGGGCTTTGGGTCTCTGTTTGTTAGTAATCTGTTGATAAAATAATAACAGATAATAGCAGGCAGTTATCTAATTTAAATATAAAATAATGCGTACCTTATTGATATATTGTTACTCGTAAATAAGTAACAACTTGTAGATAACTTGTTAGGATATGATAAGATAAGGTGGTTGCTTATATTTGATCATCCAAGGCATATTTGATAAGCGGTTAATATAAAGATATGCGCTGGAGATATTATTATTCCTGTAGCAATCCGTGCTCCTGTAGCAGTCCGTGTTCGTGCTCCTGTAGCAGGGTTGATGTGGAACCCAAACAAGTGTGTCCTGGTTGACACTTGGAGAATGAACAAGCACTATTTAATATGACATTGCTGACGTGGAGGATGTCCACGTATCATTTTACTATTTTGGATTGTACAACAACATTCTGTTACTGTATACCATGTTTTTAGAAGAAGAAAAAAAATCTAAATGCCTAAAAAAATAAGCAGGATAGTAAGCAACAACTAGTTGTGTTTCACTTACAGAAAAATAGTGTTGCACTAATTCTCTTCTGTTTCGCGACACAACATAGAGGAAAGTGGAGCCTATATGAATTTTTGGTCTTCCTCTACTATTTCCCTCTATCCAAATCAATGAAATTTAACCTTTCATCCTTAAATCACTCTATCCAATTTCTCTGTCTCCTAATTCAATCTATATACAATTACGTTGATAAAGTTGTCAACATATTTACTTTTAAAAGTAAGCTTAGGCCTAAATATGCCTTCAAATAGGGTTCTAACGCTAGACCTGATCTTGAAAAAATGTCTATATCACTACTACAACAAGCTCGTTCAACGTCGGTCATTTGAGGCTTAGAAAGTCGGTTTCGAAACCGACTTTGTATAGGACGACGTCAAAAATCAAGAATACAATGTCAGTTTTTATAAGGACCGACTTTGTTTTTTTTTATAATTTTTTTTTTAAAATTCGAAAAATCTAAGACAATTATTTTAAAAAACCGACTTAGAATAGCAACTTTCAAAGTCAATTTTTTAAAATAACCGACTTAGAATTACATTAATTTTTTAAAAAAAAAATTACAAAAACGAATTTAAGTCGGTTATTTAAAAAAATCGACTTTGAATGGTAGGATTTTAAGTCAGTTATTTTAAAAAACCTACTTTGAATGATAGGATTCTAAGTCAGTTATTTTAAAAAATCAACTTTGAATGGTAGGATTCTAAGTCAGTTATTTTAAAAAATTGACTTTGATGTCCACAATTTTTTTTTTTAAAACGTTGTTTATTTTTGTATTATTATGATAATTAGGATACCTGTGATTCTTGAAATTATTATGGTAAGTTTACATGATATCATGTGCTATAAGTTTATTGTCAAATCTGGTAGGACATATATCAAATCATACCTTAAGTTTATGAAATGAATTAAAAGGTCACTCGACTTAGGATAAGACTTGAGGTAAACGTACGGACCTATTTTCATCCTTGAACACCCGTAAATCACCTTTACCATTTACCAAATTAACCTATTATATATAAAGATTCCATGATCTTAACCATTATATGTCTATATATCATTGTCAGATCATTAAGAAATGATTATAGCAAAAAAAAAAGCATCATTAAGAAAAGATGGAAGATAGTGATTGCTAAAGCAACGCTATTTTTTTTATCTTTTTGAAAGAAGAAAAAAAAGAAAATTTACTTCCAATTATAACTCAAGTCACAACCCAACCCATGCCTCGCCGCGCAACGTAATCCAATTACCCAATATCACAAAGTGAACAATGACTGAAAACCGTGTGTTGAATATTTTGGCCATGCCAAAATAGTGTGTATATACTATAAGCATAAATAATTCAAAAATCAATTTTATTAGAATTGAATTGGGCTTGAATTCCATTGTATTAGAACACTTATATTTGACGAGATATTTCTAGATTTTAACTTTTTTTTTTGTAGCTGACAAATTTTTTCGATTATTGGATAAACAAGTTTTTTTTTAGTTGTTTCTTATTAAAATAATATTTTTTAAAACCCTAACTTCTAACTTCTAACTTTTAATTGAGTTTTTTATATTTTCTTCCATTTTTATTTTGAATATATTTATCCAATATCTTAGTTACCTTATTTAAATAAATCATGATTTTTTTTGTCATTTTACATTTACTTTAACATCTAGTTTTAATAAGTACTTATAATTTAATAAGTTAGATTTTCAGTTACAAGCTAATTTTTCAGATTCTAATTAGTTTTTCAACTAGTTTTACTAAACATAACTTAAACATATCATGTCACCCGCGGACCACTCACCAATATTAAGTCTTGCAAACCTCATGCTCGAAATGTTCAGTTTTCAACAAGATGTGAGTTTGTGCAAAATGTGAATACCACAATGATAAATTTGTAAATTTATAATAATTATTTTAAAAGTCATCCAAATCATTATTATTTACTAGTTGAAAACCCACTAGAGTTTAGATGCTATTAAAAATAAGAAAAATCATTTCATCAAGTTGAATGAACTTTACGTTTTATTCCATATATTTAAAGACCGTCCATTTTAGTTCATGTATAAGAACTTTAATATCCCTTTTATCACGGTTGTTAAAAATGATAAGGACCTATAAGAAGCAAAAAGAATCCAAAAGTATTTTTACATGAACTAAAAAAAAAAAGATGATTTTTAAGTGTAATGTCTTAAAGATAAAATTTGAACAAACTTTTGATTTCCAACAAACAAAACTTAATCAATCTCCACATGAGCTACATTAGACAGTAGGTTCTAAAATATGATTTCTAATTTAATTTGTAATCAGTAATTATTATAATTTTTCTAGTAAATAATTATCAATATTTTACTTTTTTTAGATTAACATAATTATTTAATCTCGTTAGGTGACAGTCAGTTAAAAAGTGTCTTTACATGGAAAAAAAAAACTTACGTTTAATCCTTTAATTTCAAACTAAGTTTCAACATAAAGTTATAACAAAACTCAACCGATCGAAGCTAATTAAAAATCAAATTAATAAGAGATTTTTTTATTTTACTTTTTTAACATACACTGAGATCTTGAGGGTCTTTCAACTGGAATCAAGCATGCCTTAAAACTTAAGAAACATAGTAAAAATAAGGACCAATGTGTACTAAATAAAGACATATAAAGACTATAACCTGGAGTTTTTTCATATTAATTTCTAAATATGAGTATCACATATAGACATCAAATAATTATTTTAATATTTTAACCTTATTTTCAAGTTCTTCCCATATCTTGATCAGAAGACTTGGGAGAAGTAGCCAACCCAGAATAAGACAGGAAGACTTGGTAAGAAATAGAAGAGACAGTCTATGCTGTTGAATAATGACGATATAAGTATATATGAAATCAACCTAGGTCATCCTATAAACTCCACCAATTTAATTTCTTTTTAGGTAGATACCTGTGGCCCCTTGGACCCTCTCTTTCCTTCTTGTTATTTACTTACCAGCATGCACATGAATAAAGTACATTGTGTCCTCTACAATAATGAACACACTCCCTGCATCTTTTAATTACCCTTCAGTTTTCACCAAGTAATAAACGTGAAACTTATAAAGCAAAGTCCATTGATTCTTTTCAACGACAATGTTGGGATCCATCATTTTGCTCTCTTTCATTTCTCTCTCCTAAGATTGATTGTTTTGAATATTAATTTCTTTCTATAAATCTTTTAATTTTTTTTAGTTTTTATGTCAATCAATGTAAAGGATTTATACTATATTTACATATCATTAAAGATAATTTAACTTAAAAAATATTGTAGTGATGATAATCAATAATATATAGTTAGATAATTAGACAATAGTATACAAATTTACAATGATAATTGATTAAAATTACTTTTCTTTTTCATTTTACCTTGCCTGATTTTTCATCATTATTACCTGCTAAATTTGGTCAATGGCACTATGGCTGTAAGCTCAGCTTGGCATGATCTATGCTTCGAGACAAAGCATAATAGTTGGGGAATTGATTGTTGTACATGTTGGTCCCATTCTCTGAATTCTTTGTTTTGTTTTGGATGGTGGGTTCTAGGGCCCATTTCTGGCATCATGTCACTGAAACAAGTATTTTGGTACACTGTCCGTCTTTGTTAGAAAAAAAAAAAAAAAACTTTATCTTTCAGTTGAAGCATTGAAGATACATGATTTTGATTTGGATATATTATATATAAAAAATTTAAATTAGTGGCAAAAAGAAAAAATAAATAAAATAAATAGTGCATGTATAAATTACAATGCTATTCAATCATAAACATATATGATATTTTTATTGACTTTTATAATAATTATTTTAAAACACTTATCAATGACATAAAATATTTTATACTGATATTCAATAAAAAAAAATTGAACTCAAATAAATAAATAAAGCAATGCATTGCATGGATCAAATTTAGATACCACCTGTATGGGTCGACATATAACAGAGCTTCCTTTTACCCACCTAGCTTTATGTATATCTCCAACTTTGGGAGGGGGAGAACTGGGGAAGTCATGGTGGTAGCACAGAGAATAAAATTATTGTAGTGTTTGAAAATGAAGTGCAGAGAAATCATATTTGTCCTAACCTAGCTTCCTAGTTTATAGGCCTTTGTTTTATACATACATGGAAATGGGATCACCTTAATTAGACAATTTTCTATCAAAATCAATTAGGACGCACAACTGGGTGAATTGATTATTATTTTGTTATAAATTGTAGTTTACGTATGAGAAAACTCTCGGGCCACACTATATGAATATATAAAAATAAAAAATAAAAATAAAAATAAAACTTTTTTAAGTGGGTCAATATATTTTCTTAATTAGTTCAAAATCAAATTAGGGTATCAAAGCTAATGATATAAATTTAACATAACATTTTAATCATATTTGACTAGCATGCGCATGCCGTTTCAATATATTTTTGTTCATAAGTGTTTTAATGCATTTTTTCCGTGAAAAATGTGGCCCATACATTGCATAATAATATGCACCAAGTGGCAAGAGAGAGGAGCAACTTTTTGTTGGTCTGTTTCTAGGGTTTCATGCTCTTTAAGTCTGTGGACATGGTTCTCTTTCCTCTTATATATTTTTTTCAAAGAAAAAAATAAGAAAAAATTGCATCATTTGTTTTTGGCAATCCTTTGAATTTTATTTCTTTAGAGAATTTTAAGTCATTTATTTCAAATTTTGGCTCATTTCATCTTCAAATGAATGAATTTTAGAATATGAGAATGAAAGATAATTATCATCTTACTTTTTAAAATTCAATTAGAACTTTCAATTATTTTCTTATATTTTTGTATTTTAAATTTTAGGTAAAAGAAAAGGAGGAGGATTAAAGTTCTAATGAATTATGAAATAAAACCGTAAGAGCACACTTAGTGGCGTGGGTTCATGGGTAGCACCTCCGAAAATCTTTTTTTAAAGAAAATTTAAATCAACACTTTATGTACAAGGTTATGAACTCATTCAAAATGTAGTTGTTTTTGTAACAAGATGCAGATAATAGTTTGACCAATCATTTAACCTCCTAAATTTTACCAACCCTCCAAAACAAATATGAGAATATATTTCAGCACATCCATATATCATCATTCTATCTATGATAGTGAATAAAAAAGTCAACATTATCAGTACAGAAGGCGAGCAAAATCACAGTAAAGGCTCTCATCTCTAGATATTAACTCGTTTGAGAATGTCAAACCTAGCATTAGTAATTTTCTTTTTAAGCCAGAATATGGCACATAACCTGAAAGAAAACCCCAATTAAAAAAAGAAGGTCACACAAAAAGTAGGACAAGACTCATTATAACTCACATTAAGAAACAAAGAAAAAGCCTATAAGCAGAAAAATATCTTCCTAAGAAAAATATTCCTCCAATACATGCAAAAGCAACAAGTCTCTCCGCAAATGAAGTGGAACTGTAGCCCATACATTACAAGAAGTATTAGAAAGCAATATCTATGTTACCTTTGAAAGATATAAAAGTCATTCCCCAATTAAACCCGACTAGCGAGCAAAAGATATGAAGCAAAAAAATTAAAGCAACATAATAAAAAAGACTAGATAATAGCAAAAATAATAGAAGCTACAAAGTAAATACCGTGAAGGTTTATGATCACAATAGAATGATTACAAAAGTATTCTTCGATTCTTCATTCCTTGAAAATATTGCATTATATCTTCATCATCAATCTTATTAAATATATCATGTTCAACATAAGTTAGCATGCATGCATTAAACCAATCATCACTCATTCGATTGCGCAACTTATCCTTAACAAAAGTCATTGCAGAAAAAACTCGCTCAACACTAGTCGTTGCTACGGGTGGAACGAGTGCCAGCTTTATTAACAAATAAATCAATGGATAAACAATATCCTTTCTCTTCTCAACCATCTTCAAATCAACGTCAGAATTTCTTTTCAAATTGACAAAATCAGAATCAGCTCTTACATCAACAATAAAATTACCGAGACTTGAAGAAAGAAAAGGAATATCTGCATCCTCATTAAACTCCAAAGGATAACATCTAGCAAACTCAATCAACTTTTCTTCGTTAAAAGTAGCAAATCAGTCATGAGGATAAAGACAACTCAAACACTCAAGCAGCTTGGTATTGACATTATCAAATCAATCACCCAACTCTTGAACTTGAGTATCTATCACTCTATTAAATAACTCCACTTTAAAATAATGCAAGAGTGTGAATGATTCTAATCTCCGTCTTGATCTCCCTTTGGGAAAATAAACATCCTCCATATTTGGAATGTCAATATCATATTTATTGGAAAAAAAGGTTCATTTCTTGAAGCAATTCATCAAAGTCATTATCTCTCACCTCTTGTAAACGAGACTTGACTACGTTCACTAAACCAATTGCATTTAAAAGGACTTGATCTTTTCTTTGTAGTGCTTGCGACAACTCATAAGAAATCCCCAAGATAAGTTGCATAAGATGCAACAAGAATGCAAACTCAAAATCCTCCATGGCATACAAAATGCAACCTGCATCAGTTCCTGCAGCATCATTCTTAGGGTCGTCTTCAATAATTTTCATCAAGGAAATTATTGGAGAAAATAATGAGATAACACTTGTAACTGTACCAAAATGGGAACCCCAACGAGTGTCTCCAGGTCGCTTTAAGGTTATCTCTTGATTTAAACCTTTTCCAGTTGGTATTTCACCATAAGCAATTCTTTCAATGATACACTCATATTGATTCATTTGAAGAATTTCCTTCCACTTGCATGAACCCCCCACAATGGTAGCCATCTTTTGAAGCATGTCAAAATATTCTTGAATCTTTTTGGTGATATTTTGCAACCTTCACAAGTGCCAACTGTAACTGATGAGCAAAACAATGAATGTATAATGCAGATTTGTTGTCTGCAAAATCAAACTCGTAAGCCCTTTGAATTCACCCCACATATTACTAGCACCATCATAGCCTTGACCGTGACATTTAGACAAACTTAAACCAAGTTTAGAAAATATCCTAACAATCGCTTCTTTTAGTGATTGTGCAGTAGTATTTGAAACATAAATTATGCCAATAAAACATTCAACAATAGACCCCTTTTTGTTTACATATTGAAGTACAACTGCCATTTGTTCTTTAATTGCAACATCACGAACTTCATCAACTAGCAAGGAAAAGTAATCATCCATGAGATCACTAATTATTGCTTTAACAGTCAAATCAGCACAAGCTTGAGCAACATCTATTTGAATTTTTGGTGAAGTCAATTTGTGATTATCAAGGGCATTTTGCAAGACCACATGACTCATCTCTTTATTTGGCTTAGTATAAAACTTTAGAGTTTCAAGAAATAAACCTTGTTAATTTGAACTTTCAGATTCATCATGTCCCCGAAAAGGCTGACCATTTCGTAGTAGGTATCTAGCACAATCTAAAGAAGCTTTTAGTCGAATACAATAATCAATTCTTTGTTGTTCAGAAATATTTGAAAAGGCAATATCAATATCTTGCTTTTGCTTCATCAAATCTTAACCAGCTTTATAACATCTATTATGAACACTCCTATACTCCCCAACATGAACTTTGATTCTATCATTCTTCTGCCAATTTTTGAAACCTATACTGACAAATGCTTCCTTCGTCTAACCACTACCTCCAACCTCTATATCAAATAGATAACAATACAAGCAAAAACATGCATATTGTGATACACTATACTCCAACCAAGAAGCAAATTTTTCATACCACTTAGGATTGAATCTACACATTTTTCCAAACATTTCTATTTGAGGGAATGGTTTAAGAATTGGTTCAGTTGGCCCCTTGAGCAAATAAGCTCTCCGAATATCCTCTCTCTCTCTCTATAGAATTTGATGTCATTGAATAAATTGAAGGTCTTTTTCCCAGATCCACTTCAAGATTTTCTATATTAACTTTTGCTTGAGGTGGTTGTTCAAAACTTTGAAGTTGAGATGCTTGTGGTAGTACACTTTGTCCTTGAGATTGAGAAGAATTTTCCACAATTGAAATATTTTGTCTCTGAGGTTAATCGAATTCAGTTTTTGTATTTGTGGGTTTTAGACGTTTGAAATAAATTGTATCCCTGACAAATACAAAAGTAAATATCAATTATACTATTTATGTTATTAAAACAATTATAACAAATAAATAAGTATAAAAAGTTACATTTCCTTGAGACTTGTTAAATTATTATGAAGCCACAATTAGAACCCAACGATTGCAAATTCCCAGTGCAGGCTCTGCCTAAGGAAAAATGTCTAAATGTAAAATGGATATGCAACATAGATGATAAGAATATTTCAAAAAAATCTTGGGTTACACTTTGAGCGTGTTCTTTACATATGCAATTTAGATTGGGTCCTTTTAATTCAGGTTTCACTTTGAGCATGTTCTTTACATATGCAATTTACAGGCTTACTGTAACATCCCGGGTACTGACGAGGGCGGGGAGTGATTGCCGGTGCAATGAGGCACGGACAAGGAACAACTCCTGGCAGGCTTCCAGCAAGAGGGGTACATGAATGAATCGAATACACACCCGAACGAGAGGGATCCAGAGGCTGTGCAGGTATGAGACTATACAACTGAGGATAACTTAAAGGAAATAATAGGTACTACCTATACCAACAAGGTGCATATACTTTTTGCTAGCCCATAACTTAAGAACTCCGCAGTTAAGCATG
The DNA here is from genome assembly GCA_013407115.1 of Glycine latifolia. NCBI lineage: Eukaryota > Viridiplantae > Streptophyta > Magnoliopsida > Fabales > Fabaceae > Glycine > Glycine latifolia. Next base: position 13,143,843 of record CM023958.1, on the reverse strand, counting down.
CTTGACTTGGAACAATTTTGGGATGAGTGACCTCTTGGGAAGTTTCTCGGGAAGTGTGTGAGTGAGGACAAAGCACGCTGAAAAGTCTTGTGTTGGTATGTAGGGACAGTCATTTGATCCTGCAAGTGGTCGGGCGTTACACTTACACCATCATTATAGAATTTGGCTTATATTTAGAATACCAATATAAACTCAAAAGAAATTATGTGATAACATGTATATATGCAAAAATATTAGAGAAGTACATAAGCCTCACAACAGGTTCTACAAGAAACTTCATAAACTGTACTAACTCAACTTGGTGATGTCATTTTCAAATGAAATGTTCTATAGAAACATACAAATGTATGTTTTATTTGAAATCTTGTCAGGGGTAAATTGATTAGATTGAATATGTTAGGGTATAAAGAGATGCAGGATAGACAGTTAAAACAAAAAAAGCAAAAAAAAATTATAATGGAAAATAAATAAAAAAGCATTCGTACGAATAGGAGGTGTCGAGGTGGTCGTGGGAGACAGGAGAGGCCAAGGGCGCAGTCGGGGGTCACGACGAGGGTGTGGACGAGTCGACGAAGGGAAGCCATTGCCGATGCAGTCGCGACAAGGCCAAGGGAGCAAACCGATGCGGTCGTGACTCGCGATGAAGGGAAGCCGTTGCTGATGATGACAGCGCGACAGACGAAGGTGTTGGTGCGGGAACGCAGATCGAAGGTGTTGCGTGAGAAGGCTCTGGTGGCCGACGGTGGCAGAGGAGGAGAGGTCGAGGTGCTTCAGTGCAAAGGAGGAAAGGTAGGGTATTTTAATAATTTTATCCTTTTAACACAAATATTATAAAAAAAATCAAAATTTTTATGTCCGCACGTGCGGACATTTGCCCACATGTGGGTCCGGCTTTGAGTATTACCATTGAATGTTTAAATTATAGTGAAGTGATTAAATATGCATTTTAATGTCATTTAAGCTTAACAATTAATTTAGTACTCCCTTCATTTCAAAACAATATTTATTTCATTTCTTTTTAATTATCAATTTTTTTAAAAAAAATGCTTTTATTTATACTCTTTTATCAATTATAATCTTGCTTCATAAATTTTAATTAATTTACACATGTATTTATTGTTATGTGGAAAAAAATGAAATAAAATAGAAAATCTCAACTAGTTTATATGAATCAAGAAAATTATTGCATTTCTTGATTTATATGTAACAACTTAAAAGACAGATAAAAAGGAAACAATAATCTTTTAAGATTATGCACATTAATTAGAAAGATTCAATTGATACAAATTTAGACAAAAATACTCCTTTTTCAACTACTCTTGTCATTAATTATCCCACTATTCACAAATAATAAATACATTTTAACCCCCACCAACTTATTTTTATGACACATTTCTCTTTTCAATGCAAGTATTTATTGATCTTCTTAATTACATATAGGGATATTGTTGGAAAAATAGCTCAAAAAACTAAAAGGATTACACTCTCCATCCCAAAATAAGTGTCACAATTATAAAAAAAATATTGTCTTAAAATATGTGTATCATTTGACTTTTCAATGTAATATCTGTTTTTTTCCAATAATACTCCTAATAAGTGTCACTTCAGTTTTTCAATATAATTAATACTAAGGTTTGTTTTTGGAATGACACTTATTTTAGGACAAAGAGAATATTATTTTGAGACAAAAATAAAAAGCTAAAAAAGACTATTATTTTAGAATGAGGTACCTAGTTTTACTATTAATTTAATTAGTCAATTTATCAATTTCATCCACATGACGTATTAGATTTTGACTTTCAATTTTTAGCTAAAGTTATTTGAAAGCTTGAAGTTGAAAGTTAATAAGCTAGCCAATGAAAGTGTTCGATAAATTTAGTTTTTTTTATACAAGATGGAATAAAGCAATAAATAAAGACACACAATAAGAATTAGCTAATCACGAGGGAAGAGAACACCCGAAGCATCAACACAAAGATAATGAAGATACAAGGTTGACCCATTTGTTAGTAAAGGGTGAAGGGAGAAAGGATGAGAAGAAATCAAAATAATGCAAAAGAGCCACAAAAGGAGAGGTATTCCAAGATGTGAAATCATGATCTTGAACAACACCATTCTTGGCAAGGTGATCAACACAAATTATTATGTCTTGAATTTTCCTTAGTAGCATCGCATACTTAAAGGTAGAGGCTCAGATAGTAAGGATTTCCCAGACAATTTGTAACTTCAAGAATGGCTATAATTAGTTTGGCATAAATAGTATCTGTTTGACCAAAGAAATTAGAGTAATTGACAATCCATTTGTTCATGATTATCTTGGATCAACCCTCCATTTATAGTCAATGCGAAGGTGACTTTCTTGACACACTTTCATCAACATTGATGGAAACAATGTTAGAACTTTCTCATATATTATTATGACTACGATTAGTTACAACATTTTCTTGACTATAATTTTAAGACTAAAATATATTTTACACTCTCTTATATGACATTTAAATATTATATTACTAACAACAAAGTTGACTATACTTTTTATCATTTTAAAAATGTGTACTTTGTTTGTATCTCTTTATGAAGAAAAATAATGTTGATGTGTATAGTAGTAGCATTGTCAGGGCATCAAGTAAATAAATGTAACTTAACAAATTTAAAATATTTTAGTATAACTTCAATTAAAAAATATATATTTTAAATCATTTAAAGAATCATGTTTAATATTCTTAAGTTAAATAAACAAAATTGTATATTTTAACATAAAAAATAATGTAATAAAAAATTATAATTTACTTTAACAATATTAAATTAGACAAAATAAACTTTATATTTTGACTTAACACAAGAAAATGTAATGCTTTCATCTATCATACACAAGGAGTATAATTTATTTAAAAAAATTATACCATTAATTATTTAGAAATTATGGTAAATATACTTTTTAAGATAATTATTAAAAAATAAACATGTAACACAATGAATAATAAAGTACATTTATTTTAATCCTACGGTAAGATAATTATCAAAATTCTTATCTCTATTTTTTTACATCTAATAAAATATATTTTTTAGTTAATTATGGTAAATATACTTTTTAAGTAAGCATAGCAGCGAAACCCGGTCCCATGGAGACGGAATCGAACCTGCCCTGACTTTGACAGGTAAGAATCGCATTGACCAAGTTCGAGGTTGGGTTGAGTTTTTCCCAATAACCAACAGTGGGGCTAGGGGGCGGGTATGGGAAATATGATAGCCACCCCGACCTCGACCCTGCCCCGAAATTAAAAACCCTACATTTTAGAAACCTAAAACTAAAATGTTGTGTTGTGTTGCGCCTCCTCAGAGTCAAACCTCACCTCAGTCCTCACTTCTCAAGTGTAAACTCTCGTGAGTATCTCCCTGCGTCATCGTGTCACGGGCATCACCACGTCATCGACGCCTCCTCAGACCTCACTCCTCACTCCTCACTTGTAAACTCTCGTTAGTATCTTCCATCATCACTGGTGTCACTGCATCATCGACGTGACTCTGTTTCGCGATCTTGTTTTCACAGGTTTTTTCCCAATGATTTTCCTCAATGAATTTAATAATAATGATTTTCTATTTGGAAATGGGTATTGAAAGACAAGCTAACATTAATTTTGCTTTCATTGTATTAATTTTTTCTATCCACAATGAAGGGTATTCTGTGCATTGGTTTTCCTAAATGTGCCCACCAGAAGCAAGAGATTACAAGAGAGCAAGTAACCAAGGATCTGAAGCTATGTTGCTATGTTCAAATGTTATGATTTAATTTGATATATCAACCCTTTTAATTGAAGATGGAATAATATTATTAGTTTGAAGCATATGTTGGTATTTTCAAATTCTGAAAGGTTGTGAAGAGTTACTATATGAATTGAAAAATGTAAAGGACTGCCTAACTCAAACTTGAAGTTTTAATGAATAATGCATAAGAGGTTTTCATTTTTCAAAATGTGTCAAAAACTTTGTTGATGATGAATGATAGACTTACTTAAATTCTCATGTTACTAAATGCATGTATTTGTTATTGATTTGTTTTTTGTCAAGATAATTTTGATATTTCTATAACCTAGAGCTAAGAAATGTTCCAGCTAGTTGGTCAATTTTCATGTTGTTTTGTTCATGTGAATCATTTGTTGGAAGAGGTCTTCCATAGAAATTTATGGTTTTATGTTACCAATGCCATTTTTGGATTGATGGAAAGAGAGTAAATTGAGCATGGTGGAATGGAAGATTCTCTAAGTGAACCATTTAGACCATAAAACTTGTATTTATATGAGTCCAGCTTCTCTTTGTCTTCCTTTTTTGCCTTTTTCGAACACCCTTTATCTCCCTTTTGCTGATCAATACACAATGGTGAGGTGGTGCGATTGTCAAGGATGGATGGGCCTGCCCATAATTCTTGAATATTAAAAGTAACCTCTAATTATAGGCAAACTCAACTTCCTCAATTTTAGGAAATTAAGTTCCCGTAATAGAATAACCTGTAAACCCTTTGTAGAATAAGAAAGTTCCTTTTATTTGTTTGGTACTATATGAAAGTTATTCAACGTAGAAATTCAATAATCTTGATTGTAGTTATAATTGTATGTTTTTATTTGAATTTTTCTATGTTTTCATTCAAGAACTTTCAACAAACTAGAACCTTACAGGAACAATATCAACATGAAACATAATTCACCAATTTTAAAGAGGCATGCATTATAACTGACAGATATTACATAATATAATGTTTCTAGTTCATAATAAAGGAGATGCGGGCTACATGAACCTTGCATCCTCCTCAGCCCCCACCAAGTCAAAAAGCATTGTTGGGTAATAAATATTGCTAGCAACACCCAATACACTTTAGTAATAATTAATATCACATAAATTCACCCTCCAAAAATATATGTGGTAGTAACATCTACACACACCCACTACTAGCATCTACCCAATACAAATGATCAAACTCTTTCACCATCACAAAACAATTAGACTCTTTCACCAATTGATCAGACTCCATTACCTATTCGAGCTAATCCTACTCCTTCACCTCATGAAGATGAAGTTAATAATGTGGAGACACAAGAAATATCCATTAGGCTGAAAAGTAAGATTTGGCAACATTTTCAAAAAATTAAAGTCAATGGTGTGGACAAAGCTGCATGCAAGTATTGTAAGAAACTTCTTGGTAGAAAATTAAAAAATGGAACCAATCATTTGTGGTAACATAATGAGATTTGTATTCAGTACAAATTTTTTTGAGAGGGATGAAGGGTCAAACATTTCTTGCACCTAAGGTCGTACAAGGAAAGCAAGAGTTGGGTGTGAGAATTTATGATGTAGAATGTGCAAGGGGAGAGCTAGCTAAAACAATTATTATGCACGAGTATTCACTATCAATTGTGGATCACCTTGGCTTTAGGAGATACTCTGCTGCCCTCCAACCAATGTTTCAGGTTCCTATTAGAAACACAATTAAGAACGGGATAATGAAAATTTATGAGAATTAATGAGCAAGATCTTTGAAGTTGTTAGATAGTTTTGATGGAAGAGTGACCATCACATCAAACATGTGGACTTCAACCAATTAGAAGAGGCGGTACATGGCTATTACAGCTCATTACATTGATGGGTGTTGGAACTTACAAAGTCACATTTTCAGGTAATAAAATGATTTGAACTTTTTATATTGTTAGGCATTTTTATTTTATAAAATGATTGAATATGATTATATTATATATCTTTTTTTGTTGTTTTTTATATTATATTTCTATTTATGTTAGGTTCATTTATGTTCCTGCTCCTCATACAAGTGATAGACTTTGCAATGTATTGACTGACTGTTTGATGGATTGGAATATTGACACAAAGTTGTCCACTATTACTCTAGATAATTGTACCACAAATGATGTCATGATTGATAAAATTAAGGATAAATTGCACTTAGGTAGTTTGCTTAGGGATAGATCTTTACTTCACATGCGTTGTTGTGTACACATCCTTAATTTGATAGTAAAAGATGGGTTGGAAGTGGTGAAAGAAGATGTAAAAAAGATTTAGGATAGTGTGAAATATCATACAACAACACCTAAGAGGAAGGAAAAATTTGAGGTAACAACTAAACAGTTGAGAATCCCTTACACTAAGATTTTGACCTTAGATTGTTCAACTAGGTGGAACTCAACTTACAACATGCTTGAAATTTTCATAGGATATGAAGATGTATTTTGTCGATTAAAGCAACGAGAGTGTCAATATACTTGTTTGCCAAGTAATTTACAATGACAGTTTGCAAAGGATTTGTGTCGGAGATTGAAGTTGTTCAATACTAGCATTGAACTATTTTCTTCTACTAAACATCCAACTGCTAATTTGTATTTTCCAAATATATGTAAGATTAAGTTGGCAATCAAACAATGAATTACTTCTCCTAACCCAATGATTCAATAAATGACAAAAAATATGATGATAAAATTTGATAAATATTGCGGTGTGATTCATAATGTGATGAGAATTGCCATTGTTTTAGATCCTAGGTACAAGATGGAGTTGCTTGAGTATTATTATGAAAAATTGTATGAACATGACTCTTTTAATCAAGTGAGGTGCATTCAACAATTGTGTTATGACTTAGTTTTTGATTACCAAATGAAAATGAACAAAGACTCTATTGGTAGTAATGTTGGAGATGTTACAGGTAGTGAAGTTGTTGGTGATGCATTATCTGAGTATGATAAATTTATTATAAGGAAAAAAGGGCTAAAAGTTCTTATGTTAAATAAGAGTTGGACCACTATTTAGAAGATGTTTTATCAAGAGCTGTTGAATTTGATATTTTGATGTGGTGGAAGATTAATGGTGTCAAGTATCCAACACTTTAAGCAATTGTTAAGGATATATTAGTTATTCTATTATCTACCGTAGCTTCAGAATCCACATTTAGCACTGGTGGTCAAATATTAAGCCCACGTTGTAGTTGACTTCAATGGACTACTTTGAGCCTTTAATGTGTGCTAGAAGTTGGTTGTGGAGTGCTGAAAATACTGGTAAAGTTTTATTCATATAAGTTGTTAAATTAATATTTGTGTTTATTCAACAAACTAATACTTGTATTATATTTTTATAGGTTTTACGAACTATAAAGTTGTTGCTGATTGTGCTACTTTAATGAATGAAATGGTTTTAGATGATAAAAGTAAACAATGTTTTAAATTTCAGTTTTCGATATTATGTAATATAAACTTTTGTTCTAATTGTTCTTCTTTTATGAAGGTGAAATGGTGAGTGCTTTTGTCACTAATTTTGAAGAATGATCAACATTTATTTGCTGAACAATTTAAGTTGTTTCTTTTTTATTATGTAATTTGAATGAATGGAACTTGTTTAAGTTTTATCTTTTTACTAAATTAGAACTTGAAAGTTACACAACATAATATATTAGTACATCTGTTTTTTAAATTACGATCCCATATTTTGAATTTAACTTGATTATTGTTTTTTTGTTGCGTAACTAGCATTTTTGCATAATTTTTTTCAATAACAGTATTTTTTTTAGTTTTGTTAATTTTAATCAATATTAACTAAGACATAAGCATGAGCAGGGGCAGGGCAAGGGCAAGACAGGGGTGGGGCGGGGAAACCCGACCTCCAAGACAGGGGTGGGGCAGGGAAACCCGACCTCCAACGAGAATGAGGATGAATCTATATTTTTATCATCAGTTTCATCCAGTTGTCATGCCTGTTTTTAAGATAATATAATAACTAATTATTTATCCTACGCTAAAGTACATTATCGGATTATTATAATTTATAAGGTACATTTACAAAGTGAATAGACTCGTCCACACAGGATTCTACCCCTAAAACCCTGAAAGCTAAAACCCTTCTCCGAAGCATTCGAGGGTTTATCACACTCTTATTCTCAAACTCTTCGTCGATCAGACGAAAACTGAAAACCCCAAACTTCTTCATCAATCTCCACAACATGACGAGTATGATTCTCAGAAGACCCTCTTCCGTAATCTCGCGCCGCTTCTTCTCCGCTCTCGCCTCCGTCGAGCATCTTCCTCTCAGGTTCCCCGCCGACAGGCACTGTGTCTCCGGCGACGGATCCCGGACCTTTCACACGAAGCCCTGGCCGCTGAATTTCCGGGCTTCGCCGGTTCCTCTCGCGGCGCAGTTCGCCGTCGAGCGCGATTACTCCAACTACGAGGAAGTTAGCAGCGCGAACAGCGACGAAGGTCTCGAGATCACGAAGCTCGGGATCGCTCCGGAGATTGTGGATGCTCTGGCCAGGAAAGGGATCGCGAAGCTCTTTCCCATTCAGGTAACGGCTATTGATATTCGCTGGGTTCTTTAGTTTTCGTTGGAAATTTGTGACTTTCTTTTTTGTTATTAGGTTTTCTGCTTTGTTAATTGTTGTGGCGAGGTTCATGTGTAGTTTTCTTTATCTTTTTTTTTTGGTGAATTTTCGTGTTTAGTTTAGTTAAGGGAAATGATAATTAACTTGAAACCGGTTGTTGGAAAATTTTACGGAATCAGTTTACTAGTAGAAAGTTTTTTCGTATATTGCAAGGACATTTTTAAATTTGAATATATTATTTTTAAAAAAATATGTTAAACAAAATATCATTTTTATTACATAATAATAATGAAATAATCAAATTAAGTACCTTGAAAAGAAATAAAGCATAACAGAAGTTGTTTTATTTTTAATAATGAATATTTTATTAGATGTAACGAAAAATATAGATAAGACTTTTGATATTAAGGAGGAAATTATTTAAATGAAGAGATATATTTCTGTATCTATTATTTTGATATGTAGTGTAAAACTTTAAATTTAGAAAAGAAACAAAATATCTTTAATTTGATATGGTATGTCAAAGAAAATAACTATTGAACATGCTTTTTTAAAGAATGAACACTCAAATTTATGTTAGTTATTCTTATTATTATTATTTATGGTGAAATGATTTTACTTACATTCATGTAATTTGTTTTTTTTTTTTTAAATTGTTTGAATTTGAAATAGTTTGGTTGAAAGAGAGGGGCACATGTTTGTCTTTGTAGAAATCTTGCCATAAGTTGGAAACCAATTCTCACTATATTTTGTGCTTGGGCTATTCTTTCTTAGTAGTGGTCGTAAACAGCTGGACTGAAATGAGTTGATTTACGTCCCGTTGGTCCAGATATTTATTTTATTTACTCTTTGGTTGAAAAAGAAAGCAAATGTGTATGTTCATAGAAATTTCATGAAAGACACTTGTTACTATATTTTGGGTTTAAGCTACTGCATTATTATTAGAAAGCTGTGGTGAAATTAGTTGATTTATGTTTGGATGTGTGTGTGTGTGTGTATATATGTATTAATTTATTTTTTAAAATATTTTTGGGCTTGTATAAGAGTGCAAAGGTCTGTGTTCACAGAAATTTCAGGAAAACTAATTTATGCCATATAAAACTGCTGTTTAGAAAAATTATCATCTTTGATCATGAGTCTTGAGATATTCAATTATTTTTGTGGTTGTTGTAGAGAGCTGTGCTGGAACCTGCGATGCAAGGACGCGATATGATTGGTCGAGCTAGAACAGGAACTGGGAAAACTCTTGCTTTTGGGATACCCATCTTGGACAGGATCATTCAGTTTAATGCTAAGCATGGGTACTTTATATTAGTTACACTTACATCTTATTTGAATCTGTAGTCTTATTTTTCTGCTTGAAGGAGGATTGGGTAACCGGTAGTATATAGTTTTGATTTGCATCTTTAACTAAACAATTTTTTGGTTGATTATTGCAGGCAAAGAAGAGATCCTTTGGCTTTGGTTTTGGCTCCAACTAGAGAACTTGCGCGGCAGGTTGAGAAGGAATTCAATGAGGCTGCACCTAACTTGGCCACAATCTGTCTTTATGGGGGTATGCCCATCCAGCAACAAATGAGGCAGCTTAATTATGGCGTAGATATTGCAGTAGGCACGCCTGGTCGAATTATTGATCTTCTCAACAGGGGGGCACTGAATTTAAAGGATGTCAAGTTTGTTGTTCTTGATGAAGCTGATCAGATGCTTCAAGTAGGATTTCAAGAAGCTGTGGAGAAGATCCTGGAAGGATTGTCTCCAAATCGTCAGACTCTTATGTTCTCAGCAACAATGCCATCTTGGATAAAGAATATTACCCGCAATTACCTGAAGAATCCCTTAACCATTGATCTTGTAAGTATACTAATCTGTTTTAGGCTCCAGGAAAAAGGCTATTGCAGTTTTCAAATGTCATTTCTGTTGGAATTATGCTTAGTCCAGTATGACATGGGCCAAAGAGAGTTTTGAGGACAAATTGGAAGAAACAAATACTTAAGATTTGGGATCCAACAGACAATACATTTTAATTAATGAAATCTGCTAAAGCTTAAGATTTGCGATCCAACAGTAAATAAATTTCAATTGATGAAATCTTCTTGCGTAGTACTAAGATTTTAGTGATTCCCAAAATTGAGGTAAAAGTTTAGGGTGTGCAGAAAACTCCAATGATAAGGGCTAAAACTTTTAGTGTCCAATTGTGATGAGATACAAAGAGTAGGATATATTCTATAAGGGAGTAACTCAGGTATATGGATGAATAAGTTCACACCATCCTAAGGATATTGGGCCAGCGGTACCTTTGAGATACAGGACTAAAAGAGTATCTCCCCTTCTTAGTTTCTTAGGGATTTGTGCAAGAGACACAGGGAAATATAATTAAGTTCCTAAACATTTTTTGGAAAATCCAAACAAATCAATTCATTGGTGAACTAAGGCAGGTTACATAGTATAGGAACAACCATTCTGGCGTGGTTATTTATTCTGAATACATTTTAACACATTAAATCATAGTTATCAATCGCGGTTGGAGTGGCCGCGATAGCGGCGGAGTGGCGCGGAGCGGGCCTTCACCGCTACAATAGGTAGTGTTGCGGTGCGGTTACGGATTGCGGACGTCGTGGGCGCGACGTGGGATTCGCGGAGCGGCCGCGATTGCAGAGGGAGCGGGCGCAACGTTGTTTGCTTCCTTCTCCGGCAGCCCTTTCTTCTTCTCTGGCGGTTGTTTTCTTCTCCGGCGGCCACCACACTCTTCCGAAAACCGCTGCAACTTTGGAGGTCACTGATTTGGATGAAAACAGGCAACAGCTCATAAGAACTGTAATGGAAACTAGAAAGAAAAACAGCGCAGCAGCGAAGAGGAGAGAGAAGGAGGCAGTAGCGAAGAGAAGAGAAGGAGAGAGAAGGAGGCAGCAACGAAGAGAAGGAGACAGATTATATGCTAGGTTTATATTATTTGGGCCTAATTTGCTTTCTGTACCCACTTTTTTTCTTTCTGCAGTTTGATATTACATTTTTATAATGGACTTTTAAGTTTTAATTTAGATAGTTGCTATTTACAGTCTTTTTTTATTATTAATACACTTTACTTATTTTATGATGACTAAGTAATATATTTTACTTAAGAATTTTTATTGTTAATGATAATTAGTGCATGAATTTTTAGTTATATTTCTCTTTTTCAGCTTATATATTTATATTATAAATTTTTTAATACATATATAAAAACATTAGAATAGCAGTCATCCCGCTACCACTATCCCACTATCCCGCTATCCCAGTTTTGAGGCTCGGCCGCTCCGCTCCGCTATCCGGGATTGATAACTATGCATTAAATAATAGTTTTTGATTGACATAATGACATCATCTTGTCTTTTACTAGAGAGCATACTAAAGAATCTTGAAAAAAGTGACATTGAGGCATAAGATTACTTGAAAATTACGGACACAAATTATTCATATTATATTTCCTTCAAAACTGCTTCTGAAACTGGCATATTTGGTTGCCTCTTCACATTCTCTTGAATGCTACTGGGACAAGACAAATGCATGTACTGAACTCCAGTAGTTGGATTGTGGACTCTCTTGTGTCCACAAAATTAAAGTGAAGAGAGCGAAACTTGTAGTAAAAGTTGTAGGCTAGCTGGGGTAATTTTTCAGCAACAATTTTAATGGACATACTATAAGATGTATATATAATGTGTGCATATGTGGGTGGCAATGTGTGTGTTCTCAATCTTCAAAAGAAATTGTATCTTTCTGCATTTATGTATGTATGACTATTTTACTGGACATGGTTATTAAAATTAAAAAGTGATTCATTATATGGTGAATCTTAACATCTGATTCCGATTATTCTATATGATTTTGGAATTTATGCTGCTGCATGAGATCTTCATTCAATATTAGTTTGGTGTTTAGGTAAATCTGATTGATGCTATTGATTTCTTGTCTCTTGACATCTAGCTCACGGAATTGAACTGTACTTGTTATATACACATTTTTGTATGATTTTTACTTTGTAAGAATGAATAGGAAATCTTGTAAAACAAAAAGAATCAAGAGTAAATAAGAATGCTTGACATTAATGTGCCGAATCTTTATATTGATTAGTATTTGGTAATAAGTTAATCGGGAACTTATTGGTGCCATAGGTTGGAGATTCTGATCAGAAGTTGGCAGATGGAATTTCTTTGTACTCTATCGTGTCTGATTCGTACACTAAAGCAGGAATTCTTGCACCTCTGATAACAGTATGAATTCAGATACAATCTTTTCTCTTAATTTTTTTGCATCAGCTATATTTGTGTTTTTTTTATCATTGCTATTTATTTATAAGCAACTATTTTAGTATTTTTTTTTTACTAAAATGATTGCCATTTAGTCTGTCTGGTCTGTAGACAGGCTTCTATTGCCTTTCCTAATGGTATATATTTTGGTAGGAACATGCGAATGGAGGAAAATGCATTGTTTTCACTCAAACAAAACGTGATGCTGATCGATTGTCATATGTCATGGCAAAAAGCCTTAGATGTGAGGCCTTGCATGGAGATATTTCACAAACTCAGAGAGAAAGAACTCTTGCTGGCTTCAGAAACAACAATTTTAATGTTTTAGTGGCAACTGATGTTGCTTCACGTGGGCTTGATATTCCCAATGTTGATCTTGTGAGTTCTGGTTTGCTACACTTTCTTTTTGAAATAGTTGTGTTATATTGTTCTGTTACTTGTTTCTTGATTAAGGTGCAAGAAAAACTCTTATTTTCTATTTGTTGATTCTGCTCCTTTGTTATTACTGTCCTTTGAATATTTGATACTGTAAACTAGGGTGCTGTATTGTAATGTTGGAAGGATTTTGGTGGGGGAGAAAGAGAGAGAAAGAGGGGGGGGGGGGGGGGGGGGGGGGGGGGGGGAGCGCTTGAATATGTTTGGGATACTATTTTGGAATTCCTTAAATTGACTGTGAAGGAAAGTTATGGGGTAATGTTCACTATTATCTGTTTCTGTTTTATTACTTTTTTTTTCACCATTATCTATCTGCTTTTATGTGTATCTTGTTCACTCTAATCTTTTATGCCTTTATGTAATATATTGTCCTTTCAAACCCATTGACATACACTGTTATTCAATTTGTTTGTATGTAATTTTTTTACTTGGTTTCCTCTTACAGGTAATACATTATGATCTTCCCAATTCATCTGAGATATTTGTTCATCGATCTGGACGAACTGGCCGTGCTGGGAAGAAAGGAAGTGCCATTCTTGTTTTCACACAAGACCAATTCAGGGCTGTGCAGACTATTGAGCGTGATGTTGGATGCAAATTTACAGAGGTGATCTTTGCTTCCTTTTCATTTCCATCCTTCTATCTTTCTCACTGGAAGTTGTGTACATTATAATTATTACTATAGTCCCTTACTACGCAAAGGTGGCTATTCTATTCTCTTGCCATAATTCCAATCCAGTTCACTCTGAAGGGGGATTTGAATTGCTGCCTCTCAAAATTAGGGAACTTTGTGGTGAATATCCTTATTTTGTAATTAGTTTGGATTGAATCAAGGAAGGCAGTCTTTAATTTGACCAAGGTTTTCCACTATCACTGGGTGCCAAGTGCCGATAAAACTTAAATTGATGAAATTCTTCATCGAGTCTAGTACTCTTCTATATCTTTGTTCAGCCAGCAAACTGCTGTCCGTACATACAGCAAGTGTGGTGTTCTACTCATTAAACTTGGGTAGATTATGCAGGATGTTATCTTGATGAGTGCAAAGGGTTATAATATATGTACATGTGAATCGATGTTCAACTGTCTAGGATCTTCTTTGCCTTTGATGCTCATAACACCAACTAGGGCGGGATGAAGCTGCAGATTTCAGACTAAAAAACCTCGAATGATTAAAATATGATGGCATTTGGATAGGTCATTTAGTTTTGGTAAAGGACTAGGATATGATATTGCCGCAATGCAGAATACACATTTCCTTATCACAAAATTCTCTGAATTTCATGCTCAATCACACAATGCATACATATACATCTATAGTTCTAGGTTGGGTTAAGTGGTAAATTATATTGAAATATAATTTAAATCTTGTATTAAGGGCATGTTTGGGTAAGCTTCTTTAGAAACACTTCTAAAAGAAGAAAATAAGAAGAAAAAAATGAGATGAATTTTTCCATAAGCAAAAATAAGCTCTCCATTAGCTAATTTTTAAAAGCTCCCCAATATAGCTTCTCTAAAATATGAGATGACATCTACAAATGAGCTAATGGAATACTCATTTTAGTTTATGGAGAAGCTCATTTCATTTTTTACTTCTTACTTTCTTCTTCTAAAAGTGTTTCTAGAGAAGCTTACATCCAAACAGGCCCTAAACCTGTTAGTTATAGCCTTATAGGTTGTTCTTGGATGGTGAAGGGTATAAGGTCAACATAAAGTATTTGTTGTAAGATGTTAAAGTTAAAACCTAAAATTCTAAACTGAGTTCGCTGGAAATGATCCAAGAAAGGATGAAGTTCTTTATACACATCTTTGAAGGCTTTAGCCAGCATATTCTCAATAACTTCTAATGGAGAAGCAGGGATTCTTGTGTTATGAATTCTCATTTTTTTAACCAAATTGGATCAACACAAAATTGAGTCTTTGTCAAACTGATAATGCTTTGGTGAATGTTTTTTGATCTCGATGTTTACTTGGTGTTACAAATTACAATTGTACTCTACGTGTGCTCACATGCTCGTTTACTTAAGATGTGAATAGTCAAATCCTTCTGGTATAATTTTTTTTCTTGACACCTTGAGTTTCTTTGACTCTTCCTATTCTTGTTTATCAGCTACCAAAGATTGATGCTCCAAGTGGATCAGCAGATATGTTTAGTGGCATGGCTGGTGGTCGATTTGGCTCTATGAGGGATCGTCAATCTGGAGGTACAGGTTTTGGTCGCAATCCTGGATTTGGTCGTTCTGGGAGTTACGGGAACTCTGGATTTGGCCAATCTAGCTATGGGAATTCCAGTGAGATGAATAGCTATGATGGCTTTGGTTCTGGTCAAGAAGGAACTCAATTTGGTGGAAATTCTCGGCCCGGTGGTTTTGGTAATTCAGGTAAATCTGGTGGTTTTGGAGGATTTGGTAGTTCAGGTCAATCTGGTGCATTTGGTGCCAGAAAGTCAAACCAAAGCAGCACCTTTGGTAATTCACATGGTAGTGGTTTCGGTGCTTTTGGGAATCACCCAAATAATGACAGTTACAATAGATGAAAACCGTTTTAACTTCATCAATTTGGTAAGTGCACCATCTTCATTTCTTGATGGTTTAATTTTGGCCTCTTGCACAGTTTAGTTTACTGTATGTATCTAAATTTTCAGGCACCTTGTGATGGAAAAGGTTACGGCATAAGAATAATACATTCTATTCTTTGGGGCATTACACTTTTTTTAATCGAGACAAATCTTCAGCTCAAACTTAATTCTAGTGTTATTCATGGCAAAAAGAAGGGAGAAGGCTGTATCATCGGCATGTTCCACTTCTGCCAATCTTCTGTGTGGCTCATTATTTTGCTTTGTTCGGTTGGTAGATTATGACTATGAAAGTACATGTGTATATACATGCCTTGGAAATTTTGTAGCAGCAGCTTTATAGATGGGTGATCCAACTTTTTTAATACTCGTTCCTCAAAATTCATAATATTTAGAAACAGGTAGGTGTCTTCTGTTCATACATATTATTATCATACAAGGAAATTCTCGTATTCTAATTGATGCAATATATTACGAACAAATTGTTTTTGGTTGCGCCGTGTGTCACTTCCGGGAATGACTGAAATGTTCAACAGCATCTAGTTTTATTAAAGAGAACCTCGATAGGTGATTGTATAATTGTATTGCATTAGGCACCAAAATTGCTGAACTGCATTGAATCATCTAGATTGCTAAATGAATGATTGGTTGAAGTTGATGGTCAACAATAACTTAATGGTAATTACTTTTTTTCTTTTTCTTTTATCCACTTGCTATTGAATTGCTCCAAAAGTCGGAAGGAACTTGAATCACTCCCTATTTCGTTAATGATAAATAACAACTTAGAGATCATAATAAACTTTGGTTTAGTTGTGAACCACAAGACTTGGCAAATTAGAAAAGGTCCATCAAGTATCTAAAAAGGAAGTTTTACCTTTTGTGTTAATTCTGAAATCACATAGTCTAGTCTAATGATTTTTGAATTCTAAAAAAAAAAGCTAAAAATTATGTACTTTATTGTATGGAGGCTATTTACTATATGAAGGCAAGTGGAGTATTATATGCAGTTTTATCCTTATATATGCAAAGAGACTGTTTTCAAATTTGATCTCATAACTAACAAGTTATTAATGCATAACTTTATCGTTATGTCAGGACTCGCTCTCAATTTTTGAATTCTAATCATTTAAATTTTATTATTATCTAAGGTAAATTAAATTTACTTTAGCTTATTAGTTGTACGATTGACTTTAGTTATTAATCTTATAATAGATGTATAAAGGTGTTATCATTTGTATACTTTTGAATGTATAAATGACTTTTGAAACTATCTTGATCTGTGTACCCCTCCTTTTTCAAAGAAGAATAGCTTTTTAAAATTATATTAAACTGGTTCTAATTTCATAATTATTTAGTTCTGAAATTTGGTTGCCTTATGGTTGAATCTTAGAAATGATATTTGACAATTCCTTTAGGACTGAATAACTAAATGTATTTTTGTTTAAGTGGCTTATTGTAAAAATATTTTTTTTAATCCTTCAATTTATTAATTAAATGAAAGAGATTTTAACTAATTCAGAGTTTGACCAGTACATAAGTAAATTTTGATTAAAAATTATTTTCACAAATGATTAAAATCGGATACCACCCAAATGATTTAACTTTAACTTCAACACATTAACTACATTCAATCACTCAATTAAAAATATCAATTTAATTAATCTAGAAAACAGTTTTGATCTTCACATCTAGTCTCTACTTTTCAATATCAAGGATCTTGATTCAACTATCAACTTCAAGGCATTGACTGTTAATAAGAAAATGCCGGCGGCTAAATCACCGTGACACTATGCTATTGGATTTTTTAATTAGATTCTTAACTAGTAACAATTTTTGATTAATTTTTTTATTAATATAAATGCTCAACTAATTAAATTAGTGATTAAAAATTCCAATATTATAGTGTCACAACATCAATTTAATAGTCAATATTTTTTTATTGTTGGTCAAAGTTTTAAAATTGATGGATGAACTAAAAATCCTTGATTTTGAAATATAAGAGATCCAGCGTTTTTTTTATTTTTACAATGAGATCAAAATTGTAATTTGAATAAAATTGGAAAATCAAAATTACATTTTAGTCCATTACATATCATCATGATTGGTAAGAGACCTAGTATCACATTGACATATCCATGTAAAATATGCATGTTCAAAGGTTCCCCGTGTAACTAAATGCACTGAAATGGAGTCAAGTGATATAAAGTTAAGTGTGTGAATTTTATAACTGTAAAAATTTTACAAGGTTCATTTAGCTCTCTTTTTTTGGTGTGTTTTTTTATGCATTTTTTTATCACTTGTTTTATTGTTTTACATTCTTAAACCTCAATGTGTATATGCTTCATTTTGCAATTTGATACGTAGTTACTATTTAGTATTGCATTCTTATTTCTTAACACATTTTTATTCCAGTTTTGTGCTCTATAGTTGAGCCTCGATCATCATCAAAGAATAGGAAAAGAAATGTCATATTAGTGATGTTATTAGGAGGCTTATGCTTCGGCAATTGTCAGTGGCTAATTCTGTTGTTCTATTTAGACACGAACACACAAATTTTGATGAATAAGAACCTCGATCCAATTTCCGACTTGTAGAACTCAATAATACCTAGCCTAAGACGCGTGTTAGATGCATTGTCCTAAAAAATTCATTCGCATAAAATCCAAATCCCCTATGATTTAATTGGTGCATTCCGAATTGACCGAAATATTAGAATTAGCAAGTAAGAGAATAACTAAGAATCCAAATAAAAAGTGGGGAAATAATGGGGATTTTTGTTTTTTCAGGATGCAAAAACAATAGGGATAACATCCCATTTCTAGACAGAAAATGGGTCTAACGACCGTCATGTTAATTTTGTTTTTGGTAATAAATAAATAATAAATATGATTAATTAAAAAAATGTAACTAATCTATTTTAAAAGAGTATAAAAAAGATTTTAAAACAATAATTAAGTCAATTAATTTTGCATCATAAAACCCTTTAAAATGGAAATTGTTCGACGTTTAAAAACAGCACGTTAAAAGCCTTTTAAAATACTCAAATTTACAACAATCGTATGTAGATTGTCACAAAAGTGTTATGGTTAGACATACTGCGACATATCCTTCATTTTCGTTGGACTCAGGTAATTTTGCAACGTAGCTAACAAAAAAAGTGTTGCGCCTTTATGTAAAATATATGTAGTTAATTACATGAAGAATTGAATCGATTGTAGGGAGACAAAAAAGAATTGAATCTATTGTAGGGAGAAAAAAAAGAATTGAATCGATTAATGCTGTTGAGAGGTACAAATCCCTGCACATGAATTCAAAATCACAAGCCACAAGCCAACTTTTTCTTTATCTTAAGATAATCCACATCTATAACCCTACAACCACAACTATAACCCGTAACTATCTCATGTTGTGGCAATACATATGGATAGTACTTGGAAGCTGGTTCAGCCTTGGACATTCCCTCAAGAACAATTGTTGAAGCCCAACAAAATTTCTAATTGAAAATCACAGTTCATCCATGTTAGTATGATCCAAGTAAACCTCTCTTATATTCTCCATCGTTCCCAGTACTTCTGGAATTTCTTAAGACATGAGCAACCACTCAGATCTAGAGTCTCTAAAGATGTCAAGTAGATGCATGGTACCAACATTTCTAGCCGGGTGCATCCTTGAGCACTCAATAACTTAAGTTTGTTAAGAAATCCAAGAGAACTACGAATGCTATATAGATTGGTGCAATTATTAAGACCCAATGTTGTCAAATTTGGTACTCCAAATAAGCTAGGTAGTTCAGTTAAGAACTTGCAGCCTTCAAAATCTAGCAAGCTCAATGACTCAAACACCTACAAAACAAAAGCCACTGCCTCAAATTATGAGTTTTCAATTGGTCATACATATCAGTGTTCAAGGCCAACAAAATGTGTTTAATGAAAAAAAAAAAAAAAAAAAAAAAAAACTGAAAAAATACTTTCCTTGAGTGATTTGAATGATTTAAGGCAACTTTCAGGCAGGCTGCACTAACAAGATTCTTGGGATTAAAGTTAGATGGTAATGATGGTGATGGATATCCACTCCAGTGTAGCACTCTCAGACTATTTGGTAGACTTTGAGGGCCTCTAGAAAAGTGTGCATTTTATTATAAGAATTCTCAAGTTTTTCATATGCTTGAAAGCTTTTCCACTCCACTGCTCTTCTTTGTCTTTACTCAAGTCCAGGACTACGACTTCAATTGCAGCAGTTCCCTTTCAATTCCAAATCATAATTTAAACTGAATTAAAGTTTTGGAATGCATGTCTATCTACATATTTGAAGAAATTTACAATATCATAATGTTCTTTTCTGCTAAAGATTTGAAAATGAGATTAGAGAGAAAAAGGAAAGTGAAGAGAGAAAAAAAAATACCATGGAGATATTTGTAACATACCGTATTTTCTTCCAAAACATGAACGATATCATCGTTAGACCACAATCTACTGCGTCCGCCTGGCTCAGATGTTGATTCCTGCCTCACAATTTCTCTGCCCATGTCTTGAATTAAGTCATGCATTCTCACACAGCCATTGCCATCAATTTTCGTAAGAGACATTTGTCAGTCAACACTTGAATACCATTTTCCACTTGAAGACCATGTAAGTTTAGCATTTCTTTGACACAGCAAATTTCATAAGAATTGAAGAAACAAGCAATGTCAAGAAAAATTCCCTTCTCATCCTCTTCCAAGTTATTATAGCTAACTTTAAGTATTTCATGGATCTCTTTATGAAGAACGTTTTCATATTTATCTAATGCAGATTTCCATACATGTAAACTTTTTCCAAACAAATGAGAGCCTATTACCTCCAAAGCCAATGGAAGGCCATGAGCATAAGAAATTGCTGGTTTTGAAATATCTGCATAACTTGGATAAATTTTGTTACTTTTGAAGGCATGCCAACTAAACAATTCAAGAGCTTTTCATCATTTAACTGTTCAACCTCGTATGATTTTTCAACCCTATGAGTGTTCAGCAAATGCTTGTCTCTTGTTGTGATTATGACCTTGCTGCCAGAGCCAAACCAATCATGTCCCCCTGCAAGTACCTTTAACTGCTTCAGTTTGTCAATATCATCAAGAATCAAAAGGACCTTCTTTTGGTGGAGCCTTCTTTTTATTATTGGAATTCCTCTGTTAACATCTCCCACTTTGATATAGTAATATTTCTTGCAGTAGTGCAAGATCATGATTACTAGAATTTTCTTTTATGTTGGCAAGATAACACAAACCTTCGAACTGAAAAGCTATCAAGTTATACACAGCACGAGCAATTGTTGATTTACCTATTCCACCAACCCCATAATTGCCCACCATGCTAACTCCCTCTTCAAATCCGTGTCCTAGAAGAGATGTCACTTCAAGCACTGGAGACTCAACGCCAATTGGGTAATCAGCAATATGTAAATGACTACGATTGATCCTTTTAGATACCTCTGAAACAATCTTTGTAATAAACTCGGATTCTGATTGTGATCTGCAACATGTGATGAAACTGAAGCATTTAATATTTTAATTCAATTTTAGCTCATTCACATCAATCAAAACTAATCACATACATATTATTGTCTCTATTCTCCACATTTTCGTAGTCAATATTCCACCATACTATATATAGCACAAAACTTAGATCAAGTTCTTTAGGTGTTTTTGGTATTGTTTTCTTATTAGAATTGGAGTTTTACCTTGCTCGCTAGAGTATTTTAGTACTTAGTTCTCCCCCCTTAACAATTAAGTTTATAAGGATGGGTTTCTCAAGTGTTTGGATGCTTATTAATTGGTATCAGAGTTGGTTGTCGTATCTCGTAAAGGACTTCCGACGTAAGGCTTTGATCAGTAGAGGGTTTTAGCTTTTTCAGGTGGGTTCCTCAAATGCTTGAGTGCTCATCAGATCAGTACAAGATACCCAGGTCAAACTCAATTCTGATTAGAAAATAACATAAAAAGCACTTGGAATTGTATCCAAGTTTTGCCCTATATTTAATGAAGTCTACAATAGGCCCATAATGGGTCCGGAATCTTTATAACACAAGTTACCCTTTTAATATTTTAACATTAGGATCATAAGATCCATAACTGATAACATAAACAATAAACAAATAGAGAATAGGATATTAACATATGAATAAAAGAAGAGATTTGAATATAAACCAAAAGAACTAATTGTTGGACTTTACTCCTTCAATGCTGGCCCAAGTCCATTTGAGGGGTTTTATATCTCAGACCTAATTTATCATTATAAATACATTAATTGAGTGTACCACTAACTTGGTGTGTTTGATTCATTGTAACCATTCTCAGTTATAGTGGATATTTGATCTGGACCAGTGTCCCGTGAGTTTTTCCTTTTCGGATTCAGGGAAGGTTTTCTCACGTAAAACAGATTGCTTGTGCGATTGTCTCTCTCTCTCTCCTTTGTTATTCGACGTTTCCGCATTTGATTGAGGGTTGACAATAACCCACCTTTGAGTTTATTTGAGGGTAAGACTGTTGCGCCACTTTTACCCAACACTAATAGGGGTTGGAGTGAGATACCTGTGTTGGAAATGCCAGCCAACCATATTAGCAGAGCCTTAGACAAAGTCTCTCTCCGTTTGAGCACCTTGTCCTTCTCATCATCCTGAAACCTCCTCCTCATGTTTGGCCAAAGCTTCTGCATAAGTCCCAGTTTGGTGCCGAACCTGTGATGGTTCCAAGTCATAAAAAACTGGCCAAAACAACCGTGCTGTTCGTTCCTTCAAGCACTTGAGGATCATGACAAGTTCATTCAAGCAGTGTGTTGAGGAGGCGTAATTCTCAGAGAAAACAGCAATGAAAATCCTAGTTCTCTGATGGCTTGACCTAGAGCTGGCATGATTTCTTCTCCTCTGTTGAGTCCTTCATCAATGAAGGTTTGGATACCCTTTGGGTGCAGGGAACTGTAGAGATTACCAGTGAAACTGTTTCGGGTATCAACACCTCTAAAGACTAAAGCCGAGGAACACATCATAAGTGAAGGAAGTTGGAGATGGTAGTCAAGTGTGTCATTGTGGTCTACCAAACTAAGAGTAACCAACGAGGATACTAAAATGGTGCAATAATCATGGCGTAGCCATATGTGATACTTTTGACCTTGCATTTTCAGAGAACCATTGCCATTGCGTTTCTTTCAGGGAAATCACTGTTTGTTACGAAATTGTTGCTCGAAAGCCACGTACTTCTTCCCCTTTATTTCTGTCAAATTTCTGGCTTTATTTTCTCTCTTTTTTAAATTACAAATAACCAACAAAATACATACACCTATATTCAAAATTGTCATACCGTGTTGACTGCGTGTAGGAATCAATTCAGTGCAGTTGTTTTTTTGCATTAGTCAGTATTGTAATGGAGAGATGAAAATCGAACGATTAAAATTTCAAATGCATACTTTAAGTAGTTTGATTTATTGAGATTAATTTTGAGCCGGCAAAGATTTTGAGTAGCTGGGTGTATAAATGCATGGATAAGTCGGTTGCACCAAATCCTAACCCGTGTCTTGGAATAAGCCTAAACGGACTTGATACACGTACTTTTACAAATACTCATGCACATGCCTAAACGTACCTCAATAGGGATGCGCATAGGTAATGGCGGATGCACATATTGGTCTGTGGGACAATTGTCACCACAAGATTTTTTTCCTAATTATATATGTATAATAAAAAATTATAAGAAATAAAATAAAATGAATAAATTGATCCTAATTTTATTATTTCATTCTTTTCATTTTATATAATATTAAAAATGAACAAAAATTCGTAGAACATTTTCAAAATATAAAAATATATACATGACAATTATAATTTGTAGTAATTTAAGTATTATGGATTTTATTTATCATGACATTATATATTTTATAAAAGTTTGTAATATGTTTTTGGTTTAAATGTAATTTTGGTCTCCTATTTTTAAAATTAATAAATTTGATCTCTTTATTTTAAAATAGAGACACTTAATCTTTATATTTTTGAAAAATTACAGTTTTAATCCTTCTATTTTAAATAGGAACATTTAGTTTTCATTTTTATAAAATTTGTAATTTTGGTCCTTCCCAAATATTGATTGATAAGAGATTAATCTAGTGAGATCCAAATTTAGTGATGTAACACAATATTATTTGTTTAATCCATATGATAATCAATGTTAATTTCTTAATTGTCAACACTTTTAGTTTGACTAAATGACTAAAATCACATATTTTGCAAAATTGGAAGCTAATTATCTCTATTTTAAAATAAAATGATTAAAATTGTAGATTTTAAAAAATATGAAGACTAATATTCCTATTTTTTTTGTATAATTTCATACCCCATTAAGAAAATTTTCTGGATTCTCGACTGCATATAGGTACATTACATATTAGAAAACTAGTATTTTAGTTGTATATTGTATCGAATAAATATTTATTTTGTATCATTAAAATTTATAACAAATAAATATTTTTAATATATAAATTATATTATAAGTTTATTGGTTAATACGTATGGTGAAATATTGCAATTATATATATATATATATATATATATATATATATATTATTTAGAGGTATTTTAAAAGAAATTTATTACCTTACTGGTTTGTCTTCCAAATATAGATTTTTTGGATTATTAATGAACAACAAAGATTAAATATCCTATTTTCATAAGTGTGAATAATTAAGTGAACATGTTTTTAACAATTTTCTCTCCTAATTTTATCGGTTTATCAAATTCAGTAATCTTTGTAACGGGAAATAAAGCTTGAAGTTAGGCCATATTAGCTCTTCACCTCAGATTAAACAAGTATTCAAATGAAGGTTGCTAATTTAGATGTATAAGCCTTTGAGTATGATTCTATATTTGAAGCATGTTTGTTAATTACTATTTTAATGCTTCTGTCACAATGCATATTTTGTAATGGAAAAAATAATCATGTAGTTACATTACTGTTAAAATAGTGTTTTTTAATCAAATATAGATGACAGATCTAAATATGCCTTTATCAAGCAAGAGGAGAGTAGTAGTCCTGTTTAGAATTTCAAATTTAAAATTATAAATGACAACTTTTAAATAGTTTATTTAAAATATCCGATAAGAGAGTAATGGGATAGTTTTGAATTTTAATTTTTTTAAAAAAATACATTTTTTTAAAATTAATTATACTAGTTTGAAAATAAAAAATTCCAAAAAAATTACAGTTTTTAAATTATACTGATTTATTTTTAAAATGATGAAAAGAGTACTGGGATGGAATAGTTTTGATTTTTGAAATTAAAACTAGTTTATTTAATCAAGCAATTTAACATAAAATATTAAAAAAATTAAGATTACATACACAAAGAGAAATTAAATAATAGTTATAAAAATAATGATTTGAAGAAATTTAACTATGTAGACAAAAAATATGCATCTAGAATAATACTTTGCAAGGAAAAAAATAGTAAAATGATCATAAATAACTAAGTCACAAAATTAAAAAAATATATTAATTTGACCAAAAAAATGTTATTATAATCTGACGGTGGTGTAGTTTGTCACTCACAAAATATTACTAGAACTTGTTTATGGCCCATTTGGATGAAGCCCAAAAGATTTTCTAACATTTTATCTATTAAAAAAGGTCTTCTTTATTTTGTAAGAGTGTTTGATTATTAATTTTTTTTTTTTTTGCTTTTACAAAAGTAAGAGCTCTCAGCAAAAGTTTTTTAAAAGTTCAAATTTTAAGCTTATGGAATGGTTACCTTTTGGGTTTATGTTTCCTAAATTATGCTTGGATAATAATATCTTCAAAAAATATCAAAATGACAAAGCATGCCCTCCACATTTTTTAAACCGTCAATCTTGGTTTCTCTCTTGCTCCATCAAAGTTATGTGTCTTCCTTGCTTCTTTGTTCCTCAATCTCTTCTATTTTGCGATTTCTCTTCAAATTATTCTTCTTCATCTCTTATTCTTCTTTTGTTAACATCACAGTTTAACAATTTCTTCATTAATTTCTTTTTCTTCTGATTAAATTTTGAATTATTATGGATTAAGGTTATGCTTTTTTTTCATCGTTTCTATTTCTTAAGCTTGTGAAATGTCTCTCAATCAAGTTCCTATGAAAAGAAAGAAAGCAAAATGATGTGAATAAAAATATTGAAATTTTGCTGAAAGTGTGCATAGAAGATGTGAATGTTGGATATAAACCTCACAACTACTTCACTAAGCTTGGTTGGACAAATATTGTAGAAAAGTTCAATAAGGCAACAAATTTGACATATGAATATAAACAATTTAGAAATAGTGGGGATTCTTTAAAAAAAAAAAAAGGAATGGCAATTATGGGCTAAGTTTATTGGGAAGGACATTGGTCTTAGCTGGGACGGATAGAAGAAAACCATTGCTACTAGTGATGAATGGTGGGAAGCCAAAATTCAGGTTTGTACTATTCAACTAATATTCTGAAAATGACTTATTTGAATTTGTAGTTATTTCTTTATGAAATTCTTTTTTTAGCACCTTTAGAAAATGACAGGTGTGTCTTAGGATTTTGGACCAGTTTTATTGTTTATCAACTCTCATTCTTTGTTTTCATCGAAAATATTTTTAAATCTGTCACTTTGTTTTCATTGAGGGTCTAGGCTAAGTTGGTATCTAAATTCTACATCACTAATGTACAAACATGCATTGGTTCTGGCTTATGAAAGGGAATGCATATTGTGGGTTCTGTTCTCATTTTTTGCTAAATTAAAGTCTGGTTTTTTCTCATGATATGTGACTGTTTTGTACTTCAGTTCTATTAGATGTGTGTATTGAGGTGTTCAATTTCATCCTATGGTGCATGATGGGTAGTAGTTGGTAACTCTGGGTGTTGATGTGTAATATACAAAGATTTCAGGTTTCAGGAATTGTTTACGATGGGTGGTTTGATTGAGGTTTTGGTTCTGAATGTAAAAGAAACATGTTTTGTACTCTGTTCAGGGAAATTAAGGGTGGTGGTTCCATTTGGTTAACATGATGCTCAGCTTATAAATTTGTTGATGGCTTGTTGATTTGCATATTCATTGTTGTGGTAAAACTTGTCTGTGAGTCGTGGTTTTAGTTTAAGGTTGTTAATTTGTTGAGGAAGAATCAAAAGATCATTTACAATGAGTCACAGAGTGTAAGTAATATTCAATTTCATTTTGGTTTGATGATCAACGGTCCAAAGCTAATAGTTACATAACATGTTGAGGGAAAAATGGATAACAATGCTTAATAGTTCTATTAAACGAGCATAAGAAACATTGTGAACTATTTGCATCTACAAATATTGTTGTCTTGGTGTCATTGAAAATTAGTAATTCTTTTTCTTTCTGCATGACTTAAATGATATCTAAAGCTATCTAAAGAAAATTTCTATGAAAAGCTATGGGAAGAACATGTTCCTGAAAAAGAAACTCATTATGACCTCACTTGGTATTAACAATATGAAAGAGCCACACCAACCATTGTCCCAAACCAAAACCACCTTCTACTCGTATACTCTAAATTCTGAAATATAAGAATTTAGTTATTTCAACCATATTTCAAACATCAAACATACGTGTGTGTCCCATGATCTTCTATATATCTACGTACACCTTTTAGGTAAAGCTAGCTAGTATTGCTTTGCTTCTCTTTCAATTCAATTCTTGTTTGATTTGTTTTATTTTATCTCTGAAGTAACTAATATATATATATATATATATATATATATATATATATATATATATATGGTAGTTTCTCCAGTCTTTCTGGGTTTGAGGACTCTGGATACACATGAGTTCATTACCTTGTATTGAACTCTGTAGATGATATTGACCGGGATAGATCCAACTTTCATGTCAAGCCCATGAAGCTGGACGTCTAAGGTCAGAACATCTAAGATGTTGGCATCCTCAAGGCTGACAGTCCTATCAGGGTAACCAGTTAAGACATAAAAGTACTTACATCATGTACAAAAGCATTTAAAGAACATAAAACATTTCGTCTGAATAATTGTTCAGATAAATAAAAGACAACTCAGATCATATATATATATATATATGTGTGTGTGTGTGTGTGTGTGTGTGTGTGTGTGTGTGTGTGACATGCATAGAGATTGATAAATAAGGGGAGGGGTTGGTTGGTTGGTCATTAGTTGAGACTGAAGAAAAGAGCTTAGACTGTGAGCTATATATAGCTAGTGGTTGTGTGATTTCCCTGAGGCTGTGGTTGTGGCAATGGTCTAAGATATATAAGGAAAGGAAAAAAGGACCAATCAATCAGTCATCTCATGCATATCAAACAATTTGCAAATTGCTAAGATAATTTCTAAGATATAGGCCAATTCTACATAAACAGCAATTACTACAGTTTCAAATTGTGAAACTAAACTACAATTATTTTTTTGTGTTACACAATTAAAGTTGAAGATGGTGTGTAAAACTAAAAAAAATATTTATTATCTTAGAAGTATAAAATGTGTTTGAGGAAGTCGCTGGAAGGTGTTTGAGGAAGCTTCAATTCCATTCACTTATCTATATGATTCAATGTGTTGGGGGCGACTCTCTATTATTGTTATGCATGCTTCTAGCAAGCTAGTTATCCTACCTTCATTTTTATTCATATATATAAGATTTGATTATTTAATGCATACCAACTTGCTTAGTTGCTTTAACTTCACAGTATCAGCAATAGCAGGTTCCTCCCAAGTCCTAAACCTTAAGGCTAAAGCTATCCTTGTGTTTAACTTTTTATTCTAGAAACAAGAACGTGGTTTGTCTCTGGATATTTTGGTTTGGTGAGATTCATTACATCTAGGTTTGTCCTAAGAAACATGCATGTTCATTTTTTCTTTTAAGAATTCTTAATTCTCTTGCTATATCCTATGGTAAGTTTTAAATATATTTTATACTCCTAAGATAATAAATACATATTTTTTCATTATATACTTACCATAAAATTTAGGAGAAAGATTAGTAGAACAATCAATAGTAAGCAAAAAAGAGAGATAAGACTAATAATAGTAGACTAATATTTATCACGCCTCATGTATATAATTGGGACGAGAAGAACCATTTGCTTGTTGCTGCAGATGCAACATTGGTATCTTGATATATGCTATAGAAATGGTATATAATAAGGTTCTATATGATTTCTTCAAGTGTGCGTGGCTTTCGTGCGTAGATGGAAGGTATGATTAGTATGGTGGTAGTTCCCAGTAGTTACACATATTTATAGAGGACAAATATTTTGTACATTAGCACCTCTAGTGCTTGGATTATTATGAATGTACATTAGCATGTGTAGCAAAGTTGAAAGATCCATCACAACTTGAGCGTGAGAGTGAACTATTTTACAAAGCCACTAGACTTATGAAAAAAAGGGCAAACATGATTACCTTTGTTGCTTTAAAATATTCTGAACTACAACTTGGATAGATCAAGTTTGACACTTAAGCACAAGTTCCTTAGTTTCTCCTTTATTTGATATCATTGACACTTATTAGTTTTGCTTGGTTATGAACCTTGATTATGTCATGGATCTTTGTTTTTAATTTTGGTTATGCTATGGATCTTGGTTATGATTTGGCTTTTGATTTTTATTTTCAGTTGTCTTATGACTTTTTTTTTTCCTTCTACAGGATGTCTTCATCATTATCATCAAATGATTCTTCATCTAATGATGACGATCACATTACGAAGAACAAAGTGTTTATGCTTCTTGTAACTAATGTTACCAATTACTTCATGAATTATGTTGTGAAAAAAAAAATACATGTAGAGATTCAATCATGATAGGCCATCATTTGGTATCTGAAATTCTAAATGGTCATCTAATACTTTATTATCAGATGTTTAAAATGAAGAAACTTGTCTTTCTTGAATTATGTAATATCTTGGAAACCAAGTACAACTTAAAGAAAACTCGAAATGTAGAAATTTATGAGCAAGTTGGCTTGTTTTTATACATGTTGAGTCAACCAACTTCTGTTCGTAATTGTGAGGAAAGATTTCAACATTTAGGTGAAACAATATTTAGACATTTCCATAGTGTCGTAGAAGTTGTGTGTTTGTTTGCAAAGGACATAATTAAGCCTATTGATCCATTATTTAGCGATACTCCTCATGAGATTCTAAAAGATGCTAGATATTGCCCTTATTTTAGGGATTATTTTGGTGCAATCGATGGTACTCATGTACAAGTTTGCGTTCCCTTTCATCTACAAGGAGTCTATATTGGTCGAAAAGGCTATACTACCACTAATGTCATGGTTGTTTATGACTTTAGCATGTATTTAACATTTGTTTGGGCAGGTTGTAAAGGTTCTACACATGATACTAAGATATTTATGGAGATTTTACATATGCTTGCATCGCATTTTCCACATCCTCCTCAATGTACTTAACATTTATATTATATATATATATATATATATATATCATTATAAGTTTGTGTTTTAACATGCACTATTGTTTTATTCTTTAGGTAAATGTTATCTTGTTGATTCTGGTTACCCTACTTTTACGAGTTTTCTAGGGTCGTACAAGAAAACTAGGTACCATTTCCCGCAATTTAGAATTGGGTCTAGAATCAGGGGGATAGTTAAAGTTTTTAATTATTATCATTCTAGTCTTTGAAGTACAATTGAATGATCATTTGGTTTTGTAAAGTGAGATAAAAGATATTGGGTAATATGCCACCTTTTGCTTTGAAGACACAAAACCAAATTATTTTTGTTTGCATGGCTTTACATAACTTCATTCAAAAAAATGACAAGAGTAATGGAGAATTTGATTCACTAGATAAAGATAACGAATATACAGATAGTGATGAGAAAAATGAAGTTGGCCCTAGTACTACAACATGAGAAGAACTGGATGCTCAAAGTACTTTACAAATGGAACGATATAGAGAATCTCTAAATAATATGTTTCCAACACATTTAATTTCTTTATTTTTTTTAAGAATACAAGGTTATATATTTATGGTATGAGTACATATAAACAATTTTATATCAGATGACATTATTGATGATATTATTACGAGGTTAATAACATTTTATATTTTATATGTTATAAATTATAATTACATAGATAATAATTAAATTATAAATTAGAAAGTAAGTGATTTTAATTATATTTGAAATATGAAAAATAATTACGTTAACATCAACAACACCTTTAACCCAAGTTAATTGGGGTCGATGGTAGATGAACCCAATGATAGATCAGAAGAACTAAGAAGAAAGAAAAAGGGAGAGGGGAAGAAAAAGGTGAAAATAGGACAAAATAGAAGAATAATAAGTTAAAATAAAATAGGGGTGAAAGGAAGAGGAAAAAATCTAAAACAAACAATTGGAACAAAAAACTAGTAATGGGTTTAACCCTTCACCAAGCTTATAGCTTTTCTCCACTCTGTCCTAAGACATACGGTTCGTCAATCTATCTCCTACTCCATTAAGTCTTGTTTAACTACCTTTCCCTAGGTAAGTTTCAGTCGACCTCTACCTCTCTTTGTGTCGAGCTCTTGGTAACAAACTATTGTTCTCACAGGAGCATCCAGTGGCCGTCTCATAACGTACCCAAACCATCTCAATCTATGCTCCCTCATATTTTCACATACCGGCACCACTGATTCCTTTTGTTGGATATCTTTATTTCTTATCTTATCCATCTTCGTATAATCACACATCCACCTTAACATCCTCATTTTTGCTACCCCTATTTTATGCTCATGTTGCCTATGTGCTGGACAATATTTCACTCTATATAACATTGTCGATCTTACACCTGTTCTATAGAATTTTCCTTTTAGCTTAAGGGAAATTTTGCAGTCACACAAAAATCCTGATGCACTCCGTCATTTCATCCATCATGTTCTAATTCTATGGTTTACATCCTCATCAATCTCACCACCATTCTGCAAAATTGATCTCAAGTATCTAAAAACATCTTTCTTGGGTACTTCTTGACCAAGTAGATGCATTATATCTTGATCACCATCTCTTACTCGGAAAAACTCACACTTCATATACTTCGTCTTGCTCTTGCTTATCATAAATCCTTTAGACTCCTAAGTGTTTCTCCACACTTCCAATTTCCTATTAACACCATCTTTGCTTTCATCAATAAGCACGATATCATCTGCAAAAAACATACATAACTGCACTTCCTCTTGAATATATTTCATTAGTTAATCCATCACTAAGGCAAAGAGATACAGACTAAGAGCTAAACCTTGGTGAACACTTACGGTGATAGGAAAATACCTTGATGTTCCATTACAAGCTTTCACACACGTGATAGCTTCATCATATCCTTAATTGCATTAACATACTTTAGTGCTACATTTTTCTTCTCAAGAGTTCACCATAAGACTTCTCTTGGGACCCTATCATATTTTCTCAAGATCTATGAACATCATATGTAAGTCTTTCTTCTTTTTCCTATACCTTTCCATTAATTGTCGCATCAATAAAATAACTTCCATAGTATATCTTCCTGGCATAAATCCAAATTGATTTACCGAAACCTTGGTCTCCGTAATTATATTTTTAACATTTATAATTATATTTTTATAAGATACATTTTTTTATAAAAATAATTATTTTTTTTATCAAAATTTCTAGAAATAATGTCAAAGCATATAATACTCTTTTTGATAATTTTAATTATGTAAAAGACATTTTACAATTTTATCCAAATATCATATTATTTTAAATAAACACTTAAGAATTTATTATCAAACATCAAATTAATTTATATAAAAATAATTTTTTATATAAGAAATTTTTGAATAAAATCTTTTTCTATAAAATCTTTTAGTGAATCTAAACAGAATATATGTATATATATATATATATATATATATATATATATATATATATATACATATATATATATTCGACTAACATGCCTACCCATACATGTAAGGGTGTTCGTGAGTCGGTTGAGATCGATTTTAGCCAAATTTAAAACTCAATCCAATCAAATTTGATCGGTTTGATTTTCAAAAAATTTCTTTTGAAACCCAAACCGTTCATAAACGGTTTAGGCCAACAGGTTACCTATTTAATTTTTTTTTTCTTCTTAGAACTACTATTTTATATCATGATTCTTTCAAATATCTAATATAATTAACACAATATTATCAAATGTATGAAAGTAGTAAAACTGATTCATTTAATACCATCAACATAATATTCTAAAATAGACTTATAATATAAATTAAAACAAAATATGATTCATTAATATTATAAACATGGTAAACAAAAACACTTGCAGTTTCAACACTTGGAGATTCAATATTAGCAGTATTTAAAGCCAAACCAAATAACTCTAAAAATATAAACACAACCCCGTTAGCACAAAAATTAATTGATATTTTATACAAATATAAAAAATGCAATAAGGGATTACACACCTGATTCAATCTTTTTCGCTTCATTTATTTCAACTTGCAAGTAATTAACATTTTCCTCAATAGATCTAAGCCAATTTTGGGTACAAATGAGAGCTTCAATAGTAGTAGGACTCAAGGAACTACAAAATGAATATAGAATTCTACCCCCTGTACTAAATGCACACTCAGATGATACAGTAGATACAAAAATGATCAATATATCTCTAGCCATACAGGAAAGAATATAATATTTAGATACCTTCAATTTCCACCAATTCAAAATGTCAAACTCAGGGTAGTCATCTTCAACATCATCCTCCAAATTCCTATCTAACATAATTTGTGTCAAGCACTGATATATATATATATATATATATATATATATATATATATATATATATATCAAAAGCAATTATAGTATAGTCAAAATACTTAAATACTTTTTCATGTTTACACATAGATTACATGCTATTATTCTTAACACAAGTCAAACTTAATGTGTCAGTCTTAACTTACATAATATAAAAAATGCTTTGTTGAAAAAGAAAAGAAAGTACAGAGGAAAACCTGATTCTTGATCGATCTGAGATGAGAGAGAACAGAGAAAGAACTGGTGCAGAAACGCAATGAATGAGATGAGATGAGAGGAAACAGAAGCGCAGAGATGAGATGAGATGAGAGAAAACATAGAAACACATAAGAAAATGAAACCTAAAAGTTAAACCCATATTTATAGTACTACATGGTCCACACCTTCACAGCAAAGATGAGATGATTATGGTCTGACCTTTATTTGTCTCACACATTTACAGTACCACACATTTATTTATTGTCAAATTATTTTTTTAGTTTTTAAATTTTAATATACACACACACACACACATATATATATATAAAATAAAATTTATATTCTTATTACGGGTTCATGGATCGGATCAACGGATCTATAAATTTAAATCTGTGATTCAACTTATACATGAACGGTTTTGATGAGTTCAATTCAATTTTGACCCCAATACATAAATAACTCAATCCAAACTATTTAAATCAATTCGAATCAGTTCGGGTTTACAAATAACTCGTATCCGTGAACACCCGTGCATAGATGGGTTCGTGCGGTGCGACAAGAATGTTTTATAAGGGTATGGACGGTGCGAACATTTCTTAACCGTTTAGATTTGATAATATTTAAATGGACGGTGCATATAATTTGAGTATAGAATGGTCGTAAAGCACCGAATAACACTGTTATTATTTATTTTTATTTTTATTTTCACTCTCCGCATCCCCTTTTCTCCTCCTATTCCTTTTCTTCTTTCCTTCCACGACAAGTTTGCCACCAGCGCCGCCGCACTGCCTTCGTCGACTCCATCTCCAACTTACGTCGGCTCACAGCTTCGATCCCGTCGTGCACATTAGGGGGCCCTCCTTTTCTTCCTTCTCACCAACATCGATAAAACCTTCCTTCTCCTTTCTAGATCTAGCAATTTTTCTTAAGTTCTTTCAATCAAATCTGGTTTTTTTTTTTTTGAGTAGTTCACAGTGGGTTTTGCATGATAGGTGGTTCGCGATTTTGACTGAGGTTGTTCATGGTGGGCTTAGCTTCTTGGCGTGGCTATGCAGTCTTTTATTTTTATTATTTTGTTCTCTGTAATAGTTATGATGTATGAACAATTTCATATATACGATGGAAAACGTTGATTGTTTTCTTTTTGTTCTTCGTAATTTATTTTTATTCCGATTTGTCTTTATACTTTTGTTGATTTTCTGTGTTGATTTCATAGATCTGAATGTTATACTTTATTTTTCATAAAGAAGATGAATATGCTATTAGAGATTTGAACATAAAGATTTGAGTTTAATTTGAGAAACAAAAGGGGTGCCGAAAAGGGAAGAGGAATGGTGAAAACTGAAGACTACAACTATGAAGGAATAAGGGCTGAGAACGACTGAAAAAAAGAATTTTAATATTATTGGTGTAAGTACTTTCACCGTAATCCATCACTTATTTTAACCATTGATTTTAAATGGTCCATATCTAAGATAGAAAAACTTTCACACGGTGCAGCCCTTTCTCCAAACTCATGTTTGTATCCTGCATACAGTCATCATATATATACTCTTTCACCTTTTCCTCTCCCTTTTAATATTTTTTTTGGTGTAAAAACTTATCTCACGTCTCATTATTTTATAGTCCAATAAAAACCACAAACAGAAAATCAAAGAGTAGTCATGTTTCTCACCTCGAACAAAGTCAAGTCGTGCAACGTGTATCTCACGACGTAAAACAAAACCAAGAAAATTTCTCGTTCTCCATTCAACTCTTTTAAGTTTTATCTTCCTTCATTTCCTCATTTTTCACATTCATATCCAAACACGCCCCAAAACCATGGCCAGAAGAGTCTCTCCTCCCGTTGCCGTTCTCCTCCCCCTCCTCTTCCTCCTCACCCTCTCACGCGCCCGCGATCTTCCGAACCCCTTCTCCGAACCCAAACCTGACTCCGAACCTGGATCCCACCATCCCGAACCTAAAACCGTTTCGTTTACGATCGATCCCGTTCCGCTGACGCTCCTCCGCTTCCGTCCGATCAACCGCCACTTCCAGCCCGGCCGTCCTTTGCCTCTGTCACTCCGCACCGCACATCGCCGTTGCCGCCACGGC
The DNA here is from genome assembly GCA_013407115.1 of Glycine latifolia. NCBI lineage: Eukaryota > Viridiplantae > Streptophyta > Magnoliopsida > Fabales > Fabaceae > Glycine > Glycine latifolia. Next base: position 13,108,111 of record CM023958.1, on the reverse strand, counting down.
CACCGCCGGGAGATCCCCTACGGCAACGACGCAATCCTGCTCGGCGACGCCGCCGCTAGCCGGATTCATCAGCCCTGGGTTAGGGTTCACTCCGCAGCCGAGACGCGGCTTCCGGCGACGGTTGAGCAACTCGATTCCGACCACGAACAACGTCACCGCAGCGAGAATGACCACCACCAACATCACCGCCTCGAGGAGAGCTGGTTCGCGAAGAAGATTCGCAAGTTCATGAACCTGTTCTGATTTTGATGATGCAACGATCAACGATGATGATGCATATATATATATATAGATACGAATGATAACTGTTTGTGTACTTAAGTTTGCATCTGATATAGAGATGTATGATGTATGTGTAGTTTGATGCACTACTATGATCTACTAAGTTTTTTTTTTTTTTTTTTTGTTATTTTTGAGTTGTTAGGGATATTTTATACTGTAGAATAATATGGTGTTAATGCCATAGACACTTGTAGTGGTTGATGATGAATCAGTATAGAGAAGTGTTACTTGCTAATCCTAATAGTTTATATCTTGCTTCATGTTGGCTTTGTTTGAGGTAGAATGGTTTGTTGGCAAAATATTAGAATCGATCGATTTAAGTTTTATGGAAAAAGCAATTTAAATACATATATTTTAATGAATTTAGATACATATGTTCTATTTTTGTACCTTTAAACATATAATCATAGTCTGTCTTCAATCTGGGCTCTAATAGTTTGCTTATGACAATACCATAGTCAAGGTCTCAGGTTCGAGATATAACAAATTCTTCAAACCAAACAAACAAGCATATAATCATATATCTTAAGTACTCAGATAGGTTCCATTCAAGGGTCAATGTGTATAAGAAAAAAAATTAAATATTTAACATAATTATATATCCAAAATTTGAACTTGAAATCATCCGATTGGAGAACACAAAGAGATTTGGGAATTTATTAGAACATTTTTGTTAGATTTCATCTATGCCCTAGATTGGAAGCTCACTCATTGGACCAAAATTTAAATTATTAATTCCTTTCTATTGCTACACCCCAGCTTTTGTTTGTTTTATTGACCAGTTCATGTCCCAAAACTTGCTCCCGATCGCCTCAGTTTGCTTTTGACCCACCGTTTGCTTACATAATTTCTCTATTTTTAATTTCCTGATACAAATCTCTGGATATTTTTGTATTGTACTACACATCACTTTCAGCTGTTTAGGAAACTAATGTGCTGCTGCTGTTAAGAGCAACGTGTTGTATAATTAGCTAGGCTGTCAAATAACATAGTTCAAGTGGGTCCCTTGACCTTCGAATTAAATTCTAACCTTGCCTAGTTGTCATCTCCACTCCACGAGAGCAAGTCAAGAGTTAAGGACTCGTTTAATTTGTCAATATTTTTTACTTTACAGAAGAAAAAAAACTGTTTAGGCTTTCCAACATGTTGAATGACAACATTTATTTTTTATTTCTTGTGTCGAATCTGTGATCGAATGAGCTGCTGGAGAATCTCATGATCTGCTGACTAATGGTCCAAGCCAAAGGTCCGGGATCGTGAGGTACTGTGCGCAAGCACCATAATTTTTTTTTTAATCAAAGTATTCCTCAGTGGTTTAATCTAAAGCTAATAACTAATCTCGTAATGTGATTCATTTAAGAAATTATTCTCTTCAGATGTTTTGTCATAGGCAAAAGTCAAGATAAATTTATATATGATAATAAAAATAAAGAAACAGTTAAAATTAAATACTCCACATGAAAATAAGTTATCTTAATCTTAATATTACACAATGAAGCATGAAAATAGAATATTCTAATGAAAGAGTACTCAACACATTATGCTACGTAAGGAAAATAAGAGATATCATACTATCACCTTAACATTTTTATTACTCATTTCACTAACGGTTACAGTTAAAAAAATTTGGGGACCAAATAACAAGAGATTAGAAATACAATTAAAAAAATGTTGACTATTAAAAAGTTAACATTTTGGAATAAATAATTTCCGGTCAGCAATAGTTCTTCTTCGATTATCGATTGCCTCATGTCTGAAGTGAAGGAAAGGGGAGGTATGTTGACTTAAGTAATGTTTGTGGTTATTTGAGTAATGTGGATTCTGGTTGATGAAACTTTGTGTTTAAAAACTACCGAGCTTTCTGTTATCTTATGTGTCCATTAACTTATACAGTGTGACTCTTTCTCTGAACTCTGAAGTTAAATCCTGGTCTCCAGATAAAACATTTTTGTAGCTGGAGAATCATGCCTTTTTGTCTTTTAGTTTTCTCCGCGAATATGAATATTAGTTCAAGGTTCACTTTTTCCATAAGCCAAAATGTTATATGGCTATAGTATAGGCACAAATTTTAAATCTAACAATTAATAGCTGCCAAAGTTTCATCCCTCATGGGTATAACAGTTGCCATTTTCTTAAGCCAAAATGTTATATATGAAATGGTAGATTTAAAATCCAAGTAAAATCTTTGTTTTTTGTTCTATTTCATAATTTGCTATGAACAATTATCTAAAAAGCAATTGAAAGTTACTAAAAGTTAATTTTTCCTTCAATACAATAATATACTTTCCTACTGATAATTCGGTGTAACCCTCTCTTCACTACACTTATCTTGGTTCTACATAAACTTGAAGTATCCACTTCTCAAAATGGATGATTCGTTAATAACATTGTTTATGTTCAAGTTGGAAATGTTAAATTCATATTCATTGATCCGTATCTATGAAATGCTTTATTAAATTATTAGAAATCATAATTGTCCACTTCTTTTGTCTCTATTTACAATCATTTGAATTTAGGATTTATCATGATATACATTCAATTTGTCAATGCTTAACTGTGTATTCTCAAATAGTTTTTGTGCAGACCAGAAAAACTGCAACAGCAGTATCTATTTTATCTAGTGGCAAATTCCTTCTTGATTATAACTCTTAATTCTCTTAATTGTATCGTAGATGACATCTAGTCATGCGGGTCAATTAATGATCCATCGATTCGACCATTGACTCAGTACTTTGACCGAGATCAATCACGGATCGATTTTTAAAACACCGATGGTGAGACCAACCAATGAAAGTAAATCTTTCCAAAGGAATAAAGAAAAGAAAGACTACCATCTCCTGCGAAATAGAAATTCAACAAGCTGAGTGGTGAAATCCGTACCCTCTTGTCTTTGGTCCATTAGCCACTAGCCACGGAAGAAAACCAATCACAGATGAAAGATGAAAGTTTAAATGAAGAGATCATGAGCTGTTACTAATTACTGTACCACGCGATTATCATCACTCCTTCGGTTTGTACAAGCTTGAAAATGAATCTCAAGAGTCGACATTTGAAAGAACTTTTACAAAGCTTATTACCTAATTCCAAAAGTTTTTTTTTTTATATCATTGTTGTTCATTTTAATATGGTTTTTAATGAAGCATATTAGAACAAGTTATTTGAAACTTACTTCTATAAATTTCATGATAAAATTTAGGCTAAAATATTTTTTTTCCTTAATAAATATTGGATTTGTGTATTTATTTCCTAATAAATTTTTGTTTTGTGTTAAATACATAATAAAATGACACTTTTATTTTTTTTATCTTTAATAATTTGTTTTATTCCCTAATAAATTAACAAATTTTGCATTTATTCTCTAATAAATTAGCAAATTTTGTTTTAGTCCCGACTAATAACAATGTAAAAACTTTATCTAGGAACAAACACAAAATTGACTAATTTATCAAAACTAAAAATAAGTATCAAGGACCAAATACAAAATTGTTGTATTATTGAGGACTCAACGCAAAACAAAATTTATTAGAAAATAAACACAATAATCAAATATTTATTAGAGATCAAAATCATATTTAAGTCTAAAATATATAACAAAAGGGTGTGGGTGACAAGGGAACTTATCAACAACACTTTTAACCCAAGTTAATTGGAACCGAAAATAGATGAACTCAATAATAAATACAAAAAGATTAAAAAAAAAGAGAAAAAGACAAAAGAAAATAAAAATAAGATAAAAGGAGACTTTAAGTACTAATTAAATTGTTTATATAAATTGGCTCTCAAAATGCACGTTTGACACATGATCCTAAGTGTGTTTGATTAAATTTAATTTCATGATATCATACAATTCTAAAGGAGGCTTTAAGTATAAGAAATCAATGAAAGAAGCACTCAATTACTACAATACTCGAAGAGAGTGAAAATATCTAAATAGCACATGATCCAGGCTCTTGGCTGCTCAGCTGAGAACATGGCCAAGGGCTAACCTGATGAGCAAATCCAAACACATCAGAACACTTCCAAGAGGGAGATCTTGGTCCTCTCATGCCATGAAAGTTGATATTAGACAGACAAACATCAGTGAAGGGGGAATTTCTCAATCCATGTATCAAACCTGCCTGGTTAACCTTCACTCCCCAAACATTCTTAATTGTGATGCCCTTCACAACTGGGAGAGCATTTGGGTTATATTTCTCATCTGGGTGCCCCCCTACATCACCTGCAATTTTTATTCCCTGCCTTGCATTCTCCACATACACATGAGCCACTGTTATGTTCTTGATAAGCCCTCCCCTGCCACTGTTGGTCTTGATGTGGATACCAACTCCCATGTTGAAGAGGTTGATGTGTTCAGCTAGAACATTCTCCACCCCTCCAGAGGTTTCACTGCCAATTGCGATGCCGGCAAATGGAGATGACCCTGTTACACGCCGGATGGTGATACCATAGCTAGGGCGACCGTACGCAATACCATACTCATCCCACCCACTCTTCACAGCCACAAGATCATCTCCGGTAGATATGTATGAGTCCTCTATGCAGACATTTGAACTTGAATCTGCATATATGAATTATGTAGATAATTGAGTACAGAGGCCTATTTTACTTGTTAAAACACCTCATGGCAGATTCATTTACTACATGCATTATAGCATGACACTTGATAGTGTTGAACGGTTGATTAGATTTATGCACCAAGAGATCAACATATAAAATCTTAGAGTAAATCTGAATTATGTAGATACTTGTAAGCGCTTGAGCTACATACATAGCATGAAAGCACTAGTGGAGTCAACAATAGTAATTTCAATACTTCCCTTGAACAGTTTAACTCCAATAAAAGATGAGATACAGTTCTTTTATAAAGGAAAGAGTTAAATACCAAAAAGTGAAACTTAATAAGGTCATTTGCAATAGGATTTGACTATTTTTTATAACTACTTCACTATTTGCACAAGATGTGGCTTATTTAGAGAGAATTTACCTGGATCAATTCCATCAGTATTAGGAGAGTCACGAGGAGCCAAAATGGTGACATATCGAACCACAACATTGCTGCAAAGAAAGAAGAAAGTTTGAAATTATGCTTCATGAAAACATCTCTACCTATTCAATTCCTTTTTAGTTTGTTTCAAGCCAGTTGTAATCAAGAAAACGAAAATATTATTAAAAAAAATAGTGCGCATTGCTTAATTATACCTGCAATATACAGGGTGTATATTCCAGAAGGGAGAATTCTTGAAAATCACATTTGAAATAATAATATCTTGTGAATTCACAAATTCTACAAGGTTTGGTCTTGTAAATTGAAGTGTTCTCTGCCTCCACATGTTCCACCACACATCTCCTTGCCCATCAATTGTCCCGTTCTCACCTATATATGAAAATATGGGGTAAACTCTCAGTTCCTAATATATCCAATCCATTATGGCTATGCAGTAGCATGACATTTTCCTTTTTTATTTCACTCAAATATTATTTACATTTCATTCTTATATACTATAGTAACTTGTAATACTATTTATTTTTTAGATACGCAGTGGTCTGCTACAAACTAAGAAATCAAAACAGTAATTTAATTTTTCAGAAACTATTTAACATTTGATACCCACCTGTAATTACTACATCACTAAGTCCTTCTCCATGGATAAAACTCATATACCTTCCTCCAGGCAGCTCCCTTCCTCTTCCATACGATGGTAAGGGTGCAATTAAAGGCCAATTCCCCAACTCCTAAAAATGAAGAGAGAAAGAACATCAAAAAGTGTGGTAGGAAAGAAAAAAAGAGAGATCATTCAAGCTTCCTCTTATGCTTCCTTTTCTTCCATTAAAACAATTAAACTTTGTTAGAAGGAACAATAGAGATGCTTTGATTTCCACTGGACCCTGAGCATTCACTTCAAATCATATTCTAGCAGCAAAACATATGAAATTATTACTTTACACACACATGCCAAATGAGTTTAATAGTCATAGTCCTATCATATAGGTTTACACCATAGCATCTAAAAGTGAATGTTGAAACAGTCACAAAGCTCTGGAACTGATACCATCAGTCAGGTACTTTTAGTATGCTTAGAACCCTTCACAAAGAGCAAATGCTCAATTCTCAAATGATCCAAGACTGAATTAAGCCTTTCTCTTTGATTCCCCTATTTACTTAACTAATCATTCTTAACTGTTATTTTTTCTCTTCCCTCTCCCCTAACTCCTAACAATTGCAGTATCACCATACCACTACTTAATAATGTTAACAGCACATATTCCCTCCAATAAAGTTTAAAACATAAACAAGCCATAAATATGCAGTTTGTATTCTGCTACAGCTCCAGCTGAATAAAGGGCCAGATAACAAAACCTTCCTAGCAAGACTTGCTTTAATAAACAATAAATGGGGGCTCTAAGAATATAACTATAATCTATAGCAAACTATGAGTATCCACAAAATAAGTATCATTATCAGATCTCTGATAACATGGTGCTTTTCATTTAAAATTGCTATGGACCCAAGCACATATAAATAGTAGTACTCAAAATTAGTTTTACATCAATTTATGTGATACCCCTCATTCAGATTTTGTTATTTTAACTAGCAGAACCAGTATCCCATTCCACTTTTAATTACCAAAGCAGACAACACAACAGTAACGGCTATTGGCCAGCGAACCAGCTGTACAACAAAGCCATTGTCAATGCTTTAAATATCATGCACATGTAGCTATGCAGACAAGAGACCCACCTATACTTTTCATCCCATTCAGCTTGAGGCCCACAATAATTCATGTGAATTCTGTCTTAGACAACCCATTATCTATTTAGTCTTTACTCTATATTACCAACCATACATAATTCAGACAAGAAGATAAAATAAACACATACCAAATGAGCCTATTCATGACACATATCTGACCCTTTTATCATACAGAGATTCCTTCTTTCAGTCCTCTTATCATTCAAAAAAGCTGAATATTGACCCTAAATTCTACCATTCAATTTTTGGGGCCTGTTAAATTTTCAGAAAATATGCTGGCATTTGCTGGCATTTTGCATTGCAGGAACTATATATAGTCATTATCACTTTGATTTTAGTGTCAGGTGGGCTCTACAGACTCCACTGTTGATCTAGAAAAATTATATTATATATAACAAATTGTTCAGACAATTTATAAAAAAAATTTAAGAGAAAAGTTGTTCAGACAATTTATATTAATAAATGGTAATATAATTTTTTCATTATTTTAATAGTATCTAGACGTATTCGTCTGCTTTCAAACAAAAAGTTGTACACCGACACAATAGACTCAATAAAATAATAAATTAAGATTTTATACACAAAATAATAATAATATTACGAGTTTTACTTTAATATACTGGACGAGGGTTCGAATCCCTCTCTCTCCTCTTTCTCGGGCGAATAAATTTGTTTTCAATTTAGTGTTTTATTTAAGTATATTTAAATTATTTATACAATTTTATGGTTAAATTGATTTTTTATATTGAAAAATATTAGTTTATTAGAATATTATATTTACTTTCTTCTTTTTATCTCATCCTGTCCGTAATTGCCAATTAGGTATCTTTCTAATTGTGATGGGTGACAGCAAAGGAAAAGGGACAAATGATAGCTAAACAACAAACTACAATCCCTTTAAAAAAAAAACAAATTACAATCTGGGATAACAACCCAGATTGTAGAAAGAGTTAAATTATTTCAGGTACTCAATTTAATACATAGAAATAAAGAAATAAATCGTAAATGAGAAGCATTTTCAAAGGATTAAAATGCCGTTTTGTTGCGGTTTACGTCATTCTCGTCCAGAAACAAATGCGTCCAAAATAAAAAAGAAAATCAATTCAAATGAACAAAAAATACATATAACCCCCCATAAAATTTATCAAATATTAATCAGTATCCTTATAACATTAATTATAAAACTAAAAATAAATTTTTTTATTATAATACATAAAATTATATTTTTCATAACTTTTTTTTAAGCTTTTATATCTCCAATAAATATTTTCTCTTCCAGGATAATATCTTACAATTTAAACGCTCATAGTGTAATGAAGTTCATTGACTATTAGAATAGTTATTATAAAAATCATACCAATAATAATTTATATTTGACACCTATACAATTTTTTTTTACAAGGATAATGTATAACAATTAAATTCAACAATTAAAACATTAAAGATATAATTTGTTATAATTAAATTTTAACCAAACATACTTATTGTGTCTGCATTATTTTAATTTCTAAAAGAATTGTTTATTTAAATCAATCTTTAAAAATACTAATAAATTTACACTTTCCTTAATGATTCAATATTTTTTGTTGCTAACCAAGACAAAGATGCAGCGGATTAATAATTTAAACAAAAAGGAAACAACACATTAGCAAATCCATAATCTTACCACATAAAAAAAATCCATAATCTTAAAAACTCAATTCACATAAACCCAAATTTTTAAGCAACCCCCAGCATCTTTCAAACAACAAATCACATATTTAATAAATTTTTAACCAGACTTGTTTTTTTTATAACAAAAAGCAAGTAAAATTAAAAAAAGAAGAGAGAGAGAGTAATAACATGAAAACGGTGACGAACGGTGAATGAGAGATAACAATACCTGCGTGGCTTTGATAACGGCACCAGCAGCCAGATAAAGCGTCATGTGGCTAGTGAGGTTAAAGCTCTCCGTTAAGTACACCCCCGGAGGCACGTAAAGCACCGTGCCGCCGCGCCTTCTCAGGTGCTGAATGCGGTACACGGCCGCCCTGAACGCTTTCGTGTTCAGCGTGCGGCCGTCGCCGACACCACCGAAGTCCGTTATGGAGATTCTGTCGTTGCGATTTCTCAACGGCACTATGTTAGAACATGTTGCCGCTGAGTAAATCGCATCGACGGAGGAAGATAAGAGGAGGAAGAAAGTGAGAGTGAGAAAGGGTGAGAGAAGCATCTTTGGGGATGGTGGGAAGAAGAATAATGGCCAGTAGCTCACAATAATAGTGATGTCATTTGTAAAGCGATGCAGTTTTTATGCTGTGAGCGAGAGTAAAGAATCTGTCGGAAGGTTTTTTTTTTTTCCTTTTTTTTCACGGTTTTTTTCGGAAATAATTTTTTTTCCATTTCCTCCATTTCTTTCATTTTTATAAGTTTTTTAAAAAAATAAGTCAAATAAAGATGACATACTTTAAAGGGACTAACATTTATTTTCTCAAAAAGTTTGATAATGAAAAAAATGAAGAGGATCCGTTTATTTCTATTGGATTTGGAAAGACTAGAAAAGGAAAAGTTTAATGGTGCCGACTATAATTTTAAAATATTAATTAGGTAAACAAAAATATGTTTAATTACTCCAAAACCTTTTTAGCAAATTTTAAATTAAATTTCTATTTTTTTTTCTTTTAATTAGATTCCTGAGTTTGTGTTTGTTTTTTCATTATGTCCAACAAGAATCTAATTAAAAAATAAATATAAGTTTAGCGATCAATTAAAAAAAAGTTAAAGAATTTATTTAAAAATGAAAGATAATTCATGGACCTAATTAAAAAATTACCCATCTCTATAGACGTATTCTCATCTCTCCTAGATGATAAAAGAACCTAAATAATATTTTTTCCTAATTATTTACCAATTTGGGACTGTTTGAAACTTATTTACAGAAATGGGGCAATCAAACACGCCTAAACCAAGCGTATTTAAACACGCCCAGGCTAGGCATGTTTAAACACGCCTGGTTTAGGCGTGTTTGAACTACCCATTTCCCATAAAAGCCCCAAATCTAGCCATGGTTCTCCACAACTTGCATTCTAGTGCTTTTGCCTCATTTCTAAATTTGCTATCATTCTAGTGTTTTTGCCTTGTTTAGGGATATTTGAAATTGTTTTTGTTGACGACAAGAAATGAGTTCAAGTAGTGATTTTGTTCGTGTTATCTTATATTTTAATGGAAGAAAAGTTATAGGGCAACAAAGTGTTGTTTTTGAAGGGGATAAACGACCAACCTGTATTAAGCGAACCTCAACAATGAGTGAATTGCATGAGAAGATACAGAAAAAATTAGGTCTAAATGTCAACCAATGTATCACTTTACTGACAGGAAGATTATGGCAACACGAACAATACTTGGGGTTTCAGATACTGGATGATGAAGACATAGGAAAGATTTTCTGGAGTTGTACGTGGATTTTACACAAGCAGAGGATGTTGTTTTACCCATCCAAGCAGTTGCACATAATTCATCATCATATGTTGCCGGAGGGGTAAACGTGTCTGAGGAGGATTCACATGACCCAACTTGGGTCATGGATGACGATGATGAAAATATCGCAATGGAAGATCGGCTTCTTGAGGAGGATGCTAGTGCGTCGGATAATGATGAGGATGCTGGTGTGCATGGGACTGCATTCCAGGAAGATATTAATGTGGGGTCATCTCAAAGTCATCATCATGCGGAGGCTGGATCCAGTCAACCAGAACAAGGTGTTGAAGGTATGTTACCTGACTAAATGAATTAGAATGTAGGCATATATGTATATATGTATGTTTTGTTATTTAATTTGTTTTATATTGTTTATTAAACTGTTTTTGAATGTGCATTAGCTGAGGTTATTTGTTTTTGGAAGGAATTTATTTTGTTATTAAACTTGGTTGATATTGTTTAGTAAAGTTAATTTGAATGTGTATGTACTGAGGTAATTCCCTTTTTAGAAGAACTTTGTTTTTTATTTATGTTGGTTGATATTGTTTATTAAAGTTAATTTGA
>CM023958.1:13050234-13082058 GCA_013407115.1 Glycine latifolia | reverse complement strand
AAAAAGGAAGAAAAAAAATATTTGAGAGGAGAGAGAGAAGCACGGTTATTATACAACTCGTGGCCGGGATCTGGTCCAATGCCATCCCGACATCAAAATTCATCTATAGGTCAGGATTTAATCCAACATTATCCTGGCTACTTGGCGGCTCCAATAAAAGAAAGTATCTCTGCCTACTACTGCTCGTCTGCTCGCACAAACATGGTTCGTGATTATCACAGGTACCAAAACCACATGGCACAAGAAAGCAAAGGTGAGTTCATCATGTAAAATAATAAATAGTAGATAACATCAGTTAAGAAAAGACAATACGGTCATTGCAATAATACAACAATATTCAAGCATTTCTACACACAATCAATCATGGACAACCCGTCCAACAACATATCACAGTACATCTTATAAGAACTAGTCATGATGCATGCCCTGACTCTTCTCTCAACATGCAATGTGGTACCATCTCTAGAAATAGGCCAAATTCATGGTCCAAATGATAGCTGCAATTGACGTCGGGGTCACTCTATTATGCACAGGACTCATCCCCCCATGGTGATCAACCAATAATGGGTGTTATAAGGATATCCCTACAGACGTGGCCCCCCAGTACTTCTCGTACTATTACAGTCAATCATCCTATTTTTGTCATGCAAATGAAATATTTTACATAGGCACCATCAATGTATGACCCGACCCGGGATCAACTCATCCTGGCTAGGATAATGTCACACACCCCTATGTACATACATATGTCTCATGAGCACCATCAATATATGACCCGGCCCGAGATCAACTTGTCTTGGCTAGGATAATGTCATACACCCCCCATGTACATATACACTGACCCATTCTCAGGCCTACTGATGCACTGGCCGTGGTCATCATAAGGTTATCAACCCGGTCCCAGCATCTCACATCTATACAAAGAATATCACCACAACACCATCAATGTATGGCCCGGCCCGGGATCAACTCGTCCTGTCTAGGATAATGTCATACACCCCTGTGGGTATCTATGTATATCTACTTGCATTCAGATAACCATAGGCACCATCAATGCATGGCCCGACCCGGGATCAACTCGTCCTGGCTAGGATACTGCCATACACCCCCTATGTTATCAATGCAAGAGTCATCCTCTCAAGCCGTCACATAGGCCGAGCTCAATTGTTACCAACGTAATCACATACGTCCCTTATACATCATCCACAAATACCACAAACAAGTGAATAGGTGTGAAGTTTTAGGTCTGAATCAGCACTTTGTAATTGATTACATAAGCGTTGTAGTTGGTTATCACAGCTAACGCTTGCAAGACTCAAGGTTGTCCGGGTAAGGGAACCCGGTAACTCTTTTCCTGAGAAGATACAAGCTCTGCCGAGTAAGGAACCCGGTAGCTCTTATAGAAAATGTAAGAGCTCTGCCGAGTAACGAACTCGATAGCGCTATTCCCGAGAAGGTACGAGCTCTGCTGAGTAAGTAACCCGGTGGCTCTATTCCCGAGAAGATATACGAGCTCTGTCGAGTAAGTAACCCGGTATACAGATATCCGCCAACAAGGACTAAGTTACGTCCTGCATACATACATACATACATGCTACGTAAACCGCTCAAGTCGGCCAACCCTTCCTGGTAGCCGACATCACAAACAAAGGTTTGACACATATGCAACTCGATCAACCCTTCCCGATAGCCGACATCACAAACAAAGGTTTCACACATATGCAACTCGGTCAACCATTCCAGGTAGCCAACATCACAAATACAATAGTGTTTTAACTTGTGTACATGTAACATGCTCAGCCCGACTTACCCAATCCGGTAGTCGTCTTCTTCACAAACACATCACATAAAAACTTCATTGATTTATTTCACGCAAAACACCAGAACACATATACATACTGCATCTCAACCATGATATCGAAAACCATTATTAACACAATAAGCTCCCCTTACCTGAACAAGGATTCTTTTCATAAAATCTAACTTAAGCTTTTGAATACAAGTTCTTTACAGCAATGAGTTAAGCTCCGATCACGATTTTCCTCTTATCTTAGAGGCTTTCTACTACAGGTACAGTGGTTCTCGAAAGTTTAAAAGTAATACAGAGGGTTGAGAAAGAAAGGTTTCTGAGTGCAAATGAGTTTAGAGAAAGAAGAGAAACACACCCAGAAGTGAGAACGAATATAATTCTACTTCCTGCGCTGCCATATATATAAGCGGAGCTACTAAGGCAAGTTGCCAACTTGCGTGAACAGACAGCTGCCACAGTCACCATAGTTGCCAACTTGCGTGACTGAAAAGCTGCCATAGCCACCATAGTTGACACTGTGTATAGACAGCTTATCCTAGCCCACAAAATTGACATTCTCAAGCACAAATACCAATACAAAACACTTGTCAATAGATTGCAAGATTAAATCAAACAATAAAATGTTTATCTTAGCAACTAAAATTTTTAGGGTGTTACAGCTTGGCAAGAGCAAATTATCCGAGCTTCTAAACTTTCACCTGAGGAACTAGCCTCTAGGAGCCCTCGCCGAGCACCACGTGCCGATTCTAAGGAACCCCAGCCAGAGTTTCAGGCTCCACCACAGGCATCATCTTCTTACACCTTGAGAGCACCACGTCATGAGCTACTTTATGAGGATTCCCCTAACTACTTACAAATGCAGGCACAACTTGACCAACTGGTCATTCAGAGTGACATCCTGAACATTCAGGGCGCTTCTCAGTCTCGTATAATGGAAGACATCTGCCGGCACCTGGCCATTGACTATGCTTCTTACCAGCAACAGTATCCACCAGTTCCACTTTCCTATCATCCACCAACTGTATATCCTCCATCACCAACCATAGCAGCAGACACTCCTCCAGAGTTTTCCATGCCCTTTGAGCCAGCCACAGAGCACCCTGCGACACCCCAGGTTGCCGGTGATGAGACCATGGAGGAGGCATTATGTCTTATTGATTGGATTATCACCATCTATCTTTTATTTTCTCTTTACTTTTCCATTTTTTTTCTAAATTATGGGCCACGTAGGACATTGCTAGGGTCCTTGGACTTGTTGGGCATTGTAGTCCCTGGTACACTTGTTTTGGTTTACATTCAGACTGACGTTTCACCTGTGCCTGTGATTCCTCAAATAACGCACACATGTGTGGGTATTTTACTAGCGCAAAAGTTTTTGTTAGTTTATTGCTGGGGACAACAATTTTCTAAATCTGGGAATTAGGGGTGCATGCGCGTTATTTGAAGAATCACATTGAATCACATTTAGAGCAACAAAGGATGTCTAACAGGAATTTTATTTATCAATTAGTATTTTAACCGTTATGTTTAATCTTGAGTTTAATTTTTAACTTTTAGTAGTACATATTAGATAATTCTCTAAAAGCATGTCTCAGATTTAGATGTGCCAAATTAGTCAAATTTGATTGAATTTTTAGGAAGCATGAGTGACATGAAAACTTCCAGCATGACTTTGCATGGAGCATGAATTGAGATTATGATTGCTTGTGTCTGATTTGCATCTTGAAATAGAAAATGATGCTTGATATGAAATTAAAAGAGTCTAGCTTGATACCATAGCCTGTGAGGATTGAGCTTATATAGAAAATATTTTGTTTAGAGAGACCTCATTGTGGTAGTACTCTAGAACTTGCTTTGTTTGTCTGCGATGCATGCATACTTTGATATGATAAAGGCATTTTATTCTGTTAGCCTTGGCCAAATTAGCCTACCTAAAATTTGTTTCCATTGCTAACCCCTTTTAGCCTAAGACTTTTCCATTCAATTACCTGATGAATTGCTTAAACCATGTCCATTGACTTACCTTAATTGAGATTGGAATGCTTATTTCAATTAAAAAGAAGAAGAAAGAGATTAAGGTGAGCTCCACTAGAAGTTAAATGATAAAAGGAAAGAAAAGAACTATCTACAAGTAAGTTCAAAAGAGGAAAAGAAAAGAAAGAAAATGCAATGAGAAGAAAAGTGAAAAGAAAGGAATGAAAATTCTAAGAAAAGAAAAAAAAATAAGTAGTGGAGTAAAAATCCAAATTGAGATCTGAATGAGTCTAAAGAATATCAGTTTTCCAATCTCAATGATTGTTCAGCTACTACCCAAATATTCCTACCTTAAGCCAGGCCAAGTTACAACCCTATCAAGACCTGTTGATCAGTTGTGTATGTGTTTATGTTCCTCATCTTTAGGAACTTGAGAGTAGGATCAAGCTTATGGTAGTACTATGGCTGTGGTGGATTGAGAGATTATGATAATACCCAAACACTTGAGTGATGAGTGAATGTTATATCTTGGTGAAGGGTATTCAAGTTAGACTTTGACATGTGATGGAATTGAAAAGTATTGTTGAAATTTTGATGTGGAAATCAATCATGCTTAGCATAGTAAATTCTGAGATTGTTTATGCAATGTTGTGCTTAATTGTTGATCCTTGCTTCCCACTGTGAACTCTTGTTTATTGTTGAGGACAACAACATCTAAATCTGGGAATTATTTGATATGCATCTAGCATATAATGCTTTCCAAGCTAAAATAAGCAAGGAATTAATCACAAATGAGTAATAATTGTCTATATATGCTGGAAGTATTGATTATTCCTTCTCAATCATACTCTCAATCATTTTTTGTATTTTCATAGCAGAAAAGTGCAAGAAAAGAAGTGAAGAGAGCAAGAGCAAGTCAAAGGTCCCCGCGCTAATCATGCGGTACTGGCGCATTTCGCGTCAAGGAAAAGATGTAAGTGCTAAAATCTTTGTTAAGTGGCGCGACTGGCGCCAGGTTTGTTATGCAGTTGCACGAACGGCACAGAAATGGAGCAAGTGGTGCGGGCGACACGGGTTTCACTTGTTCTATTTCATAGTGCACTCTGCTGAGGGTATTTGGGGGATTTCATTCCCAAAGTATAAATAGCAATTCACACAGTTGAAAGAGGGAGATTTCCACACTTGCAAAATACTGAGAACCAAAGAGAATGAGAGCTTGTGAAGTGCTCTTGCTAGGTCAAGGGATTGAAGACCAAGATTGAAGATATGCTTATTTTCTTCCTTTTCTTTGATATTCTTCAGCTGAGTATGTTTAGTATTGTGCTATTGGAGTCAGACATGAATAGGTCTGGCTAGTGCTTTATTGTAGTTAAGGTCACAAACCTAATGTAAGCCTCTTTTTTGTTGGATTGGTTTCTATTGTTCTTTTATGCTAAGTTATTTTACTTTACCTTGTTTTTAAAGAATATATTTTTATTAGACTTGATCACTCTGATAATGCTCTGAGGGTTAGGGTTCACAGTAGGAATATTGGGAGTTTAATTTCTGACTGCGATAAAAGTAACAATCTTTACATTATTTAGGAATAGAAATGTATGATTGCAGATGATTTGATGCATCCAACTTAATGCTTAATCTAAGAGAGATTCCTAAGGAATTAGGATCTTTAAGTGGGTTAAAGGGTTAAAGTCACTAAGGAATTAAGATTTAACTACTTTTCGTATGAAGATGCATTGTCTGAATAACTAGGGTAATTGAATGTATTAACCAATCCAAGTTAAGAAAGTGGGGATCAAGAGGTGAGTGTACCCTGACTACAATTTTTTCTCATATTTTCCTAAAACCAAATATCATTGTTCTTGAATACTTATCGATTCTACAATCTTGTCTTCTAAATTTCCTGACTTCAAGAAACTATACTCACTTTCATCAAAACGTTTAGTCATCCAACTTATAGATAATAGTTGTGATAAATTTGGTGCATCAATCCTTGTGGGACGATATTCTACTTATCATTTTATTACTTGGAGCGATCGGTACACTTGCCGAGAGTGCAACATTGACAATGTGAGTGAACCTTGTTTGTAGCTGAGAAATGTTTTTTGTATTGCTCATCTTGAACATTGCATATTCATGAATCAAGGCATGCTTCCTTGATCTTCTTACTTCATATGTTCCTTCATGAGTTACTTCCAACATCTCCCACATTTCCTTTGCGTTTTTACACCTAACAGTTCTAAAGAATTCGTCAAAAGAAAGAGCAGATGTAATAATGTTTTTAGGTTTAAAATCATACTGTACAACTCTTTTTTCTGCATCTGTCATCTCATCCCACTCCTTGGGAATTCTTTCATTATCAACAGTTTTTGTAGGAATCAAAAGACCTTTCTCAATTGCATTCTAAGCTTCAGGGTCATTTGATTGAATAAAAATCTGCATACAGTTTTTCCAAAAACTGAAATGCTCTCCTTCAAACATCGGAGGATGATTGAGAGAGGCACCCTCTTTAAAGGTTCTCCTTCAAATATTGCCCCCACAGCATAATCACTAGTATCACACATCACCTCGAACCCTTGGCTCTAGTTAGGTGCAATGATCATAGGCGTTGAGATTAGCTTTTCCTTCAGAGATTGGAAAGCTAGCATGCATTCTTCATCAAATTTAAACTTGGCATCTTTATTCAACAGATTACTTAAAGGCTTAGCAATATTTGAGAAATCTTGGATGAACCTCCTATAGAATCTGGCGTGGCCAAGGAAACTCCGGATGCCCTTTACATTGGTTGGTGGAAGAAGCTTCTCAATCACATCTATTTTGGCTTTGTCCACTTTGATTCCTTTGACGGAGATCTTGTGGCCCAATACAATTCCTTCTTGAACCATGAATTGGCATTTTTCCCAATTAAGCACTAAGTTGGTTTGCACACACCGCTGGAACACCAAATCAAGATTTGCCAAACAATGGTCGAAGGATGAACCGAAGACCGAGAAGTCATCCATGAATACCTCTATGCATTTCTCCACAAGGTTTGCCAAGATGGCCAACATGCATCTCTGAAATGTGGCAGGGGCATTGCATAGCCCAAAAGGCATTCTTCTATAAGCAAAAACCCCGAATGGATAAGTAAAGTTTGTATTCTCTTGGTCTTTTGGATCTACAGCAATCTAATTGTAACCTGAATACCCATCCACAAAGCAATAGAATGCTTGACCAGAGAGACACTCTAGCATTTGGTCCATGAATGGCAAAGGAAAGTGGTCTTTTCTTGTAGTGTCATTAAGCTTTCGGTAATCAATACACACCCTTCACCCGGTGACAATCCGAGTGGGAATGAGGTCATTCTTCTTATTTCGAATTACCATGACTCCGCCTTTCTTAGGGACCACTTGCACTAGGCTTACCCAAGCACTATCAAAAATTTGGTAAATTAGCCCTGCCTCAAGCAACTTCAGGACTTCTTTTCTCACTTCCTCCTTCATGGAGGGGTTCAATCGCCTCTGAGGTTGCCTCACCGGCTTAAAGTCAACCTTCATCATGATTCTGTGCATGCAATAGGATGGACTGATTCCTTTAAGATCAGAAATGTTCCATCCTATCGCCTCCTTATACTTCCCAAGCACTTCCACAAGCTATGCTTCTTCAAATGGAGATAGAGTGCTGCTAATTACCACCGGCTTGGTCTCTTGTGGCTCCAAAAAGACATACTTCAAATTAAGAGGAAGCACCTTGAACTCCACTTTTGCTTTCCCTGCTGGAATGTTTTCTTTTAGCTCTTTAAAGGCATATTCCCCTTGAGGAATTTCCTTTGATCTATTCAGATCATCTAGGCTGGCTGTGATGTCTTATTTTTCCTCATGGGAAAGGCAATCTTTCGCATTTGTGAGGGCCCTTTCCAGCGATGACTGCTGTGCAAATTGGTGCACTGCCTGTTCTACTTCTTGCTGGATGACCTCCACCTTGAAACATGTCTTGCGGTCACTGGGGTGTTTCATCACTTCAAACAAGTTAAAAGTAACATTTTGATCTTCCACGCTCAGCTTTAGATTTCCATTTCCCATATCCACCACACATTTGGCTGTGAGCATGAATGGCCTGCCTAGAATGAGATGTACTTCAGAGTCGTCCTTAATATCCATGATTACGAACTCCAATGGGAATGTATAGTGCTTCACCTTCACCAACACATCTTCCACTACACCATAAGGTCACGTGATGGACCTATCCTCCAGCTGCAAAGTCATTCTTTTGGGGAGTATATCTAAATTGCCAATTCTCCAACATAGAGATAAAGACATCAAATTTATGCTTGTCCCCAGATCAATAAGAACTTTCGCAATAGACACTGATCCAATGGAGCATGGAATGGTCACGCTCCCCGAATCCTTGAACTTTTGCAGTAGAACTCTTTGGATAATAGCACTGCAATTTCCCTCCACCACAATGTTCTAACTATTAATATACTTGCTCTTTTTGGAGAGCATATCTTTCAAGAACTTAGCGTACATGGGCATCTATTGGAGAGCTTCACCAAATGGAATGGTGATCTCTAGCTGCTTAAAGATGTCAAGAAATCGGGCAAAGTAGCGCTCCTTATCCTTCTTAGAAAGCACTAAAGGATACGGAAGATCCTTCGCATACACAGTCGGTGCTTCTTTCCTAGCCTTTCTTGCTAGTTGACTCTTGGTCTTAGATGACGAGACCACACCACCTTTCTCCGGACCACCTTTTCTCTCATATTTTTCATTTTTCTCTTTTTCATTTTCTTTCTCTCTTTCACCACTCTCTTTATTGTCAGACTCTCCTTCTTTTCTCTCACCCTCTTCTCCATCACTCACATCCTCCACTACACCCTCACTAAGCTTAGGGCTCTCCCTCACTTTACTCCGGGTTACCACCTTGCACTCCTCCCTGGGGTTTTGCTCAGTGTTAGCAACAAAATTGCCAGAAGATTTCTCTACCACCTGCTTAGCCAACTGACCCATCTGTACTTCCAGATTTTTTATGGCAGAGTCAGTGCTCTTTTGAGTTGACATTGAGACCTGCATAAACTGAGTAAAGGTGTCTTCAAGCTTAGAGATCCGATCATACATATTACGACCTTCGTTAGGAGGCCTAATAGATGGACCTCCTTGGTCCTTGTTAAAGTTTTTTCCCGAATGGTATCTCCAATTTTGGCCCTAACTATGAGAGAAATTACCCCCAGGATGGTAGCCATAGTTTCCTTCTTGGTTGAAGCCTGGATTTCCCCCTTGATGAAAGCCTTGACGGTTTTGATTAGCCATGTAATTTACCACATTTGAAACTTCATCTTGAGTCATGCAACAACTTGACTCATGAGCTCCTCCACATAAAACACAAGGGCTAACTTGCTTTGAAGGAGGCGAAGTTGGTTGCACCGTATGTAATTTTTTAGGAAGCTTGTTTAATGTAGCAGTGAGGGTCTCTATTTGCTTGGCTAGGAGCTTGTTCTGAACCAACAAAGCATCTTGCGATGTAAGTTCCATGAGGCTCTTCTTGGCCGGCGTATATGCTCTATCACAAAGGATAGAATGGTCACTTGCCGCCATATTCTCTATAAGCTTCATTGCTTCATCAGGGTTTTCAATTTAATCTTGGCACCAGCGGATGCATCTAGTAGTTTCTTTGAATGGGGTCGCAGTCCATCAATAAAAATATTGAGCTGGATAGGCTCACTAAACCCATGAGTGGGAGTTCTGTGAAGCATCCCACAGAAATGATCAAGTGCTTCATTCAGAGATTCATCCAGGAACTGGTGGAATGAAGAAATCTCCATCTTGCCCTTGGCTGCCTTGGACTCTAGAAAGTACTTCTTTAAGAATTTATCAATCACCTCTTCCCACGTTCTGAAACTGTTTCCCTTGAATGAATGTAGCCATCTCTTGGCTTTTCCAAACAGGGAAAATGAAAATAGGTTGAGGCGGATGGCATTTTCAAGCACTCCAGAAATCTTCACTGTATTACATATTTCAATGTAATTTTCCAAGTGAGCATAGGGATCTTCATTTGGAAAACCATGGAAGAGGTTGCCTAGTATAAGCTGGATAAGTGAATAGGGATATGAGATGTTAGCCGCTTGTATGTCTGGCCTCCCAATACTGGTGAAGTATTATGGCGTAGCATAACTGGAGTAGTCTTCCAGTGTAACCCTCGACGATTGTTCATTATTCTCCACCATTTGAGGTTCTTCAGTAAAAGGCTGATGAGTTGAATATGATGAACTAGAAGGATCTTCCCTATCCCCTTGTCTTTGTTGCCTTCTTCTTGCGGCGTTGTTTCTCCTACAGGTAGCTTCAATCTCCAAATTTAATGGGAGAAGATCGTCCATCTGTGTTCTACCTCGCATACAAGAATAAAAACAACTCGAACAACTTGAACAGGTTAAAGAATTAGTGTATAAAAGAAAATAAAAGTAAGGTATCAAAGAGTAAGGAATAATTACTTAAAACAACCGTGTAAAAGTATCAAGTACAATGACCAATGTCCCTGGCAACGGCGCCAAAAACTTGTTAAACGGACGAAAAGTGCACCGATTTGTCAAGTAATAAAGATCCAGTAAGTCCAGATATCGATTTCCACAGGGACTTCACTTGTACTCAGAACTAATATACGTCTGTTTTCAAGCAATCAATGAATGGAATTAATTTGTAAGGTATTTGCATAAGAATAAACTTTACTTTGAATGTAAATTAAGCGTAATAATCACAAGAGAAAGAGAACAAACACTCAGAATGATGCGGACAGAGGAAATACGAGATAACGAGTGTTGGGAGTTTGTTAACCAAAACTACTTTGATGTGCTAAAAGGGTTTTTCTCTATTAATTATTAAATGTGATCACCTTCATTTACTAAGATATCTAACCTTGATTCCCCAAGTGCTAGACCTAAATCACCTAAGTTCACTCTTAATCCCTCAAGAGCTACATTAGCCGATTTGCATTAAGTTTAGAAATGACAATGTAACCTAGGCTAAACAAAACCATCCTATTCCTAGAAATGATATTATTTAGAAGCATTTCTCGGTTCTCAAAGCAATAACCATTTTCCAATGAGTTAAAACCTAATATAGAGCATACAAATGGGTGATCAAATCACAAGCATGAATAAAGCTCAGAAAATAACAATAACACAAATAATATTGAATAGATAATTAGAACTTTACATCAAAGCGTTTGGTTGGTGAACTCCCAACAGTAGGGGTTTTAGCTCCTCATTTCCATGAGGAGCTTACAACAATGGAGGAAGAGGGACATGGGGTGAGATGGAATGGAATGGAAGGAGGTGAAGAGGAAGCCCAATGGTGTAGGAGGATGTCTCCCCTTGCCCTAGCACAGCTTCCAAGAGAGTGTTCCTTTCTTTGTGAATGAAGAAACAATCCAATCCCCTCTCTTTTCCCTCCAATTTGCCTTAAAACGCTGCCCTGAATCGTAGTACTCGCTGGGCACGCCCTTTTCGTACTCAGTGAGCCTGAAAATGTCCAACTGGATAAGTGACCACGCGCTGGGCAAGCTGGTCATGCTGAGTGGGCCTTGCATTGGGCGAGTCACTGCCTCCTCGATAAGCGAGCTTGTGGCGCGCTGGGCAAGCAGCTCCATACTTGAATTCCCATGTTCCATTCCCTTGTAGTGAATTCTACAAAAAATGTAACCAAAACTTCATAAATCGACTAGTTTAAGCATCTACTAGATAAAAGCTCAGAAGAAGTTAATTTCTATATTTTAATCACAAAAAGAAGCATTAAAAGAGAAAAAGAATAGATAATTGCTAAGTGATTTACATGGCACTTTACGTATGCTTAGCAATTATCAGTAACTATATTTTTTTTATTATCTTTTACAACTTCTTTATATTTTCAAAATTTAGTAACAAATCTAACTTATACATGGAGTTAATTTGTATAGGCAAAACCATATGCAGCAAGATGGAAAAAAAATGTAGGTTAAGCATTATGATATGTTGAAAGAGCTATTTGCAGCATGGTAACTGCAAAAGAAAGACTTAAACAATGGGAAAAGAGCACTATAGACCTGAATGATTGTTTTGAAGATTTAGAAACTCCTCAAGAAAATGATAGTGTGTTTGATGCACTAGAGTTTTTATCTCCTCATTGTGACTTTAGTTCACAAAGTGGACAGAACCAATCAACTGACACTTCTGCCTCAAAGGGTACAAAAAGAAAGAAAAATATGGTTAATTTGTTAATTTGTTTGAGGGTCAATATGAAAGAATGAATGAAAGAATTTTAAGTTTAGTTGAAGTTTTGAAGACTGGAAATTCTATTATTGATAAGTTGAACCAAGTTGTTGAACGACAAATAGATATTGCTGAAAAACAATTGACTTTGATGCAGTAAACTCAACCTCGACATTTTTTAGAATCTGAAGTGTGGGCTCTTTTGGAGGAACTGAATGTGCTAGATCCATTATGCATGAAGTTTATTACTATTTATGCGATAATGAGAGGGAGAAACAAAAGCTTTTTGGTGTACCTTCTGAAATGAAAGCTCAAGCTCTCATTCAAATTATGAGTGATGTTGGACTGATTAAGTAAGAGCAGAGAGTCTGCTATCTTTTTTTGTTGCAGTCTATCATGACTGCTTTTTTGGGTCTACATACTTATGGAATTGGAATTGGAAGCTTTTTTTGGCTTGTATACATTGAGGACATCACGTGCTAACTTTGTTTTGTGACCTAGTCTATCTTCATTTGCTTTTGGGGTATATGTGTGGCCAAAGGTTGAAGATTTGTACGATGTTATCACTGCAAAATTCAAGAGAAGTGTTTCTAATCGCTCTTAATAATTTAAGTCTTTTTCATAATTCTAATATGTGCCTTTAATATGGATATTTTAATCTCATATACATTATGCTGGCGGGTGACTTATTCTCTAAAATCAGTGTTGATGCTTATTGTTTATCTGCTAGAGATATCACAAGCAGTAGAAGTTATATTGATATTTTTTAAGTCCTAAATGAGACATTACAATTATATGTTCTTTGTTGGTTATGAACTTATGATTTTTTAATACAACACTATGTTTTAGGTTGATTTAAAGCCCTTGACAAAATATATTTTAATGATCTCTACAGGTATTGAATTGATGCACGTGCCTCTTGAAAGAATTAGAAGTTGATGGGTGATTTTGTTGCTAATGTTTGTGTAATTATAGAGGAACTAGGTCCATCCATTTCAAACAACACTTGATGCATTCACATGAGATAATATGTATATATACATGGTAGTTTGGTGTGACTCACTTATCAACTTAAGACTTTAATATTTATAAAAAAAAATTGTATTGGTCACTACAACTTGATTCTATTTATGATGGTCCTTTGTTTATGCAATATAAAAGAACATTGTAAAAAAAACACATTTGCTGATAGAAGAACAATTGCTAGCTCAGACATCTTGGAAGGATAACTTATATGATGGTAGGATAGTTTATGACATGTAATTAGGATGGCTACAAAATACAATCATGAAATTTGTATATTATTTATTTTTTGGCAATTAAAATTAGGTCTCACACTATTAATATTAGAATTGGTGCACACTGACATATTAGAATTTATGTAGAGAAGTTTAATAAAAATATATATAAAAATAGTAATTATATTTTATGTATCTTGAATATTATGTTAAACACTAGCTTAATTTTGTATGAATGTTGTGTAAATTATACGCTATTTTATATGTTTATCTTATTTGTATGAGTGTTTTTTATTTTAAAATTTTTCCATTTAAATAAAATTATGTTTTTATATAAATATTAAATTTTATGTTAATAAGAAATTAAAATTATTTTTTATGTTATTTTAACTTAATTCATGAAATAATTAATTTAGCATTTTATATAGCAAGTTTAGTTTTTGACACTTTCAAAATAATATTTGTTAACTCATTTTTTAAACTTTGCTGGTAAATAATTTTGTTTAAGGGTATTCATGTCATTTTATAAATTTATATTTTTCTTTCTTCTCAGTTTTTATACAATCAAACAAAGGAAAAAAAATTCATTTTTTCTTTCTTTTCATTTTCTCTTATAACAAACAATAAAAAAATCACCTCATTTTCTATTCTTTTTCTTTTCTATCTTTTTCTTTTCTTTTGTAAACCAAACAAAGGGTTAAAGTCATCGAATCAAGATTGGATGGCTTGTATTTTATCTCAGTAAATCAACCTTAAAACACATTTGAAATTTGAGTCACCCGATCTTCATCCCACAGTCATCTAGAATCTAGGTATCCCTGTAGCGTATTTGGATCCACATTCTTTGCAGTTGATTTTTCATACGTTCACATGACTAAGAACTGTTGGATGAAGATCAGACGGCTCATATTTTATCTTGGTAAATCAACCTTAAAACACATTTGAAATCTCAATCATCCGATTTTCATCCAGTGGTCACAACACAATGTTGATGGTGTCAATGTGTGCAAGATTGACTGCACCTAAAATCCAGTTCCAGGTTATTACTACCCCCAATTGATGTGATGAGGGTAGTTGGATAAATAGTCAATTGGATCATTTTGTGATTTAAAGCCATTAATTTGAGGTAGTTAAGTAGTTAAATCAATATAGCAATTAGTTAAAAGGGTCCCTTACATCTTTACTTCTTTCTAACCCCAAACAACTCTAGGAGTAGCGGTAAGTGTGAAATATTTTCCCCACTATCTCTATTTCTTAAGTTTTGCATGAATATTTGTAGCATTTGGGATTGTTACAGGGTATCTGCTGGGGGAAGATCTTTGCAGTCCTTGTACAAACAGCAACTCTGATAATTTTAACTGCTAGAACAAATTGGGATGCAGATGTAAAACATATGCAATGTTACAGAAATTGCTTGTTACATGTAAAGTTGTTAAACTATTTGATTTGAAAAAGCTCTTGCTCGCATCAAAAGGTCAGCAGAAGATGATCAGACCCTAGATCACTTGATTGTCAACGAATAATTATTATTTTTTATTTCAACAGACTAAAAATAGAAAAGCTGTTCTTGTTTTGAGTCACATGCCTATTACTTGCTCCATTTCTCCGCTTTGATTTTCAGTTCACATAATTCTGAGTATCAAACAACTTAACTAGTTTTCACTCCCAGCGCAAGTATGATTAACTTAGGCATTGTCCTCCTAACCGTTGATTAAGTAAATATGTCCATGTGTGTACAAGATGAGTTCAAATTGAAAATAAAAAATTCGCGACCTTTAATTATAAAAATAATTCCTCCACGGCGAATTAACAAACGTTTTCTAAGTTAATCAAGAGTTCCTTTCAAATAAAAAAAGTTACTTAAGAGCCCAAAATATCAATACTTAAACCACACGTATTAAAATAAGCAAAAGACATTAATTAAAATAAACTGGACATAAAAAATCAACAAAAAATGAATGAAAAAGTCAAACTTATAAAAACTACTTTCAAGGAAAAATAATAATAGATGTTAAGTTATTCAGAGTTCTGACAGGGTCAACTGTTAAAAGATGAAATCTATAAGAAGAGAAAAAACATAAATTGTTGCCACAATTTTATTATATGTAGACTGATAGAAGTGACAACGCCTTAGGTACGCAATATTCACATTATCAGTAACACTGACTACAGAAATGCAACACAAAATGTTATTTCACAAGTGGACACATACTCTTGAAGACTATTACCAAAACATTTGCTATAAATAGCCTATAGGTTGATAACAAAAGAACAAGCATAGATTCTGTTTCTGTCCCCTAGTTGTGACCCAAAGATGATTATGATTACAGACGAGATATCTGAAGCGGGATAGACAAGGAAGTCTCTTCTCCCATCACTGACTGGAATAAATCAACCTCTCCATATCGCTCGAGCACACGCATCCGGCAATCTTCGGCGGCCATCATTCCAGTGGAGAATGCCCCATGGACAGATCCTGGATAGCTCATACTCGTTGCTTCCCCTGCAAAGAACAAGTTATCTACTGGGACCCGTATCCTCTCATATAGTTCATGGGGTTTCCCAACTGCATCATAGCTATATGAACCTAGTGAATTTATATCTGATCCCCAACGAGACAATAGATACTGAATCTGCATAGTGGAAACATATTGGATGAGCATGAGCATATCAGCATCTCCATTAAGTATTGGATGAAAAATTAAGATTGCACAATTTTTAAAAATAAGGAGATCAAAATGGCAAAATTAAAAAATAAAAAAAATAAAAAATAAAAAAAAGATGGCCAAAATTGCAATAAGCCCAAATTATATTAGGGCCTACGTATTTTAGACAATGTTTTAGTGATGAAAGCATTCATTTTTCTTGCACGGCTAAAAGTGAAACTAATAAGAAGCAAAATTAGTATGGTTACCGGTGAAGAAGCATCTGGAAGAATCTTCTTGAGCTGCATGAAAGCAAAGTTGACAGCTGCTTCATCAGACATCTTTTCAACGTCTTTGGCAAGCTGCCCAGAAGGCATGTAAACCAGAACAGCATGACCTGCGGCCTTGTGGAGATTAAGGAAGTAGCTACATCCATAAGATGTATCTGCAACTACTCCCAAGAACTCCACATTAGGCCAAAACACATTTTCAAAGTGTAAAATGATTTTATTCTCAAGTCCAATCCCAAGATCAGCAATGGCAGCTTCCTTCCAGTCTGGAAGCTTTGGCTCAAACAATATTTTCTTTGCCTTGAGCACCCCAAGTGGGACAGCAATAACAGCAGCATCAGCAAAAAACGTTTTCCCATTTTCCACTGTTACCTTTACTCCATTATATCGCCTAACTACTTTTGTGACCCTGAAAAGGGGGCATTACCCAAGCCAGTAAATTTAACTAAACAAAATAGTACATAAAATTCTAAAATAATAGTTCAAAATAATATCTACCTGTGCCCCAAGAGAATATCAAGTCCCTTGGCTAGGGTATTTATAACAGGCAAGTAGCCACGGACCATAAGACCATGACCACCAGGGAGCAGCACCTCCTGTAAGTACACACCAGAAGAATGATATAATAATAAATTATAGAAGGAAAAGTAATTCAGAAGAAAGAAAGAAAAAAAGAGATTACGTCTTGGTTATGAAGTTTCTTCTAAGATGCTATAAATAGTATCAAAAAGTTATGTCTATCTGATTTTTTTTCAACAAACTTTATGGTAGGCTGATACAAAGTGCATAATAATTTTCAACCCTAAATCCCATAATGGTTAAACCATTTCACAATCATGCAATATGATGGTATATTCAGATGACAGAGGATTCCTACACACCCACCCCAGCCGCCTAACAAATAAGAACCACTAATTCTAGTGGAGGAAGAAAATTATAATGATTTTATTTTATTATTATGTTTGACTTTTGCTTCAAATCATAGGCAGCCGGGCATTCATTTGACTTTACATGATGCAATGTGCCTAAGTTTGATTTATTATATACAAAAGGTTTCAATCAGATACATACTCCTATATGTAGATCAGGAAACACATTTACATGGTTATCGATCATAGAAAGGCTGCATGTTGAAGACTCATGCACCTGGCTATGAGACGACTTTACAAATTATTTCTTTCAATATAGGAGCTACCTGTATGTAACACCAAACAGAATATATCATTCAGTGTGTAAATTGGGGTGGGTGGAAGGGTGGGGGAATTGGAAATTTGGAACTCAACCACTAATACTAGCAAAATATATTTTCAACTTGATTTGTTGAAATTACCTGGTCCCATCCTTTCAGTGAAATAGTATCAGAATCTGCAGCAAACCAGCCCTCCATTCTGCATAAATACCACTGAAGCACCTTATGCGCAAGCCCCTCCAACCTGAATTCATGTGTAAGTAATCAATAACTAGGTCTAAAAATGTAAAAGTTGTGTCAAACAAATTGATTTTTATGCCCATAATAACCTCAATTCCGGCTTCCTATCAAAAACAACGGAAAGACCACGAAGTACAGACATGTCTTCACTGGATTCTTGTCTTATTTTATCTGTCTGCATTTAGTTGTGAAGTGATCATTAAGCATTTCAACTATGAATAAACAGTTTATTAGGTATAGGAAAATTAATAAACAAATTACTTGCCTCCTGTAAAATTGTCTCAAATATTTCACCAACTTTTGTTACCAACTCTTGAGGAACTTGTTTCCCATCCATATCAAAAAGTGCATAGCTGCAAGAAGTTGATGAATTTCAAATTTTCAATCAAAAAGAACTAGAATATTGTAATTCCCAGAATGCAGGATGATTACCAAAATAATATTTGAAATGATCATGTACTTCGCAAGTATAGTAGAGTTAGCTAAATAGTAGAATATATATATATATATATATATATATATATATATATATACTGACCTTTCCAAATCATGGTCATAGAGTACGGAGTTATCCCCACTAGTACGGTAAAGGGGTAGACCTAGCCTCCCAATCACCGAAGCCAGCGGATTCTCATTGGAAACTCCATGCAACCTGAAAAGTTCGTAAGTTTTAGTACTACAAAAAAAAAAAAAAAAAAAAAAGACAAATTGAAGAAATTTCGCAATAAGCAAATAAAGAGAATAAGATTTACCATGATGCTCCCAGGTCAACAGGAAAACCAAATGAGTAATCAGTGTGAATTCGGCCACCAATTCTATCCCTTGACTCTAAGAGAACAACCTGACCAAAAATTAAAAACAAAGGAACCATTTAGTCCCTCAACTCTGGAAATGCATAATTGCATAATAATTGGATACGAACAACATGTAGGTTCAAGTTTCAAATAAGCAGCACGCAATACCACAATCCTTGAAAGTATTAAGTTATTTTGCCACTTCATGACTTGCTTATTTGCGCAAGCTCACATGAATTTCTGACAGGTTCATCAAAATAAAAATAAAACAGAAATTGTGACCGCGATTCATTTGCTGCTTTCATGCCTTTTTTAGAATCTTATTCACCCAAATATGAGTACAAAACCAGCCCAATTCTAAACTAACAGGTATCACCCAGGACACTTCCCAGAAATCCAGAACATTACAAGCTTCTATTCAACCAACCCACAAATAACCTATAAATTGACCCAAAAACAGGCGATAATCATAATCATTGATTAACCCACCATTTTTTTCAGTGAAATAATGCAATTTACTTCAAACTTTAGGCAATCTCTCTACAATCAGAATTAGAGTTTCATCTTGGTAATTCAAGTAATAAAGTTTGCTTTGAAGGTTAACAATTAACATAAAGTATTGCTTTTCAATAGAGTAACATTGAAGTATAACAAAAATTCATATAATTTCATATAATCAGATCAGTTACCTGAAACGAAGCATCATGGAGTGCACGAGCAGCAGCAATCCCAGCCATGCCACCACCAATGACAATAACAGATGGTGACCTTCCCTGCTGCTTGCCATCGTTTCCATAGCATAAAGCTACAATAAAAGGGGAAAAAGAAAGTAAATATCATCGGACACAGTAGAAAATATAACATCAAAAGCCACGTAACATAACTTGGGTGTACACAAGCACAACGCAACCCAATTTTCAATCATCCCTTCAATTTTTCTCTTAAGAAACCAGAGTGATCATGGCCTCATGGGTGTAAAATAATATATTATGTTATTCATAGAATATTACTTTTTCTCTTTACCTCTTTGCATCTATCTTATCTTACATGATACGCGTAAAGGTGTACATATATCACTCTTCTTTATCTAAAAGTATGGTAGGTAAATATCAAAATCATTTCAAAACGTCATAATATATAATATATAGTTTACAAACTACGAAATCAAATCTTCTAACTAAGATTTGGCATATACAAAACATTAACCTATAGTATAAAACAACTGTCCTTTCTCCTAACAAATTGTCGTGCACCATGTGAGTCTAAAACAATTAGATTATAAATCATAAGAAATTGAAAAAAAAATCATTGTACAACATAAAATTAAATAAAATTTAACAATAAAAAAAAGAATAAAACTTAAAAATGTTTTTTCTCTCATTTCTTTTCCCTCACTATGAAGGCGAGGTGTCCACTAATGTTTTCGTTTTTTTAATCTAAATCACATACATAAGAAAACTTTATTGAGTTGGCTTAAACTAGAAAAAGAGAAATTACTTTTTCCAAATATATTTTTTAAAACCTTTATTATAAACATATATTTAAGTATTAAATAAAAATAAAAATATCTAAAAACAGGTAAAGTCCACGTCCGGTAGACTAACACGTGCTGACACAGTGACAAACAAACCTATTCATTCATTTCAACGATAAAACCTAACTAACACAAAATAAAAAAATAAAAAACTTATTTTCATTTGTCCACACAACTACTTATTCAAATAATAATATCATAATATAAACTAGCTCGCACACACGCACCGACATTTGACAAAGCACAAAAATAATTTTAAATTTTAAAATATATAAAAAAAAAAAGAAACACGATCAAAAGCAAACCTCTAGTTAATTGGGGATTACTCTTAGTTCTCGACTCCATATTCGGAAATAAAATTCGAGATTACTATCGAAGGTAGAAGAGAGCGATTGAGGCGAAAAATGGAGGAAAAAAATCAACAGACACGTAACGAAGTGATTGAAGTTCAAGTTCGACGATGATGAATCCAGCTTCCCGAACCAGTTCATGCAGCTCGAACCACGGAATCGAACCGAATTACGCGACGAGTGAGAACGATTCTGCGGAATCGCGATCCTCGGGGGGAAAACGAGAAGGTTCTGGAGAATTCCAAAGTTCGTACAAAAGAAAGAGAGAAAATGAAAAAGAAAAATTTAGAGAGAGAAAGTGAATTCTAGAGAGAGAAGAAGGACAGTTGAGGTGTGATATCGGAAAGCAATATTCTGAGATTTATAGAGTTTGTTCGAAACGCTAGTCATTCGTCCCAGCCAAACTGCACCGTCAAGTTCACGCGCTTGAGAGGGTGTGAAGAGAACTTCCTATAAAAATTTGACACGTGGTTTTCGCTTTTTTTAGGGAGTAGGCGGAATAAAATTAATTTTAAATAAATTTGATATTTTAAAATTAGTTTTAACTAAAATTAATTTTAAATTAATATAATTTATATTTTAATATTTTATTATTATAAAATTAATTAAAAATAAATTTTAATATAATTTTTTATTTAACATAGAATTTACTTAAATTACTGCCGTCTAAAATTAATTTTAAACTTAAAATTAACTTTAAATTTTTCTTTACCGTATAGTAAAATATAAAAATATCCAAAATTAAATTAATTCTAAATTCAAAATCATTTTCCAAACACTAGGCAAGAACTTGTTATTATTATGTTCTGTTAGAGATATCGAGGAATAAAAATCAGATTAAGACATCAAAAGAAGATTTTTCTGTTATTATATGTAATAAATTGCATATATTTTTAATTAATTAATATAAGTAAATTAATTTTAATTAATATAACTAGTTTATCTTAATTTATTAAATTTTTACAATTAAACAAGTCCGACATTTTTTTTTATGGAACAAGTCCGAAATATATGCATCTTTAATGTATGCATCTTTAAAGTAATAATCTTTTATTAATTATTGGAGTCTTTTGTTAGATCGTGGAAAAGTACTTTATTTATTTATATTGTTACTTTTTTTATTTTTTTTTAAGAAATAATGATACTATATATATCAATAAGACATCAAAAGGATCTGCAACAGATTTTCTTAATAAGTTGTATCATATATCAATATCATTTAATAAATATATTTTATTCATTAAGCATTGTAAAAGTACTTTGTTTGTAATATATAATGTGGTTCAATATTTGTGCTTTCCGAGAGCATTGGTAACAATCTATATGTGCTAAAGTAAAATGTTGAAAAAAAGGATATCTCCACATGGCAATCCAATTTCTAAAGCAACTAATTATTTCTTAAAACAAATATCTTAAATTTGAAATTAATAATCTTATTGAAAATATAATTAATGATTATTTGACCATTTAAATCAATCCTTAATTATGACATTCGATGTTATTATTTTTGCAATTAATTCTTAACCCAATCCTATTTTGAATTAAGAATAACAATTTCAATTGAAATTAATTTAATACGAATAAAAAAATTTATCACGAAAAATAAAAACTGTCAAAATAAAAGTATTTAATAGGATATTATATATCATAAATAAATGATTGATTACCAACTATAATTTATTTTCTCATAAATAAATAAAAAGTTCTGACCATGGTAATTAGGGATTCATTGACTGTTTTAATTAATTTGGTTTTTATTCTCTTATAAATTTTACTTAATTAAAAATATAATATTTTTTTAATAATATCATCTTATATGTAATATGGAATAGAAAATAAATAATAATTTGACATCAATATAAGTATAAAACCGGCAATTTAAGCTATTCTTCAAATGATTTTTAAAACCTATTGAATGAATATAAATATATTTACTATGTCTATTTTTCAAAGGTAATTAAATATATACAATAAATATCAACAAGAAAACTAGTATGATTTAATATAAATATAAACAAAATTATCACTATATTTTTAGGATAATTAATTAAATGTAATTTAACGGCTTTAAAAAATCAACAACCGAAAAATAAATTGTTTATTTTAATATTTTTTTCTATAAATATTTTCAAATTTTCAAATTGCCATAATTTTAATCATGCTTTCAATTTTTAGTTTATTTTATAATTAAAAATAATACACATTCTTATTTAAAATATCTAATGTATAATAAGTCTAAATTTAGCATAAATTGATAGAAAATCTACTGATAAAAAAAGATAGAGAATCTTTTTAAATATATATTATTTGAATTGTTTGACCAAAACATTATTTAATTATAACCTTTATTTACTAAAATAAATATTGATCATGCATGAGTATTGAATATATGCATAAAGTAATATTGACTATTTGGACAAATTCTCACTAATTTACTATAA
Source organism: Glycine latifolia (assembly GCA_013407115.1). NCBI lineage: Eukaryota > Viridiplantae > Streptophyta > Magnoliopsida > Fabales > Fabaceae > Glycine > Glycine latifolia. Next base: position 13,059,341 of record CM023958.1, on the reverse strand, counting down.
TTTGTTAGAGCATTCATTCCTATAATTAAATATCCACCATATACTATGTAAGAAAATTGAATCTAAAAATTGAAAGAAATCAAATAAAAAATATTTAAAATATTTTTTTTCAAAACTTATATTCTGATTTTTAAATTAATTTTCTTATTTTATTTATGAGATTTAAAATTTGAAAGTATAAATTTTTTACAGTGTCCAAAAATTAGTGTTATTAAACTTTAAATAAAATACTCTGCACGTGTGATAACATGATTAGTGTAGAGGTATAAAAAGGAAGAAAAATATGTTTAATTTCACAAAACCTTAAGGATTATAAGTTTAGTTTACTCAACCTTTAATTGTTAATTTGACATGTAATTTGCTAAAATGAATGAAAGATATTACATAAGTATTTAGTAAATATTTTATATTTTATAATTATTTTCAAATATATATAAAATAAATAGTCATTCAAAGATTTTAATTTTCAAAGATTAAAAATTAATTTTAATTCATTAAATAATTAATTATAATTTGAACGTTAATTAAAAGGTTTGAGTGTTAAATAAAATATTTTTTGACTGAATGATCAATTAGTAATTCTTAACAAATTAAATTAAATTATAATTAATAGTCTGATGTGTATTAAAATCTGTTATTTGAAAAATTAATTAAAAAATCTAAAATACAATTATACAAGGGAAAAAGTACTTTGCAACAAATTGCACGATAATTTTTTTACAATAATTGTTAAAAAAATCTAGAAACTCTCATTTTTAGTTGATTGAAATATTGATTCACTATAATTATTTAAATTACTATCCTATTTAACACAACTATTTTTATTTGTCATTTATTATATTTTCAAAATTATAGTTTACTAGATATAAAATAACCTATCTATAATAGACAATTAAAATGTTATACTTTGAAATTCATGATTAAATAAATATATATTTCAAATATTTAAAAAATATTCAAAAACAATATTTACCCGTGCTCACCACAATCTAATTTTTTAATATATTATTTCAACATTGTTTTTGAAAGAAACTCTTGCGTTAAAAAAATATAATAGTCATTTTTTAAAATTGTGGTTGAAATTGTCATATCGAATTATTTTTAAAAATTGTGATTTAAAACTTTTGTGTGATTTTTATTATTATTACACCCACCAGGTTTTTTTAAAATAATATAGGACTGTCATTTGAACTTGCGATAAGTTTGATAATAATATTGGATTTTTAATTTTTGAAAAAATTTGTTGTATACTAAATTTGATATAGTGTAGTAAATGACGTTGTTTTTAGTGTTTAGCAATTTTAGTAATTTTTACCATTAAATACAATCATTACAATCTTTAAAATTTAAAAACCTAATTTCTATTTATGTGCGTACATTGTGTATTATTATTTAATACAAAGTTCATAGTGGAATGATATGGCTTTTTAAATTTTCTTTTAAAAATCTAAATATTGAACCAATGATTACAATTGCTATTTTATATAAATGTTTTCTACACTAGTTGCTTAATTTTATATAAATAATCAACTGACATTATTATCATAATAGAGTTGACACAGTTATTTATTATTAATTTATATTGGGTAACGTGATGTATAGGAAGACGAGGTGCATTTACTGCTTAGTGAGATGTGACACAGCTTTTGGCCTTTGGGCAAATGGACCATTGGAGGTCACATTATATATATTATATTATATAATATAATATTAGTAGGTAAAATAGTGTAGCACGGCCGATTTCCAGTAACTCAACAAATCTTATGATTTTAATCTAACGGTTCACGTTTCTTTCGCATCATACCAAACAAGTTTCACTAGCGTACCCTAGAATCCGTCCAATGGCAAGTGATTGACGTCTACAAGCAATCTACATGTTGCACCATCTGTGAACTATATTGTAGCTTGGCCTTAGCATGTTGAGTGCAAGAGAAATTTATGTGGCACATGAAACAATGTTTAATATAAAATATCTTTTTAGTAAAACTGAAAACTAATAAGTGATAATGTAATTGTAATATACTAAGCAAATCGGTGAGTGTATTAATTTTTTTGGTGAATGTAATTGTTATATCATGATGTGTCTTTATAATTTACAATATTATAATTATAATTTTTATAATATATACTAATATATTATAATTATAAGTGTTAAGTATAAACTATTAACCAATATATATTATATTGATTTATTGAGTTTCTCTCACCTCACAATCTCACACTACATCTCAGATCTAGCTTACTCTCATAAGTTCATAATAACAAATATCATGTCTTTTTCTCTTGCTTGAACCTCTCTTCTTCTTACTCGTTGATCATCATGTAAAGATGGACATGGCCGTATAGGTGCCACCAAAGGACGTACCAAGCTGGTAGGCATGCGAAGAGTGACGGGTCTCATGATGCAATAATTCTACTCATCTCTTTTTGGTTCAATATTTTTTTCTATTGTTTTTTTTTTCTACTGAACTCACTTATATGATTTGCTCGGTGACCCATTGGTGAAGATCCCTTAATGTTTACCCCCCTCAAATGCCCAAAAAATAGTATCAGAACCGATGATTTAACATGGTGACCATGTTGGATGAATAAGATGACAACAATGAATCCTAAGCATGAGGATCCCTTGTACCGAAAGTCTTCTTGGGGGTGAAGACCAGGTGACATGCCTCGTGGCCGTGAAGTAGTGGAGCGACGTTTCAAGTAAGTAGAACATGTTAGAAGTAATAATTAGGGGGTACATTAGACTCAGGTAAAAAAAACCTCAACCCGTAATGAGATGAGTAGAGAAGTGCATTGAGGTTTTCATGGAGTTTTTTCAGTATTTGGATCCTCTTTTGATCATTGCTTATCCAACCTTGAATTAGTGTTGACACGGTGTGTGGAAACCAATCTTGTGTTGAATTGGTAAAAATGTCATTTCATGGTTCAAGAAAGGATTATCTTAGGCCATAAGATCTCCTCAAGAGGGATTGAAGTGGATAAAGCCAAAATTGATGTCATCGAGAAGCTACCTCCTTCTATCAAAGTGAAAGGCGTCCAAAGCTTTCTTGGACATTTTGGGTTCTATTGTAGGTTCATCAAGGACTTTTCCAAGCTAGCCAAACCATTGACTAATTTGCTGAACAAGGATGTTGTGTTCAAGTTTAATGAGAAATGTTTGTTGGCTTTATGCACTATTAAAGAGAAGCTCATTTATGATCTTCTCATTGTTGCCCCAAATTAGAGTCAAGAGTTTAAACTTATGTATTATGCAAGTGATTATGTTGTGGGAGCAATGCTAGGACAGCGAAGAAATAAGGTATACCATTTCATATATTATGCTAGAAAAGTATAGAATGATGCATAATTGAATTATGCTACCACAAAAAAAAAAAAAAGAATTGCTAGCCATTGTCTATGCATTAGAGAAGTTCATATCATATTTGATTGGCTCCAAGGTCACCATCTTTACAGACCATGTTGTCATCAAATACCTCTTGATTAAAGCTAACTCCAAACCAAGGTTGATCAAATGGGAGCTTCTGCTCCAAGAGTTTGACATTGAGATCAAATGGGAGCATCACTTTTCTAGATTGGTGAATGAAGAAGTCACTCTTGAGGAGAAAGAGATTGTGATGAATTTCTAGATGAATCCTTGTTGTGTGTGAGTGAGAGACCTTGGTTTGCGAACATTGCCAATTTCAAAGCAGCTAGTGTCAGTCCTGATGATCTTAATTGGCACCAGAGGAAGAAGTATCAACTAGATGCTCATTATTATGTGTGGGATGACCCCTATCTATTTAAACTTGGAGGAGATAATTTGTTGAGGAGTTGTGTCATCAAAGAGGAGCCCAGAAGTATATTGTGGCATTTCCATAATTCACCCTATGGATGACACTAGAATGGAGACTTGACTACTATGCAAGTGCTATAGTCCAGATTCTTTTGGCCTTCTATCTTCAAGGATGTTCATGAGCATGTGAAACATTGTGATCAATGCCAAAGAACCAGAGGCATTTCCAGGAGGAATAAGATGTCCGTGCAGAATATTATTGAGGTGAATGTGTTTTATTGCCGGGGCTTTGATTTTGTAGGCCCCCTACCATCATCATACACTAATAAGTACATTCTGGTGGTTGTTGATTATGTCTCCAAATGGGTGGAATTTGTTGATACTCAGAAAGCTTATGTCAAATATGTTGTCAAGTTTCTCAAGAAAAACATCTTCTCCCTTTTTGGAGTCCCAAGAGTGCTCATCAGTAATGGTGGATCACATTTCTGCAATGCACAACTGCAAAAGGTTTTGGGGCATTACAATGTGAGACACAAAGTAGCTTCTCCATACCACCCCCAGACCAATGGCCAAGCTGAGGTGTCCAATAGGAAACTGAAGAAGATCCTTGAGAAGACAATTGCCTCTTTAAGAAAGAATTGGACTGCAAAATTGGAAGAATTAAAGCCACATAGCAACAAAGGTCTGGAATTTATAGTGTTTTGGTTCTATTTTTGTAGAGTTTTAACATAGCAACAAAGGTCTAGAATATGTTGAAGAATTAAAGCAGAGCGCTCAATACGCCAGTGCACGCTCAACTCGTGAAGCCAAGCTGGAAACCAACTATATCAAGCATGAGCACTAAGCGTGCGCTTGGAGGCTTAGCGCGTTGGCACTTAAGATAGTTGTACTATGTGTGCTCAACGCACACATGCAAGCTTAGCACAATCATTTTTCAAAAACATGATTGTGCAACATTTTGAATATTATAAAAAGATCGCACTGTGCTTTTGGAGGGAGCTGGTCAGAAAAAGGCACAAAATAGAGAAACACATCCACTTTGAAGCTCTTCTTCCATTTTCTTTCATTTCCAATGTTCCATTTTTGTTTTTGAGCCTCTCATGACTATGAGAGGCTAAATTACCCATTGTTGGGGGCTTGTATACCAAACACTCTTTGATGTAATGATATTTACTGTCCATTTAATGTTATTTCAATATCATTACTTCCTTTTTAAGCTTATTATCTTGTTTATGGTTTGATCATCCATTCACATGAATGTTATAGGGTATTAGTCATTGGGAAATGTTTTTACCCTAAGAACTTGAAGGAACTTCTAGGTAACCCATGTCTAGGGATAGAATGGTGTCATTTAACCTTGTTTATGCATCTTTATTCTTAACGCAAATTACTTGGTTTAACTCTTAAGGGATTAGGAGTGAAATTAGGTTGTTTAAGCTCTTTCACATGAGGAATCATGGTCAGAGTAGTTTAGTTTGTGAATGTAATAGTTGAAATAACTTTAAATGGTGAAAAATCATTAACATTGTGTCGAGAGTAATTTTGGTTGTTATGGTTGGAGTTTATATTTTTGCATTATCCCTATGAAAATATTTAGTTGTAGTCATTCATTCGCTTAAAGCTCAATATATACAAACTCTAAGTACAGTCAAAGCCTCTATGGATTAGACACTCGGTCTTACTGTTTTAATATTACTTTGAAAAATTGATACACTTGCCAAGGAGTTAACACGCTTGTACTCCAACAATATATCTTTTGGATCTACCACCAACTCCATTATACTCTCAACTGAACTGATCACTAAGTCGAACTGGCTTTGATACCAATTTGCTGTGCATCTAAAGGGGGTTAAACATAGGGAGATCTGCACCAATGAGCCATGAGCAACCACACAAGTGAATCTGATACAATACTTTAACCCAAAACCTTAAAGCTTGAGTTTATAGATCTTCTCCTCACTTATATGATGCTCAAATATATAAAAATAACTAAACTACATCTTCCATGAAAAAGGCTCTATGCTCCAACAATATGTGTCATCACCTATTTTTCTGAAAAGGAAGGAACTTAAAATGGTGAGACATAATGTCTCTGTAAATGCTCTAAGGACTTTATGGTTGGGTTAGACTCTTCTACCCGAACAATCCAAACATTTGTCTCTCATGGATTTATCCTTACTGGGTTTTTATTAGCTTATTCATTACTATGGTTAGTTCTACACCCATCAATCATGAAGATTTTCGTCTAACTCATCTCTTATACTCACACCACGCCATTGGTTCACCCTCACTAATATCTTAGGATTCATTTATTGACTAGTAAGTTACTTTCACATCTCTCCTCTTGTATTAACTCCCCTTTCCTTACTCGAGATCTACTCCCTAACACTCACCTTGCACCAATCCATTCTCAATAGCAAAATACATTCTACCATTTATACTTACATATATCTTTCTCCAAGTCCTTGACGTTAAAACCACAATCAATGACATTATCAATCACACCGACAATCTAAATATTCAATACATATCACAACTATAAATATAATCATTCACATACCATATAAGAACAACATAATACATACTTGGCATCCACATCATAAATCACACAAGTTAGACAAACTCACAATAATGCATGTATGTCATTCCATGTTCCCTTTTCTCTTTTTTATATGCATGTGGTACCAATAAAACAATTGCATAAAAAGCTCGAGAGGACATGCAGTAATGGACCCACATGATCCCATTACTAAACTCTCATTGAGACAAGACTACCAATGATGCGTCAAGGTTACCCAGTATAAGATACTTCAACCCATGGGATCAATATAAGGGTAATTTTTTTTCGTGATAATACACTCATCAAAAACACACAAATACATAAATAAATACATACACACACACACACATATATATATATATATATATATATAAATTTTAAATCATTATATATCATTCACATGCTAGATCATAATTCATTTTTTACATATACCTAAGTCTTGAATTACATGTCCAATCAAGAGAATCAAGGAACCAACTAAAAAAGAGTTGATAACAAAATACTACTCTCTCCAAAAGTAAATTAGGTTCGTTATCATCACCTACAAAAGGACTTCCCTCCAACATCACCTACTGCTACTCATCTGCTCCTATGAACGAAGGTTCGTTATCATCACAGGTATCAACCATACAGTACAAAATTGCAAGGGTAAGTTTACTATACAAGTTCAACAAACACCAGATGACAATGATTAGTAAGAAAACAATAATAATAACCATAATCATTCTCAGTAATCAATGAGTTCAACATACACTCAAAAAACTAGTCATCAACTTTTTCCACAATTCAAATCAATTATTCTCATAATAATGCATGCACTTGACTCAACTCTCAAATGCAATGTGGTACCATTCGTCAGGAAATAGCCTAAGCATGCCCACATGACACTTTTACTTAGGAAAATGATGTAGTAATTGGTCAAGGTCACCCTGTTGTGCACAAACAACTCCCCCCCCCATGGTGATTAGTTTGAGTCTCAAGGAAGTTCCAAACCGAGTGATATGCTCCTAAGTACCTGCATTTTTTTCTCAGGAAAACCACAGGTACTTACTGACCACCATTTATACTATTTTCATACAATTATAAAGTATGAAACATGGGCAACATCAATGTATTGACCGTAGATAATTAAAAATTCTAAGCAATCTCTTTCTCTCTCCAAGGATGCTTAAAATTTTTAAACCAATCCTATTCCCTCTTCAGGGACATCCAACAGGTCATTGCACCCCCATGTACATACACAACAAACATCCATCACAAAGACATCGTAAACATCAACATCATCTCTCATCAATGTCATCATCAACATTAACATCATCTCATATTAATATAATCATCAACATAATCTCATTTCAATATTATCAACATCACAAGCAATCACATTCCAAATATATACATATAACACATGCCTGATATTCATATTTCCCAAGTCTTCAAACAACATAAATCTCATATATTCACAATCCATAATGTCACGAAACTGATATTTAGGAAAATTCTAAATTAAAGAAGAGAACTATAATATACAAAATAAACTCATACCTATTTAAAATTTAATAAATAAGTAAATAAGAGAATAAATTATAAAATTTTGATAGAGTTTCCTCTGTAATTAAGACTTTTCCCCAAAACTTTAATCATTACAACAACAATATCATTCACAATTTCATTCATCAATAACAAATATATCGCATTCCATTAGTTTAAAACACAATTTTTCTTGAAAACCAGCACATAACAGGGACAGACATACATCCCCATAATTGGGTTCCCTAACCCCAACTATGGTATCAAAAGCTGTAAACAACCAATAAACTCCCATCACCTATTTATACTGATATGTTGTTAGCATATATAGTTTTTAGGCTAGTTTTATTTGGAAAATAGGAAAAATATAAGGAATAAATGATAGAATAAGTGTAAAAGTCATTAGTTTTATGTTTATTAGTGATTATATGCTATTTTGATGTTTAAGGTCAAGAAAAGCAAGAAAAGAAGCAAAAGAAAGAGCCAACTGGAGCTGGGATCTCGCGCTAACCACGCCATTGCCACGCTGATCGCGCCAGAAACACTGGAGTATTGCACTACTCACGCCAACTTTGCGCTGATCGCGCCGGAGATACTGGAGCTTGGCGCTACTCGCGCCAGACTCGCGCCAGTCGCGTGGGCGAATGCGGGATTTCTGAATTAGCTTAAAGATAACATAAAATTGATGGGCTTTTAGGGTTTTAGAGTTCAGATATCAATATAATACGAATAGGAAGTATGGGAGAGGACTGGACACTGGAAAAAAAATAGAGCAAGAAGGCAGAAATCAAGAAATCAAAGATTGAGAATCAAGAAGGAGCAAGAAGAACAAGTAGGAGGCAAGATTTTGTCTGGCTAATTCTTTGCAATTATGGTTTAGCCAAAAGCCAATGTGAACTCTGTGTTCTTGAATTGAGTTTAATAAAGTTTCTTATAATTGTTTTATTCTACTTTATTCTTCAATAATATATCTAATTAGACTTGATCACTATATTAGGTTACTTAGGGCTATAATTCACAATAGGAATATTGGGGTTTTAGTTTATGAACGCAGTAGAGTAACAGTTACGATATTACCTAGGGATAGGGATAAAGGGCTGCAGATTTATTATGCTAACTCCATGCTTAATCTAAAGGGGATTACTAAGGGATTAGGATTCTTAAATTAGGTTAAAGGGTTAAATGACCGAGGAATCAGGGTTTAACTATATTAGAAAAGCATACATCTGAATAATTATATTAAAT
>CM023958.1:13026289-13049152 GCA_013407115.1 Glycine latifolia | reverse complement strand
TGTGCTTCATTCAAAACCTTACTAGCATAATAGATAACATGCAGTAAGGTTTTGAATGAAGCACAAGTCAACTATGCAACAACTGAAAAAGAAATGCTAGCGATAGTTTATGCTTTAGATAAATTTAGGTCATATTTAATAGGTTCTAAAGTTATTCTTTACACTAACCATGCTGCTCTCAAGTATTTAATGAATAAACAGGATGCAAAACCAAGATTGTTGCATTGGATGCTGTTGTTTCAGGAATTTGACCTGGAGATTAAAGACAAAGTTGGAGTACAAAACAAAGTAGCTGATCATCTTTCAAGGATTCAGGAGAAGAAGTTACAAGATGGACCAGAAATAGTTATTAATGAGTATTTTCCTGATGAGAAAGTTATGATGGTAATTGATATGGGTCCTTGGTTTGCAGATATGACTAATTTTAAATCTGTAGGTGTTTTACCTGGAGGTCTTAATTGGCAGCAGAAGAAAAGATTCCTTCATGATGCAAAGAGGTATGTATGGGATAACCCTTTTCTTTATTTTAGATGTACTGATGGTGTTATCCGCAGATGTGTAGCTAGTCCAGAAGTGCCAAAGATTCTATGGCATTGTCATTCTTCAGATTATGGAGGACTGGACACTGGAAAAAAACATAGCAAGAAGGCAGAAATCAAGAAATCAAAGATTGAGAATCAAGAAGGAGCAAGAAGAACAAGTAGGAGGCAAGATTGAGGGGTTTATTACTCTGTATACCTTAACCTCTTCCTTTTCTCCTTTCTTCCCAGTGTATTAGGCCAGACATCATTATGTCTGGCTAATTCTTTGCAATTATGGTTTAGCCAAAAGCCAATGTGAACTCTGTGTTCTTGAATTGAGTTTAATAAAGTTTCTTATAATTGTTTTATTCTACTTTATTCTTCAATAATATATCTAATTAGACTTGATCACTCTATTAGGTTACTTAGGGCTATAATTCACAATAGGAATATTGGGGTTTTAGTTTCTGAACGCAGTAGAGTAACAGTTGCAATATTACCTAGGGATAGGGATAAAGGGCTGCAGATTTATTATGCTAACTCCATGCTTAATCTAAAGGGGATTACTAAGGGATTAGGATTCTTAAATTAGGTTAAAGGGTTAAATGACCGAGGAATCAGGGTTTAACTATATTAGAAAAGCATACATCTGAATAATTATATTAAATAGAGTTAAATTATCAATTCAATTACAAAGAGTAAACTGCGGTGATTGTGCTTTGCCATAATTATTCTTGAGTCTTGATCAATAATTAAATCATATTCTTTTTAATTTTCTTTTATTTACACAACTTAATTCCAAATAATAATCCAATTCTTTCAACAATTGCATTTCTTCTCCAATATTAAGAATCATAAAATTACAAGTGATATTAGTGCCTCAATCCTCGTGGAGACGATACTTTCTTATCACTTTATTACAAAATAAACTCATACCTATTTAAAATTTAATAAATAAGTAAATAGGAGAACAAATTATAAAATTTTGATAGAGTTTCCTCTGTAATTAAGACTTTTCCCCAAAACTTTAATCATTACAACAACAATATCATTCACAATTTCATTCATCAATAACAAATATATCGCATTCCATTAGTTTAAAACACAATTTTTCTTGAAAACTAGCATATAATAGGGACAAACATACATCCCCATAATTGGGTTCCCTAACCCCAACTATGGTATCAAAAGCTGTAAACAACCAATAAACTCCCATCACCTATTTATACCCCTCTGTTAGCTCCTAGTAGCATCGTTTTGAGATCTTTCAGGTTCATGTCCTTTGGTCCAAACACAAAGCACTATATACTAAATCGAAGATAATTCAGTATAGATTTCGAAGACAACGTTAATATTAACGCGTGGGATAAAATACCTATTCAAATTTAAAAGGGGCTAAAATGATATTTTTGGAGTCCACATCAAAGAGACGTTATTTTAAAATTTTGATCACACCAATGTGAACGGGGTTCAGCGAAGGTCACGAAGATGACATCAATTTTATAAAAAAGAAACTTTTACAGCGTCTCATTTTCAAAGGTCTTTCAAAGAAAGTGTAAAAAATTCAATAATGGTACCCAAATTACAAGACATACTAAGAGAGACTTAAACTAACTAGGAGAAAACAAGGAAATTGTGATTACCTCGAAGAAACCACGAAAAGAGGAATGGAGGCTCTATTCTCTACCGAATTCTCAAATTGATTTTTGAAGATTCTGCTCCGATTAAAGTGTTTCTCTTCATGCAATGGTCTGATAGCAACCAACGACGGTTCGTGACGGTCACCGATGGTCGTGGGTGGTGGAAGAGAAGTTAGGACTTTGGGTGAGGGTAGTGAGTGGTGAAAAATCGTGTTTTTCATGCCGATGGACGTATTTATAAGCTACAGATCTCGCTTAGCAAGCTCATCTTGCTAAGCGCAATTTTCTCTCTGTCTGGAATTGCGATTAGTTCATTGGTTGTGTTAAGTGGGGCATCAAACGTCGTGATTTTACAAATCCCAACTTTAAAAACATGAATAGGTAGGTTGTGAATCTACTTTTTAAATTTTAAGACAATCCAACAGTTAACGAGTTCGAGATCAGGGTTTTACCAAAACATGTTTTAGGTCAAACTATAAATCACATATTCCAAACATAGATCAAACAAACTTCACATAAACTAACATTCACACCAAGCAGTTGCACAAGGATAATTTACATAACACTTTAAATAATCTAAACTAATCAAATCATCAAATAACACAAGAAATACATCAAACATTTATTTTTAGTTATCGAAATTTCAGGGTGTTATAGGTCACACTTCAACTCATTCATGCCCTCCCAGTAAAGCTCGACTACATCCCCTGTCTTAAAAACATATGCACTTTTATAATGCATGTCTTAAACATTCATGCACAAGTGATTCCATTGAACCTCATCAAACATAGTGAGCCCATTCTCTCACACATGAGTTAGGTCACTCAAAGTCAAAATACCACTTAGGTTCATTCTTACCCCACATAGGCTAAGTCACTCGTCTCAATGACATCTAACTACAACTCATCATAATATGGTGGTCCCTAATCCACATAAACTTAGGTCACAAATAAATCTTTCCAAAACATTGTCATGACATCACTTGATTCACCTTGTATACACGTGAGCATCATAAACTATAATAAGGTTAAATTAGTTTTTTAGTCCTCTAATTTATTATTTTAGTTTGATTTAGTCCTCTAAATTATTTTCGGTTAATTTGGTCCTCTAATTTTTAAAAAGGGTTCAATTTAGTCCTTGTCCTCCATTTTGTCAAAATTGCTAATGGTGGAACGTGGCAGATGATGTGTCCTTCTCTTAAGTGGACACCAACTTAACAACGTTAGATGGGAATGGACGGCGAGGATCAAATTAACTAAATTCTTTTTAAAAATTCAAGAATCAAATTGAATTTAAAAAGAATTAGAGGACCAAATTGAAATAAAATGAACCAAAATGATAAATTAGAGAGGAAAAAAAGTACTAATTTAACCTTATAATAACATCATAATTACATACAAATAACAAATTCAATAATCATGATAATATCATAACTGAAATAAAGAGATTTAGTTTGGTTGATTTAGTAGGATGCGTAAATTAATATAAACTCAACTATATAAAAAAATGTACTATATAAAAAAAAATGTCCTATTTGTTGTTCACATGTATGTACTGTTTTATTCTATTAAAAGAAGTTGCAACAAAACTTATTTTATGGTTCATACCCCACGATAGTGAAATAATTCTACCTAAAACAAAATATTCATAATAGATATTTGAAGGAATCAAAAGTAAGCAAAAGTACAACGTTTAATGAAAAAAATAAAACAGAAGAGTAACAAAGAGATAATATGACGAAAAAAATTATCCAGTAAAAAAAAATATGAAAAAAATTACAAAAGCTATATATTACAGATTTTTCAAAAATAAAATCGAAAACTTAACACATTTAAATCTAAAATAATATAGATGCGTCAATGTTGTAATTAACATATACTACGGCCCCGTGTACATAATGAGCATGTGCAACGATAGGACTCTCTAGACATTAAACAATCTAGTGATCATTTTGAGCCTCAAGATGTTGAGTTAGAAGAAGATATTATTAGGAATAGACAATCAACCTCATGCATGCTGAGGGTTTAATTAGTGACTGTGACGCTAATAAAACTAAAAGAAAATCTCATAATAAAAATAACACACACCAAGGATTAATTCATTTGGTTAAGTACTAAACAGGTATGTAAGTATTGAAACTTATAAATTTCTTATATTGTTTTCAATTACTATAGATAGAAAAAATAAAAATAACACACAAGATTAAAATCTCAAAATATCTAAAACAACTTAAAAAACATATATAAATTAATATAAAATATAAATGAATATATCAATGTATTATTAATATAACTCAAATTATATAAATCATGTTAATAAAATAAAATTTACAACCCCATGCAATTAAATGAACATGTAAAACGATGGGACTCTAGATATTAAACAAATTAATGAATTTTTGATCAAGATGGTTAAGTCAGGAGTCAGAAGAAAATATATCCGGAGTAGACTGTAGACAACATCATTATGAGGGCTTAATATTGACGCTAATGAAACTTAAAAAAGATACTGCTTTCTTTATTTTTTTGTTCATTTAAGAAAATACACAAAGATTAAGGAACACAATAATATTTTTGTTTATATTAAAAAAATAACTTTGGCCTCTAATATAATTTCTTTCTTATTTATGGTAAGTGTGTAAAAATTTAAAAATTATGTAAAAATAAAGATATTTTTTTTGATAGGCAGAGTATTGCGGATAAAATTCTAATTAATGAAGCTTTCATGGTGGGGTAACTAGGGTGTGGGGTCTAAGAGGGAGGTGAGTATGTAAATAATAGTCAATGAAGGTTACAATGATCGATGTATAGATCTAGCTAGCTAGTGATGTGCTTGAATAAAAAGTACTCTATACGAATAGCTATGCTAGCTAGTAGTAATCAGACAAAACCTGATGAGTTTATCGCTGAATTAATGAAAAAAGTGGAGACATTAATACGAAAGTCACTTCTATCTATAAAGCTTATACGGCCTCCGTTTCCAAGTAAATATATTTTAAAATAATTATTATTTTAATTTTTAATATAATATTTTTTCTCAGTTATATTTTTTATAATATTAATTATAAAAAATTAATGACGATAAAATTAATTTCATAAAATTATCATTTATTTATTATATTATTATATGTGTAAAAAAACCTACAATAATAATTACAATGAGCAACATGGAAAAGGGGCAATCGCCCCCTACTGCAGATTTTTTTTAATAATACACAAATATAATATTTTTGCTCCCCGTAAATTCTCATTTTGACTTTTTTTACTGACATACAACACTCACTCTTTTACTTCTTGTGATGATAGATACATTACTTTTAGCTTTACAAAAAGCAATCTATATTAGCAAATATCAAATACTGTATTCTTTTATTTCAGTCAATTTATCTTCTCTCCGCATACAACACTCACTCTTTTACTTCTTGTACTGATATATACATTGATTTTAGGTTTACAAAATGTAATCTATATTATAGCAAATATCAAATATTGTATTCTTTTATTTCTGTTTCCAGTTTCTCTTTTTCTCTCCACATTACTTCCTTTTTCTACCTCCAAAGACACTAAAAGATAAAATAAGTTAAGCAACATCTTTTCTTTTAAACTTGTGTTTGTGCTGAGTCTCTTATTTATTTTTCTTTTTTTCAAATATTGCATCATATTATTTTTCTCATTAAGATTTAATTTTTTCCCTCATATTTTGTGTTAAAATTTTGCCCCCTTAACTATTTTTTCGAGTTCCATCCCTTAGACAAGACAGATGAAGTACTACGTATCAATGGATAAACAGAGAACTCACGAATCTCATGAAGTTAATTACCTCGAATATGTTTAAATTAGTTTATTTTGAGATCTTAATAGCCTAATTTGATTCTTGCATCTTTCAAGTTAGTAACCAGACATTTTTAATTGACGGGGTTTCAGGGAAACTTTGAAGAAACGTGTATATCATCAGTTCCTTAAAATAATATATTCCCAAACTTGTATATGTCAAGTCCTATAACCCAAAGAGAACGTGCATCTCACCTCCAAATGCATCCCACAAATGATCAGAATCAATAAAACATATGTTTTAATTATAAATAACACGAAAGATATTTATAATAATATAATGCTAATTGCAAAAAATATTGTCGCCTTCTAAAACTATATATAAATCAACCATAAAAGGGTGCCTTCAAAGCCGCATAGGCCGGCTTGGTATGTTTAGCAGGTTGCCACCTACCATGTTTCTTAATGAAAATAATCATAAAATCGGTTCAATTGAGATAGTAGATTAGTGGATTAGTGGTCTAACTGGTGAGTAAGTAATTGACCCAATTTGATCCAATCTATATTAAAAATTTTAAAATTATTTTATATATAAGTATATAATATTATTTGATTATAAAAATATACTCAAGAATTTAAAATAACAATTGAAGTATTAAAATTGATAATACAAGTAAAGTGTATTAATAATAAAAGAGAGTGTAAATAGTAATTAATTAAATTAAAACACAAGCCTAATTTTTAATAAAAAAATGAGCAAAAGGTCTACAGAAATTAAAAAAGAAGTACAAAAAGCAAATGGAGGCCCAAAGCTAAGACCTAATCCCAATAATATAGGTGTTGCGCTTGCTTTTCTTCCATTTCATTTGCTTTGTTGCACATTTGCTTCTTCTTCTCCTGTGCGGCTGCTGCTTCTTTTTCTCCTGTGTGGCTGCTGCACTTTCATTTTCATGTGTTGTGCACCTCTTCCTCTTCCTTTTCCTTTTGTCTTTCTGTTGTGTCTTCTTCACTTTCTCTTCCGGTTCAAATCCATACTTCCTCTTCTGCTTCCGCTTCTTCCTCCAGCTTCCTCTCTTCTATTTCTTTTCCTCTTCGATTCCGCTAAAGTGGCACAACCCAGTTCGGGTTTTGAAAACCGTCCGGTTTTGGTCGGTTTTGGCCGATTTTGGCTGAGTTTGACTGAGCTTGACCAAGTCAACTGCATGACCGATTTAATAGCATAACCAGATCGATTATACTACTGGTTCCTGGTCCAACAGGTCGGACCGTCCGATCCGATTTTAATAAATTTGAAAATAATGGACTTTTGTCCCAATATTTTTAACAGTTTGGGACATTGAAATTAAGCAAGCTAGTCCTTACTTCTCGTTGTTGTACGATGCTATTAATATTGGAGAAAAAGTCCAAAAAAAAGAAATGAAGAAAATATATGTTCAAATTCACGACTGATTATATATAAGAACTTGTCATATCACCTAGAAAAGTGTAACATATGATGAAAAAATTGGTAAGTGATCCTAACTCCATTAATTATCAAGTTATGTCTAACTCAATTAGTTGAATAAGATGTGTGAAATATTTTAATATTTATTCAATTTTTATGAATAAAAAAATCTATTTAAGAGTTGACTAATGTTTTGTCATATCAATTTAAATGGATAACTTGTGATATGAATTAATACACTTAAATTATATTAGGGGGGAATGGGTATCTAATAACTTAAAGAGTACCATATTAAACCCCCTTAAAACATCTTTCATTTTCTAACTTAACTCCACCTTCTCTTTTCTTAAACTTTTGCCGATGGCCTTATAATATATGGAGAAGCCATTTTGCTTCTCTAATCCTCCATTAAACCTTCACAAAATTAAGAGTTGCTATAGTATGTTTTCCGACCACTTCATTGGTCAACTCCAAGCTTACATTCATTTCATCCTCTTCATCAACACAAGGTTTTGTTGGTAAGATTGGAGATTTAGTCACCATTCTTGAAGGGAAAGACTCAAGACTCGAGCTTTATGGCACAATTTTATACATGCACCCAACTAGTGAAATTGTTCTATAATCTTCCAAACCTTGAGGATCATTAACTTTTGAAACCAATGGAATGACGAGTTGCTACCTCTAGGATATACACCATTGGAATGGTATTCACCTAGAAACCCCATGATATATCCTTTTAGGACTTCCTAAAAAACCTTAATGAATTTGAAGTTAAATCCATCTGGCCCCAGGCTCTTTGAGCTATCACACTCCCAAATTGCCCTCTTAACCTCCACTTCACACAACATAACATTATTTTTCATGCCAATCTTCTTGAACCCAACCCCTATCAAGGTTTGATCTATCATCATCAAACTCAAGGAACCTCCTTTGGAAAAATAGGTGTGCCTCCTCTTTGACTCTAGGTGAGTCATCCACCCATTAGTCATCAACAAAAGCACCCCTCAACATATTTTTCCTCCTCCTCAATTTACCACCAAATGATAATACTTCAAGTTACAATCTCCTTCTTTGATCCATTTAATTCTAGCTTTTTGCCTCAAAAGTGATTCATTGAAGATAGCCACTCTCTATGCTCCTATTGAAGACTTTTCCATTTTATAATTTCATACTCACTCAAAGGCATATCACTCCCCTCTTTTCCAACTCATTCATCTCATTTTCCACCTCCAATACCTCCTTTGGACATTCCCAAAATGCAATGAGTCCATTTTTCAATTTCAACTTCTCCTTTAGGATATAGCCTACCTATCCATGGAACATCATATTTGACCATGTGTCACACACCAAGCTAGCAAAGTTCACATCAAGGAACCAACAATCTAGGGCCCTAAAAGGTTTAAGACCCCAATCAATATTACCATTCCTTAATAGGATTGGACATTGGTTTGAGAAATTCCTCTCAAGGACAAATTGACTTCCCACCCCAACCCCATTACATTGTATGAAAGAACTCTCATTGGTAACCACAATGACTTCCCACACCATCATCTCTTCCAATGTCCACCATTTACTGTCGGTCTCTTGATTCAAGAACAACCAACTTATCAATAGCAACATCTTCTTTACGCCTAATCAATTTTGTTGTTCCTTACTTCTTCTCTCTCTTTTTGAACAATACATTGCAATTTTGGACACCCTAGAGATATTATTGTTGGTTTCTCCTGGTTTGCACCTCAAGTCTTTTTTTTGTGACAAAACATTATATGAGACACTAGGGATGTAATTTAATGGTCTCCTAGTTACACCTTCATGTGTGTCACTTTTACCAGATATCATTACATTATAGTTCTTCTGTGACTTCCCAACTCTGCCATCTCTTGGTAGTTGATGATGCATTTGTGAGTATTATTGTTCCATGCCCCCTACCTTTTAACTAGTGTGTTCTATTTTCTCCAATACCACACTATTCGAGACATGTGTATGAGTTTGTGTTGTACATGTTGTTTTCCTCTATTTTCCTTGTGACGTTGAGTATCAAATATATTTTGACTAACAATAATTCTTGCAACCAAGTTGGAGGTCGTTGCTATTTGGGTTGTTGACCTGGGCCTAAACACCTCATTCTTTTTGTTGGCACTTTGTTTTTGTTTTCTTTTTCATTGCCAAGTCTAGATTGGCCCATACTCTTTTCAATTTGGCTCACTTCCTTACTAGGTAGCCCACTAGTGTCGTTCCCAATAACGATTTGGTGAGGCAGGTTTGAATTCAAAAATTGTTCCTCATTTCCCCCTGTGTCGTTAGATGATGACTTACCTACTACCTCCCTCTTCGTCTTTCGTTTCATGTCACTTACATCCTTTTGTATCTAAGCAATGATATCTCCTAAGTCTACACCTTTTTCCCTTGTCCTTTCACTCACCTCCATCTCTACCATATTTTGACATTTATGTTTTTTTGTATCACTACATACAATACCAAGATTACATGTTGGGTAAAGACCCACAAACTTGTCTTTTCCCTCCACATTTACTGCTACTCCCCTCCAATGTATTTATGGCACCGCTACTACCACTACTAAGTACCAGACCTGTTAATCATTGAAGTTGCTCCCTGACATGTCATGCTAGAGCTTGACGTTACAAATAGGTTTTATCTCATAAAATGGATCTAAATAAAATCAAATATAAACAAAATTAACATAATATCTAGTCTAAATTCTCTTGTCCATATGTTTGTTATAATATTGTGTTTGTGAATGTAAGAGAAAAGAAACAAGGCATGAGAGAACAAAAGGATTAGAATGGAGAGTAATGTTCCTCATATTATTTTCTATCAAATGCATTTGTTTGAATGATGTTAGCATTTTTTAAGAACTTGAAAATCTATGAACAACTTATATGACTTATAGGAATATATCGTAGTTTACTCTTCAAAATATATCTTTTTGTTTTATTTTGGTTATTCTTTTAATTAAACCAACAATAGATAAATACATTTGAT
Source organism: Glycine latifolia (assembly GCA_013407115.1). Classification (NCBI taxonomy): domain Eukaryota; kingdom Viridiplantae; phylum Streptophyta; class Magnoliopsida; order Fabales; family Fabaceae; genus Glycine; species Glycine latifolia. Next base: position 13,038,774 of record CM023958.1, on the reverse strand, counting down.
AGAAAATCATTAGTAACAAATGATAAAAAAAAATTAGTAACTACATTTTATTTTATCTAGTATCAAGCTTGACTTATGTGTGGAAGAAATTGAATTCCACTTCACAATAACACCCTTCCCCCAAAAAAATCCAAAGTCAAATTGAGCACCATTAACCTAAAATACAAAAGTACAGGAAAAGAATAAATTGTATTCCATTAACACTCCCCTCCAAAGAAAAATCCAAAGTCAAATTGAACATCATTAACATAAAATAAAAAGCACATGGAAACCTACATTGTAATTTGTGTGGAAAAAAATGTACAGGAAAGGAAGAAATGGAATTCCATACCCCCCCCCTTCCCCCCACAAAAAAATAAATCTAAACTCAAAATTGAACACCATTAATATAAAATGAAAAAGATAAAGAAACTACTTTATAATTTGTGTGGAAAATGGTACAGGAAATTGGAATAAATGGAAGACATTATAAGAAGAACAAAAAGCAAGAGATACAAAATTGGTTGAGGAATGAGGGGCAAACTTTAGTTTGAAAGGATAGACATAACTACATTAAACCCGCTAGAATATTTGGACAAACAAGGAGAAATTTTCTTGTCCTAACTCAAAGTGAAACCCAAGACAAGCACACAAACTAATTAAATATATATAAAGATCCCTTAAAATGTATAAAGTATAATATAAAGCAAAAACAATCCTCCCAAGGAATGATATAGTGGAAAGGACAAATATTCTAGTAGCCTACAACTAAATATGCAGTGTTTGAATCACATTTACTTAGTAACCACATAAAAACCAAAATGAAGAGGGGGAAAACAAAATAACATAAAAGTGGCTATTGGCAATTACGAGGACGGTGCTTCAATGATGAACAAGGTGAAAAATCAACAAAACTCTTAATAGTGTCCAAGCAGGGAGAATAAAAAGGATTTTTTTTTTTATTTTCAAACTTCAATTTAAAAACAAAACCTATATGAATAAAAAAGGAATTGAAATAATTTTTAAAACCATTTCAAAATTGGTAAAATTATTTTTGAATAAAATAGATTTTACAAAATTAATTTTAAAGTGATATGATTTATGTTTAGATTTTTTTAATTAAAAAAACAATTCAATGTTAAAATTCAATATGAAAATTTTCATCCAACATATCATTAACCTAAAGTTGCTTCAATTTTGAATAAATTTTAGATATAAAATTAATTTGTCAATGTGAAACTAAATATGTAAATGTGATTCTAAAAAATCTAACATAATACAAAAACCAAACACACGTAAAAGGTAATTAGCATGAGACATGTGAATCTGGAAATGGATCTTTTAGGCTTAGCGATACAACTTATGGGCAATTACTTAACAAATCCCATTTTTACTTGGTGCTTCCCAAAATTTGTAAAGTTTCTACTATATCCTTTTCATCTCGCTCATTGTCTTCTTCTCTCCATCTTCCTCTTCACCATGGGTGGCACCATCACCGAACAAAACTTTTCCTATGAGAGCATCAACATTGGACTTAATAGAAGCGCAAAAGGAAGAAAGCATGTCTCAGCACACATAGTAAGAACATGTGACTCAGGGGTGCTCTAGGCAATGTCCTTGGTTTTGTAGAGAGTGGTGGAGGTTGACCATTGAATTAAGTCCGAGGAGCTTGGAGAGGTAGTGGTCAGGGTCGAGAACGATGTCGAAGTAGGAAGTGGTGTCTATTACGGATTGAGAAATCCATAGTACATTTTTATTATGAATTGCAATATGTAATACATAACAATGCATTACAAATTGAGCAATCTGTAATATAAATGTATTACGAATTTCTCAATCCATAATTATATAAAAGTAAGCAATCCACAATTATATAGAAGTTGTGTGGAGGAATGGTGGTTCGATGTGGCGTGGATGTTCTGGATCATAGCGATGTGTGTGGCGATGGTGGGTGGTTAGGTGGCGGCATGATGATGAGTATGTTACACAATGATGGTGGTGTTGGATTTTCTTGGGAGAGGAAGGGTAAAAATGAAATATTAGAAATTTTGGAGGTGCACCAAGAAAAAAGTGGAGGTACCTTAAGTAATTATCCAACTTCTGTGATGCTGAAAGTTGATAGACCTTTGTCAAACTAGAATAGGTGATGGACCACAACCTATTTCAGCTAGGGAGTTACTAGTTGCCCAACACAATTGCTAATGGCTCCTATCAAGTGGTTGAAATATTTTTTTTTCAAAAATGTCATTCGCATGAACACATTTTCTTTATACAATCGCGTACAAATTCCACAGTGTTTCCATTGTGGTACACGGGTGCAAATAAAATACAAAATGGAAACACGTTTTAGTTGTTGATTTTATTCATGGAAATGTGTTTCTGTTTTATATTTTGTACGCACACCTTGTACTACAAAGAAAATATATTTCCATTGTAGATTTTGTACACAATACGATGGAAATGTATTTCAGCTGTTGTAAAGGAATTTTCGTACAAAATGTAAACAAAAACACATTTCTGCGCACAAAATCAACAATGGAAACATATTTATGTGTACAAAATTTACAACAAAAACATGTTTCTGTTGTGGATTTTGTACTCACCCCCTGTGCTACAACGAAATCTACAATGGAAATGTATTTTCGTTGTTACATAGGAAGTTTGTAGAAAATGTAAAATGAAAACATGTTTTTGCATACAATATCAACAACAAAAACATGTTTTTAAAATTTGTAGGGGCTAATAGCAAAGGTTGTAGGAACCAATATTAACCTCATTGCGGATCTATTAACAATTAGGCCTTTGTGATTTGGACTAGTTTAGCATAAAGGAATTTTATGAATGTTTCTTGCTTTATGCAGTCTTCCTATTTTTTCTTATTGTGCCTTATTGCATTCTGGAAAGTCCAATCATCATCTAATAGATTTGACTTTCCAATATACAAAGATACAATTGGAAATAGTTGCAAGAAGTTTTAGCCGAATTCTATTTACCTGCTATGATGAGCAATATATTTTTGCCATCTTAATTGTGAAGCCATTGATACGATTCACCTTTTTTTTTTAGCTCTAAATAGATCAAACATGAACAGGATCTTAAAATTGTCACTGGACTTGCTCAATGCCAAAGGCGGAATTTAGGGGGGGGGGGGGGGGGGGCGGGGGGGGGCCCCCCCCCCCCTAAAAAATTTGAAATTTTAAAAAAAATATATATATATATATATATATATATATATATATAATATTTTAAAAAATTAATAATAAAAAATAAAATAAACACGAAAATGAAAGAAAAAAAAGAGGAAAGAAAAATATTAAAAAAAGGTGAAAGGGGAAAGAAAAAAAAATAAAGAAAATGTAGTAAAAAAAAGAAAAGAAAAAGAAAAAATAGTAAAACAAATAAAGGTAAAGAAAAAATATATAAAAAAGAGGAAAGAAAATGTAATAAAAATAAAAAGGGAAAGAGAGATAACAGAAAAAGAAAAAAAAGGAAAAGAAGATAATAAAATGGAAAGATATAATAATAAAAAGAGAAAGAATAAAGAGGAAGAGAAAGAAAGAACACTATAAAGGGGAGAGGTCTGGACAAAAACACACAGAGGAGAAAAAGGAAATACAAATCCCAAGAGAACAAAATGAGTCAAAAAAGTTGTGTCATTTGCTACAACAACCAGTGAAAGAGAGAGTTTCAGGTATCCCTCATTCATTTCTTTTTCCATTTTTTCCTCTTTCTTCTCCCCTTTCTGATTGTTACTCTTCTAAAATAAAATAAACTGCTATTTGCGCCCCTATTTTTCACATGCACCCCCTACCATGTTAGGTTGAGCCCATTTTTGTTAAATTTGAAATGGAATTAAAAAAAAACTATTGTTTACACTCCTTTTTTTTTATACACGCACCCTCACTATGTTTGGCCTAGCCTGTTTTTGTTAAAAATAAAAAAAAAACTACTATTTACAAATGGTTCTTTGTTTGTTTCTTTTATTCTGTTTCAACGAAATTGTTTTGAGTTTTAGCACAGATTCAATTATGGATGATTTTAACAATATGAAAACACGTAGAGTAAGAGTCAAGTGAAGTGATCTTAATTTCTGTAATAGAATTTTTTAAAATTTTTTTGTAAATTAGGTTTGTATTGTCTTTAAAGTACTTTTATTTGTGATTTAGTTTTTTTTTATGTTCGCCCCTTCTTAATAAAATTCTTGCATCTACCACTGCTCACTGCCTAGAATTTAGTCAAAGTACAGTAAGGAAAAAACCTACAAGCATATATCAATTCGGTTTTCTCAACTTAGAATAAATTAAGTCAACTTAATATTGTTATGTAATTTAATAGTAATGTTATATTCTCTTATAATTTTTTATTATAAATATTTCTACTATTATATAAAAAGAAAGAATTATATGAAAAAATGTATTTAATGTCTTAAAATTATAACACATATTCAATAATATCATAAAGAAAGTAAAAAGATTAGTAGAAAGATAATATCAAAAGATTTAGAATTATACATTTTAAAAGCAAAAGTAATGCTTGTTTAGATTATGAATGAAATAGAGAAGAAAGAAATAAAAGAAAAGAAATAGAAAAACTAGAAATAAAGAAGAAATAGAGTGGAAAAGATGAGTTGTCTAGATGGATAGAAATAAGAAGGAAAAAAGTGGAAAAAGTTTTCCACTTATTTGGATGAGTGAAAAAAAAATATTAAATGAAATAAATTATATATAAAACAAGTCTCACGGATCATGATTCAAAACCATGATAAATTGAGTTACGGCCGTTATTTGAGAAATTAATTTTCTCAAGGATGTATTCCTACATTATAGGTCCAAGAAAGGATTGTATGGTGAAAATAAGTTCTATGCGAGCAATGAATTGTTGATTCGGCACAAAGCCTTTCTTTTCACACCTCATTTTTCTTCTCATGCCTCTTTTTTTTTTTTAAAAAATTGAATATACCAAAATTACTCTACCATACTCTAAAACAAAATATCATTTCCTTTCCCTCCTCACTTCACCTAGCCCCTCATTCTGCACCCGCTTCCGATTTCTCTCCCTTTTTGCCAGTGTTTGTTGTCTTCGAAGAACATATTTTTTTTCCCTTTTGGAAGATCTAAAGAAAATAGCTTTCTTGGTGCAGTGGTTACATTACAGAAATTAGTTTTGTTATTGTAGTTTTTCATTATGAGAAATACATTTTTGCATATTTATATAATCGGAGTGTGAAGAGAAAAAAAAAAGAGTGTAACTGATCCCCTTAGGCACATGGGAATTACTATTGATTAGGAGCTAAAGGTAAGTATCACCAACTCACAAGCTTTCAACATATAACGGGGACTCGTGGGTTGAACATTGTTCTTTCGTGATGAGCCTTATGAAGGCAATTGCTTCTTGTACCTCGGAACTGCTTTCTACAGCCTAATTTGGAATATTTTACATTTTGGATTAGTCATTCCAGACAGACTAATACGTAATATAAAATTAGAATTAGGCTTTTTGAAAGATTAAAAAGGTGAAGGAAGCAAATTTGAAGGTGCAAGAAGCAATTTCCCCTTGTGAGAGAAGGAGAAATATATTGTGGATTAGTAAAAAAATATAAAAAATAAGGATTTACCATCTTTTTAATCCCTAAAGTTTTTAAAATTTCTTTTTTAATTATTTTTTTATCTGTTTTAAGTCTTTCAACTTTTTTTTTTCCATCCTAACTTTTAATCCTTTAAAAGAATTAAAAGTAAGAACGGAATAAAAATTAAAAGACTAAAAGTAAGAATGAAAAGAAAGTTTAAAAACTAAAAATACAAAAACATTTAGATACTAAAAATATAGTTTACCAAAAAATAATGTAAAAGTGTTTACCTATAGGACAAGAAAAAGAAGTTGAGCCAGGCCTAACAAATGGCTAGAAAAAAAAGGAAGAAGAAAAGAATAAATTCCTCTCTCTCTTTCTCTCTCTAGTGTTTTAGTTAAATATAGTCAGAGTGTTCTAAATTCTTTGATTGGTAATTTTGTTTGGTGGTCATCCTTTCTCTTGGGACATTATCATCTTATACTTTAAACATATGTGCTCCTCTAGAAGGGTTTCCCATGTTTCCCATGTTCTTCCAAAGTATATATGCCATTCTAGCATCTTAAATAATATCGGGTTCAATGTAAAGAATACAATTTCATGGAGTGATAATAAAAATTAGAATATGCAGAAAAGAATATGAATCTTATTTCAATTTTTTGCTATAACTAGAAGGTATTTAGGACTTTTTATTTAACATCTATCTAATCTCCTGTCATCGGCTGATCCATTTTGAAATAAAATGATATCTTTAATTGTAATTTCATATGTTAGTAAAATTTGAAATTTAAAAAATAATAAAATTCTAAAAGTTATTGTGTAGCTTGGTGAATTGGATATTATATATATAAAATGAAATTAAGATTAATTCTTAAAGAAAAATAAAATAATTATATATATTGCATCACTTAATATATTATTCAATTAAAAATTCTTATAAAGTAGGTCAAGTTTATAAAATTTCAAGCAAATCAAAACTTAATGTCTATTTTCATCACCTTTCTTTATAGATAATATATTTTTGGCTAAATGCCACTTTTAATCATTTATGTTGTAGTGTCTTTTCATTTTAGTCTTTTAAGTTTCAACAGTATCGTTTTGATTTTTTAGCAAAAACGTTAAATATGTTAACATAGTGTGACATGTTTTATTAATGCTAACTGGGATGATGATATGATATGTTACTTGAAATAGCATTGTTTCAAATGATGCTAGTTTGGTCCTTTAAGATTTTAAAATGGTTTCAATTCAATTCTCTATATTTTTAAATTATTTTATTTTGGTCATTTAAGTTTAGGAAAATTTTCATATTAATACTATCAATTCTATATACTTATACTCAATGTCTACTATTGGTAGCAAACGATCTTCTACCAAAACTTGCACATTACTTCAAAGTATTTCAAATTACTTTAGATAACTTCAAATTTAGGTACAATTGACCATAACACAGAATACTAAAAAACATAATACTAAACCAGTACATTCATAATCTAGGCAAAGCCACCTTAATTTGGATAATTAATTGCCAAATTACATTGGTACACTTGATACCACAACCTATTCTTGATTCCTAATACAATGCTAATCTACTACTTCAAATACATGATTATTATAAGGTAGAGGAAAGAAATTGTTAACTTGCAAAAATCCTTAATTTGCTGTAGGAGATGACTGAAGACGTTTAGCATTGGAGCTGTTGTCATGTTAGGGATAATTGGTAATATTGTGTTTATGTTGTTGAATTTACCCATGGTAGAAGGTTCATCAGTTCACATGTATTTGAAGTAGTAAATCAAAGGAGGAAAAAAACATGGTTATCAACTTATTATGTGGTAGAGGAGAAGATCATCTACTACTAGAAGTAAACATTGAGTATGTATATATGGAATTAACAATACTAATATGAAACTTTTCGCAACCTTAAATGACCAAAATAGAATCATTTAAAATCTTAAGGGATCGAATGAAATCATTTTAAAATTTTAACGGATCAAAATAACATTATTTGAAATGATGTTTTAATTAACATGTCATATTATCATCCCAATCAATATTAACAGACACATCAAACTTTTCTATTAATATATTTAATATATTTGATAAAAATGATCAAATTAAATCCTTCGAAAACATAAAGAATAAAATGAGACTTTTGAAACTTAAGCAACCAAAACGAAAATCACTAAAATATAAATGATCAAAAATGACATTTAGTCTTTTTTTTTAAAAACATAGGAAAATAATCATTACTATATATCGTACTAATACATGTCCAATTTATGTGAAATTTGATATACATGATTATAAAGATGATGTTAATTGATCTTGTAATTACATTGATGTAATTATACTAATTATCACACCATTAATTATTACAAAATTATATGATTCTTATTGATTACTTTATTGTGAGATTTGATTAAAATTAAAGGATAATAAGAAGATAATTAAATTGTTCATATTTTGGTATATTTTAAAAGTTTATACTACAAATGTTTATTCTACATGAGTAAGGTACCAAATAATTTTATGTTAATATACAATTTTGTAAAGATGTTTTATGTAAAAATAACAAAAAAATATCTTCCTTATTTGTTTTTTTAATTATAAATAGCACTACTCAATTACTATAAAACCTAAGTAATACATGAAATTTTAAAAAAGGACCATTTTTATTGATAACTTGTATTGAAATTTGATTAATTATGAAGACTATCTAATTAATAAGAATAGGGGCAGCCAAGAAGGAGGAAGCCAAATCAGATAGACACATTTTGCCCATGCCATCTTGGTTTGCTTGGGAACTTCTATCCTATGCCCATTTATTAAGGCTAGCTGCAGGGTCTGACATTTAAGTCTAAATAATGCCTATAGAAGATGATGGATCACTAAGAAAATCATTGTGAGGCTACAAGGGACTAGGAGGGACCTCAGGGTCCTAAACAGATCAGGCAATACTAGCCCCACCTGTTTTTTGTTTGGGTTTGAAATTATTTGCTACCTTTGGAGGGTTTTGTGATTGAGGGAAAACGAAATGAAGGTATAAAAAATGGCTGAGATTTCTTATTGTTAGGATATTTAGGCAAAGATATAAAATCTTGTGTTCCTCTTAATTGAGAGTTAAATTGAAGTCTAAAAATTGCTTTTTAATTTCTGTTTTCTTTAATCTCTGTGTTGAAGTAGACAATATTTTAGATTTTAAATAAATGAAGAGGAAACTTTTTCCTTAGAATTGTTTAAAGAGGGTAAAGCCTTACGGGAGATAACTTTTATAATAAAAAAATTGTATATAAAGAAAAATAAGGAGACAACTCATAAAAAAATGTGACAAATTTTATGGGATGCGAAATTTCCTTTTGTTTATCATTTAGCCTTTCGCATAGGCACGAGTCATATGTAGTGCCTTTGTCATAAAGAGACATACATTATTTACTAATATAATGTGCTAACAAGGCCGGCTTTTTTTTTTTTTTTTATCAAGAGGGGGCAATTTTTTTTTTTTCAAAAATTACTAAATGGGGGATGATTTTAAAAAATTACCCGATCAAGGGTAAGTGGTGGATGGCAAACACGCTTGAAATCGAACATTATTTTACGATTTCTGAAATTTTTGCTTTTTTTCTTCTTCAAATAAATGTCATGAACATTGCTACAACTTTTTCTCATTGTGAGTATTTTTTTAAAGAAGTCGAGATAGATTTACAACCTGCATGTGAATATGTTTTTTTATATATATTTTCCTAACCAAAGTTGTGAGCATTGTTACGTTTTGTTTGTTTTTTTTTATTAAAAAATTTACTATTTTTCTTACTATTTTTTATTGTAGAGTTGTTTGGTTATTTTATTTTATTTTTAACATTATGAATTATTATTTATTTTAAAATATTAATGTATTACGTTGTTTTCATTTTAACAAGTTATTTTATTAGTAAATAATTTCTTATGCTTAATATTAAAATCAATTTATTAAATAAAATTAATTAATTTTTATTTTTATAATACTTATTTTTAGAAAGAATTCATAATTTTTTTTACAAATATTAAACAAAAAATTTAAACTAAAACTTATGTCAAAATGAACGAAAAAAAAATAAGAAAGTAGAAAACACAAACGTACATGTGGTGGATAAAATCAGGATTTCTTTACAACTAGAAAACAAATTAATTTTTATTTTAAAAAAATCATGAGTTGATGCATCTTTTACGACTTCTAACATGAACAAATAAAAAAATAAGAAAAATAATAAGTTATAACAAGACTTTAGAAGTCATAATTCATCTTCGATTTCAATCATGAAATAGTATATGCCATTTATGACTTACTCTTGACTGAGTAATTTTTCAAAATGCACCTCCATTTGATAATTTCCAAAAAAAAAAAATTGCCCCCAATTGGTAAAGTCAGTTATCTAAAAAAACATGTTGTTTATTCAAATGGAACTCAAATATTTTTAGCAATCATTTGCAAATTTTAGGAAGAAAAAATATGAATGGGGAGGAAGACTCTATTAAAGTGGTTAATTAAATTTCTGACAAATATTAATCATTAATAAAATTGATGAATATTTAACATTAATATCACAATGACTCAAAAATTTATGTTAATAACACTTTCTAACAATTTTTTCAAAATTTGTTCGCCATAAACTGAAATTCATTGAAAAATCATATTTTGATGGATTATGCTTTTTATTTAATAAGTCTTTTTCCTAATATAAAAGTGAGATTCATCAAAATTTATAATTTTCAAACAAATTCAACCAATAATAAAGAGAATATTAGAAAGAGTGTTGCCGAGATCGCTCATCCATTTATTTTTCCTTCATATTATTGATTCTAATAATTAGGTGAAATAAAAACCCTAAAAAACAAACTCAAGTTTTGTTTATCTACAAAAAAATTTATTTTTTTATATTATATTAAACTTATGTGCAAGCTCAGAAGATGACATCAACACAACACAAGTAAACTAGATACCATATTTAATTCAAAATCTTAAAGGCAAAATTTTAAGATATAAAATATGTGCTCATACCACTTATATGATACTCAGCATATGTATTTTTGTCCAACGTAAAAATTAATATTCACTTATATTTTAAGATTTATATTGCATAATTTAATCATTTTATGTGGTATTAAATTATATTTTTCGCTTGTCAAGTGGTGTGACAAAAGTGATGTAATATGTTTTATCCTTTTGAAAAGTCATTAAAACTCAAATTGGTTTAATATTCAAAGATATTTTAAATTCGCATTCTGAATATAAAAAACAAAGAAGTTCCAAAAAAACGTCTAACAAATTATTTGATATATCACAATCTTATCTATTATGGATGCTACCAAAATTACATGTCTCCATTGTGATAAAATCGTTAATTTAATAGCAAGTCACTAGCTTTTGCCTTTTGTTGTGTACATATTGCACCTGTCTTCTTTTTTTTTTTGGGCAGAATATTACACCTATATATAAAGAAAGCAACCGTAAAGGATGCCTATAGTGAGCATTTAATTTTCTCTTAATAAAAAAAAAGTTAGCATTTTTAACGACAAATTTCCCCTTCAAATTAACTCATCAAAATTTACGATATCTTGTAAATCCTTTTTGCCATACTTCTAAAGTATTGCCATAGTTAGGAAGCCCAGATTCCTAAGAATTGTCTCAAATTTAATCTTTAGTCCTTCCTTCAAAACTGTAGCGTGCATAAATTGTATACAAGTTGGATGGTGAAGAGAGAAAGGAATGAGGAAAAGGTTGCGAATCTGATTTCTCCTGCTAACAAACATTAACATTCTAACAACTAACACTTGACAATAAAAAAAATCATTGCACACAACTTATCCAATGTACGGTAAATTAGTCCTTCGTAGACTAAGTTTTTTGTCATATAAATTTCCCTATTTAAAAATTTAAATAAGGGGGATTTATACCTAGCTATGAGTTTCAAAGTAAGTTTTGTTCGGTGAAAATCACTTAGGTTGGTTCTGCTATAAAGATTCGATTTAGATCTTGATATTGAATGATGTAGCTTGATGTTGAAGTTACATTTGCAAGCATTTTGATGACTATGTCAATATTTTTTGAAGAACTACTGTAATTAGGGCCTTCGAATTTCCGGTGGGACCTCAAAGTTATTTTCACAAGTTTTGGTCTTTTAGGTCAATTATGTGACTAATTTTCGGTGTGAGACTTTGTCACACTTAAAATTCTTCACCCCTTTCTAAGAGTATATTCTGCAACCAGTGGGAATCAAATTCAGGTCCTTCCCATAAACTCAACATATATCCATTAGATAAGCCTAAGTTAGTATTTGTGAGAGGAGAGTGATTGAGAACGATAATAGAATAGAATTCATGCCTAAGGTGTTTATTTATGGCAAAAGAACCCAAATAATACATTTTTAATATAAATTTACCGATTTTGGGCTGTTTTGAAACATATTACAAATCTGGGGCTGTTGGTCACGCCCAAACTGGGCAGGGTGGTCACGCCCAATCTAGGCGTGAGTGGTCACGCCCAATCTGGGCGTGTTCCACCCCAGGGTGACACGTGGCAGCCCAGTGAATGCGCGGTGTTTCCGTAAACTTCGGAAGGTCATAACTTTTGACTGGGAGGTCCGATTGAGGCGAAACTGGTGGCCACGCGATCGTTGTTCCGAGGAGAAGCCCCTAACAAGTTTTCGAAGGGGACTTAGTCCAAAATTTTTCCCAAAAAAGGCCTCTAAGTGCCTCAAAATAGCGATTCAACATTCGAACCTCCAAAAATTTGGTCATTTTTTTATTTTTGATTCAATCAATCAGTGAATTGCATGCTATTTTTTATTTTTTAGATTACTTCTCTTAATTTCAAGCGTTTTGACATAAAATACGCCTCCATCGGACATTCCTATCACAATTTAGGGTTTACAAAATGTAGGGTTTAGGGTTGACATAAATG
>CM023958.1:12971832-13011783 GCA_013407115.1 Glycine latifolia | reverse complement strand
TGAAACAAGTGGATGCTCTTGTCTGTGTATATATATTATCTTACTTTTTAACATTTCATTTGAGTTATTAAGTTTGCATATATAAAATAAGTCTTTTTAGTTTACGCTTTGAATTTCTCCTAAAAGTCCTACTCTACATTATTGAACCTAAAAATCACTGAATATCTGACACTAGCAGTGGCCTATGGATACAACTTGAAGTTATGACCTAACTAACAAAAACTTATGTCACCAACTAATACTAACATTAACCTTAAACCATTGTAACCTAGGTAATCACCTTACACAGGTTCTTAATTAATAATAAGCTAATTCACTAACTAAACAACTAACTATTTCTAATAAACCTAAGTCACTAACAACTTTCTATATCAATAATAATTATCTAACACAACAATATACATATTTCATATTATTTAAAAAACACATATTAGACCAAAGCAAAACTTACTTAACTGAACTGACAGAGCTTCGCTTCGCTGCAAAAAAAACCTCACATCCACACTCGAACCTAGAGAGAAAGCCTCCTAACTCAAACTAGATAGACAGAAAGCTTGCACAGATGAACAAAAATGGCTGAATGCTCGAATTTATGCAGGGGCTGAGTCACGTCCATATAGGACGTGTATGGGGCTAGGTCACGTCCAAATGGGACATGTTTGGGCACTAGTCACGTCCATATAGGACGTGTTTAAGTCACGTGAAGCCTGGACGTGTTTAATCACGTCCATATACGACGTGAATGACTGCCATACATCCGTATATAGTTTTAAAATAACAATATTTGCGTAATTATTTTTTAAAATTACAATATATTAATTTTTTTCCCTTCAAAATACCCATGAATAATTTTAAATAAATAAATTTTGTGAACTCCAAACAGAATTATCTAAAAATTACTCTCTAAAATTTAAACTCAAATAAAAATCCACTAAAATATAAGTCCAAATAAAATTATACTTGAAAACATAAGTAAAAATATAAAATATTTATAAAGAATATTTGTGTATTTAAGCTTAATAATAAAATTAAACAATATTTTAATATTTTAATATTAATGGGTAACACATGACCACAAGTACATGTATATATTTGTCCATGTGTTGATTAACAAACATGTAATGAAAATATATGTAAGTAGTGTACTCATTACTTACGAATACTTGTTAAAAATATTCATTTATTATCTAGAGCGAGTTTTATCCGCAAATATATGTGAATATGAATTTCATTATCATTGGTAGTTGTGTATATTATTTTTAACTAAATATGAAATAATTTACTATATATTTATTTTTCATAATATTTTTAATTAAATGATAAAATATATTTTCTAAATTTTGTAATTAAATGGTTTGTTATAAATAAAAACATTAACAAATATTATATATCCAATTGATAATTATATTACTCAATTGATATTTTAATTTATTACAATAACAATTTTTAAAAGTTATGAAAATTCAGAATTTAACATATATATTTAATTAGAATAAATATTAAATATATGTTCCTATCAAATTTTTTATACATAATTTTTGTTGGAATATAAATAAAACTAAAAAATAGATGCAGAAGATATACACAGACAGAGAAATCACATGTAGAATAAATGTAATGATAAAAAAGATTATTTATTTAATTAAGGTTCAATTATTAAAATGATAGTTAATGTAATTTATTATAATAAATTTTGACTGTAAAAAAAGTATAATAAATTTTGAAATTAAACATATTCAATGCATCAATTGAATATCAATTCAAACACCAATTTATTAGTATTGATTTTTTTTTCCATATATACAATACATTTTTCATATAACATAGAAAATATTGCAAAAGTACTAATAGTTCTTTTATATATATATTTTTCATATAACTTGTGACATTTATACAAATTTTGTACGTAATGTATTTTTTCATATATATATATATATATATATATATATATATATCAATTTGTAAAATACAAATTGATCAAACTAATTTATGTATTAATATTTGATTGATAATTACTCCCTCCATTTCAGAATATATGACATTCAAGGTTTTTGCACACCTAGCCTTGAAAAAAAAGTATTTAATATAACATTGATTTTGTAAAATTACATATATTATTGAACAAGTTTTTTTAAAACACCATATATTTCGGAACGGAGAGAATAACTTATTAGTAAATAATTTATTAACATCAATCTATTGATTAATTAATTTATTAACAAGAATTTATCATATTAATGTTAATTGATTGCATTTATTTGTTAATTATATTTGTTTGAATTAAAAATAAAATAACCTCATTTAATATATTTTGGAGGGAATAAATATGAAATTGTCCCATGATATTATTTCATAGAACAAAATCTTCTTTTATATATATTAGGTTTATACATACTTTCTTATCCTTATTTCTTATTACCATATATTACATGCACATACCTTCTCCTAAAATGCATTTCTTTTGTCAATTAACATTGTTAGTGTGTTTGTGAAAGATCGAAATGATCCTTCATAATTTTTAAATTCCTCATTTTGTTGTTTTCTCACATGTTCTCTGGAACTCCCAAATTAGAAACCCATAAAATGACATAGCATTATGAATTTGGAAAATAATAAACAACAACAACAACAACACCCAACATCATAGAATAACACCCAACAACTACAATAGAAACCTTTAACCCATAAAACCACTAAATAGGTATAGAAAGGAAACAAAAAAAAAATGCACCTACTATGAGACAATCTATGAATTGTGTCAAAATGTGAAACCTTTAGTACAAAATCAAATGAAATCCACGACCCACTATCAATATCTCACAAACGATTGAAGAAATAGCACAAGGGTATGAAGAAATCGATTTGACCAACAGAATCAAACAAAAACCAATAAAGGCATGAAGAACCCCTAAAAATGTATGATTTAAATTGTTGGTGGGGGGAAGACATGGGTGCTTTTGTCATAAAAAATATCTTAAAGGACCATGTGACTAATACATGACTTACTACTAGAAAAAACATTTTCCACATCAATTCTGTAGCACATTTTATGGCGATTCGGAAATAGTCTTTGAAGTCGCCGTCTTGATAAGTTAACATTTTCCATGACGATTTTTAAACCATTTTTGAATCTTAATTTTTACGTTGGTTCTCTTCAAAACCGTCTTAAAATGTGTTATTTTTTCAAAATCAAATTGTGTTAATTGATAAACTATCATTGAGGTAAAGTGAAAAATTAGTTATCAACTTATACTAAAATTAATTATTCTCTTCAAAACCGTCTTAGAATGTGTTACTTTTTCAAAATCAAATTTTGTTAATTGATAAACTATCATTAAGGTAAAGTGAAAAATTAGTTACCAACTTATACTAAAATTAATTACTAGTACCTACAATCATAACCGATTATAGGATACTAAAGTTTACAACCAGACAGATATATTTATAGAAAGGAATTTAATAATATAATTCATGTATTTATAATAAAATTGTATTGGAAGTTATACATACCTCTTGTATATGTCAATTATGGATTTATCCAATTTTGGAACGGTTTGATTTTCTGCACGCAAAAATATCACAAACACAAGAGTGAGATATAAAACTCCCAACCAGGTTGAACAACATGCTAAAAACACTCAAAACCCCAAAATTAAAAATAACGAAACCAAGAGGAAAATAAAACAGTCAAATATTGCTTGAAGCAATGGGAGCATCTTTTTATTTTATTATTCCTTGGACAATGGGGTTTGCAAGTGTTTTATGCTCCGTCGATATGAATGCTCCATTAGTCTCTCATCCTCGTCATTAATTTCCTCGTGAATTTCAAAGAATGAACACAGAATAACAAAGATCACTATCACACTAATAATAATAATAATAATAATAATAATAATAATAATAATAGATAAGTGATTAAAGTGATCCAATTTTTGATTACTAAAGGAACTGAATCAAGATCCATATTGCATAGCAGTTTTCTAGAAGTTCAATTTGAATTTTCACATAAACACAATATGAGTAGAACATTAATTAATTACTGCTATATTTTGGTTTTACATATAAGATCAATATTTAATCAGAGGCAAACTAAAGTTCATATATGAAATTTTTAATGTCATTGTTTCTTCTAATAATTTTATTTTTGTGATTAATACTAGTGATTTTATACTACTCCAGAGAACTAGCTTGTAAGAGCACCTAAGGCTAACCAATCAAACGAGCTTTCTACAACTCACTCCTACTTAATAATAATTAATAGTATACGAGAATCCTTTTAATATCTATTTTGTATTCTTTAAAAATTTAAATTGTTAACTGGAATTGGACATAACTGATTGATCACGTTATATTGAAAAGAAGCGTTGGAATATAGTTAAGAAAATAATTTAAAAAATGTAAAGTCTTTTCCAGGGGTAGAGTTAGAGGATTTTCTTGGAAGAGATCAATGTAAAAGTTAATATATTAAATTTAATTATATAACAGAAAATAAGAGAAAAGGATGCACCATTTGTAGAATCCTCTTAGGTGCTCATTGAGAATCCTAGAAAACTCAATCTGGAACACTCCTCCATCACTCAGAGTTTCATCAAACAACAAAACTAGCATCTCATCATCATTATCCACAACAACATCACATGGAGTGTATTATTGAAGAAATTAAGCCCAGAACAGAATCACTCTACAGCTGCAAGGAAACAAATAGTAAGCTATAGAAACACAGTATTTATCTCCTAAAATAAGATCATATTATTTTGTCTAACGGATAATAAAGTTGAAAACTTCCTTTGAGAAATTAGCCAGAATAAGTTAGGATAGAGTAGGATAACTTGTAGTCACCGTAGGGAGGGTGTGACCATCAACTACCAATATTTAGAATCACAGAACAAGCCATGTAGTTGTAGCAATTCTAGACAGAATGCTTGTGTCTACATTTAACAGCGAAAATTTTAAAGAAATCCTTGATGTTTTTTTAATTTTAAGTAGAAGAAATTACCATTTTAAAAAAATTATCTGATATGCATTAATTGAACTCACTCTGTGCATGATGTTTCACAAAGCCAGGTGCAAGCCATTAGTTATGGTTGTGACTTGTGATTAAATTTGGCCCTTTTTTTAAAAAGCAAATTTGGCCTGATTGGCCATATATTCCATCATCCTGAAAAATACGAAGTTGCTATTTACAAAAGGCACCAATCATTAAATAATAGATAATTCAGTCATTTTGAAGAAATTTTATGCATATTGGCATGACAAGTTTGACCACAGAATTTTCTTATCACCAAATACCAATCAATGTCACTATTCAATGCCAATACAAAAGACACAACTAAATAGTTTCAAAAGAATACATGCATTGCATAAAACAACCGCATACCTTAGTGTAGTTGTGAACATGTGTCAAACTTTCTGGAATATTACAATAAGTGACTCAGTGCTACCACAAGATGATACAGTTTGTTAGAGTTAGGGGAAGCTTAAGAGGATCAAGAAGGTAAGTCTCAAAGGCTACAAAGTATTTAGGTTTTTCTATAAGTTAAATCAATTTGATTGGTAGTTGTAATTTGTGTATGAGAGGAAACTTCCTATGATCCATTGCATAAAGCTCATACATGGTTTTACATTCATGTTTTCATAAAAGCATAAGTTTTGTGAAAAAAAAAATTCTAAAACAAAGATTTTTCATGATTGCATAAAAACCAAAATGTTCAATGTTTAAGTTCTTAGAAAAATAAGTTTTATTTGCTTTAATCGATTACTAGCTAATGGTTATGTATTACTTAAACTTTCAAGAACAATCTAATCGATTACAAGAATATGGTAATCAATTACACTTCACAAAGTCACATAAAAGTATTCATGTGATAATCGATTACGATATTATTGCTTTAATTGATTACTTGACGCGTATTTGAAACTAATAATGGCTGTGATAATCGATTACATTACGAATTAATCGATTACATTGCTCATAAATCTTTTCCAAAAATTTCAAGAACACTTTAATCGATTAAACGTGTTAACAATCAATTACATAAGTGAATTTAATCGAATACATTAGTGAATTAATCAATTATTGACAGTTACAAACAGTTTTCTATAAATAGCTGTTGAGTGTTTTGAAAAAGTACAACGAAATATCAAAGTATTTTCACTAGCTTTCTGAAGCAAGAAAATATTTAAAGTGCTAAACTCTTTTAAGTCCCACAAATCCTCAAGCTTCAAGATTTCAAAAGAGGATTTCTTCTTGGGTAAGCTTTCAAAAGAAGTTTTGGAAAGAAAGTTTTGAAGTAGCTTCTTCCACCTTTTAATTCAAGTCTGGTAATCATTTGCATACGTCATTACTAAATCATCATGTGGTTTCTTTCTTTACAACTTTGTTGTGAATTCTTGAGTTTCTTTTTGTGTATTAATAACATAGGTTTTCTTAAGACTTTTCTAGGATAGGTGGTCTTAGGGGTAAGAATAGAGATAGGTATTCTCTATGTCTTGATCACAGAGATTCTAAGTGAGTTAGAGATCTCGTTCTTGATCTAGGTGTGATTAAGAGTGGTTGTAAAAAGCTTGTAAGAATAATTTGTTATTAGTGGAACTCTAACCTTTTTTGTTACAAGAACTAGATGTAGCTTTTCAAAGTTGAAAAGTGAACCAATATAAATCCTTGTATTGACTACTTCTTTCTAATCTTTTCTTGCTGTTATAATTTGTCATTCATTGGTGCAATATTTCTTATTCAACAGCAAAAGTTTTTATTACATTCTTTGAGCAGTGGGTGTTGATTGGTTGGAGTTTTCTTGGACTGTTTGTGACACGATCTTAATTACTCTAATTGTTTAAATAATTTTTAATTGTTCAAGATCAATCAATTCACCCCCCCTCTTGGTTCTTGTGTGTCATTCATACTGTTTTCATAATTTTGGTGTCAAACTCAAATCAACAACATTGACTTTCTAGTAATCTAGATACTAATACGGTTTTTTTTTGGGACAGTCGGTGCGTCCTAAAAAACTATTTTTTTAGTTGTGACTATTCTAAGTTTATGGAATTAATACCATTATTGAAGAAGGAATATTAGTGTAAATAAAATTAATCTCAAAATAATAAGTGTTTGTGTAGAGGTCAAATACGGAGAAGATACAAATATAATATGTTTAAACTTGATAAAATATTTGTGTATTTTGTTCTTATCTATTTTGTTTATGTGAAAATTATCCTTAAGCAAATCATTATAGCTATTCTATACTTATAGAAGATAGATGATGATAAGATAATTAAGAGTTTAATGTTGTCCAAAATTATTTACTTCAACAAAGCTGGGGTATTCTAAATCCGTACGTAACTTGTACTTTGACGTTTGAAGAATTTAAACAACATATCTGTTTCCGAATATTTTATACATATAAGTAAAATTATAGTAGGATATGGCTTTTCATTTATTTATTTTTTCTAAACGTTGCTCATGTCCTTTGGTTGATATTTAAATACTAATATTCTCATATACTGTAATTTATTTATATAAGAGATTAATCTCTTCCAATAAATATTTCATACAAACAATTCTAAAAATCAAACATTGACCATATGTTTAAGGAATATACTTATTTACCAACTATACTACACTATATATTATAAAAGTTAATAAAAAATATAGTGCCATACATGTCAATTTGTTATTAGATAATAATATATAAATCTTTCATATATATTTTAGTACTTACACTGCTACACTATTTACCCATAAAAGAATTTTTCATTTTACAACTTTATCTAGAAATAAAGAAGCATAGATAAGTTGACTATGTTGAGTTTTGAGTCATTTGTAGAAGTCATTCGTTCTGATTGATTTAACAATTAAAACATCATTAGGGAGAAAGCATGCCAATGATGAAGTGAAATCTTCCGATTCTTACATTTTTATATAATGGAGTTGGTTAATTTAGCCATGTGGGGCAGGAAGATTCCAGTTATTGATTCGATATTGATCATAGAGACCATAAAGTGATATTTTTTTATTCAGTTTGTGGATATAAAATAAGCTCAACATAATCTTTTCACCCCCTATAAAAAAAATTATATGCAACTTTGTTGTGAGGGTTGATATCAGTCCTTTTCTAAGTTGCCACTTCAAGAAAGAGATGGGTGTGGGGTAAATAGAGAGAAGAAAAAAAGTAGTCTATAGACAACCAATTTGGATGGCTTATATTAATTATATCTATCTCATATTGTTTAGATATTCACCTATGGGACCATCACCATCTTTATTGGTATTCTCCTTGTTCTTGTTTCACACAACTTGCTTTACCATGAAAAAATATACCATAATATCATTCGGAAGTTGACAATGTTTGAGAAAAGAAAAATAGAAATTTAGGTTGTTTTCATGGTATAAATGATCAGAACTAGTGCATATGGCATCAATTTGTGATAATTGACGGGGAGAATATGGAAAGAATCACGATGGTGGTGTGACTTGATAGCATTTTGCAGTTCAAGTACAAACATGGAAAGTCCCCACACACCCCCCTAATGCAAAGGAACAAAAGAAAAACACTGGGAATTCGTGTTCTAAAAGCAACTTAAACCAATGGTTGTTTGTTTCAAGAACTGAAGATAAGAATGTCATATCACTAACTCAAGCTGTGGAAGAAAGCATGTGCTTTTAAAGTGTAGGATAAGAATGAAAGTTAACACTATTTCAAGATATATCTAATTTCCCCACCTTGAAACTTTTTTCTTTCACCAAAAGTTACTCTTTAATGCCTTTTGCCTTCTTTTTTTTAATCTTACTTTTTAATTGGGCAGATTTTATTTTAAGAGAATACTTTGTTAATATAAGAGGAATATTATTAACACATTCCTATAATACTCTTTTTTAACGCTATTTACTATTGATTGGAGTTCATATGAAAATTATTCCTATTTCAAAACAAGTGATGTTGAAACACATACAGACACAATCATATATAATGACATTTTAGGTTTTCAATGAAGTACTAAATATTTTATTCAATGAAAAATCTAACTCTGGATAGTTGTTCAAGGTTCTAAATTCCAACTTTGTTGTCATCATTGTAAAAAAAACAAAAAATAAAAACTGAGATACAGAATAAATAATAAAGATAATTTTATAAAATTGTTTTGGTCATTAATTTATTTAGTTTTTTCTTATCTTAATGAGAAGACCTTAAAGATTCATTAAGTTAACAAATTATAAAGATAATTTAATAAAATTGTTTCGGTCATTAGTTCGTATCTTTATGAAAAAACCTGAAAGATTCATAAAATAATATACAGTGAGATCCATGTTATTTTGATGTACTCTACATTAATTCACTCAATAGTCAATAGTAAAACTTATATAACGTCCATTGGATAATAAATGAGACTATTAGATGACGTCAGATCAGCATTTTTATAGTGGGCTCCACATAATTTCCCCTGCCCCAATTATAAAATGTGTCGAAAAAGGTATATTATACAATGTGTTGCGACTTTTTCTCTTGTTAATTTATGTGCATATGGATGCTATTGGAATACTTTAATCATATATTGTCTTAGTGTATACAACTTCACAAATAACATTTTAAGAGGGGAAAAAAATTATGTGGGGCATTTGACAGTCTATATAGAGACAGGTATACTGGTTTGTTTATGCTGATGTTCGTTGTTTGTTAGTGAATTAATTAACTATCGAATGAATTGAATTGTTTCTAGTGAAGAGTGAAGAGAGAGGAGACAGAAAATATGAATCACATAGTTTATAGTTTATGACATTGACAAAATTAACGGTTGAGAAAGTAACTTATATATTGAAATTTATACTATTATTTAATCATAAATTATCATACTAAAAATATTATAATTATTTTTAAAATTATATCAACAATTTTTATTAGTTGATAATATAAAGATTTTTACACTATGGTGGTTAAACCCATAATTGTTCTTGATAAGTTGAGACATAATGATTGTCTATTTCAGACAAAAAACTTAGCTCATCATGTTACTTTCCCAGATCTACAAACAGTGCAAAATGCTCTACCCTGATGGGACATAGGAGCTGAGAACAAAACTGGCCCATAATGAAGGACCTGTCTACTACAATTTTCTCAAAGTTAGACAACAAAACTCTTCATTTGATATAAATTGCATGGCCACCACGCTACACAAATTTGGAGCATATATACATATCTTGGCGCTTTCAGGGTTGATTCCACCATCGAAACCCTTCAATTAAGGATGTTGGATTAGGTGCTGACTGCTATTTTAGTTAAAGGTGGAAGAACCTGGAAAGTAGAAAAAGGAGAAGCTAATGAAGAAGGAACATAGCAAATTGTAGGAGACTTGTGCAAATGGAGGCATTAAGTATGGATTATGATATGTAACAAAACCATGACCACAGGTTTCAAAGTGAGTTGTGCTTAGTTAGTTTTCATGGCTATTCCGATCGAGGGGACCGCGGTCGCGGCAATAACTCATTGATTGAGCAAGTGTCTATTTTTGAGGTCCCATGACAAGATAAACAACTTGGTACAAATACTTAGTGGTATACAAATTTTAGCAGTTAGTTGACTACCTTTAATTTTGATGCAGGGGACCACCCCAACATTTATTTGCAGCTTGACTATAGATAAAGCATCACTCACAAAGTGGAAGGTACATATTCAATTTTCATGACATTTTTCATGATAAGGTAAAAAAAATATAAAAGTTCAGCATTCACCCTGTGAATAATTACTATCTGACGACAGCAGAAAAACAATGAGGAAGTGATTTCTTCTAGTTGAGAGAAAGAAAGGACTAAAGGAGCAATTAATCATGCATCACCTAACCTTTTCAAGTTTATGCATGCTCACCCAACATGTTGGTTTTGGTAAAATCTTATGCTTTGGTCATGCAAGCACCCTAGGAGGCTAGGACATCATGTAAGCTATAGAAAAACAAGGAAAAAAAGATGACCTAATCTAGTTGAATAAATCTTCTCGATCAAAAGGTATCAAGCTATAGGCTAGGGATGCATCTTAATTTAAGTCCATTCAGAGTAACTAATTATTACATCTCAAACAATGAGTGGCTCACATACTACAAATTATAGCCCTTCCTTTAGTGTGCTTATGCACATCAGCATAAGAAAATCCACACAAATATATTATGTTATGTTCCATCTAACATAAATAAAAGGAGGCCCCTTTCATATATCAGTGTCCAAGCAATTCATAAAGTAATTATGCATGATAAGAAAAGAACAACTGTATTACTTTTAAGGTAGCCAGCCCCTTTTACCAGAAACTAATTTCTGTACATTTAATTTATTATAGCGTTGCATGGCTACCGATTTTTCCTGAGGTATTCACCTCTAGATCTCATAACTTTTTTTTTTTACCCCATTCTTGATGCTTTTGGTTTGGACAATATTGTACAATAGATTCATATATAAATAACTAATATATATGAGCAGGCAGACATACAGTGAAAGCATACTAGCCTTACAAGGGCTTCTATCATCTTGCAATTATCTTGTTAGTTACGCCATAGGTACTCAAAAGCATGCTTTGAAACTAATTAACCTGTGAACAATGACAACTAAAGACTGTTATGTTAATGAAAATTATAGTATCAGAATTCTCAAGATAAAGTGGATTTTAACTACAAGATCGTTTTCTATAAAAGGTAGGAATGACAAAATATAGAACTGTAGAATGCCATGAAATGGTGTTGAATAATTTGTGTTTAGGTAGTACTGAAATTAAACACTCAATAGAAGTTATGCAATGTGAAACTTATAATGATGATATAATCTGGAATATAAAAAATAGCAGAGGTGGTATCCTCATTTTGTTGTTAGCTGTCTACATGGTGACAAGTTAGTGTCTGTTTGTTACCATCTGTTTACCAACAGGTAAAAGGTAAAACTTCTCCATATAATTGAGGTGGTATCCTCATTTTGTTGTTAGCCAAAGCAAGGTGAAGAATGTAAGTGGCTTACCCATTTTGCCACTCACAGCCTCATCAACATTTGCTGCTCCATTCATGTTCCCACTGCTGTTGCTGGGTGTAATCATTGTTTGACTATGTCGTACTCCCTGGGGACCATATCTGAATACATTCATTGGCTTCAAGACAAAGGCAAAAAACAAGGAAAATTAATTTCAATAGGTAATCTATGGAGAACTTATCAAGAAGGCATAAAGGGTTTTAGGAGGGGGGAAAATGCAAATAAGTTCCTCTTGAAAGAAACTAATTACCTGAGAGGCATTTTGCATAAGATGATAGCCCATGTAACGCGCATACTGCTCTGAAAGAGCTGGATTTTGCATCTGATTTTGGTAATTAAAGGCACCCAAAATAGGATTTTGGCTCATTAATGTCTGGTTTGGTGTCTGAGACGCAGATACAGACTGATCAGGTGGCAGTCTCGGTAATTGCATCAGATTGTGAATAGGAGAAGGGAAAGGCGGTGTAGCCATTCCCATACCCATTTGTGACATATAGTGCTGAAATCCAGGAAACATCATTGGTGCCACGCCAGATCCCATCCACATTAGCTAGCAGCAAGAACATAATTGTTTACTTCAGTTGTTTGTAATGTGAGACAATAGTCTTATGCAAGATATTATGTGGGACATATACCTGAAGTTGTAACTGAAGTGATTTCAAGTATTCGATTGCCTCTTCCAACATTGATGCTTTGTCTGTCTACAAATACACCCCTTACTCAGTTTTTAAACCAGTATATGACTAAATCTCATAAAATAGACAATCAATTTCTATGTACTTGCATGTTGTCTTATTCACTTGACTAATTCTCACATTATTGTATTTTCAAATCTGGTTCATTGTTTTATCCTAAATATGGATCTTAACAGTACTGATTTTCATTTTCCTTATAAAATCAACTAATTCTTTTTTTAATTATTTAGAGAAAAGCAATTTTCACATCTTCCTTGTTGACTGTATCACTTTTAAACCTAGCAGTCAGTGAATCACAATTGCAGCTTTATCTGACTCTGAATGCATCTCCAAAGAGCATGTTGTGACTTATGACAGTATAGTCCACAATCATTATGATAACTAACCTTGCTACTGTGAGGTATGAGTTGTTGCAATGCCTTCATCTTCTCATTGATCCGGTCTCTCCTTCTCTGCATCAATAAAGCAATACTACCACTTGTAAGAATAAATTTTATGGAAATTAACTTTGCAAGAAATGCATCAAAAAACCCCACCCTTTCAGATAGATTATGCACTTCAGCAGCGCGGTTCCTTCGAGCCAACCCTGCACGTTGAGATGACTTGTTTCCAAGTGCTGATTTAAGTTCTGTGTCCTATTAAACATAAAGTGATAGCTCAGTGTGCCAAAGAATAACAGCATCTAATCATGAAGGTTACTAACTAGAGAGAGGGAAGCTTCACCTCACTTTGCTCCTCAGATTCTTCCACATCTATTCCTTTTCTTTTTTGGCCCTGGTTTCTGGTAGATAATGAACAATTTTTTCCAAGACTACTACCTGAGCCACCGGATGATGAAGTTGCAGTTGGTTCAAGCATTTCCGATTTCCCTTTTTCATTCTGAGGAATTGTTCTCCGCACATGGTCTCTAACTGCTTCAGGCTCCGTGGATAAAGTAGTAGTCCAGACACCATTGCTTGATGCCCTGCTTGCATCTGGATCTTGGGGAATGTGATTGCTACCACAGTAACTTGATCCAACTGTCATCAATGAGCACTCTCTGATCTCATTTTTTGACATGTTACCAGTAATTTTGTCCCTAGAATGCACATTAGCCGATGCTGAAGAAACATTATGGGGTGCTGAAAAGTGAGAGAAGTTTTGGACCTTACATGATCCACCCAAGTTATTATTGTTTTTCTGAGGTGAATCAGAAACATGGAATCTTGGAGCAGGTATAGGAATTCCTGAGAATTCCTGAAAAGAGGAGGATTTCATGGTAGGTGATTGCGAAGTTACAGTCACACTGGGGGCACTAGAAGCATCCAATTTGGTAAACTTTCCCTCTTCAAATGGTTTGGTTTGCTTATAGGACTCAACTTCACAAGGTGCCAGTTCAGATAAAAGGTTTGAACAGAACTCTTGCTCCAATGGATCCTCAAGAGGGTATTGGATCCATGAGACTGTCTCATCATCTTGAATCAAGTTACTTGAGTTCCCAAATGGCTCACTAGTCCTTAATGTTGATTGAAAATTCCTCTGAAGCGGTCTTGGCGTGATGGAATTCACAACCGGTTTTCTATGTGTTTGGCTGTGCAACACTACCTGGCCATTTTGCCACAGAAGCTCTACAAGCTCTTGGTCCACCCTGTAGAATAATTGACCACATGGATTGTTACAATTTAAGCAGAGTTAATTGGGACTAAGAACAGTATTCTGCTTTGAGAGAAATAAATTGCACACACTCTATCATGGGCTTCTTTTGATTGGTGGTGGTGACACAGGAATCACTCCCAAAATTCCAATCAGGAACACTGTTGTTCATGGCTAACCAAATCAGTTGTCTGTTGGCACAAAAAAGAAAATAACTTTAGATTTTGAATATAATAGAAAATGAAAACCATAAGACCCTATTGAGAACAAGATTTTGAGTCCTTGAGCAAACCCTTAAAAGAAGAATAAAATAATCTGTTTACCAGCAAACTGAATAATCAAATAAGCATAAACAATTTTTAAATTGAAAAAGGAAAAGGAATAGAAACAGAAAGAGA
This sequence comes from Glycine latifolia, assembly GCA_013407115.1. NCBI lineage: Eukaryota > Viridiplantae > Streptophyta > Magnoliopsida > Fabales > Fabaceae > Glycine > Glycine latifolia. Next base: position 12,997,063 of record CM023958.1, on the reverse strand, counting down.
AAAACTTTGAGTGGGTCATGTGTGGAACTTTACTAGAAGAAGAGTGAACAAGTAAACCAATGAAGTTGAACCATGAATAGTTTTTGCCATTCTGAACTGTGAATAAATAAATCACCCAAAATTCAAATTCCAAGGTACCAAAAAGGGAAATTCAACTCTCAGTTAAAGTTTGAAGGTACATGCACATTTACAAGTTCAGAGAAACAAAAACAACGAAATACAAGAATCTGAACAAAACATTAAACCCAACAAATTGGGCAAATTTTGAGACAGCCAGCTTGCAGAAAGCTGTGTACTAACTCCACAAGTTTCATAAGCAAACACAAACTCAAAGAAAATCAATTCCCAAAACCAAAAGAAAAAACAAACACTTTGACAAATGAAAGAGATAGAAAATGATGAAACTTTTTTTCTTTTCACTTTAATTATTACCATTAGTATTTCCAGCAATCACATTAAGACAAGGAGCAGAAAAAAGAAGAACCCCACCTGAGCTAAGTGCAAAGGCTGATAGATTTTTCTGACTTTGTGTTGTTGAACTAAGAAGGTTGCTAGAAGCTAGAAACAGAAGCTCCTTGTTTGTTCTCTCTTTCACTCTGTCTCTTGCTCTCTCCACAAGTGTGTACGAAGTGTGAGAACAATAGTATATAGAAGAGTTTTTAACAGCAATAGACAGTGACATCAACACAGAGAGAGAGAGAGAGAGCAAAATTCCCAAGGTGAAATGGTGCTTGTTGTGCTTCTTAACTGCGACAAAAACATGGCTACATGGGAATAAATGAACATGGGACCAGTTGACGGCTATTAATAATAAATAAAAATTAAAAAATTCAACAGATTTAGTCATAAATAAATTCATTACTAACGTTTAAGAATGTAAACCAAATTTAAACTGGAATAAAGTAGAATTTTTTATCCTATCATTTATTTAATCATAAAATTTTATATAACTAAAAATAATCAACTAGAACAATAATTATTTTAAGGATCATATTTAAATTAATTTATAATTAATTAAATTTTCATTAAAAATATATTAAAATTAAACTCTATAAAGTATTTTGTTTTAATTGTTAAAGAATTATACATATTAATTAAATTATATTTTAATGAATTAAGATATGGTTATATAGTCTTATATGTTAACGAATAGATATCTAATTTTTCAAGAAGGGATTTGAACTTTACTTCACACCAGAATCATTAATGATCATAATATTAAATATAACTATTTATTGATTTTTCTACAACATTTTTCAATTTGTTTTTTATATAATAAGTATTAAATAAATTTATCTTAAATATAAAGAGTATAGGCAGGATTTTATTTTTTAAAATTAAATGATTTATTTCATTCAATTTAATTATTTATCTTTTAAAAAATTTAGCATGATCATTTATATATTTAAGATGATTCAAATTCATGTTTCCGTTGGTGTAAGGTTAATGCTGTTAATAAAATAAACATATTAACGGTTAAACGTAGCCGCAAAATATCGGATGCTTCCTCATCCTCCTCCACCCCGCTCCATCTACTCCCCCTCCTTCCTCCTCTCTCTGCTGCCAGAAGGTTTACCAAACATAAATCAACGAAGAACATCTACTTAATGGAATTACTGATCATTGATGCTCAACAGAGACAACAAAATAATCTTTAAGGATGATGGAATTTGAAAGAGGGAATCGCATGTTTGGAGCCTTGGATGATGCGTTCATTTTTTCGTTTTCTTCACAACCAGAAAAAACGAGATCTAGAACTCCCCGATTTCACCCGGCTCGTCGCTGCCTTCTCTGTCAACATCGTCACTCTCTCCTCGGAATCAAGAAAAAACGAGATCTAGGTTTTGTAAATCTAGGTGTATTGTGATCGTTGCGTGTCTTGTGTCGCCGCTAACCCCCATCACAGATCTGCTCTCCACATCGCAGAACAATACTCTGCGTGACCCAAAACCACGCGGATCATGCAAGGCACACTGATGGCTCTGAAATCGGACTGGAGATCATCGAAGCCACAGATATTGGTGCCTGAAACAGGCTTGTAGGAATCAAAATCTACGATTCAGGGGAGGTAATTGGAGGAGCTGATGGTGATTTGAAAGACAATGTGATTAGGGGCCTTTTGCCAAAAGGGGGAAAAAAAACATTTATTTATCAGGATAATTTTTAAAAAATTTCTGGATCAGGGTAAGTCATGTCACGTGTCATGACTTTTTTTTTTTTTTTAAATAAAAATTGGTCGTTAAAATTTGATCACTAATTTTGATCTCTAATTTCATCTCTAACATTTTTTGTGACAGAAATATTGTGATTTTTTATGTTTGCTATTAAAAATTCTGTCGCAAAAAGTGTTAGCGACAAAATTAGAGACTAAAATTAGCGACCAAATTTTAACTACTAATTTTTATTTTTTATTTTTAAAAAAAAGAAGTCGTGACACGTGACACGATTTACTCCAATCTGGAAATTTTTTAAAAATTACCTCTAAATGGTAAATAAATGTTTTTTTTTCCCCATTTGAAATAAAAACCTGATCAGGGTTTGTGATTTCAAATTTGAGGAAAAAGTATTAGGAACAGTGAATGATGAAATTATTTTTTGTTTTGTGACAGGTTTTAATTGTTATTATTTAAATATTTTTAACGGAGTTAATCTTGTATCGGAAGAACCAATTTAAATTATTTCAAATATGGATAAATAATTAAATTAAACTTTAAGAAAATAAGAATTAAATTGAATAAAAAATTAAAATAAAGGTAAAATAATATCTAACCTATTTCTTATTTAATATTTTTATAAAATAATCGAAAACTATAAAAAGATAAGTATTAAGATATGAAGTACCAAATAATATGCTTATCTGGAGTAGTATTTAAAACGAAAGGAAATCTAAAGCTTGAAGCACATGGTGGGTGCTATCTCAAGTTTCGTGGAGGAGGATGCCACTTGGCAGTCACAAGTTGTGTTTCCATTGGGGAAATGATAAGGGACACTGCTGTCAGAAAAAGATGTGGCTCTCATGCATCTTCAAATTATATCAAAACACCAAGAACCTATCTGATATTATTATTACTTGTTATTTTAATAATAATACTATTTTGCAGCCTCAGAATTTCCACGTGTGTATTATTTTAATAATTAGATTATTATCAACTTGGAACACTTAACTCCAAACATTTTTTATTTTATTTCTGCATAAGTAAATTTTCTTCTACTTGTAAGAAATTGTTGTGGCACGGTTGCACTATCTTCCTGGCATGTACCCATAAAGGGCATACATTAAATTATTGTTACAATTTATGATCGGATATGACTGGAAAAATTCTTTCAATATTTTTAGCATGCAATATATTTCTCTCAGTGAAATTGCGCTCAAATTTTGGAAATGAAAAAACATAATTAAGAAAAAAGATTTTATTGAAATTAACGAAATAAACTTTTGATAAAGATTAATGATAAACATAAAATTGATAAAATCTTCATACCTTATATCATGGTATTTTTTTAATATTTTAAAGTTACATAGTAAAAATACTAATTCAAGGCTAATTAATTTAATTATAATATTAAACTTTGATTAAATATGTAATAATTAAATATATATTATATAATATTGAATAATAAGTTAATAAAAATTTATAAGAATTTAGTTAAATTAAATATTAAATTAATATAAAAAGATTATATTAAATATTATAGTTTAAAAAATTAAAATGCACGGTTAAAATGAAAATTGAGGAGGAGGAGAAGAAGGAGGAGGAGATATTCAAGTCACAAATAGTGTTGGTTTGATGTGCAAACATGAAGGGGATATAACATAAGATTTTCTCGTTAATAATAGTTTTGTATCAAGAGTTGACTGAGTCATACTTTTTTATTTTAATAATAATTAATAAATTAAAAATAATACTTAAAAGTATACATTTCAATTATTTTCCTTTCCAGTTGATTACTTACAATAAATAAATTTGAAGGTTGAATTATGATTACGGAAAAATTATGTAAAAATAAATAATTTTATTTAAACACAAAGAAAATGGAATATATAAAATATAAATTAACTAAGACACTAATTAGCAATTTTTTTATTTCATAAAGAACAGAATATCAACATCAACAACACCTTTAATCCAAATTAATTGGGTTGTTAATAGATGAACTCAATAATAGATCGGAGATAAGACAAAGAAAGAGAAATGAAGATGGGAAGAAAAAGGAAAAATAATACAAAAGAAAGGAAAAATAAGCTAAAATAAAAGAAGAGGAAAGAAATGAAGAGGAAAAGAACTAAAAAAAGGGAACGACTAAAACATATACATACTAATGGGTTTACCCCTCTACCAAGCTTATAGTTTTTCTCCACTCCGTCCTAAGACATAACGTCTGCCAATCAATATCACACTTTATTAGGTCTTGTTTAACAACCTTTCCCCACGTGAGTTTCAGTTGTCCTCTACCTTTCTTTGTGTCGAACTCTTGGTAACAAACTCTTGTTCTAATGGGAACATCCAATTGTCGTCTCATAACGTGCAAAAATCATCTCAATCTATGTTCCTTCATCTTTTCACACATCAGAATTACTGCTACCTTTCGTCGAATATCCTCATTTCTTATCTTATCCATCTTCGTATAACCACACATTCACCTTAACATCATCATTTATGCTACTCCTATTTTGTGCTCATGTTGCCTATGTGTTGGTTAGCATTCCGCTCCATATAACATTGCCGGTCTTACAACTGTTCTATAGAATTTTCCTTTTAGCTTAAAGGGGATTTCGTAGTCACATAAAAACTCAGATGCACTCCGTCATTTCATCCACTCTACTCTGATTCCGTGATTTACATCCTCATCAATCTCATCACCTTTTTGCAAAATTGATCCCAAGTATCTAAAAATATCTTTATGGGTACCTCTTGACCAAGTAGATGCACTGTGTCTTGATCACGATATCTTCCCCGCGAAAAGTCACATTTCATTTACTCTGTCTTGCTCTTACTTATCGTAAATCCTTTAGACTGCTTGATGCCTCTATAGTTAGAACAATTCTGGATATCTCCCTTGTTTTTATAAATAGGCACAAACATATTTTTTCTCCAAGTATCAGACATCTTATTTGTTTGAAGAATTTTATTGAAAAGATTGGTCAATCATTTTATTGTCACATCTCTCAAGCCTTTCCGCACTTCAATAAGGACGTCATCAGGTCTCAAAGCTTTATTATTATTCATCCTCTTTAAAGTCTCCTTAACTTCATGTGTCTTAATTCTACTCACAAATCTTCAATTCAGATCATCAAAAATGTCCTCCAAATCCATCTCTCTTTTATCGTCATCCCATTAAAAAGTTTGTTAAAGTAGTTCATCCATCTTTCACTTACTTCTTCATCTTTTACCAAAATTTTTTGATTCTCATCCTTGATACATCTAACTTAGGTGAGATCTTTACTATTTTTATCCCTCATTTTAGCAAGTTTCTAAATACCTTTTTCATCATCCTTACTCCCAATATTTTTATTCAAATCGTCAAAAACTTTGCCTCTAACTTCCCGCACTGCTTTCTTTACATTTTTTTCTCGCTTCTCTAAACTTTTGCAAATTTTCATCATTGGGACATTTATATAAAGATCTAAAGCATTCCTTCTTTTGTTTAATAGCCTCCTGCACCTCTCAATTCCACTACCATGTTTCCTTTATAAAAACTTTGTTTCCTTTGCTTTCACCCAGTATCCTCCTTCCCACATTTTGGACACAGATACTATCTTATTCCATATATCATTAGATTTTCGAATAAACTCTCATGATCCTTTACGTAACATGTTTTCCTTAAACTCTATTTGTTTTTCCTTCTTTAGCTTCCATTATCTTATCCTTGGGTTTTGAGCATTCTTCCTCAAATTAAGAACTTTGTTGAACCAAACCTTTAGAACTACCAACTTATATTGTATCACCACACATTCTCCAAGATAGACCTTGTAGTCAATGCAAGAATTTCTATTTTCCCTTCTAACTATAAAGAAATCAATTTGAACTTGTAAAAATAGCATATAATTCTTGCAAACTTATTCTAATTCCTTGAATTTAAAGAAGTTTAGAGGAATTATAAACTTATTATAATTAAAATTTATTTAAGAATTTTTTTTAAAACTTATTTCAATAAATTTGATAAGTAAATTTTTGACACAAGTACTCATGTAATAGAAGTTTATTGAATAAGTACTTAATTAAACTGTTTATTTAAACACATGTTTACTGGTCCAACTGAAATGAAACTACTAATATTTAAAAAAATGTTTTTTTTTCATTATATAGTTTAGGAAATGAGAACGAGTGAGATCGAGTCCTGACACAGTGATAAAATTGTGTCTTGATGACGCATAGTGTGAAACTTTCGGACAGTTTTTTAATATAGGAAATAATAAATAAAAAAATAATTCATATAAAAGAACCATATTATTTGTTTAGTAAAATAAATAATTAATAATAACAAGAGCTATATCTATAAGCAGATACCACTTTTCATTTGATTTTGAAGGTGCATCTATATTCTTAAAGTTTTTCAACTGGAAAACCAATAACAGGTTTAATTTCTGAAGCCAAACTACGCAGCTCAGCTACCTCTTCATCAGTTAGTCTCCAGCCAAGTGCACCTCTAAATTCCTCAGCTTGTTCTGCTGTCTTGGCTCCTGGAATTGGCACAACATTGCCTTGTGCTACCAGCCAGTTCAGGGATACCTGACAAGAATAATTTGGTGTGTTATAAAATTTGTGGGCTAGGAAATGTGCCAAAAGGAATATTTTTTGGTTTTGATCAGAAAATATCATAACAAATTCCATGTTATATAAGGCTTGGTTGAATTGTGGAGAACACAAAATCACTACTCATAAGGATCTTTAGTCCCTATATTTTCGATCAAACGTGGTCAGAGTCCCTATACCTTCATATTGATAAATTCAGTCCTGAAACTTGAAATCCACGTGTTTCACTGGTTAATTAGTCTCTCCTAACTTTAAAAACATGATAAATTCTTAGAGAGGAAGGATTAAATTCACATGTTTAAAATTTGAGGACCATGGCCATGCTTGATCCTATCAGTTTATAGAATCTAACTTCTCTAAAGTGAGAAAATGCGTAAAGTGAAGAATTAAGGATACATCCACCCTTGATATGAATTAAAGTAATTCATAAACTAAACCTACTAGTATAAATCTAGAGTGGATACAAATACACCTTTTTTTTTTTTTTTACTTTACACACTTATTCACTGTAGAATAGTCAAATCCAAGTTTCTGATATTCAGGTCTGGTGGTAGCATATTAAGTGTGTTCTAGTGTCTTCACTACAGTGTCGAAGCAGGCTGAGACGAACATTATACCAATATTCAAATGTTCATCTTATATAATGATATATAATGAAACTAAGGAGCAGCATGAACCTGTGTTGGAGTTTTATCATACTTCTCCCCTATTTCACTGATCTTGTTCAGCAAAGGTTGGAGCTGCAAAATAAATACACCTTGAACAAATAATGAGGTTGTAGGTTATTAGATCTGTAAATACCAGAAGAGCAGTACCTTTGTTAGAAATTCTGGAGTATAAATTCTGCCTCTTGGCCCACTTGGTGGTTTATCAGAAGTGTACTTTCCAGTGAGAGCACCTGTTTAAGATAAGGATATTGCATAAATATTTATAGCAAACTTTATTGTATGGAGTTGGAATATATTAGGCAAGTATCAGAACACCTGTTAAAGATAAGGATATTTGGTATGAACTATAAAAATTTCATTATATGGAGTTGGAATATTATTATAGATATGCGTATGCTTATTATGCTTAGGTATTATTTTCCAATTATTTTTTTTTTTGAAATAGGTTAACTATTGCGAATTTGAGTGTTTGTAAGTCAAGTTTACTCTGCACCAGCACAAATTGTTAAAACTAGAGTTTGAAAATCCAGTAATTCTGAAAATAATAATAATAATAATAATAGTAATAATAATAATTCATGAAAAAGTTAGGCCTAGAAAAGACAAAATCCTAAAAGAGGGGTGCTGCATTATTTTAAGCATCAAAGATAAGTGCCTATGTTTCATGTATGAGGTTTCCTTGTCTCGAGTTTCTGTAAACCAAATTTTATGCTATCTTTAAGTAACTAAACTTTAATGTGTTGGATTATAATTCATAAATATGGTTTTGTTATGCCTATGTGGCATTGGCAGATATGTTAAATGCAACATTGTTTTTAAAAAATTATAAAATAGACATACTAAACATATCCAATAATGAAAAGGAGTTCACCTTGAGCAATTGGTGAATATGCAATTATTGTTATCCCAAGTTCATCACAGGCAGCCTTTACACCATTTTCTTCAGGGGCCCGGTAGATGAGGCTGTAGTTTACTTGGTTTGTAGCTAACGGAATACCTCTCTTCTTAAGCTTCTCATAAGCCTCACGGAGTCGCTTCGCTAATTATTGAAAAAAAAAAAGATGTTAAATATTTATGGTGATAGAACTGAACCAGAACTAGTAAGCAATATTTTCTTATTGAAATTCTGCTATATATATAGTGTATACCAATACCATTGGCAGGTTTGAACATAATTAGTAGAACTCTTCCTCACTCTCTACAGAAACAACATAAAAATAGGAAATACAGTGTGTCTCAGGCAATTTGACAGGCCAGGATCACTCCCAACAGTTATTTGATTCTCTATATATCCCACGTCTGATAAACCTTGATAATAGTAATCATCAATCTAACTATGTTCTTACTAAGTAATGTATCAAACATTCATCTTAGCACATTAAGATGTTATACATTAAGGAAATTACCCTTTTCTCGGTAGAACTAATACATGGTTTTGCACAAAATTGAAGACTTTAAGACATATAATAGTAATAAAGAATTACCACTATAGTTTGAAACTCCAACAGCCTTCACAAGTCCCTTCTCAACAGCATCTCCCAGACCATCAATATACCCTGAAAATTAATTAATTGAGGAACTAACCATTCTCTTAATCTGATATTGAATAAGTAAATAGACATCTGATTCCATAAGCCATTTTAAATGAATGGTTCATGATATAACTTTGCTACACTGAGCAACCTTCATTTCCCCAAACTCCAGGCCTGAAAAGCAAGAAATTACATTATCAACAAAGTGTTATTAGATAAAATAATATCATTCAACAGGCTCATAAAGTACTGACCAATGAAGCTGATAAAGATCCACTGAAGTCAGTCCTAGTCGACAAAGGGAATCTTTAAGGGCATTGAGAACACTTTGACGACCAAATCTCCACGGGAGTGCAGCAAACTTGGTTGCTACTTCAATCTCAACGTCTGGATCCTTTTCTTTTCTTTCCTTAATATATCTGCAGATAACAAACATATGGAAGCATCAATGTTAACCTTTCTTAACTACAAACTGCGTAGGAAAACCATGTAAGCTCATACCTTCCAAGAAGAACCTCAGAATTTATGGCTCCTAAAGCAAGCTGAAAAGAGGAACATCTTTGGTGAATTTACTCTCATCAAAGAAGTCTAGTAAAAAAATTCACACTCACCCCGGAGCCATAGACTTCAGCAGTGTCAAAAAAGGTTAGACCTCCATCAATACTGGTATTGAAAGCAGCTCTAGCAGCCTTCTCATTCCTATCTACAAATACACAAAGCAAACATTAACACATTCATAATCTCATATTGTCCATTTAGAAACTATTTCAATCCATTCAACTCTAAACACCATATATATTTATCTGTCAGAAAGAGGACACTTCATGGTGTCTCAATTCTGCAACTTTTATATATCATAGCGTCTAATGACACCTTGAGTAGAAATATACATTTAAAACAAGGATCAAATAAAATTCCAATAGAAACACAGACAAATAGAAGTTTTGTAACAAAATCAGTTTCTGAGATTCATTAAAGAAATTACTACTATGACTACCAAGAATATAGATAGACAACAGGAATATCTACATTTCCATCTATTAAATAACACTGAAGAGGACCGAAAATTCTACATTTATATCTAGTAATACCGGAATTTCATAAATCAAGCAAAGTAAGACCATGGTCATGACAGTGGTTGAATCGAAGCTTGCTATACGCACCAAGTTTTCTTCAGATCTCCTATGTTCGTATTAGATACCCCCCCCCCCCCCTCTCTCTCTTTCTCATAATTTTTTTCATTTTCTTCAAATTCAGTTTACCAGCATAAATACTAGATATAAGCTCCACATAAAGCAAGAGCGATCGATTAGAGGCAAACAATTTGGAATTATCAATCTCAGAATCAAAGAACTGTGACAAGGGTATTTTCTGAACTGAAATGCACTTGTTCCAGTTTCATTATTTATATTGGAGATGATTTGCTTGAACTATGAAATCATGTATTTGAATTCTTTTCAGATCAATTCTTACTTTCACATTCACTTCTCTCAATTTTTATTTTGGTACTTATTGCTGCGTGTCACCTAGACCTTAATGCTACAAACAAACAAACACTTGTTATGATCAATATCATGTTTTCAAGTAAGAGAGCTTCCGCAATCCACATCACTCATACAAGCCAACTATGCTGTAGTAGCCATATATTAATGTAGATAAACGTGAAAAGTATTACTATAACATCATTAACATGGGATTCCAATTCTTTCCCACCACACCTTCTAGACAACTTCCGAAGATTGTGGTACATAAGCTAACCTAAAACTGGTTTCAGACAGAAAATAATGTGACACCCTCAGGTGACAACCAACAAAGAAAGCAACAATCCTCAAATTGCTGTCAACTTCCCCACCCCAACAAAATGGATGGGAATTGTTGCACAATCCAACAATCACATATGTTTGAAAATCAGTAGGCAATTTAACACTAACACTGAAAGCTATTTTCTTGGTATGTACAACTGTCTGCCCCCATCATTGACCATTGATAAAGTGATAAAAAAAAAAAAACTAAATTATGCTTTTTATCCTAAAAATATCAAAATGAGTTTAATTTCTATGCAAATTCAGTATAAAAAAAATCACTGTCAACCAATTTGAAACTACATAAATTTAAAATTATTATTATAAAAGTCAACGAACAACTTATCATACATGATAATTTGTAATTAGATGATAGTGTAAAAAGTCTTTACTACTAACACAATTTACTAAAAGCAACTTTAGTGTAAGATCTTGAATAAGGATCTTAAGTTTAAAATCTGATTTTTACTAGATCTTCTAATAAATGAGATACAAATATCTTTAATTTAAAGAATTGATTCTTGTAGAAAAATCGTAAGATCTGTACATTAATTAAAAAAGAATAAAATTTTTTTTCTCTTTTTCGCTCATTGAAATTTCAAAATAAGATCTATTACTAAATAAAAAAATAAAAAAAATTTTGAAAAATCTTTAATCTCACATTATATTATAGGATCTAGTAAAAAGATATCTAAAAATTGTGATATTTTCAAGAAAAAAAATCATATACCACCCTTCCCCCCAAAAGAAAAGAAAAAATAGAAAAGGTAAGTTACCATTCCATTCAAAATTGTTCCAGTAAGTGGTATCACCCCAAGACCAAGCTCCAATTCCAACCCCTGACACCTTCAAATCAGGGCCACCTAACTTCACCTTCTCCTCAACCACTGTATTAAGAGTAGCAGAACCCTCTGAAGCAACAGCTCTTATTCTGTGAACTCTTGAGTTACACATCACAGTAAAACAACCACTGCTTATGTGAAGGGCCATGGGGCAAGTAAAACCAGTTCAAATCCAACAACGGGTATGTGGGTATGAAACTAAAAAAAAAATCCAAAATTGTTACTGAAGTTCAAAAGGACACAATTTTTAACACAGGGTTTTAATAAATATGGTATAAAAGTGACAACTAAGAATCCAAATGTCCCTTGGAAATTGAGAAAACAAAAATAAGGTTAGAAAATAAGAGAATGGTGATAGATATGATGAGGTAGAATGAAGAAAGTGGCAGAACTGAGAATTGTGGTTTGTAGATGAATGGTGGGGTTGAAAAGGTACACGTTATTGCAATCTGGTGGACGATGAACCGTTGAAGTGATCACTTGTGGACCAGTTTGACATTTTTGTACTTTCAATTCTCAGAAATAGAATTCTTCCGCGTGTACAAAAGAAAAAAAAAAGTAAAAAAAAAATATTCTTGTTTATATTAAAATATTTTTTTAAAAGTTTTTAAATTTAAAACTTAGACTAAATTTATTTTAATTTTTATCAATTATATTTTATAATAATATAAAATATTTAATAATAAATTATCATTTGAATTATATATATATATATATATATCAATGATGTATTTTTTTACTGTTTAATCAATAAAAAATTATTGTTGATTATGTATGATTAATTTATTAATTTTTATAATAATTATTTTAAAATTATAATAATATTAATTTTTAATTTATTAATAATGTAAAACATAACGTAAAATAAAGAAAATAAATTTCAAATTTATTATTATTATTTTCTTGTTTATAATATGTGTATAAAATATTTAAAAAGTAAATAAATTAGAGACTTAATTAAAATATAATAATAATAATAATAATAATAATAATAATAATTAATAGTATCTTAAATTTTTTAATTAATAAACAAATTTAAATTTTTTAATAAAAATCAGCAGATAAAAATTAAATAAAAAAATTAGAAAGTCACAATGCTCTGTACACTAATGATATATGCCTTATACATATTCAAGAGTGGAGTATCCATATTTGGCGAAGGATACACCTAACTAGCCGAGTACCCAAGTACACTAATAAATAAAAGATAAATAACACAGCAAAAGGATCAGGGACAACGAGTGAACCTCGACCTTTTGGTTGATCAAATACTCGATTGCGTATTCGACTATCCGTATAGCTGAATCCACCATTAAAGAATACATAACCATAGATACATAATAATTAGGATTGTATAAATAATCAAACATCATAACAAACGATGAAGTTTGAGGACAAAATTTGGAGAGACCAAAATTATTAAAATTATATTGTATATAGATTATTTGTTATACAAAACAAAATTTTTATGAGACTACACAAAACAATCTATGAATTTTGCAATGAATTTAAGAAAACAAGTATATTTTTACAAATATAATAGAGAATTTTTTAGACAAAAGTGGAAAAAAATATATTGAAAAGTGTGCATAAAAATTTCAAAGAAAAATCCATAAGTTTGGGCCGAATTGTATAAGTTTTTCTATACCAAAATGAAGATATAAAAGTTGTAGAAAAATGGTTTAGAAATGCAATATAAATAGTTCTATATTATGAAAAGAAGATTAATTAATAAAATAGGTAATTCATAAAGAAATATGTTCTTAAATTAGTCATAAGTGGCGATGTTATAAGAAAATAAAAACTTAAAGTGTAATAATAATTATTATTTCAATGACTTCAATTCATTGATAATTAAAAATAAATAATTATAGTATTATAAAAACCTTATTATTAATGATAGCTATAAATATAGTTTTTTTTAATAATTATATATATATATATATATATATATATATATATATATATTTATATATATAATATTGAGAAGATAAAAGAGTGAGGAATAATACTTTTTGTTTTTACCCCTATTCTAAATTCAATGCTCTTTACTCCTTTTAAGGGTGTCCTCAATTGCTTGATAAAGATACGAGCTTTTCCAACTCCATTCCTTTTAGTTCCGATGCTACATATGTGGTCTACAACTCTAGATCCATAGCTCTAAGTCAATATTAATTAAATAATTTTGTTTTTTTAAATAAAATATAACACAAAGCAAAAAAATTAAAGAGGATGAGAATTGTATATATTTTTTCAACAGGAGTAACCTAAATAGTTACAAAAGATAATTGTGGAAGTTATAAAATATAAATATAAACAAGAAAAAATTATAAAAGATAATGAAAGATATAGACAACCACAAAATTATTCATAACACTCCCCCTTGATATCCATTATTCAAGAATGTGTCTCATTGAAACTTTACTAGGGAAAACCCTATGAGATAAAAACCTAGTGAAAGAAAAAGAGTATATCATTTTTCAATACTTTATCGCCTACTTCATTAAAAATCTTGTCAGGAAAATCCAATTGGATAAAACCATGACAAAGGGAAAAAACAGCAGAATGTATTTATTTTTCCCTCATGCAGACAAATATCTTTAAGACAAAGTTGCTTAAAAGTTTTCCTTGGAACTTTGTAAAAAAATCTTCTAGATTCTCACACGGACGAACTTTTTGAATATTTATATCACCATTCTTTTGGAGATCAAAGGTGAAAAAAAAACTTTGGTAAAATATGTTTTGTTTTATCTCCTTTGATGTATTCTTCTTTAAATCGAGTAATACATGTAACATTATCTTCATATGTGATCGTCGATGCATTTTTCCTCACGTTAAGCTAAAGTTTCTGCATGATTAGCTAATGTACCTATTTTGGCTTATTTCACATATTTCCATGGAATTGTGTATCACCTCATGTAAACTTATGTTATGTCATTATGAAGATCTAATAGATAACCTCTAAAATAATGAAATACATGCTTAAATGTCTTCATATTTGTGAAAAATTACATTTTGCTAGTGAATTATTGGGAAATTATATATTAGGTCGTGTATGCACAATAAGATACATTAGTGTTTCAATAACATTAAGACACGGTATTTCAGGACCAAGTACTTATTCGTCCTTTTCTCAAACTTTAGAAGGACCTTAGTCCAAATCTAGAAACTTTTAATCATTAGAATGTACACCGAATGTGATATCCCATATAAAACCTTTTAAGCACATTTACTATATAGGCTTCTTGGTGCACCAAAAATCTATTATTGAAATATTCAATTTCCCAAATAGAACTTTGTGCTTATGATAAAAACACAGAAACAGGACAAATTGCCTTGAAGATTTCAAACTTAGAAATTGGTTTAGTTTTGTTTTAGGAGAAGGATATTGACATCACACTCAAGAAAATAGGTGAGAAGATAAGTGATAAGTCATAAATTTGATCGCCACAAGTTATCTTGATAAAATTAGATTTAGTTCTTTACCCAAGAACCAAGGAAAACTCTCACAAAAGGGAGAAAACTCAAACTTTTATTTAGACTCATTCTGTCTCAAAGCTACAAAGTTTCTACTATTTATAGGCTAGACCTCCTTCTAAACATCCCACTAGGAATTAATTTCTACTTAGAATTAAATTCCCACTTACATTAAATTTCCACTAGAAATAAAATCTCACTAACCACTATAATAACTTGGAAAGTCTAAAAACATAAAAACTTATCTAAAATATTTTAAGAGTCATATGAACTTATTACATGAAAATAAAATACAAAAATTAAAGAAAAATTAGAAAATGGACTTTAATTAGTTCTTTAGTCCAAAAACTACGTGATCCATCTAGATAAACTCCAATCCACAGTTGTGTCTTGAGTATAGACTCTTGGATTCATTGTGTGCTTCAAATTATTGTCTTTAAGTTTGTTGAAAAATATTATCTTTAAGTTGTAGAAATGAGACAATTCTTGATTTGGGCACTTACATAACTATCCTTTGGAAAGACTTTCTTGTTGTTTGTGGTATTGCTTCGGTCATTGTGTCTTTCATCCATTGCAAAAGATATTTGAAGTGATTGAGCCTTTGCTGAATCATATTAGCTTCCTAGGTCCTTCATCTCAAATTATTTCTTTAATCAATCTATAGCTTTTGGAAGCTCTTCAAAATTTCCAATAATATTTACATCATCTACATAAATAACAATTACGATAAAATCTATTTTTAGATTTTCATGAAAATACAAAACAAGTATTCACTAAATCCATTATACCTCATGTGACTTGATTGCTTTAGTCCATAGAGAGTATTCTTCTAGAGAATATGCATTATTAGAAAAATTATATCCTTTAGGGAGTTTCATGCAAATGTCATTATCACAAGAGTCATATAACTTATATAAGTAAGTTGTAATGACATCCATTAGATATAAATTGAACCCTTCATGAGATACTAGAGTGATTAAGTATCAAAAGTACTCACATCCACTACAGATGAATATGCGTCTTCAAAATTAATGTTAAGAAATGTTTTTTATCTTTCAATTTCACCATTCTCATTTTGTTTTTGCACAAAAATCTATTTGAATCCAATCGGTTTAACATCTTCAAGTGTATAACCAACTAGTCAAAAAATGTAATAGATTTTACATCTTCAAGTATATGGACTGTAGGTCCAAAACCCTAATTAGTTTTACATCTTCAAGTATATAGACTACATGTCCATAATTTTCATTCTCAGGTGAATGAATTGCATGTCAAAAAACACAAATGTGTTTTACATCTTTAGGTGTATAAACTATAGGTCCAAAAATCATTCGCTTTGAAAAGCAAGTCTAATTTTGCCTCAATTGAGTCTTTATATTTTGACCAATCATTTATTTGTCTACCATCCTTTATAGACTTATTCTAGATCCTCATTATCATTATCATTAATTACATTTAGCATTACATTATATGTAAATGCATTGTCAATGTTAACTTTATCTCGGTTCTATCATATTCCATTCATGACATAATATGAAATCTCTTTACTTTCACTAATTTCAGGTACCTGAGTTCTTATGGAACTAATATAAATAATTATGTCAGAGAAATATTGTCCATGTGTTTAGCACCAATGTGTTTAGCACGCTTGATGTGTCTTTAATAATTATGTCAGAGAAATATTCTTATAACCTCAATTTGACAGTCTTACTTTATTGTTCCTTTTCTTGATTGAAGATTTTTTAATCTTTGGAACCAATGTGTTTAGCACGCTTCATGTGTTTCTAAGACCCATTTTGCAATATTGTCCATCAGGAACATAAAATTTTATTAGAGCATTAACAATTGATACATATGATTTAACCACTTCTTTTGACTATACTTTGTAAATGAATTATTTTTTGAACTTTTAGTTCAAATTTTTTTGCATAAGGATCAAGATAATGATAATTCATTTCAACTAATTTCCTTTTTCCAACTGCATATTATTTCCCCCTCATGTTAGAAAAATTAATTCAAAATAACAATCGAAAAACTGAGTCGTAAATAAATTTATTGTTGATGATTCAGCATATGGAGATTCACCCCACATATATTTGAAACCTCATTTAAGGACTCATCTTAGTATGTTGTGATTAAACAATTGGACTCATATTTATAACATAAAAAACATATACAAAGAAAACCAAAATATTAAATTGGAAATATAAGGTTGTTAATCAAAAATCAATTTCAAGAGGAGAGAACTCACTATAGCTTGTTGGCATGATGTGAATCAATATTGTAGCATGCAAGATTGCATGCCCCAAGAAAATGTTAAAAGTTTTGATCTCATGAGTAAATGGACATATTCTACATGAAGTTCAACATAAATTATAATAGTCATAAAATAATCATTAAAAGCATGAGATGTAAACTTATTATCATTGTTAAGAAAAATTCTCTTAATTGGATGATTTGAAAATGAATTTTAACTAGGATTAATTGAGCCAACAATATTACAAACGTCTGGTTGTAAGTTGACAATATGGAAACATGCGACCATCTAGTTGATGTATCAATTAAAATGATGAAATATATAAATGATTCACATGGTGGGTGTATTGATCCACAAATATCACTCTATATCCGTTCTAAAAATGAAATGAACTCATTCCCATTTTTCTTGTTGATGGTTTAATTATCAACTTTCTTTGGGAACACACTGAAAACAGTATGAACAACACACAAGAACCAAGAGGGGGGTGAATTGGTTGTTCTTTGCCAATTAAAAAATTCTTAAACAATCAAAGTTAAAAAGATCGTATCACAAAACAGTCCAAGAAAGCTTTCAACCAATCAAACACCAATTTTTAAAGAATGCAATAAAAAAAACTTTTTCTGTTGATTTTGAAATGTTGCACCGACAAATGACAAGTTATAACCACAAGAAAAGATAAAGATGAAGTAATCAATACAAAGATTGATATTGGTTCACTTCTCAACCTAGAGAAGCTACATCCAGTTCTTCTAACCAATAAGTTAGAGTTCCACCAATAACAATATGTTTCTTATAAGCTCTTACAACCACTCTCAATCACACCTAGATCAAGAACAAGACATCTAAACCACATAGATTCTCTATGATCAAGACATAGAGAAAACCTTTCTCTACTCTTACATCTAGAAACACCTATTCTAAAAAAACCTTAAGAAAAACTATTGTTATAGTTACACAAAAAGAAATTCAAAAAGAATTTACAAACAAGTTGTATGGAAAGAAACCACCTGATGATCCACTACTGATGTATGCAAAAGATTACTAGACTTGAATCAATGATGAAAGAAAACTTCAGAACTTTCCTTTCAAAATCTTCTTTTGAAACTTTGTCCAAAAAGAAATCCTCTTTAGTAATCTTGAAGCTTGAGGATTTGTGGGACTAACACAAAATAGCACTTTGAATCTTTTCTCTCTTTAGAAAGCTTATAAAAATTATTTGATATTTTCGTGGTGTTTTATGTTAAAACACCAAACAACTATTTATAGAAATTATTATAACTGTCAGTAATCGATTAATTCACTAATGTAATCGATTAAATTCATTTATGTAATCGATTATTTACTCATTTAATTAATTAAAATGTTCTTGAATTTTCTAGAAAAGACTCGTGAACAATATGATCGATTATCACATGAAGTCTTTGTTTGAAAATGCGCCAAGTAATCAATAATCACCATATCGTAATCGATTATCACAAGAAGTCCTTATGTGATTTTGTGTAGTGTAATCGATTATCATACTCTTGTAATTAATTAAAATGTTCTTTAAAACTCAAGTAATAGATTTACCACTTGCTGGTAATCGATTAAACCAACACTTGAATTTCTATGCAATCATGAAAACTTTATGTTTCAGAAAAGCTTTTTCACAAAACTTATGCTTTTATGAAAACATAAATGCAAAAATATGAATGAGCTTTATACAATCGATCATAGGAAGTCTCACATTAGACATACACAAATTACAACTACCAATCAATTGAATTGACATGTAAAAAGTCTAAACACTTTGTTGCCTAAGAGACTCAGCTTCTTGATCCTCTTAGCTCCGCTTGACTCTAACACACACGGTACATGAGAAATTATTAGATTGAAGAGTCTCTTGACTCTTCAATGGGTGTCTGCATAAAATTTAATTTTTTTTGCATCATAACAAACATGGGATGATCCAATCAGTCATGCCAAATAACAAAATCATTTTTGTTTGTAATTTCTAGTTTACTACCATATGTTTTTCAATTGTACTAAGAAACTTGTAATGCAAATTTAACATTGACTTCTTGCCTTGTGTGAGTTATTATACTATTAATAAGACATACAAAATATATCTAGAACTATTTCTTGAATTATTTTTCTTAATATTACTTACCATAAAATGCACATCACATACAATGTATACATATTTATAAACCAATAAAATCATTCAATGACAAGTATTGTGACCTTAATACATGTAAAAACTATTATAATTAGTTTATATGCATTCAATAATGCAAAATGCATAGCTTAAAAGCAATTTCATATTCCTTTATATATATATATATATATATATATATATATATTATGTTGATGATAAACAAAACAAACAATAATAACTCATTGAATGCAATTATAAATATAAAGATGACAACATACATGTATGATGCTCAAAATAATTTGAATTTTGATCACTACCAAAAGCACCAAATTTCATATATTGGTCTATAAAACAATTTAATAAAAAATTATAGAAACATAAATATAAAATCCATATATACATAAATACGTTATTGGTTCCCTGAATTTACAAATATTTAAGTCAAATAATATGTCTTCTGACAAAAACATGAATCAAATCATAATGTAAGAATAAGCGTGATTTCAAATAACCCAAAAATTATCCATATAAAACATTTAAAACCATAAGTAATTAATGTTACTTACATTTATAACAAAAACAAATAAGTTATATAATATAAATAAATTCTTCAAAAAATATTTTATAAAAATATATATGTGCAACATTTACTTCAGGGAATGAAACAATGTCAATCAAGTGAGTCATGATTTTTCATTTAGATTCCATATTTTGTTTTTCTACTAGTATACAAGAAACAAACTCCAAATATTTTTTAAGTTATTATTCATTGATATTGCTACTATAAGAGCACATGAAATGCATGAAAATAAATAAAAAATTTAACATATCATTATCGACAATTTTCTCCACACAATATCAACCAACTAGTAACAAACACATAATATATAACATGTGAATATATTTACCCACAGTGATAACTCTGATGAATATAAATATGACAATAAATATCATAAAAATTATTATAAATAATTATTAATATCTTTTGTTCCTACTTTAAAATTATTAATTAATATGTATCTAATTATTTAGATTATTGCATATACCCAAGAATCATATCTAATATTCTAATAATATTTATCAAATGTAATTACCTGAATCAAAACATATATTAACAAATAAAAATTATATAACATATTACCTTATATTATGTAATTCATATGCACATATAAAAATACTAATCATGTTTGGATATCACATAAAAACTAAGATAAATTAATAGGATTAACTAAGTTTTGAGTTCCTAAACATTTTTTAAATTCGTTTTTTAGTCCCTAAACTTTTGTTTGGTTGTTCAAGGTCCCTCAAATTTTTTCAATTAAAGTTTTTAGTCCTTAAACTTTTGTTTGATTAATCGAGATCCCTAAACTTTTAGGAAATTCAGTTTAGTCCCTAAACCAAACTTTGAACTCACTATTTTATTTATTAAATGTGATTTCAAGAACTTAAAAATGAATTTTTCAAAAGTTTAGAGACTACAAATCTCAATGGAAAAAAAATTAAGGCACCTTGATTAGTCAAACTAAAGTTTAGGAACTAAAAATCAAATTTCGAAAATTGTTTAGGGATTAAAAATTTAGTTAATCCTAAATTAATATATACAAATTGAGATTTTAATAAATAGTAAAATGTCACATTCTTCAAGAATCAAAGTTTCATTTTTTCTTACACTATTTTTTCACTTCTAGTGGAAAAAATCAATCTTTTTTATTCTCGTTTTTCAAGAATGAAAGTTTCTTTCCTTTTCATTTTTTGCACTATTTTTTGATGAATCTTTTTTTTCTCTCATTCTTCAAGAATGAAAATTCTCCCCTTTTCACTTTTTGTATTGTTTCTCCACTTTTGGTGAAAGAAAAAAATCTTCAAATTTCTTTATTTAATAAGGTATGTGAGACCTTCTTCAAAATATTTTTAGAATTTCTTTAATTGATGTATCTTCAAGACACATTACACAAATTGTCTTAAATTTTTATTCTTTGATAGAGTTTTCAGGACTCTCAACTAATCAATTTCACAATCATACAAATATTGTACCAAATACATAATAAGAATAATGAATGAGAGAGATAGAAGAAAATTTGACATTGAAATATGAATTTGAAAGGACAACTTTCTCTAATCAAATTTTTACAAGATTTATCTTGTAAATTACAACACCAAATGTGGATGGCCGATAGAAGAAAAACAATCATGTTGATAACGTGTTAAAAAAAATATAACTTGAAGCAGAAAAATAAAGAAGAAAATACAAGAGTTTAGAGAGAATGAGAATTGTGTGTATTTTTTTCAATAGGAGCAGCCTATTTACAGGTACAAAAGATAATTGGTGAAGAAACAAAAGATAAATATAAACAATGAAAGGTTATAAAAGATAATAAAATATATGAGCAATCTCATAGATTATTCTTAACAAATTTAATTATATGTGTGTGTATATATATATATGTTTTTAAAAAATTGGTGGGGCCATGATCCCCTTAGCTATGAGAAAGCTCTATCCTCAATCATAACAATTATTAAAGATAGATTACCACTTTAGGTAATCATGAAGCAATGTTCATTCCATTTTGGTATGTATAAATAAGGATGAGATTATTAAGGCAAGGACAATGTTGATTCTCATCTATTACTCTCATTTATTGCTTAGGACCGAGTTTTGACTTGAGCATTAGAGTGTTCTTTTTGGAGATAGTATACACCTATGTTTATCTCACATGGATCAATTAATCATTTAATTTAAATACCTTCAGAAAGATACTACATTACACCAAGTGTAACAACCACGAATGCCACTGCATGAAACACTAAGACTTCAACATTAAAAGATTCACTTTTAGTTCTTTTAAAACTCTTGAATTAGTTGGATTAATGAAAATATGTAAGAATTTTTCACAATTCCAAGCATGTCATATATACATCACACATAAAAGTCTCTAAGTCATAAACCGTAAGGTTACTTGTACCTAAGACACTACATCATCAAATATCATAAACCCAAGTCCCCAAAAATATATCTTAAGGGTCCCACTAAGGGAATAAATACAACATAGATCCATGAATATATCTAAACCCTAAGCCGGTTCCCACTAAGAAAAAACATAAATAAAAGACCAAGGTTGTATATCGCCCCTAAGTCCACCACGAAGTCCACATCAATCATGAGTGACATGCTCCTCAATAGCTATTACATATGTTCTTGTGTCAAATGACACAATCATAATAGTTTAATAGAAAACACAAGGGTAAGCTCATTTAAAAGAGAAACATCATATAAGAGAAATATCATAAGTTCACCACTTTTAAAGAGATACAAAAATCACGCAAATTTCCAATATCAATGTACTTACATAACTCATCAAGTAATACATCATTTTGGAGATTTTACCTTTTGTGTGATTAACCTAAACACATTCCTTAACATAGTGACACCATAATCATTCGGGGAGACTCGAATTAACCTTACGAAGGAAGTGTAGTTTTACCAAAAATGGATGAGTGTGGGTAAAGTTTGCAAAGACCTTAACCTATCTAAGGATTCTCCCATCCATCCATTCTATAGGCCCTTTCATCGTTATCCACCACGACAACCTTCAGCACTAGGTTGAGGTTTTTTTTAGCACCCCTAACTTACGTGCTTACTCACATACAATGTCATTCATCAATGCATGTGTGTTATGATTAAACATTATATCACATCATCATTACATTCATCCATCATGATCAATATAATTCATTCATATTAATTCAATCCATCATCAACTCATCATGCATATCTCATTCAACTTATGATCAATTTACTATTTGCCTCTTGTTCAATTCCACATCAATTCGTCATTCACATCATTCTCACTAATGATGAACTCTCACATAGTTCTTCTACACCTCATGAGAGTTCCAAACCACAAGTTCTCATAATAAAACACCAAATCTCAACATATGAATGTGAATTGCATGGGGAATAACAAGAAATCAACTCAATCCATTTCGTTTGAAGTTCACTAACACATTAAAAGCATTAAAGATTGAAATTCAGTAAAGGGTTGCCTTTGTCAGCCACACTTAAGCACCCATGTGCCTGTGCTTAAGCGTGGCTAGCAATTCCAATCTGGTAGGCTATGTTTAAGTGCCACCTAGTGCACGCTTAAGCACCACAAGTTTAAAAAATCATGACTTTCTGCTATTTTTGCCCCTCTAATGAGGTATAGTCCATTTTCAACTCAAGTCTTTCATTTGCAAACATGAACATTGAATTAAAACACTTTTAATAAGTTAAAAATAGAGATTCAACACATCAAACATAAGACTAAATTTAATTTAAGCTTCCATTGCCTATCAAACTCAATGAACTTGCTTTGAGATGAAGAAAGAACGAAATGAGGGGACTTTGGGTACAAGATGAAATTTTTTTTCTCACTCTTACAACAGTTCTACATCATCCACACCACCCAAACCCCAAAAACCAATAGAAAACACATCAAAACCTTACCTCTAAAAGTGTCCATGGACGAAAACAAAAATGGAGGATGACAGGAGAAAAATGAAGGTCTCTTACCTCTAAAATCAATCCAAAGTTCGAATAAAATCACAACAATAGATCTTTTGTACAAGGGATTCAAGATCTCGCACTGTGAGTTGTCTTGGAGTGGAAGAAAAGAGTGAAATGAGAGTGTTGGAGTTTTGGTTTAGTTTTGAATCAATAAAAAGTTGAGTGTATGACTTTTCCCCTTTTCTTTATTTGTATCCCACCACATCCTAAACTCACCCATCATATTCCTATCACTCAAGGCTATTCATATAAACTCAAACACTCTAAAACTTACTATTTACACCTAAAACAAGGTTTGTTTTTTTTTTTTTTTTTTACAAATGATACAAACATCACACACCATCATCTCATAATAGTTAGTTAATTATAAACACTTAAATTAAATTTAGTTCCTCTTGCAATAAATTAAATCACTTTTGAAACGATTACGAAAAACATAACATTGCACAAAGTGTTTAAAACATGTCAGAGGAATATTCATGAATTTTCAAGTTCAAATTTCATGGAAATCACGATTGTTTTTTATTCTTAAATAATTTCAAATATATTTTCTATCTTTGGAGTACATTATCAAATATTTATCGAAGAATAAAATATCATAATTTTTTTTTAAAATCATAACAAAGACAAAAAATTCAAAAAGAGTATTTTTCAAAAAGTGAAGATTGAACCACTATAAGAAAAAACGCTATTATCGACAGAATGTTAGTATTATCGACAGATTTTTTCCACGAAATATATTTTGTCGATTTTTTCTATATTTTTGACGGAATTTTCCGTGTGAATTTATTGAGTTAGCGACAGATTTTACCGACAGACAACATTCAGTGGGAAATTTTGGCCTATTTTTGACGGATTTTACCAGCGCAATCAAATCCTTCGAAAATGTTAAAATATTTATATTAAGACATAGATTGCACCTTATAACTATACTTTCTAAGAGATAACAATATGATAGGACGAACACCGATTAATAACAAAATAATCATCATATCATGCTGTTAGGGATGAAAATGGGTTAGACCACTTATCAGGGGCCTTTGGCCTGACCTATTTAAGGCCTGGCTTAGCCTGACTAGTTTATTATAAAGGTCAGACTAAGAATTTTTGAAAAGCCTATTTAAATAAAAAGGCTGGGCTCAAGCTTCAAAAAAAATCTGTTAGACCTATCAGGCTAGCCTATTTAATATATATATATATATATATATATAT
>CM023958.1:12774474-12967186 GCA_013407115.1 Glycine latifolia | reverse complement strand
TCACAATCTGTTGACCAACATTTTAAACACATAAACATTTTCATACAGGTAATCAAGAAAAATGGCTTGCTTTATCTAAAACTAAAATCAACCTTTTTCAAACAAAGATCCGTTTCCTTGGCCACAACATTCATCAAGGAACTATAATTCCCATCAATCGTGCCATTGAATTTTCCAACAAATTCCCAGATCAAATTATCGAAAAAACCCAACTCCAGCGTTTTCTCAATTGTCTAAATTATGTGGCTAACTTCTTCCCTCAGCTGAGTAATCTAGCAAAACCTCTGTATGACCGTCTCAAGAAGGCTCATCCTCCTTGGACAAATACCCATACTGATATTGTCAAACAAATCAAATCTCAAGTCCAAAACCTTCCTTGCCTTTATCTTCCCAATCCTTCAGCCAAAAAGATTGTAGAAAATGATGCCTCTGACATAGGTTATGGTGGTATTCTCAAGCAGTCTGTTAATGGCAAAGAACAAATAATTGCATTTACTTCTAAGCATTGGAATTCTACTCAGCAGCACTATTCCACAGTTAAAAAAGAAGTTTTGGCAATTGTTTTATGCATTTCTAAATTTCAATCTGATTTGCTTAATCAAAGGTTTTTAATTCGTGTTGATTGTAAGTCTGCAAAAGGGATTTTACAAAAGGATGTTAAAAACCTTGCATCTAAATAGATTTTTGCCCGATGGCAAGCCATTTTAAGTATTTTTGATTTTGAAATTGAAGCGAGTACGGGAAATGGACTAAAAAGACAAGAACATTAATGGAAAGAAGGAATAGAATACAGAATTCACATGACTACGAACAACAATAAAGACAAAAATATAAACTTAAAGCATAAAATAAATATTATACTCTCAAGCATGGCAAGCCGTCGGGATGAGAGGGAGTGGATGAGAAGAGAAGAATTTAATTAACAGAAAACAAGAAACACATGCAAATGAGAAATCAAGATTTTATTTCCCAAAATAAGATATTACAAAAGATTGCAACTTAGAGGTATACCTAGGACGAACTCTCTGAATCTAAACACACAAAAAACTTGTTGGAAGATTGCGGGACGCAGCCCTTAAATAAAAAAAAACATTTCCTATTTCTATAGTTTTGGTAAACAAAATCGGAAAACCTACCGCTACAGTGAACAGTTTTGCACAGTAGTCTGCCACAGGAAATGATGACGTAATGCTGTCGTCAGTCATCACCTAGATTGATGTCAAAGCAGTCGTCTTCATTCTGGTAGAAATCGTCTGACGATTGTGAGGAGGCTTCGATGGGCTTATCAGCTGGCTTCTTGGATGAGGAGCAGACATCTTCATTCTCCTTTTCCAAAAGATTAAAGATCATTTTCATATTCTCGGTGAACTTCTCCTTAGAGGTGGAAGATGCCAAGGCTGCTATGACTTGTGATATTTGATTGAGGAACTTGCATGCTTCTGGATTTGCTGCTTTGGTGAGGGTTGGATGTTGTTTAAACCAAAGCGATACTTGATCCGGATTGTCCCTGGAGTGGTCGAATTGGGGTCACCATTTAACCAGAGCTTGTCTCTTGAGTATCGGTAATTGTCCTTTGACTGACACATTACCATAGACATATCTCCATTGGAAGATCCAAGCAAGAGACAATTTACTAAAGAAGTGTAAGTTTACCAAAAAAGGATCATTTTTAGGGTGCTCAAACTTCTTTGTAAAGATGGTTAGGCCAGAGACTACCTCAGAGGGAAGTATCTCTAGAATTGGTCCATAAAAATTCCACCATTGCAAAAACCACTGGGGAAACTTATACTGAGCATTTTGTTTGAAATAAATAAGCTATGAATGCATAAAGTCTTTATTTTGAAAATGAAAGACATTATACCAGGCAGTTTGATAATCCCAATAAGAAAAACCAATGGGGTCATTGTTTTGTGAAAATCTTTTTATCTTATTCAATTCTCCAAATTCCTTAGGTGTTAGGACTTTAAGAAGTTGCAGTGTTGAATAAGCGATTTGCTCAGACTCCTTATTTTTATGGTGTTTAATCTGGACTGAGTTGGTGTCAACGAGAATAAACTCATAAAAATGTCTTGTTTTGAGCAACGAGATTGGCCTGTAATGAAACTGATTACCCTGGAAGTCTTTGGGGAAGATCTTTTGGGGGACTCTGTTTGGTTTGAGATCCCAAAACTCAGATTCCATCTGAACGACGTCCTGATACTTGTTTTTTAGGACATATTGAGTTTATGATTTAGGCTTTTGGACTGCCAAATGTTTGGGTTGTTGAACAATGGCTTTGCCTTTTGGTTGGTGAAGGGTTAAAGGAGTTTGGGATAGGTTTCTGATCATAGTTGCTAGGCTTTCATTATCTTCATCTTCAGAAGTAATGTCAGCCTATGTTTTGGATGAAAGGCCTTTTGGAAGGTGGGAAAGACCTTGTTCCTGAAGGGCCAAAAGGGTTTGGATTGGCATGGCATAATCGACCTTTCTTTGGGATTGAGGTTTAGGTTTCTGAGTAGAAGACTCAGTAATAGATTAAGGTAATACCTGGGTAGATGACCCAGATTTTGATTGTTTTTGGGATCTCGTTTTTGTTTAGATGAAGATCCGAACCCTATATGGGCGATTAAACCAGCCATGGCTAGCCTTGGTTTGATACTTTTGCCTCTTCCTCTTCCTCGTGAGGAGGAAGATGATTTTACCGAATCTGGCATAGGAGCACTACTGGTTTCTCCCCTATAAATATTCACGAGTGAGATAGTCAGGTAGAGAGTTTAAGGTACCTTTGAGAAATTCTATCTCAAAATCAAAGATACTCAAAATAGCTTGTCATCTGGCAAAAATCTGTTTTGATGCAAGGTTTTTAACATCTTTTTGTAAAATCTTTTTTGCAGACTTACAATCAACACGAACTAAAAACCTTTGATTAAGCAAATCAGATTGAAATTTTGAAATGCATAAAATAATTGCTAAAACTTCCTTTTTAACTGTGGAATAATTTTGCTAGGCAGGATTCCAATGTTTTGAAGTAAATGTAATTATTTGTTCTTTGTCATTGACGGATTGTTTGAGAATACCACCATAACCAATGTCAAAGGCATCAGTTTCAACAATCTTTTTTGCTGAAGGATTGGGAAGGTAGAGACAAGGAAGGTTATGGACTTGGGATTTAATTTGTTTGACATGATCAATGTGAATATTGGTCCATGGAAGAGGTGTCTTCTTGAGACCGTCATAAAGAGGTTTGACAAGATTACTCAGCTGAGGAAAGAAGTCAACGACATAATTTAAACAACCGAGAAAACGTTGGAGTTGAGTTTTTTCGATGATCTGGTCAGGAAATTTGTTTGAGAACTCGATAGCACGATTGATAGGAGTGATAGTGCTCTGGTAGATATTGTGACCAAGAAAACGAATTTTTGTTTGAAAAAGATTGATTTTAGTTTTAGATAAAGCAAGACCATTTTTCTTGATTAACTGGATAAAAATGTTTATGTGTTTAAAGTGTTGGTCAACAAATTGGGAAAACACAAGAACATCATCAATATAGACAATAATGAAAGAGGAGTAAGGATTGAAAATGTCATTCATAGTTTTCTGAAATTCTGAAGAAGCATTTTTTCATCCAAAAGGCATGACTCTCCATTCATATTGTCCAAAAGGGACCCTAAAAGCTGTTTTATACCAATCCCTTTCATTGATTTGAATTTACCAAAATCCCGATTTCATGTCAGGCCTTAAATAGGCCAGGCCAAAGGCCCCTGATAGGTGGCCTGACCCATTTCCATCCCTAACAACATGATATGATGATTATTTTGTTATAAATCGGTGTTCGTCCTATCATATTATTATCTCTTAGAAAGTATAGTTATAAGAATGATATTTTCGTAAATAAAATTATATATTTCGAATGCAGTAAAATTTATCATTTTTTAATTCAATGACGTATATAATTTTTTAAAATACATATATCTATATCTATATGTCTATATATCTATATCTATATCTATATATATAGATATCTTTCTCTCTCTCTCTCTCTCTCTATATATATATATATATATATATATATATAAATATTATTCCTACTCTATCTATTAAGTTATTGAAAAATATTTTTCTCCTAAAAAAATTTAATGTTGTAGAATAAATAAATTTAATTTTTAGAATAAATATTAAAATATTAATTCGACATCTCATATTCTAAAAAAATTTACACAAAATAAAATTTGAAACGACGCCATTTGAATAATTGTGAACCATGGCTATTAGTGTATTGTGAATCATGCCAAATGGATGATTGATTAAAGTCACAATTTGAATAATTGCAGAAGATATGATCGCGATGCGAGGTGCTAACTGATACCATGTTACAATGGTGAAGAGAGGAAATTTTAACATTCAAATCTAAAATACCCTCTTTTATTTACGTAGAAAGAAATGTGAACTCACACGTGGCCATGGCTAGCTTGAAAAATGATAAAACTTTATATTTTTTATAAAAATTCTTTTATATATGTTTTTCCATTTTTTGAAAATCATAAAAAAATGAGTTTCACATTTTATTTAATAATTTTCATAATTATATAATTGTTAATAATTTTTAACTAATAAAGTAAATAAAAGTTAAAAAATTATTATTTTTATTAACTTTTTAATTTATATAAAATAATAATAAAAATAATTATAATAAGATAAAAAATGTATCAAAGAACGTGTTGTTCTAACTACAATAATAAAAATATAATATGAGATGTGGAATTTAACTACAATAATAAAAATATAATATTGTATTAATGTTAAAATAAATATGCCATTAGATATTTAAATATAATCATCATTTATGTTATTATATTTATGAGTATTAAAATAAATATGTCATTTTCATTTAAAATTTTTAATGTAATAATAAACATTGAAACGACACAGTTTTCATTTTGTAATATAAAAATCACTGCAACTCATGTGGCTGCGAGAGTAATACGCTAAAAGCCAATTGGAAACCCTAAGGCAGAGAAGCACAACCTTGCCTAGTCCAACCCTTGCCGCAGCCTTCGTCAATGCACAGCCTTGCCTAGGCCAACCCTCGCCGTAGCCTCCGTCGACGCACAACCTTGCTTAGGCCAACCCTCTTCTCTTCAATCTCATCCTTCTCTTTCATTTTTTGTTTTGCTTCATGTGTGGTTGAGTATCGTTGTATTCAACCATTCGTGTGCTTCTCAATCACCGACCTAGGTGTGCTGAGCTTTCTCCCCTCTTAGCTAATTACATTTTGGTGGATTATTTGAAACATTATTTGAGTAGCATTATAATTATGTTGTGGTGAAAGATTATTTGAGTTTTGAGTTCGTGAAAAAGATGTTAGCTTCTTTTCATGTTTGTTTGTTGATACATGAAACCATTATTTAAATCTTATGCCTGTGTCAATTTTTAGGGGAATGATTTGTAGTGGGTTCACCTACTGCCCCTCCTTTCCTAAGAAACAGTAACTATAAATCTTGGTTTAATTTCGTGGATAATCTGGTTAAAAGTCTCTAAGTGATTTAGGTGTTTGGGACATACTGCCATTAACTAGTGTCATTCTATTGTTAGCCTTTGTTGTATGAGATTCTGAAATGTAATCATTGAAACAAGCAGTAGGGGATGTCGTGTAAAACTCTGTATAAGGTGTCATTCTATTAAGTAGCTATTTGATTTTGAGTGATTTGTGTATCGTGTAAATTTGGATGAATAGAATTAAACATTGGTTTCAATGGAGAAGGTATGATAAGCAACATTTTGAGTTATTTGTATTCCAACCTTATCATTTATCAGAACTTCCTTTGCCAAAATAACACTCTCATATGTCATTGAAATGCCTTGAGCAGTGTATTCCAAGTTGCTAATTTTTTGTCGTCATTTCAAAATCTTAATTTAACAAAACATCCACATATGACTTGTCCAATATTAACAAATATCTGGTAATATTGTTGTATCTGATAAATTAACGTGAAGAGGTAAAATACAGCTATTTATGAAATGCAAGATGCATCACAGTGAAGTGAAGCTGATTGAAATTATCAATAAAACTAACATCACCGTAGTTCATTTCATTTGATTGCTTTGTAAGAGATAAAATGAATATTATACTCATATTTGTATAATTGTTCAGTATGTCTCGTGTTGTTGAACTTCGTACTCATAAGTTATTCTACTATTTGGCACTCATTTGGCCCTACCAGCTGTATTTGGTACTCATAAATTACTGGTTGGAATTATTTAGACACCACTTGATTAGTGGGACTCTTAGGCCCTAGCAGTTGTAGTATAATAAAATAAAATTATATATATATAGTCATAAGCTATGAAGCACGGACACGGCAAAATAGAGGCAGAATCGCGTCCGACACGCTCCGACACGGTGTCAGACACGTGGTCAACATCTCCGACACGTTGACCGTCACCAACACGCGAATTTGACCGTGTCCGACACGGTCAAATGGCAAAAAAATATTAAAAACCTTGTGTCTCAGTGCTTCTTTTGTTTCTCCCTTCTCGAACCTTCACGCTCATTCACCGCCATCTCTCTATCCTTCACGCTCGCGTCTCTCGACAGCCATTGATAGCTGTCTCGATCCTTCACGCTCGCTGTTACTGCCGTCGTTCGCGTTCATTGATGACGTTGTTCCCGTTCGTCCTCATCGTCATTCGTCTCCATCTCAGCCGCCGTTGTGTCTCGGCGTCTCCTTCTCTTCTCACCGCCTTCGTCGCTGTCGCACATAGACAAGGTAAGTGGCTAAGTGCTTCGTGCTCCTTTTTTAATTGCTTAGTATTTTTAGGTTTTTGCTTTTTAGGTTTTTTTTATAAAAAAAATAATCCCATTTATGTATTGAACCTTGTGCAGATCTGTTGGCTTGTGAACTTTGTGCTCTTTTTGGTTTTTTTTAATCAAATTTATTTCTTTGATATATTTCTTTTAGGTGTTTGACTGTCTGGCTTGTGTTAATTTGTTATATTGTTATCTTTATTTTTTTTAATCAAGCAAATTTGATGTATGTTTGAGACTGAACCAGTGAACCATGTAGCCTAGCTTGTGCTATTTTTTATTTTTTTAATACATGATAATTTGATGTATGTTTGGGACTAAACCTTGTGGGTTGTGCTATCTTTATTTTTTTAGAATGGATTCAAGTATTGGAAGTAGTGGAGATGATGAATATCTAAGGAAGCCATTATGGAAATATGTTACCAAATTAGGCAATGGAACCGAAGCGGGAGGAAATATATCTTGGAAATGCAATTTTTGCTCAAAGGATTTTAAAAGTTCGTATACTAGAATAAGGGCTCATTTATTAAAATTATCAGGTAAAGGAATTGCAAAATGTTTACATGTACAAACAAAGGACTTGCTAGAGATGGAGAAATTAGAACAAGAAGCTAGTGAGAGATTAAGGAATAATGCACCCAAAAATGTGCCTTTACCCCCTTCTAGTTTTTCAGTGGATTCAAGCTCGAAAAAAAGAAGAAGTGGAAGTGAGGGTGTAAGTTCATCTAGAAATCCTATTGAGAGGGCATTCAATGTTGGAGCGCGGGAAGAATTGAACCACTTGATTGCTAGGATGTTTTATTCAGCAGGATTGCCATTCACTCTAGCAAGGAACCCATACTTTCAAGCCGCCTTCACTTATGCTGCAGATAATAATATTGGAGGTTATTTGCCACCAGGATATAACTCCTTGCGAACCACTCTTTTGCAGAAAGAGAAGGAAAATATTGCTAGGTCGTGTGCATCTATTCAAGCTGGGTGGAATGAGAAGGGTGTTAGTATTGTGAGCGATGGATGGAGTGATTCACAAAGGAGGCCACTTATTAATTTCATGGCAGTATCCGATGGTGAAGCTATGTTTTTGAAATCAGTTGATTGTTCAGGAGAGATTAAGGATAGGCATTTTATTGCTAGGTTGTTACAAGAAGTAATTCAAGAAGTTGAGCACGAAAAAGTGGTTCAAGTAATCACAGATAATGCTGCAAATTGTAAGGGAGCAGGGCATCTTATTGAGCAAGAATTTCCATCTATTACTTAGACACCATGTGTTGTTCACACACTGAATTAAGCTATGAAAAATATTTGTGCTGCTAAAAATGTGGAGAATAATCAAATAACATATGAGGAGTGTATTTGGATTTCTGATATTGTTGGAGATGTTTCTACAATAAAGCATTTCATAATGAATCATTCTATGAGACTGTCAATGTTTAATGAGTTTGTGGGATTGAAGTTGCTTTCTATAGCTGAAACCTGCTTTGCTTCCATGATTGTGATGCTAAAGAGGTTCAAATTGATAAAAGGTGGTCTCCAAAATATGGTAATCAGTGAAAAATGGAGTGTGTATAAAGATGATAATCTAGGGAGGGCGAAATTTGTTAAAGAAAAGATATTGGATGATCTTTGGTGGGATTCAATTGATTACATACTTGCTTTCACTGCTCCCATTTATAATATGATCGGGATTTGTGACACTGATAAACCTTACCTTCATTTGATTTATGATATGTGGGATGAGATGATTGAGAAAGTGAAGAAAGCTATATACTTGCATGAATTGAAGAGGATGGATGAGACCTCAACTTTCTATGACGTGGTCCATGGCATTCTTGTGGATCGTTGGACAAAAAATTCAACTCCACTTCATTGTTTGGCACATGCTTTGAATCCCAAGTAAGCTTTTAAATATTAATGGATTTAATACTTCTCTTATTTGATATAATTTGTTAATTGTTTTTCTTTTTTTTTTCTTTTAGATACTATATTCAACAATGGCTTGATGAAGATTCTAGTCGAGTTCCTCCACACAAGGATCTAGAGATTAATCAAGAAAGACAAAAATGCTTAAAGAGATATTTTCCTAACTTGGAGGACCGAAATAAAATAAATTTGGAGTATGTGGACTTTGCTAGTACAAGTGGGGGTTTTAGAGATTATGATGCCATCCAAAATCGATATTCTATGGAGCCCAAAGCTTGGTGGGTGCTTCATGGTGCTTGTGCACCTATGCTTCAAAAGATAGCATTGCGACTTGTTGCACAACCTTCTTCTTCATCGTGTGCTGAATGCAATTGGAGTACTTATTCTTTTGTGCATTCTATAAGGAGGAATGAGATGACTCCAAAACGTGCTAAAGACTTGGTTTATATACATAGCAACCTTCGACTCTTATCAAGAAAAAGTCCACAATATACACAAGGGGAGAGTAAAATGTGGGACATTGCTGGAGATACATTTGAAGATGTTGGAATGCTTGAAGTTGCTACTCTTTCACTTGATGAGCCTGAGATGGAGTCAAATGCTATTGATGAAAATGCTCCATGAAGGTAATCAAATGTAGCCTATTTGATTTTTTTTTGGTTCAAAATCTGTTTTGATATTGAATATTTTGTTTTGAAGATTGAAATGCATCCTCTATGAATTTGTTTCGGTTACATTGATGACTATTATTAGTTTAGTTTAATTCTTTTGTTAAGTTATTGAATATTAAATTAAATATACACTATATAAATTAAAAATATTATTTAATATTAAAACGTGTCCCAACGTGTTGAAATCCATAATTTTTTAAGATTGACGTGTCAGAGAGTCGAGTCATGTCCTGTCACGTGTCGCGTGTCGGTGTCGGTGCTACATAGCTCATAAGAGGTGACTCATGTGATAAGTAGCAAGTTTTTCAACACCGGTAACATTAAGTTGATGATGGTTGTTATTCTAAAAAACAAATAAAAAAAGTTCATGATTTTTTTGTCTAAAATCCAGTAGCTAATACTTAATGGGCTTATGCAAAATACTATGTTTCCAGAGCCCACACGTGATGTCTCATTTTTTTTCTAATCTCTACACTAATATCTTAGTTGTTTACAAAGTATCACACTGACATGTTAAACATATATTACTAACTTTGATAATTATTTAAAAAATATTACATCCTGTGTCTTTATAAAAAAAATGTTTCCTTATGTAATATCACTGTCAAACTTATGTCCTTATCAAATCCATCTAAAGCACATGTCTTAGGGAAGTGACAAATAACCAAAGTCTTAAGAAAAAATGAATTTAGTTGTAATGTGTTTATCTCGTGTTTCTAACACAAAAAGCTAGAAAAAATAAATTAACGAAATTAAATGGTAAACTATTAGTGGGTTGTTTGTGACTTTCATCTAAATTAAATGGTAAGCTAATATTGAACCTATGTTTGTCACATCAGAGATGCAAGAGAGGAAAGTTCAGAAAGTAATTAGAGACATGTTAAAGATTTACATTCCGTTATTAGGCGATTCTATAGAGATGCTGAGAGAGTTGAAGACTTTTTAGAGTTAGAAGATTTTATGAATATTAAGAGCTAATACTGAACCTATGTTTGTCATATCAGAGATGCAAGAGAGAGAAGTTCAGAAAGTAATAAGAGACATGTTAAACATTTATCTTCCAAATTTATGAAGTAATGTTTGTTTTGTTATAATGGAATAACACTTTATTAGTGTATTTGATTTTTTTGTGTAAAAAGGAATTATGTTATTTATCTAATTTTGATTGATCCCATACTATTTGATTCATTGTTTGTAAAATTATTTTTGTATATATAGATATGTCATCAGGTGGTGTTGATCCTCCTCGACCCCCGTTGAATGACAATAGTGGGAAACAAACATGTGGGAAGAAAAAACATATGTGGTTAGACTACTACCACCTAGATATAGTTTGCCATCATCTACCTCATCCCCATCTACTGTATCTATGCCAATTAGATCTTCAGAGGTTATACCTACACCATCTCCACCTCCGACTGAAGGTATACCATCTCCATGTCCTCATAATGCAACTGGACCGTCCTTGGTGCCTACATCCACACCATCCCCATCCTCAGGTGTAGGGAACATGCGTACTGATGAATATATTCCAAATTTGTCCATGGAAGACCCCCCCTCAATGATCGTCCTATGATTACACTGATCAATGGAGTGTAAGTATTAATAATATACATAAATCTCATTATATATCATACATAATTTCATGTTTTAATTTTTCTTTCACAAATTATTTTTTCTCTTAAGGTTTCATCCATCTAAGGTTGCGGTAAAGGCTGTCACATTGTCCATTAGACAACAATTTGTTAACCTATGGCCAATATGAGGAGCAATTCCAAAAGATCATCAAGAACTCTTTTTCGAGTGTTTTAAGGTAAATAATTAACCTCTTAATGAATTATTTCAATTCGCTAAATAGATAGCTCATGATTTAGGATTTTTTTTTTCAAAATTGAGTTATGCTTTTGTTGTCATTTGAAAAAATATTGCATTGAATTGTGCTTTATATTTAAAATCTTTAATTTGTGCTTGAAAATCAGTTCCAATTAATGCTGATTTTGTTTTTCTTTATTATTATTTCGTAAATTCGTATTGATGTAACTGTGCAATTTCATAACTTTGTGTTACTTCAGAGAAAATTGATATGGAGGCCGGAGGAAGAGGAAGAGGATGATATTAAAAATGTTTTTAACTCCAAAGCCTCTTATAGACTTTCTGAGATGTTTTGCGATGCCCGAAATGAAAATAAAAGGCCATATTGGATTGGAGATCGTGTTTGGAATGATTTGTTATCACATTGGAATGCACTTGAGTATCGTTCGAGGCGAAAAAATGTTGGATTGCAGCTGCAGGACCTATGCATAAGGGACGTCTTTACGGTACTAGAGATCTTGCTCATACTTATAAATGTGGAGCTAACACATTCATGCAACAATTGCAAGGATCTTCTAGTCACCTGATTGATTCAGCGGAGATTAATCAACTAAAGGAGGTGCTTCGTCAATCAATAGAGCAAATGCGAGTATTTCAGTCAGTTGTACTTCAGTTTGTACCTCCTGAAGCGCACAACATTATTAAGCAACAGCAGCTACAGCCCAACCAGCAACAACAACAAGACAATTACCAATCACATGACCAGTAGAAACAAAACAATGACCAACCACCAGATGACAATCAACCAGATAACCAACAACAACCTGATGACCAGTAGAGACACTCTGACAATGACTATTTTATTGACTTAGTAACACAATATTACTATTGACTTATCAGACGTTATGCTTTTATTTTAGATTTATTTTGATTTTAAGTCAATTTGTTTTAACATTTGTTTTGGATTTATGAATTGGAGTATTTCTTTAATTTCATTATGTGTTAATTTCTATAATGACATTAAATGCTATAAATAAAAAAAAGTTGTTAATAAAACAAAACTAAATGCAAAATTTGTGAACATAAGTTACCAACGGATCATTCCGTCGGAAATTTCCCATGGATCATTCCTTCGGAAATTTTCCACGAATCATTCCGTCTGAAATTTTCCACGGATCATTCCGTTTGAAATTTTCGACGGATTATTCCTTCGAAAATTTTCGACGGATCATTCCTTCGAAAATTTCCCACGGATACTTACTGACGGACATAAAAAAATTCGTCGGTTAAATTTGCAACGATTGTTTTACCGACAGATTTTTGTCCATCGGAAATTTGGTTTTACTGACGGATTTATGATGTTACCAATGGATTTTGACCGTCGAAAATTCCAATTTTTTTTATAGTGAACATGTACACACACAAAAATGTCGACCTCCTTTGAAATTTCCTTGTTAATTTTTTTTTATGATACCACATTCGAACCCAGTTCCCTGTGATATTTTCTTACAACAATTATCATACGGACCAAAAATCCAGTTTATTGTGCTTTTTTTAAAAGTGCTTTTTTTGAAATTGCCTTTTTTAAGTTTGTAAAATTTAAAGAAAGGAAAAGAATTGATTGGTGAACCTTCTTATACATTTCATTTATTTGCTATGTATCAAAAAACAGTCTAATGAGGAAATAGTTTTATAGCTTTCAAATGAAAGCAGGGACTTCTCATTTGGACACTTAGTAAGGACTCAATCCATTATAGGTTTATTTACCACATTAATCTAAATTGTAAATATTCATCAATTAATATAATTTTAAAAAAAGCATAGCATTAATTCCATATCAATATTATTTAATAATCACAATAATTTAATTATTAAATAATGTTAATTAAAAAAATTCAAATCCGTTAATCATACAAGTTAGGCAAGTTTTAATATTTCCTGTAAAGAAACGCAAGCAATAGTACAATTAATGACACAAATATGGGTTCATTTAATAATATTCGTAGATAACTGGATACTCAATCATACAAGTTAGGCAAACAGTTGTAAAATGACACATATATTGGATTTGTTTATATTCGTACTTGCCTTGCCTCCATTGGTACTATTCAACATGGAAAATAATAAACATAAATTCCATGTAGTGATCATTGAGAATTGAGATGAAATCAATTAAGGGAAAGGGAAAGAAAAAGAAGAAAGGAAAGGTTGGAAAAAAAAGTGATAAATGTTAAAATGATGTGATGAGAATGAATACGAGATGGAAATAAGATAGAGGAAAAGGTGAATGTATGATTATAATATAAACTCATTAAGTAGTACTGCATTTTAATTAATGTGAAGGATGAAGGTTCTGCATGCCCTTGCTGAGTTAAAAATGCCATTAACAAGCATGCAAAAGAAGAGAATATAAACAGTTGCCATATAAGAAGTTGTTCCGAAGGAGATGAAATATAAACGATTGACAACTAACAGATGAACGACATGGGTGTGTATGACCTTCATCTATAAAATAAAGATACCCTTCCAAAATTCAATAGGGCATATACTACTGCTCAAGTTTTCTTGGTCTATTTAATGTGGAAATTAGTACTTACAACTGGCTTGCTTTGATGTCGTTATTTCTGGGGTTTATGAGGCAAGTGATGAGCAAGCATAAGTTTATAAGTAAATTGTAAAGTAAAATTAAGGAAGATAAAATTTAGGTAGGCACTGTGAACAAATAAAAAGCATGAAGATGATGCTAACCTAAGAGCTAATTAACCATATAAAAAACATTGATAGTCTCATTAAAAGAGAATAAGTATTTTTTTTATTTATCAAATTATGTCTTCAATACCTAAACACATTACTTAGCTTGTACAAGGTAATTTATTCATCCAACTTATAGATTACATTTACACACATTTTTTTTTTGTGTGAATCAAAGTATCTGTCATCCAAAAGATAAAGACTAATTTTTTGATATACTGAGATTCATTTAAAGGATGATCTTTCGTATCAAATATTTTTTTATAGACACAAGCTAAGATCAAAATCATGATCATATATTTTAAAAATAAAATTATCTATTAACCATATCACACCAGCATGTTAATATTGTATTTATACACATTAGTATCCTTTACGAATTTATGCGCCTACCAATATAATTATATGGAGTATAAAAAGAGAGACAGAGAAAACTACAGTAATGAATTTTCATATATTAGATGCTAATGTAAATATAAGTAATCAGAACATTATTGTATATATTACGTCATATGAGAACGTCAATAACTAATACATGCATAGTACTTCATACAGTAACTCCAATTAAAGCTTTAAGTTAGGTTAGCAAATTAAGGTTGTTTCAAGTCTCCACTTGTATGATCAATTTACGTCAATTAGAGGGTCATGGTTTTATTCTGAGGCAATTTAGTCTTCTTGGTTTGGCTTCTCGTAGTTTTTTTTAATTGATAAATATTAGTTGTTTAGTTGTTAACTTTTGTTAATAAGAATGAGAGGAACCTTCAATCACTACTATCTAGGCAAAAGAACCTAAATAATACATTTTTAATAAAAAAATTACGAATTTGGGGTTGTTTCGAAACATATTACTAATCTGGGGCTGTGGATCACGTCCAGATTCAGGCATGACCAGTACTTGCCAGGGACTTCTCCTCTGAATTACGATCATTTTGACATATCATACGCTTCAATCGGACACTCCAGTCAAAAGTTATGACCGTCCGAAGTTTATATACGCATCGCTTCATCTGTGCATGACACGTGTCATCCTGTGGTGGAACGCGTCCAAAATTGGGCGTGACCCCCCCTTGGTCACGCCTGAATCTGGGCGTGACTGGTCATACCTAATTTTGGGCGTGACCCACAGCCCCAAATTGATAATATGTTTCGAAACAATCCCAAATTCATAATATTTTATTAAAAATGTATTATTTAGGTTCTTTTGCCCTACTATCTAAGTCAAACCAATCATCTGGGGTGGCTTTTCATAATTTTGTTTGTTTAGGTTATCTAATTGAGTAATGATATTAAAATATTCTTTTATTTTAAATATCTTATCAATATTTTTTATTTTTCTTTATTTTTTATTATATCATAAATCTGATAATATATATATTTTTCTCTCTCACTAGGTGTCTAATAGCATGTGAGGTGTCCATTTATCCTATCTAATTTTAGTCTCATTTGTAAGTGTCTTTGGGCTCCTTCTTTATGCAGCAAACAACTTCCTCCATTGACGTGAGCAAGCGAAGCCATGTTTTACTCCAAGACAACCACATATATATATATATATATATATATATATATATATATATATATATGCATCTGTACAATGTTTTTGTCTGTGATGGAAGAAAAATGGCAAAAATGTTGAAGTTACCAATACCATAAGTCCCATGAATCTGATTTTGTTAACAAAAGAAAGAAACTTAAAAAGTGATAAGATGATTTTAGGAAACACTTATGAAGTATAGCCTATAGGTGAAGTCAAATGTCCAAATTTACTTCGAACCAATTTCATTATTAATTGTTAAAGAAAGAGAGAGAGATAGAAAGAGTCTTGTAAACAAAACATCATATATATGTAATATTTATATAGTAATTAATATAAATATATCAGTTACAACTGATGGGTAAGCTAGCTGTAAGCAAAACGTTAAACAGTACTACATATATTATGTTTTATGTAAATACAGTGTAAGTAAAGTTTAAAGAGGGTTAAGCAAATTACTACATAAATATAGATAAATACCCCATGTCATAATATAAGCCATACAAGTGCAGCATGCGTGAGATTGATGAATAACACAATCTCAAGTTAATTTCTTCATATTTTGCAGCACTCCATCCGAATTGATCGATTATGCTGCTGGTGCTATATCAATCCCATCATCATCATCGTCATCGTCATCATCATCGGCTTCTTGATGAATGGGAAGTCTAGTAGCTTGCCAGTCATTGCCCTTGGAAAACAAAGGCAAAACAGATTTTGTGCAGGAAACGAAAACCACCATATTGCAGTGTTTTTAAAACACAGATGGCAGCTATCCTACTATATCACAAACTGCACTAGCTAGCTCTAAACTGCTTTGGTTGACTCTATGAAGTAGTGGGTCTCCCACTTATTTATACCCGTAAATTAGTCTATTTTTTTATACAAATTAAAAAAAATAATATTCGATGAATTTTCTACTTTTAAAATAGTCTAATCTATAAATCAAGTGTTTGACACATGTTATTAATACACTATAAGCTTAAATCATTTAAATAATATTTGAGTTTGATTTTTATGAAAATAATTATTAATCATACTTTATTTACCTAATAATCAAATTTTCGATTAATTATGATTAATTTTCCATGATGAATTGAGGATTAAGACAACAAAAATGTTTGATATATATATATATATATATAAAATAAATTTATTAACTTTTATGTTAATTAATTTATAAGTTAAACTTATCATATTTTTTATTAATAAATATTGTAAGACTTTTTACACTAAAAAAATTTAAAAACTAAACTCTTTCTTTTATACTTACTTTATATGGAAAATAAGGGAGAGAGAATAAGAAATAGATTTTGGTCATATCCACGTTTCTAGAATAACGATATATGGTTTAGGATAGAAAAAAATCTTTGAATATATTTTACAACTAATCATTGTGGGTTCTAATATAATAAACATTTTTCCTTTGCTCTTTTGATACGATCAGTAGCTTTAATTTAATATACTTTACAATATATATAATGTCCAAATTTAATATACTTTACCCGAGAGAATTCAAATATCTAAGAAATTAAACTTTATTTTTTTCTCTCCCTCCCTCTCAACATGAATGCAGTACAAAAGAAAAATATACATAAACCAAGTATAGTGACATTTATGATATTAGTAATATATTTTTTATTATACTTTTTTGAACCCATTCTTTATTAGTAAATAAAATTCATGTGATGCACTGAGTTAGTCTCGTATTATTGAGAGCCTGATATATATTCTTTTTTATGGTATATTATTACTATAACCTTATAATGTGCAATTACAATTATATTCTACAGCTTCTAAAATTAGGTTTTAATATTCTCTACTAGCATTAGTTACTTTAGTTCTGTTTTCTGGTTAGATTGCCAATCCTTTATGCTTGCAAAGAAGTCTGGTCCATAAAGTTTAACCTAGTGGAGAGTGAGAGGGGCCGGGTATAAGATTGAGGAAGGCTCATGGCTTCATGTTGCACAGAGCATGCAGAGTGTGGAGTTATGAATTTTCACACACGCTTGAGTGCCCTCGTCGCATGCACAAAGATGACTTGGATATACTCTAAAAATCTCAACATAAAAGGTGAATGTAGAGGCCCTAAAGAAAAA
Source organism: Glycine latifolia (assembly GCA_013407115.1). Taxonomy (NCBI): domain Eukaryota; kingdom Viridiplantae; phylum Streptophyta; class Magnoliopsida; order Fabales; family Fabaceae; genus Glycine; species Glycine latifolia. The sequence continues at coordinate 12,949,618 of CM023958.1, read as the reverse complement.
TTCTGCCAGACAGATGTTTTGGTTTTTGTAAAATGTGGCCTTGACAAGAAAAGAAAGGTTAAAGCATGTGCTGGTTCAATATGACTTTTCAGTGAGGTATGCGGCTCCAATTTCTAAAGCGGGACTTAGGTGCATATATTCTCTTGTATAGTTTAAGTTTCGCCCTAAAACTTTTATCATATATCTTTGGTTGTGTGGACCCAAATGATTTTCTCATTCTGGAAATCATTGAAAATTTTAATTAGAATGAAAATAATATTTTGCGTAACGAGGAAATTTTTGTACCTCTCGATAGTAAGAGTTTAGTTGCTTAATGATAGCACAGGCGAGAATGCCCTTCGTTGAGATGGCGTCATACTACAATCAGCCTACCACAAAGAAAACAAAATTGTATGAAAAGCGAGAGGGTTCCCTGTGATTGGATCAAAATATAAACAACAAAAGTAACCAACTATTTTTTTAGAAAAGTATAGCGCACATTCCTCTAACCATGTGTTGAGAAATCGATGGAAAAAATATTGGAAAGTTTTTTATCAATTGATCTCAAACACACTACATAAGTTAATTTGATATTACAATTTAACCTGAAATCTTAAAATTTAGATAGATTTTCTCTTTATTTATATAGTGTTCAACTTTTCATTTTTACTCAATGTGAGACTTCTTCTCATACTTGTATTCCAATATGCACTTCCTCAAGTGTGAGTCTCTTTCAAATGATAATCTTTTCCTTAAACAAAAGTCATTTTCAATCTACAAGTATGCAATGGTAATCCTTAAATCTTAAATATTGAGCACTTTAACCCAAAATCTTAAGTATCAGGTAGAATCATTAACTTTGATACCAATTGTTGAAAAATTCAAGGGGACTAAATTAAAGCAGTGGACACTTTAACCCAAAATCTTAAGTATCAATTTTATGAATTTTCTCTTAACTTATATAGTAATCAACTTTTCTATTTCTAGACAATTTGAGATTTTATTTCACACTTGTACTCTTCAACACTATGTAAGAAAAACACATAACACATATATAGTGGAAATTCTCGCTATTGTGAGAAATGAAACTATAAATTAATATGAATTATCAATTTTTCTATTTCTATCCAATATGAGATTTTACTTCATATTTGTACTCCAACATTATGTAAGAAAAAACACATATATAGTGGAAATTATCACTATGGTAAGAAATGAAACTATAAATTAATATAAACTATTAGATTAAATTTAAATGATAAAGAATAAAAGATAAATGTATATAATTTTTAAGTGATTATATGACCACTAATTGTAGAGGTGACAAAATGAGTTGGAGTGTTGGACTTGATTTGACCCTTTTTTTTATGGGTCTGGTTTTCAACCAGCCAACCCTCTTTAAGATTTTCATTTTTCATAATAACTAAGGATTTTCACCTGATTAAGGGTGGAAATAGGTTGAATTAAACAATGCTTTATTTAAGACTAAAATATGTTTTAGCTTGCTGATAACCTAGTAAATTTCGTATTTGTTCTTGATAAAAATTTTATTTGCATTGAGTTTATAATAAAATAACAATTTTATTTTTGGTCATTGATACTTTTTTTTAGTCCATGATAAATTAACAAATTTTGTGTTTGCTCCATTAAACAAATGAATTTTTTATTATCAAAGAACAACCATAAAATTTGCTAATTTATAAAGAGTAAAAGAAATGTCAATGACCAAAATAAAATTGTTATTTTATTAAGGACTCAATACAAAAAAAATAAAAACAAAAATTAAATATTTGTTAAGAATTAAAAATATATTTTATTCTTTATTTAAATAGACGTAACTGGTTTGAAAAATTCATGACCTGAGTTTGACATGTTTCCAGCCATTGACTTTTTATATTTGGAAGTCTAGTTTGGCATATGCTAGCCATCTTAAAGGCATATTAAAACCTGTAGATATGTTTTAAAATATTAATTAACTAATTGGCCAATGGGAGAAAACGTTATGTAAAATAACTATAAATTATGAAAATTAAAAGGTTTAATATGTTTATAGTTTCTGAATATAATTTTGTTTTTGATCCTTAATTTTTTTTCTCTTAACTTATTCCCTAAATATTTTTGTTTTGTTTTTGGTATGAGCCGTTACAACAAACCGTTACGTGTTACAAAAGTGCACATCAACAATTCATGTAACATGCCACGTATATAAGTATGACATGTCAGGAACTTATGTGTAATATTGGAGTAACCTAACATTCAAGACAACTTATTTAAAAGCCTATTCTTGAGTAAGACTCTAAATAGTACATAAATTTATCCTTCAACATGCTTATTTATTCATTTATTGTAAATAAGTTTGCATTATAAACATCACATTTTAACAAAATGCTTAATTAACATATCTTATTTCATACAACTTTAAAATAATTAATGTACTCAAAGAAAATTTCACAATAAATAAAGCCTAACATTTAATGGTTGACCAAATTTATTTTGTTTCATATTTAAGAGTGATAAAATATTAATAGATTTTTAAGTTTATGTATCAAACTATAACCACTGGTTTTACTTTATTCAGTGTTTAAAATAGTTTCAAATATATCACACAATGACCATTGAATAATTGTGTGTGTAAAATTAAAACAAGCGGGTGTATATTAGCAAATATTTATGGAATTTACTAGTACACTTACTTATTTCCTAGAACGAATATGGTAGGAAACTGTAACTATGTTTGATCTTAAAATACACCAAGGAGTAGGTAGTTAACGTGCTTCTAAAATAAGTGAATGTGTTAATGTGTGTGTGCATATTTTTGGGATTAATAACAAATTATCTACATATTTTAGGGACAAAAATGGAAGAATAAATATATTAGATGGACTAAAACAAAATAATAAAGATAAAAAAACAAATTTTTGTTTTATTAAGGACGATTCAATGTAAAGAAAAAATTTGTTAGAGATCTAAAACAAAATTCATTAATTTTTCAGGAATTTAAAACACACACATATATATATAATTGAAGTATTTTTTTATATAAAATAAGAAACACAAAAAAAAATTCAAATTATAAAGGAAATAAATCTAAATGTTAGCACACTGATAAAGGAAAAAAAAATATGTAGCTTAAAATGTTATTACTATTATGTCGATAGATAATAACAACCTAATAAGAACATTTTTATCAATAGACAAAACATTAAACTAAATTAAATTATAAATATAAAATTAATATTTTAAAAAGATATAGGTAAATTAAAGTTATAAAAATGTGATAAATTCTCCATAAATTTACCTAAATATGATAAACTCAACCGAGATCAGAATGTATTTAAAAAATATAAAATTGTCTCTTTTAAACCTAAATGTATCTTGCCATCTATGGGATGTGGACATGAACAAAAAGAGTAAAACCTGATCCGTTCCATTATCATGCAACCGTATATATAGATATTTTTTTTATGTATTTTTTTTATAGAAATAATTGAATGATAGATTATAACAAAAGGAATATGATATATCTTTTTTGAGATTTATTAAAATTATGTTTTTGTATTGAATGCAACAAATTATATTATTTTTAATGAAATTACATGTCTATTTTTTATATAATATATATTTATATTTTTAAATACTTAAACATAAAAGACTTCTAATTATTTTTTCGCCTTGAACCCATAAAATCGCTTGATTAGCCTTGAATCCACTCAAGGTGTATCTAGTTAATGCACTTATCCTAAAACAACAAGTGAGTGTACGTTAATAACCACATAGACGAGCAGTGCTTAATAACCATATAGACGACAATGTTGGTTATTGACCTCAACAAAATTAACAACGTGCTTAGTCCAAATACACATATGACAACCTGCCTTTGAAATGCCGTCACAAGTTTGCAACAGCCACCAATGTAGTCTCTGGCCTGGCCAAGTAATGAGATAACAACATTTCAAGATCACAACTTAGGTAAAGGAACAATAGATATTACAACTATAAATGCAATTTTATTTATTCCACTCTATCATTCATATGGAAGAAATATTTTGATCCCTCTTGTTACCTTCTTCCACCATTCTCAACTGCCATAATGCGTTCAGATGGGCATTGAATGTCAAATTAATTTACACAAGCCATAAGGATAAACCTATTCATGTTTCTTCCCTTTTCCCTTGGGGATTTTGCTGCGCACACTGGCATCCAAATTTCGATATTGATTTTGCATCTGACCAAGGACCTTGTATACAAAGTTGTCAACTTCATCCTCATACTTCTCATAGAGAACTGGAAGTGTATGTGAAGCAACAAAACCTTAAGAGCAAAAGAAAATTGTTTCAGCAATCAAGTATAACATGAACAGTCAAATGGAAGTGGAGAAACATCATTGGAACTCCAAAAAGGTGTCACGGAAATGTTATGGAGAACTAGATCCACAAAACAATATACATGAACTTTGGCTTTGGCCTATATTTGTTTATAAACCAGATTCAGTTCTTCTTGTCTTGAAATGGCATATTATCAGAAAGCACTGACTTAACTAGGTGAGCTTTTGTAGTCCACCATGTTGCTAACATCAAAATTTCTCCACCCCTGCATCTTACCTCATATATCTCAACCCATTTCCCATAACACAGTGGTGATGCAGATTCATTTTACTGCTTATGGTAGCTGTTTCAATCTTCCCTACAATTTTTTTTTGTCGGAAAATGTTAATTGTTAGTATTGTTAGTTTTTTTAGCAGAGGGATTCGAACCTGCAACCTCTCCCTCCTTCCTTTCTCCCTTCACCACTAGACCAACCTTACTTTGCATCATGATGTTAAGGCTGTCTTTTAGTGTTTTACAATTTCAACTGCTTATGTTTTGTGGAGGAAAGATTTCATAGGGTTAGTTGAAACATAAAAGTATACTTTTTCAAACTTGCTGACCACTGCTGTGGGGTCTAGGGAAGCTCAAATGTATTATGTATAAAACCTTACCCCTATGAGTGGTGAGGCTATTTCAACAACTAGAACCCATGACAGATAAATCACAAGGCAAAAATCTTAATAATATAAGCAAAAATGCGTGGGAGAATGTATGAATCAAAAGAATAGTGGATGTATCAAAAGAACCAAAGGAAGCAGGTCTCTCACCAATATAGATGACAGAAATAAAATTGCACCAGCTCCCGATCACAGCACCAGCAAACAAACATCCAACAACCTGGGGAAGTTTTGACCATTGATCACAAAAATTCATTGAGAAATAGATGTAACTTTTCTTTGTTGCATGTACAAATAAATTTGTTTTAAGGTATGGAAATGGTTAAAAACAAGCTGCAAAATGGTAGAGGGTGCTCTATTATGGTTGTGCATTCAAGATACTTAACCATTCATATTGTTAATTTGTTATATAAATATGATACACTGAATCAAGAAAAACCAAACTTTGTTATATAAATATGGTTGTGCATTCAAGATTCTATTTTGCTGATACAGCTTGGAAGATCCTGTGATGCATGTCAACAGACTAAACATGGTGAGAATGTATGGAATACAATGTTACAATGGAATCACACAGCAATTCATCAAGTGTTGTCAATGTTAGATCAATATAGAGCCTACTAAATAAGAAAAGATTAAAAAAGCAACTGTAAATAATGTAACTATTTAAAAAGTATGTAGGAAACTTAAAAGTAAAAGGAATTAATTGAAAAAAAGCACTGACACAAACCCAAAAGTCAAAAACAAAATAATTTTGGGCTTGTGTTTGAATGATAAATGACAATATCAAACATAAACGCAAACATACAATAAGAAACTGCTTCAAGTTTCCTCCACAAGCAGCATCTTGAAGAAACCTCAAGCCCATGTTAACCTTACCACCAACCACAGTTGCAATGTTCACAAAGAGTTCTTCTGGGAGAACAAGACGGGGTACATTAGATGGCGAACTGTCGACATAAAGAACAAGTAATACTTAATTAAAGCTGTAAAGTTGAGGAACACATCCACATAAGTTAAGGAAAATAAAAAGATGTAAAGATGCATGAATAACCTGTTAAACATGCCGGAAGCATTTGACCATAGAAACTGTGCAAGCATGACAAGAACCAAAGCAAAGCATAAAATAGTAAGAAAATTATAATTAAGCCATTCGAAAAGCACCCATACAATCGTTGCACTTGTTAAAACACTAGCAGAAATCTTCTTGTTCCTCCATAACAAGACATCCGCATCTATGACATTCAAAGGCACACACAGAAACAAAAATGATTTAAATAGGTTTAGTTTATGCAAATACTGTACATTTTACCATAGATTGACTGTAAATACCATACATTTTCCACCCCCTAAAACATGGTGCACGGGTTTTTGGCGTCCAAACAGTCTATTGATCTGAGAACTCACTGAGCCTGACTTATCATCCTCAAAGAATGATACAGATTTTTTCTTATCAACAAATGTGTCCACAAGATTTTCAATAAGGTTCTCAGCTGTGGTTTTCTCGGACATTGTTCCTGTGCCACCAAGAACCATAAAGAACATTATCAAAGAATGTACATGATAGCTCTTATACAAAACACAAGGGTGTCACTATTGATATCATATATGAGAAAACCAACACATAATGTAAAAGGCTCAATATTTTTTGAGTTATAACATAAGAAGTGTCCATATCGCTAACTTCAAATTAAAAATTCATAAATTATGCAACTGTTAAAACCATCCAAAACAAAAAAAAAAAGTTCTTGTAGGTCACAGCCAAAACACATCTAAGAACATAATTTAATCTTCCTGCATGTTAAACTTCATTAAGTTTGTCAAATCGACGGTATTCCATCATTGAGTGTTAGGCTGATCTTGTAATCATTACTGGTGGATCTTGACTACCTAGTTTCTCCAGTAGAAAATAGAGTTTCTATGGTGATTTTTATTATTCCTTGCTTTGCATGCAACAGCTGAAGCTCTTGGATTGATTTGGTTCTGCACATGATATCAAAGCCTCTCTGATCAAGTACTTGGTCAGTGTTTCATTCTTTTCAGCTCCCATTCTGCAAATCAAAGCTTAAATTCCTCAGTCATAACTCGTAACAGAGCCATTTAAAGCCTGTAACTCCTTTTGTCTTCAAATCCTAGCACTACACTTCTTTCACAACTACTCAAGATTAATTTAGTATTTCAATATTTTCAGCCCCAATTCTGCAAACAAGCCTTTAAATCCCTCTGTCATAACAGAGCTCTTCAAAGCTTGAAACTCCTTTTGTCTTCAAATCCTAACACTACACACCTTTTACTATTCCTCGAGATTAATATTTCATTTTTAACTTACAACCCTCCACACCTCAATCAGTATAAAGCCTCGCTTCAGAAATGTAAACAAATCTCAATCATTATTTATTGCAGTAGCCAAGATTCTGAAACTACAAATTCTATTGAGGAAAATCAATCACCCAAAAGGACAACGAGATGAAATCATAAAAATATAATCAAAGACAAAAATACTAACAAAAACTTACAACTAACAAAAAGAACTCGCTTCAGCATATATATAATCGGGAAAGAAAAAAGGAAAAGGAAAAGGAAAAGGGGTACCATAGATTCTTTTTTTTAATCCACAGATATCAAGAATTTTTTACATGTCATAAAAGAAAAATGAAATCAAATTTTATGCCCCATCATTCACCTACAAATAAAAGATTCCTTCCACCAAATTCCCACAAAGTAGAAAACTCCCGTCACAAACAGAAACCACCACACATAAATTTAACCCACCAAGCAAAAGAGAAACACAATAACAACAACAGCAATCCATAGAAGAAAGAACAAAATTCAGCATCATAAGCAAATGAAATTCACTAACCAGAATAAGCAGGGGGAAATTGAAACAAAGGGAGAGGCAGAGAGAGAAAGAGAGAGAGATAGGGTGTTATTGTGGCACTAAAAGTTTATCCCAAGTCCAACAAGAAGCATGCCAAAAGAGCTCAATAACTGAACTCACCAACTTGCAACTAATCAACTACCAACCACACCATAACATATGTTTCTCATTTTATATGTATTTAATTTTGATTATGATTCTGATTTTGATTTGGATTCTGATTTTAATGGAAAGCCTTCGAGACTTTTGCTCATGAGAAATTGTACAATAATAAGCATTGAAGATAGGATAAGAGGTGACGGCGAAAAATGAAAGCAATAATGGCGTACAAGATATAATAAAAAAATTGTTGTATAAAAAAATAATATAAGTCTTTTATTGAAATGACCTGAAAAAACTATGCAACTAAAACTCAATCAGCTAATATGGTAATATAACTTTATAGCTTCGGTACCAACCTTTTCTTACAGATTTAGCTTTTAATAAAATAATGATACGTAGAAATCTACTACATAACAACATAACTTCATTGACAATTTTTATTTATTTATTTCTATTTTTGACACATTATATTACTACTGATTACATCTATATTTTTGTGTATTTTTATCTATCTTTTTTTTTCTTTAGGTGTAGATTAAATTTGAGTGTCTATCGATCCTTTTTGTTTTCCATATATTAGTGTATCATCCGCCAATAATACGATAAAATTAAAAATAGTGTTTGGCAAACAATTTTTTCAATAGTTTATAATATTTTTTAGACGTTAATTCAAATAGCATCTTTAAAACACTATCTTCTAATTTTTACTCCTTTATTTTTTTTACTCTTAAAGTATTTATTAAATCTCCATCTTAACTTTTTTTTTACATAAGTTAGGAATTTTTTTCTCTTCTTCCTACACCTTTTATTTTGACCATTATACTATTTATTTTATTATTTTAAAATTATACTTTTAAGATATTTTAAATATTACATCAATCATCTTAACAAAATTATGATATATACTTAAGTGTATGTTAATTGATTTTAAAACTTGATTGGAAATATTTTGAGATATAATAATATAAATAGTAAAATACATAATATAAAAACATATAATAATTGAAACTAAAATGTGATTAAATAGTTTATCTAAAAAATTGCATGATTTTGAAAATTAATTAAAAAATTATAATTATAATTACCTCAAAAATATATTTTCTTAATAGCATAAAATTAAAATTTATATAAAAATATCCTAAATATGTTCATATTTATCATTTTACATTTATTAGTTACTTTAATAAATAATTTTATCAAATACTTATAATTCAACAAACTTGCTTAAAAGCTTTTAACTAGTTACCAACTATGAATTACTAACTTTCAACTACCAACTATTTTTTTCTTTAATTTTCAGCTCACTTTTAAATTAGTTTTGACAAATATAACCTTAATAATGTAATAAATTAAGTTGACCTATTGTATCTCAAAATTTGTTAAAGTAATATTATCAAACATATTAATTATTATGATCACTAATATTTAAAGAGTTGTTAAATTTCTATATGAAAGATTCAAATGAAAAAAAAAATCCTTTCTTAAAATATAAATTGACCATCTATGTAAGACTAAATAGTCATACGTACATAAATAGAATTTGAACCTCCTCATTCTCTTCTAGTCCTTCTAACATTTTTTTTTTTTGGGTGAATACCAGTCCTTCTAGCTGATGCCATGAAGATTGGTTTTACACGGATGTAATTTTTGTTTTTTTTTTTTTTTCCTTTTCCTGTTTTTGCTTTCTTGTAACTAGAAAAGGACTAATTAGTCAAAATTAAATTTTATTGAAATCTCACTTATCAATATGTGTTTTACACATACGACTTTAGATTTGAATTTGATAAAGTATGATTTGTTTCACAAATAACTTGTTCATATTTTTAATCAGTATCTTTTAAATATTTTTCTTTTAAACATTGATAGTTAAGTAAATTAAAATTTCTAAGAATAGTTAATTAAATTAAATTTTCATATAGAAATATTTAATATAATATTTTTGTTTTTTTTAAAAAAATATTTGTATCCACTATAAAATATTTCAACATCGATTACATATTTTAATTTTAGTAAAAATTTTAAACAAATTCTTTTATATATAATATTGTTTTATTATTAATAATTTTATGTAAATTTCACTATACCTTATCATTTTCTAGTTATAGACAAATATATTAAATAAGAGTTTAATGGTCATACACTAATAACGTAAAACTTCTTACATTATTTATGATCTTTTTTCTCATTAAATAAGCCAATAAAACTAAGCATGTTATGTACCTTAGTATCTTATATAGCGAAAGAGAAGTCATGAGTAACAATGATGATTATTGGTTAGACGAGAGGAAAAAGCTACCTGGCATGAGTATTAGGATGTGTTGAGACAGAAGGAGATTTCGTACGTGGTTTTAGAGGTCCAAATCTAAATGGTTGACTTTTGGTGACCACAACACTCGCTATTTTCATGGAGTGACTAAACTGAGGAGGAGGTAAAATGCATATGAAGTTATTCAGGATCCTAATGGTGAGTAGGTGGTGGATGTTTAGTTTGTCAGAAAGGTTAATTACATATTATTTTGCTATTTTTTTAATGATGATATTGTTTATGCTCTTTACTATATTAGAAGGGTTTTTTCCAGAAATTAGTGATTATAAAATGGAGGTTTTTAGAGGAAAAGTGATTAATGAGGACATAAAAAAAAGTTATTTTTTCTAAGGGAAAATACAAAGCTCCAGGAGGGATGGTTTTCAAGCTGTATTCTACAAAGGCCAATGGAATGCTGTGGGAGATTCCTTCTCTAGTCTTATAATAAGTATTTTTGGTGACTTTTCTAAGATTTCATGCCTCGATGAAGCCCTCGTTGCTCTTATTCCAAAGGTTGAGGCGGTGGTGAATATAAAGTAATTTAGGTCCATCAGTTTGTGTAATGTTTCTTACAAAACAGTGACAAAGCTCCTTTCTTCTAGGCTTAGAAGGGTGATGGATGAGCTTGTTGACCCATGCTAGTGTAGCTTCATCCACAAATGACATAGTGGGGATTATCATTGCACAAGAAGGCATCAATTCTATGAAAAATACAAAAGGGTCAAGGAGGTTGGATGGCTACAAAGGTGGATTGGAAAAGACCTATAATATATTGAAGTGAGAATTTGTAGTTGATACTTTGAGGGATATTAGCTTCCCAGAAAATTTTATTAACATGGTAAGGTGTTGTATTTCTTCTACCTCTTTTTAGGTGCTATAGAATGGTGAGACACTTGATAAACTCATTCCCTTTAAAGGGGTTCGATAAGGGAACCCTATTTCTCCATATCTCTTTGTGTTATGTATTGAAAGACTTTTTCATCTAATCAATGCTGTGATGGATCATAAATTATGGAAGCCTATTCAACTATCAATAAGAGGTCCTAAATTGTCTCATTTAACCTTTGCAGATAATCTTCTTCTGTTTGTAGAAGCTAATTTTGATCAAGCTGACGTTATCAAAAAGGCCCTTGATGTGTTTTGTAGCAGCTCGGGCAAAAGGTTGAGGGTGGAAAAAACCATAACTTTTTCTCTAATAATGTTCATTGGAATATTATGGATGAAATAGTAAATAAGCCTGACTATCAAAGGATGACAAATCTTGAAAAATATTTGGGGGTCCCTCTTCACCATGATAAATTTTCAATGCAAAGCTACCAATTTCTTCTTGAGAAAGTTACCAAATTGGGCAATTGGAAGACTTTGATAGCAGCCAGTTACCTAGACCAAAGCAGTTATTCAATCTGTTTCTACCTATATAATGTAGACTACAATTCTCCATTTGACTGTGTGTGAAGAGATTGATAGAAATTGTCAAAATCTTGTTTGGGGTTACACTTCAAACTGAAGTGAAGTTCGTTGGTGGAAATGGGACTCCTTATGTACTCCTAAAAGGAATAGAGAGGTCTTGAGCTCAGAAAAGCTAAAGTTATGAACCAAGCTATGAAGGTGGGGTGGAAACTTTGTATGAGACCTAATGATTTGTTGGTTAAGGTTGTACGTGCAAAGTATAAGTGTGGAAATGATGTGCTTCTTATCATTGAGCAATGTTGCGAATTCGGCAAGTATACCGTTCGTACAAGTAATTAAGTGATAAGAAGTGTATCGTTCCCACGAGGATTGTTGACCAATTGAATTGTAATTCGTATCAATAAGTTGGATGACAAGTAGTTAAGTAAAGTTGGTTTTGGTGTGTGTGTGTAATGATTGAATTTAAACTAAGCTATGAATATTAAAGTATATGAACAAGTAAATTGATATTATATGATATGTGATGATAGTAGCTAGGGCAACCCACACTCAATGCTTCCTTCCAATGAAATTATATTGTTTACTACATTCAAATGTCTAAATTACTCAGCCATGTGTTTACCAATAAATTAGTTGTTTCCTAATTCCTTAGAAAGGTAATCCTTTAACCCATATGCCAGCCCTAATCCCTTAGTGACTTTCCTAGGTTTAAGCATTAAGCAACACATTAAAAAGACTGCAAACACACATTCCTATCCCTAGGTAATGCAAGTAAGTTACTTCACTTAGTTCCAAGACTAGTATCCCAATATTCCTATTGTGAACCCTAGCTCTTAATCCTTCATTAGAGTGATCAAATCCAAAGAAGAAGTAAAACCATACAAGAAAAGTGTAGTAAAATAACTTTGGATAAATGAATAATAGCATTCAATACATCCCAATGGAAGTTACATTAAGTGCTTGGCCCTAACTACAAAATAAAACTAGCCAAACCTCATAGTGGGTGGCTGAGTTACATCCAAAATAGACATGCCCAGCTAAAGAGTAAGGAGGAGAAGATGGAGAAGAACCTCCACTTTGAACCTTCAACTCCCAAACCCTAGCAAAGCTTCCCAAGCTTCTAAATCCCTAAAATTTGTGATTTCTCTGCTGTAGGAACGTGCATTCAATGTTGAAGTTAAGATATTTATAAGGCAAAGGTGAAAACCCAGCTTTGCCCTCAGCAACATTCAATTTTTCACAGTCAGCAGAGTCCCACGCTGGTAGCGTGGGATCCCACGCTGATGGCGTGGCTTCATTATTCAAGTCCCACGCTGAAGGCGTGGCTGTCCAAGCTGGTGGCGTGGCTTTCCAGTGAGAAATGCACTTCCAGGCTGCTTTCCACGCTGATGGCGTGGCACTCACGCTGGTAGCGTGGCAGCTTTTAAACATCCACGCTAAAGGCGTGGCACTCCACGCTGGTAGCGTGGACTTCCAGTGAACTTTGCATTTGTGGGCTGCTTCCCACGCTGGTGGCGTGGAGTTCACGCTGATGGAGTGGCAACCTTGTCCAACTGATCTTGTGTAAAAATTGCTTTTCCTGCTATAAAAAAATGTCACAATTAACATAACTCGAGCAAGGAACAGCTTAATCAACATTTATCACAATTATAAGCAAATTTAGGTCATATATGGATGATTTCTTGCTTATAGTGGCTTGGAAAGAAGCATATGCTAGGCGCATATCAAGCAACGTAGGCCCGAAACAAATCTCTGGCGAGGAATTTTATAATGTTGGGATGATTTAAGACAAATCTGATTTGGAGGTTAGGAAATGGTTGTAAAATCCATTTTTGGGAGGATAATTAGGTGTCAGGATGTTTACTATCTGTGATGCCTATAGTAGACTATCAAACATTTACACACTAGAAGACAATCAACTTTTTAGGAGTATTTGGCGTTGTCATGGACCAAAGCGAATTAAATACCTCCTCTAGATGATTGGCCAAGGAATTTTCCCCACAAATTTTTGAGAAGGCAATCTCATATGACTGATGAAGACCATTGTCCTTTATGATGTGAGAAAATTGAAACATTGGAGCATACTCTTAGGGACTGTAAGTGGGCGAAGAAGATTTGGAGTCATTTTAAAATCATTGATAATGTGTTGTTTTTCTAGCAAGAGTTTATTAGTTGGATGTGTAGAAATATCCAAAGCATAATAAACAACTGATAACACCAAATGGAGTACTACTTTTGGTGTTATCCTAGATTGTATATGGTGAAGATGGAATAAGCTCATCTTTCGTGATAAATGGATCCCCATGCCACTGCTGGTATTTTGATGAAAGCTTGGACCCTTTTGCAGGATATTGATAGAAGTAGTGATATGCAGAATGTGCTAAATCCGATGCATCCAAATCTAATATTTGATGATTCTAGAATTTGGAAAATCCTATAGAGGGGTGTACAAAACTTAATTGTGGTGGAGCTTACCTTTCATTTGTGGAAATTGCTTCGTGTGGTGTTGTCCTTCGAGACCATTGTTTTTATCCGAGCTTTCTCAAGGAGGTTAGGTCATGGTTCGGTTTTGGAGGCCAAACTTTGGGCTATTTTATTTGGTTTGAATATGGCTTGTGAGGAGGGAATATCAACGTTGATGGTGGAAACAAATTCATTTTATGTTTTCAAGCTCTTGGATGACAAAAATGGTGTTGGACATTATTTTAAAGGGTTGATCTCTGAGACTTGGAGAATGGAAGCAAAGTTTCAAGATTGTGTTATGAGACATATTCACAGAGAAACAAATAAGTTAGCAGATTCGTTTCTCAAACATGGATTTCCCTTACAATCATATGTCTATTTTTATAGCACTTTGTCTTATTATAGAGGATGCTGATGTAATTGGCTTAAATTTGAGTAATAATTAGTTTTGCCTTGGGTGTTTTTTCTCGAACAACTCTAAAAAAGAACAAAGAGAAATCATTAAAGATAAAATCACGAAAACCCTAACTATTTAGGGTTAGGATCTATTTACACCTTGTGTAAGACTTACATCAAATCTCATCTGATAATTTTATTAAATTAATGATTTAGATTATTTTACTCCAAAATTTTAAAAAAGATAACTAAGTATATCACTTGAACTCTCTTCTCTATGGATATGTTTTTCAGGTAAGATTAGTTGCAATTGAAATCCCTTCTCCCATACACACTTTCATATCCTCATTCAATAATGATAAAAAAATATTCTCGTTCAATTTCCTGTTAACATTTTTCAGTTTTTCTTTTCTTGTTATATTTTTCCAGTAAAATATATTCCCATCTGGAAAAACAATGCCAATTGAAAAAAAAACATGACATTACTATTAGTTAAATAAAATCAATTCTAATTGTGCTATTTCATTGAACAAAAGAAAACTATGAGTACTGAAAAAAAGACTTTTAACAACGGTTGTACAATCGTCTTTGAAGCGAGCATCGTTGAAAGTCAATACTTTCGTTACTTTCGACGACGGTTTTCAAATCGTCTTAAAATAGTATAATTTCTAAGACAGTTTTGTCAAGAATCGTTTTAGAAATAAGTTTTTTTTTTAAAAATGGATATTTCTAAGATGGTTCTTTGAAAAATCATCTTAGAGAGTGGACATTCTAAGACGGTTTTCCAAAGAACCGTCTTAGAATTCTCAATTTTTTAAATTTTTTTTAAAAAAAGACATTTCGAAGACGATTTTATGCAAAAATTGTTTTAGAAAGTAGACTTTCTAAGACGGTCTTTGTGAACAACCGTCTTAGAATTCTCAATTTTCTTAAAAATTGTTTTATAAAAAGACGACATTTCTAAGACCATTTTATGTAAAAATCGTCTTAGAAAGTAGATTTTCTAAGACAGTTTTCTAGAGAATCGTCTTAGAAATATATTTTTTAGAATAAAAAAATTGAGAATTCTAAGATGATTCTCCGCAAAACCATCTTAGAAAGTAGACCTTCTTAGATGATTTTATGGAAAACTGAATTTCAAAAATTCCACTCACTTTTAGAACAATAGTTTCCAAGGCGATTTACAAATAAGCTTTGTTTAAAAATATCGTATTTACAAAATTGTTATCGTCAGATTTTTTAAGATGGTTTTTGAGAACTGTCATTGAAGATGAATTGTAAAAAGTCATTTTTTTTAATAATGTATGCAAGAAATCCAGTTGAATAAAACCAATCAATAGTAGAATTGATACAATTCAACAATAAGTAGTGCAAGAAAAAAAATGTGGGTTATCAAACTTACAAAATTTTAATTGGCTGAATCGAAAAATATTAATAAATCAATATTGAATTGCACCAAGAATTTCAATTGGCTGGAAAGAAAAGTATGGAACAAAACCTCGTTCAATCAATGGGTGTGAACATCATCATGGAGAAATGTTTCTAAAATCGGCTAGAAGGACTTAACGCACAAAAAAATAAGATTGTTGGTGAGTCAGTGGTGTGTGCATGGGAGAAGGATTTTCAAGTGCAATTGATCTTATGTAGAAAACATATTGACCGAGAAGAGAGATCACGTGATATACTTAACTTTTTCTAAAAAAATTGAGTGAAATAATTGGAATCATTAGATTTAATAAAATTAATGAATGAGATTTGGTGACAGCAAGTGTAAACAGATCATAATTCATTTATAAAATATTATTGGCACTACTACAATAGAGGCAAATGACGACGGTTCTCAACCCCTTACAACGACAGTTGTAGAACCGTCTTTGTTGTGCGTGTCTTCGAAAATGATGACATTCGACGACGGTTGTAAAAACCGTCTTTGTTAACCCTTATTTTTTACATACCTAAGAAGATGGTTCTTACCAAAAATCGTCTTTGTATGTATAGATACAAAGACGGTTTTGGCTAAAAACCGTCTTTATTTCTCCTGCCTTGTATTTTTTTTTACATACCTACGATGACGGTTTTTAGCCAAAACCGTAAACCGTCTTTGTTTCTCCTGTCTTCCTTTTTTTTTGTTTTACATACCTACGAAGACGGTTTTTAGCCAAAACTGTCTTTGCATGTATAGATACAAAGACGGTTTTGGCTAAAAATAGTCTTTGTTTCTCCTGCCTAATTTCATTTTTACATACCTACGAAGACGATTTTTAGCCAAAACCATCTTTGTATCTATACATACAAAGACGGTTTTGTCTAAAAACTGTCTTTGTTTCTCCTGCCTTGTTTTTTTTTTACATACCTACGAAGACTATTTTTAGCCAAAACCGTCTTTGTATCTATACATACAAAGACGATTTTGGCTAAAAATCGTCTTTGTTTCTCCTGTCATTTTTTTTACATACCTATGAAGACTATTTTTAGCCAAAATCGTCTTTGTATCTATATATACGTAGATAATTTTGGCTAAAAACCTTCTTTGTTTCTCCTGCCTTTTTTTTTACATACCTACGAAGACATTTTTTTAGCCAAAAACATCTTTGTATGTATAGATACAAAGACGGTTTTGGCTAAAAGCCGTCTTTGTTTCTCCTGTCTTTTTTTTTTCTCCTACATACCTATGAAGAAGATTTTATAGTCAATGGACTTAACTGAATTTACACTTACAAAAAAAACACCACATTGAAGATTTTTTATTCTATAAAATAAATAACAAACTAAATTGTTTGTACACTAAAATTTGGAATGAGAGCTTAGCACTGTAAAATGTCGTTCGACACGAAATTATGTCCAGTACCATGGCACTAAAATAAATAACAAACCATGAGTTTATATAACATTATTAGAACAAACATGTACTTTATAGCCTGCAACATCATAGTGATCACACCAATGAAAGTAACATATATGGCTAATATTGTTGCTACAGTTGCTTCACAAGGTTGAATCATCATCAACCAAACCATGTGGTGCTGTTAAACTTAAATATATCCTCAATATATATACATGCATCAACAAGAAGTAAATTAGGATGCAGAATAAACGGATCTTAACTCGTAAGAAGTTCCAACAACCTGATACTTGTCTAGACAGTGAGAAAATTAAATGTACCTCAGGTAGTTCCCTTAAAATCATTTCCTCAGCAGCTGCTTTAGTTCTGAGTATACTAGATGGAGATGAAGGAGATGCACCTAAAGAAGAAACTTGAATAAATCTCAGGACACCAATAAGCTTTTAAAATGATTGTAAAATTGTCTTGGGAGACTTTCTTTTACATAATTCAAATTTTCCACACATAAAAATTTAGACATGACCCACATTTTTCCAACCAAATATAACCTTGTAAAGGAAATGCAAAAAAACAAAAAATCACCATTTTCTCCATATAAATTCTACAAATGCAGGTATAATATCATGACTACTAGATAAAATTTCCGTAACTGAAACAGAGCCAGCTAATAAAAAAGAAAACCAATGACTATGGCTATGCCTTGCATCACGGGCTTTCAAGTACTTCTGTTCAACTGTAACAGATTCTGGTGCCTCTCTGAGCTCAGCAATCTTAACATTAATTGGGTCCAAATGCTTTGCAAACCATAAAAGTTAAAGGGGAGCCTTGAAATCCAAAAAATAGAATGAAAAAGGAACACAACACTTGGAGCATTCTTCATAAATGTCATGCACTAGGATAGTTGAATCTAGTAAGAAAAGCTACTTACACAGAACCTACCATCTTTGGCAAGATCATGCTCAAAGGGGATGTGACCAACATGAATGTAGAAAGAAATAGTCTCAGGTGTTGAGGAAGGGTTATGAAAACAAAATTTATACATTCCATGTGTTGGGGCTTTAAAACTGAACTTGTCACCAGAGGTTCCCTTGATATTGTGGACAGTATTCCCAGCAGTTGTCACCTGCAGATAACTGAAAAATTAGAATATCTGGAAGGCTAAAGTTACAAACTACTTACAAATTTGGGCAGGTCATCTGACATGGGACAATTAAGCCACACCCTGCTTCTATGTTTAATAGACAAGACATGTTGTTGGGACAATTAAGCCACACTCTGCTTCTATGTTTAATAGACAAGACATGTTGTTAAAACAATGATACTAATTTGAAAAAGAATCAAGTAAATCAAGACTGAGAAGCCCCTCATGATGAAGCTCATTCAGATCAATTAGTACATAAGCTGAATCAAACATCACACTTCAACACCAGATAAATCAAAACACAACTCAGAAAATAGATTCATCCCAATAAACCTCAAATTCAAATGCCACAACACAAAGAAGAGCAACAACATTGCTTACCTAGACAACATGAGTTCATAAATCCAACCAGTCATTGGTGACACTCTATTAGAAAGCAAAATATTCATCCTTTGTGATCTCCTCAGGCTTCCTCATCCAAATGGGCTTCTTCTTCTTCACCAAGGACCATTGATGTGACATTTCCTTAATATGAAGAAGACAATAAACAAATCATCTTCCAATTAAGTCAACACCTCCAACACAATCCTTAACATTATGGGAAATTACAGACAAATGCAGTCACAATTGCATAAAAATTGAAATGAAAAAACAATGAGAGAGAAAGGAAAATTGAACAGAGTACTAGACTTTGTTATAAATGTTCTATTATGCGATCATACTGTTGGACCAGCAATCAAAGAGGTCTATGAGTCAATAATAGCATCACAACCACCCTCACATGTACATACTCAGCTCTTGTGGAAGCTTCAAAGGAGTGTTGTGATCTAACACCATAATGTTTCTTTCCTGTTAGTGAAAATTGTTCCAAGGGCAAAAGTATTAACAAAGTGAGAAAATAAAATTGGAAAAAGAATAAAAGCACTCAAGTATTTGAAATATCAGTATAATATGTATTATGTGTATCTGAATGCTAATTAGTAAGAGTTTGTTAGACTAAAAGTTGAGAGAAACAAATAAAGAAATTAGACCTATTGATATATATATTGTGGGTTAGAGAGAGAGGATCTCTGAACTTTTTAAAATATATAAAAACAATGACACCAGTATATATGACGCTCACTTCTTCCTTCACCAAACACTCATTGCTTGACATTGATTCCACGAGTACCCCATGGAGTGAATAGTTTAAACTTAGAGAAAAATGACTTTTAAATTGGCATGATTTGGCAAAAACACACCAGACTTTAAACTTACTTGAGCAGTATTATAAACAATATAGTCATTGTACATGAGCTCAGAACTGTTGACATTTGAACTGGTTTGCCACAAGGAATAGTGACATTGCCCCTCTGGTCACTGGTCTATATTATTATGGCATTTCTATGGAGAATTCAGATACAAGAGATTTGTTTACATTGTTTTCTTTAAATTTTCCAACCCTTTCATTGCGTCATAGCAGAGTATTTCACAACAGCAAACATACAAGTAACTAGTAGCAAGCATCACATATCCATAACCTACCATTGTATAAGAGCATTTTGTTTCCAAGTTTATCCCTGTAAGGAGCAAACTTATGAAATTCACCTTCACTTTTAAGTGAAAAAACTTCTTCTAGCTCAGGACTCCAGTCCTGCATAAATGTGCCAATAATAGTGAAAACATGTAAATTGTGAGAAATGAAAGAACTCAAGTCAGACATTAATACACAAACACCCACTTATATACCAAATATAATCATACCGTATATGTGGGGGCATGAGTATTATGGCAGAACTTCTCAATTAAACAAAACTCTTCACTATCATGAGGAAGTGGACATATATCACAGTGAAGCTTCTTATAATTATCATCAATGGAATCATCATTGTTGGCATGAAATCCAACTAATCTTGACACAATTTCCAGTATAACAGTTATAGAAGTCTCATTGTTCTCATGGGGCTTAAACTTTTGGACTATGATTATTCAGGAGAATTCATCAGCTTACAGGACAATTCATTGAAGAAGTAATAAACTTCTAAATTCATTAGCTTTAATATTACAAATAAACAACAAATACCCTCTGCTATTAAGTGAAATTCATGGGGGGCATAGCTCCAACAAATTAAAATATATTTATTTTTTAGCTTAATAATTGTTGTTACTTGAGCATATTTGAAAGCAGAGAAAGGAAAAGTAAAAAAGTACTTGGTAAGAGGAAGTGTTTGTTCCGCTTGCAATATAAGTTAATAGCCTTGGCATGTGACACTAACATATTCTGCTTTAGATCTTCTATCTCACTTGTCTAATTAAGAAGTGTACAACATTGGTGGGAATACTGACTTGACTATATACAAAATAATTGATGCCATCCGAAGATGATAACTTGACTAAATGCAGAATAGATGACAGATAGAAACAATCAATCAATTTATTCTAGACATTTCTTTTGTCATAGGAATAATGTAGATATTAGTTTTCACTTTTCAATTCGTAAAATTTGAAACTTAATCACTATTTAAAAGGTTTCTTCACAGACTAAAAGCACCTAAGTTACAAAACAAACTCAAATGGGAGTTAAGAGATATAAACCAATTTCAGATTACACTCATTATTTTCAATATTTTGTCAGAGAAAATAAATAAGATATCAGGTACTTTCCTGAATCAAAATTGGATAAATTGAATCATGAGTGGATTCCAACCTTTTCAAACTATAAGCATGGTAGTGTAGACAGGCTGAGGTTTTGTATGTATACATATATTGACCATGAGATGATGCACGTAGCCTAAGATGAGAACATAATGTCAACTGGTAATTTAAAGTAATTACTAATCTTGATTATTCTGTGGTAGATACAACAGTTAAGATTTGCTCCCCTTGCCACTCATAAGTCATAACAAGATAGTGCTCTCAGTTGAAGTAAATCTTTGCTCAGTGATAAAATAGAAAAAAAAAAAGTAGTTTGCAATGAGTATTTTGTATCATAAGAACATTATATGCAACTTTTTAAGGGAAATTGTTGGAAAAGTAATCACAGCCACAGGAATGCAAGTATTAAGTTGGACTAAAAACAAGTGAAAAAAGCAATAATGATGCCTAGTGAACATACCTGTAATGCTCTTGACTGTTTTGTCTTATCTGAAGCAATGAAAGAATTAGAAATTTGCTTTTCCAGCAAATCTATTTGTTCACGCTTTGCTATAATTTCATCCTTCAACTTTTTCATTTCCACCTTGGTATGAATTAATCAAAACTTTCAGCAATAATAGTCAAAGTTACAACTTTAATCACTCAAATAAACACATCAATCTGTTATGACTAAAAGGAGTTAGTAACCTACATCAATCTAACCATTCTGAGGATTTCTTGTTGCTTCATCAGACAGCCTCTTCAAGGACGAGTCTGCTTCTTGCTTTTACTATAGGTCGAAAGAAGCCTTCCATGTCTAGGCCCGTGAACCGATCCTATGCTAAGGTTCATATAAGATTTCTCTTCCTTTGTGATGATATTTCACATCCATTATTCATCACATAATGTGTTAGAAGCAGTTGTTCGGGGCTCATTACTCTCAAAAAAAGGTTCATGTATGCATTCAGCCAACTTCTGCGGAGTATAATCTTAAAGAGTTAAGACAAGAAATTAGTGTCCTCTGTATTATTCCCTTGTGGGAATTCAAGAAGGTCAACGACAGGACAACTGGTGGAAGTTCTTATGCTTCAGACATAACACATAACTTGGTAATCATGGTTTAAGAAATGGGACACAGGTGTTAGTTATTTTCAAGCTGTCATAGAACAATTCACCTTGAGGACAAGGTAAATCTTGTGGGTGTGATATTTATTGGGTACCATCAGATGACTAGTGTGTATTTTAGGTAGAGAAAGGACAGAAGTAGGGGATTAAAGTCCCACATAGGTAAGGTGGGAAGTGTGGCAACATATAAGAACCCGCTGAATATGTGGGAGTGTGTGGAAATCATCAAAAAGAGAAGGAAGGGAAACAAAAAAGAGATGAAGAAATGGAAAAGGAAGTTCTAAGTGGGGTAGGTCACTCCCAAGGCCGGGGAATCAATTGAATGATGCACTAGACTTTAAAAGTCATTTTAGAGTAAGAGAATGTTGAGGATGACAAATGCTCCACTAAATTTTACTGAATTAAATATCAAATCCAACTATAACTGAGAAGCACTTATCCATAATAACTATATATCAAAGCCATTCAAAAGAGTAAGAAAAAAAATTAAGCAACCAAAGGAAATCACAATTCCATTAGTAACGAAGAAGGAAAAGCTTCCTAATATTATTTAGAAGTCTTACATACATGTGAGAGTCTACAAGAACAATGCATACCTTGACTTTGACCTTGTTGAAATATATAGTTTCTGATTGGCAGTGACCCCTTATCAATAAGGTGTATGTCAGGCGACATAAAAGGAACCATGATTAGTTAGGAATTTGAATTTCTATTTGAATTTAATAAAATGAAGAGATAGGGGATTTTTGTTGGTTTGAATTTAAACACTGAGATCTAGTAAGGAATAACATATCACCAACAGTTGTACCATACTCTACAGAACACATCCGTAAGTAAAATATGATTTCTCTCTTTCCAATCACCTCAGTATGGAAAGGAACTTTTGCAGTTCAAAAATTTGACATACCATCATCACTATCATTAAGCAATCTTTTAACATAGCAATTGAAACAAAAGAAACAAGAATAGATATTAATACTTCATTAGCTTACGAAGATCACCAAAAGTACGAACACAATGAACAAATGCTGGTTTGTTTAACTCTTTTGCAAGTTCAAGTTGCTGCCTCAATACTTCAATCTGCACAAAGGTCCTAATGCATTGGCAGCCAACAATCTAGGTAGCTTTCTTCTGCACAAAAGGGTCATCTTCTATCATTGTTACATGGTTGATCAATGTATTTCATATTCAAGTTAAAGCTTCGTGTCACTTTCTCAGTAGATCCAAGTTCCAGAAATTTCAGAAGGCCAGAGCTCTATTTGATAAACTGGCAGTGAAATGTCATTCTTAACTGTAAGGAGACAGTAGTTGGGGCTGGGCTTTAACCTTGTATGTGCTGTATTAGAGGCAACATTACAAACAAAATTTTGATAACAATTCTATATAGAATATAACCTTTTATATCAAGAAAAATAAATGTTCATTGACAAATTGTAGTTTGACCTATTTTGAAGCCTAAATGCTATGCTTTATAGTTCTTTGAAAATTAGATTATCCTTAAGGCAGTAAAGCATCAGAGATAAACAAAAATGGCACCAACCATTAATATTCAGAAATCAGCATCTTTAAAGAAAAACCTTCACTCTCTCATTAATGATCAACAAGTTCCACAATTGCCAAATTTCCTAGGTTATATATCTGCTGCAATTTCAGTTTGAAATTTAATTTATTATTTTATTCAGACAATATAAGTCAGGGTCATTAACTTTAAAGCTCACTTTGCAAAGTTAATAAGATTGTTCTCAATCCAAGTTTCTTACAAAAAAACAGTGCTTACTTTCTTGTACGTAAAATGCTTTTGGTTCTCCTACCTGAACCAAGACTGTTGATAGATTCCAAATCATCTTTAGACTTAACAAACAAAAAAGGGCCAATTATTCAGCCAACAATTCCTAGTCACAGAGTTGAAGTAATTTATTCTTTGGGAAAGACCATAAGGTGTTCCTCAAAACTAAAAGTGTGAAGGACTAGCCCCTCACTCAGGTATCAGCTTAGCTCAAATCACAAGGTGCATTCAGTGGGTTTCAAACCTTGTTGCTGTGTTTTTAGATAAGTAATTGGTTACATTTCAAAATACTCCAAAGTTGAAACAAATATTTATATTGTAAGAAATTTTATAAGTACTGCTTCTTGCTTAAAGTGGGAAATGGAAATCAAATTTATTTACGTGCAAAAGCTCTTTACAAGATATGGTACCAAATATGGGAATTCTTTACAATGAAGTCTTAAATAACAAGGCCAATATCATACTGCCCACTAGAATTCAAGATGTACCAAACTGAACTTTAAATAATTCAACTACAATTAATATATGATAAATATTCTCAAGCAGATCACATCACACATATACATTAGAATTATAGGGAAACGATAGTAATATATTAGAGAAATTTGCTTTTGTCACACTCAAACGAAATGACTAGATTCATAAAGAACAACCAAATGTTTAGCCCTGATATATTGTGAAACAAAATTCAAATTTACCAATAGAAATAGAGCATCTGCCCAAAATATAAAGCGAAAATGCTATGCAAGCAAAAAGCACTACTTCGCATTCAAGTAACCCTTCTCTTCTGATCCATCAAAGTGTAACATGTGACGACCCGCCTCGTCGCTACTGTATCAGACCCTTTAATCGCGTTTTTAATTATAATTTATATTTGAAAATCCCTTTTCAAATTGATTACAAAAGTAGCAGTAAATTTCGCTCGTGAACTCAATCAATATCAATAATTAAAACACGAATAATCAATGTGGAAATACCTCGTAATACATTTATATAAGAACATAATTTGGAGTGATTACAAACAACCATGTCTAAAGTGTACAAAGTTTTCAAAAGAAACAAGGGATTAAGTGATGGGAGTGTAACTAGCAAAACAATGGGGTGTATTCATTAAAACAAGAGGTACATCTAGCAAAATACAACTCCTGCCCGGGTTACAATTTAATGTCATTCTGGCAACATAACACTTTTATAAGCCGGGTTCTAACTAAGAGTGAGTTATCTCAATACAGCTCGTGGCCGGGATATAGTAAAAAGCCATCCCGGCATCACAACTCATCTATAGGCCGAGTTCTAATCGAACATTATCCCAGATACTTGGTGGCTCCATCAAAAAGAAATAACTCCCAGACTGCTTACTACTGCCCGTCTGCTCACACAAACATAGTTCGTGATCATCATAGATACCAAAACCACATGGCACAAGAAAATCAAGGGTGAGTTCATAATGTAAAATAATAATAATAAATATCATCAATACAACTCGGTTATTACAACATCACAACAATATTCAAACATTTCATTCACAAAATCAATCATGGACAACCCGTCCAAACCACTTCACAAATTCATCTTATAATGACTAGTCATGATGCATGTCCCTGACTTAATTCTTTATCAATGCAATGTGGTACCATCACCGGACAATAGGCCAAATCCATGGTACAAATGATTCCTGCAGCTCGCCAGGGTCACTCTGTTGTGCACGGGTCTCACCCCCCCATGGTGATCAGCCAAAATGGGTGTCAGAAGGCTAACCCTACAGCAATGGCCCCCAATACCTCTCGTACTATGCAATCAATCATCGTATTTCTGTCATGCATGAAGTATATCTCTCTCATGGGTACCACTGTATAGACCGGCTCAGGGTAATCCCTCCCTGGTTGGTGTCGCTATACATCTCCCATGCATTACCCCAACAAGGGCTCACTGATGCACTAACCGGCATCTTATACCAATACATAAAATATCACCACGACACCATTAATGTATGACCCAAGCCCAGACTCAACTTGACCCGGGTAAGATAATGTCACACACCTCTGTGGGTATTTATGTATATCCAAATGCATTTAGATTACCTATGAGCACCACTGTGTAGACCGGCACAGGAGCAATCTCTTCCTGGCTGGTGTCGCTATACACCTCCCATGGTATCAATGCATTTAATAACTCAAGCCAATACAATGGCCAAACTCAACATAATCACTTACGTCATTAGCAAACATACAAACAAGTGAAACAGTGTGAAGTTCTAAGTGTCCGAGTTGGTATTCAGCTATAACAACACTGAAGAAAGAATCCGAACAAGGTCGGACGAAGGCAGACAAGGTCGAAAAAGGTCGGTAGAGATCAATAGAGGTTGGTGAAGGTTTGGTTAAAGGAGATCATGGGAATCCTTTGGTTTCTATAAAATGCCAAGGACGGGTTCATCTCTTATGCAATCGATTACAACGCTTATGTAATCGATTAATTTGATAGCACTGTATGGGAATCCGGTAGTTCTATTCCCAAGGACATACGAGCTCTGCTGAGTAAGTAACCTGGTAGTTATTTTCCCAAGACATACGAGCTCTGCCGAGTAAGGAACCTGGTAGCTCACAAGGAACAGGCTTTGAACTTAGTAGTTCTAAAGAGAACAGCCCACCCCGAGGTAAGGAACCCGGTCATTCTAAGGAATGGGCTTCTAGAGATGACACATGTATGGAATCCGGTTTCTCTAGGAAAGAAAAGAATGAACTTCTAGAGACGACACGTGTATGGAATCCGGTTTCTCTAGGAAAGAAAAGAATGAGCTTCTCGAGACGACACATGTATGGAACCCGGTCGTTCTAGAAGAAAGAACAGAAACTCAACCGAGTAGAGGAACCTGGTGGCTCTCATCCCAAGAAGACACGAGCTCATCCGAGTTAGGAAACCTGATGGCTCTACTCCCGAGAGGACACGAGTTCATCTGGGTAGAGGAACCCGATAGCTCTCTTTCAAAAGACTTAAGCTCAAACTTCAAGGTACACCCCCGGGTAAGGAACTCGGTATATCTAAGGGAAAAGGAAGCGAGCCTTAGAAGCTCTTAAGGAAACATCCTCGGGTTAGTAACCCGGTATACAATTGTCTGCCAACAAGGACTAAGTTACGTTTTGCATGCATACATTCACGCTACGTAAACCCTTCAACCCAGCATACCCATCCTGGTAGCCGACAACACAATACAAGGAATTGACAAGTATATATATATATATATATATATATATATATATATATATATATATATACGCACACACACACACACAACATGCTCAGTTAGACTTACCCAACCCGGTAGTCGTCTTCTTCACAAACTCATCACATAAAAACATCATCAAGTTATTTCACGCATAACACCAGAACACTTATACATATCTCATACCAATCATGATATCTAAAAATTATTAATAACACGATAAACTCCCCTTACCTCAATAGAGATTCTTCTCTTTCGATCTTGACGTGTGTTTTGCTCGAACCCTCGTTCTCATAACGACTAGCAATGAAAGGTTATGCTCCATTTACAAACTCTTCCTAACGGAGAGGATCTTCCGCTGCTGCTACGGTGGTTCTCAAGAGTTTAAGTGATACAGAAGGTGGAAGAAGAGAGATTTCTGGTGCAACGAGTTTAGAGAGAGAAAGAAGAGAAACACGCAAAGAAGTGAAAGTGCATCGTGCTTCTGCTTCATGCGCTGCTACTTATAGGCGAGGTTCTGAGGCAAGTTGCCAACAACTTGAATCAGCTAGCTATCACAACTACCATAGTTGCCCACTTGCGTGACTGAACAGCCACCATCGTCATTACTATGCGTGTACAGATAGTGTATCTCAGCCACAAAATTTGACTTTTATTCCTTACGCACAAACTCCCATACAAAACATTCTAACAAATTGCAAGATTTACATTTAACAATTAATCAATAAATATCTTTCTACTTGTAAAATTTCAGGGTGTTACATAACACACACAATGTTGGTCAATTTAGCAACCTGAATAAATTACTAGGGATTGGTAGCATCAATGACGAGGACATTTAGTCATGGGGAAAAAAGGAACAGGGCATAGACTACCAACCTGCTGCAACATGATATTAGATAAAAACAACAACACATATACACTCGGCTTTCCTGGAAGTTAAACCAAATATGTGAATCTGCCTATGTGGACATCTCATTGCATTTTATACATTTTTTATATTACAGTAGTATCTTAAAATTATTTAGAATATGCAATAATGTATAGATTTTGTCATAGAATATTTTAGGGCATGTTAGAGATTATCTCATAGAACTAGTTTTCCTATTTTCTTAGTTTCAATATTTCCTAGTATCTTATGATCTTAATAGTTATTAGCATAAATAAGGCTTATAGGTTACGTTTTATGAAGAATAGCCTCATATTGTAATACAACACACTACTGAAGTGAATATTATTTAGTGCTTTTTTTCTCCTTACTCTCTCCTTCAACACCTAAAACCCCATAATTTCAACACAGTAATTATATGCAGAATTGAAGATACACATATATAAACAATAGATAGATAAACGGTGCATGTTCTTATTAATCCAATAGGAGTTATTAGAGCTTCAAAATTAATAATAGAAAAATACACAGTATAAGCCCAAAAATAAAATGACAAGCTAATACTTGCTCAAAAAGATCAATCTTTTTCCCGTGTGATCCTTTGTCCACACCAATATGAGGAAAAGTCAAAAAGCTCAAACACATCAAATGTTAATTTAAAGAAACTATTTTCATCCATAAACATGCAATTACCTCTCCAATTGGGACTCCGTTACTTAACAAACCTGCAACAACAACAACGTCACAGAATTAGGTCATCCAAAATAACATTTCAATGGAGGAAACCAAGAAACAAAAACAATTACCAAAGCTGGAGACCCAAGCAAGGAATGACGAAAGGGTATGTTTCGGCCAATTACTTGATGGAGTGCCAGTCTTGTTCTTTTGCATTTTATGACTTATATTGAGGAACATATTCATACCTTTTGGAGGTCGAAGCAGAGTCAAGAGGATCCAGAACTAGTCGACCAGTCCACAAACTTCTTCCACACTTTGTCACTCCTATTCACCAAATCCAACATAAAACAAATTAAAGTGCAGGTGTTTAACAACAAAGAAGGACGCAGGTCGGACCCAAAGTAAATCACAACACCAATAATCGAATAACCACGTCGCGACCCTGAAAATCGTATAACCACACACATATTGTTGTGAAAATGGAACACATACATACCTGTTGAAGGTCGCAGCTTTCACCAAGGGCACGAGACTCAGGGATGCTTAGGTAGAGACACGAATTGACGGAAGGAGAGTGAGGCTAGGGCACGCAGGGGAGTCTTGGGGTTCTGTTCCATAACATTAACAATGTCGTTTAGTCGACATTTTAATTTGAAAATCAAACATAGTTCAAGTGAAAATCGTCTTTGTTTTTGACAAAACAAAGACGGTTTTCCCATAATCGACTTAAATTAGTTCAACTTAATTATGAAAATGCCACCGGTTCTTTAAACTATTCATTTTCGTAGACGGTTTTTTACATACCCGACGTTGAACATAACCAAATATTTACGAGTATGCCACTGCGTAAGAAACAAAGACGGTTTTGACAGACTCGTCGTCGTATGTGCATCGTCAAAAACACTATTTGTAATAGTGTGGATAGAATACGTTTGGGATTTTTATAAAATGTGAAAAATATTAATGATAAAATTATATTTTATTTTTATAGGAAATAAATTAATACGAAATATTTTATGAATATGAAAATAATATTTTTCAAATTTTACATTAACTCCAAATATATTTTACCTAATATTATTTTTTTTGTTATGTACTTCTGTTTTTCATATCTTTCTTCCCATTTGTTAATCTTAATCCTTCAATTAATTAATTACATATAATGTCAAGTAAATTCCGCCACATTTTTAGGCTCATTTGTAATTGTTTTGGGCGTATCACATTGTTAATGAAGCATCAAGTTATTTATCCACCATTCATCATGAAAGAGTAATATATAATTTATTAATTAATTTTTTTTTTCTAAAAGTAAGGCATTTTTAAAGTAAAAAATTATGAGACTAACTCTCGAAATGAAGAGATCACTGAAGTAAGTTTTATCTCTTCTAATAAAATCTTTTCCATACTACAATCATGAAATTGAATTTTTGTCAATATGTTTCAAAAATTCAATTATCTATCAATTGTGTTAGACTTGTTGATATAATTAATTAATTCATGGCACATCGGAGTTAAAAATTGTTAATAAAAATATCCATAGAAAATCAACGTAAAGATTATATGATGGTGATGAATTAGGTGATGATATTGTTTGATTTTATGCCATCCCCAGGAAACAAGTATGGCATCCTATGGCTTAATTCTCCCATGTATAATGTCTTTGACGTATCATTTTTTACTACATTTGGGCAGCTGGCTGTATCCTTTGGGATTTTGACTTATATGCGATGAAAACATTAAATGATGAATTTGGAAGTGAGAGGAAAGAAAGAAATAAGCCCAGTGGAAATAAAAAGGAAACATATGTTATTTGAGCTTTTTTTTTATTATATTTTGTTGAAATGGGTAGAAAAGTGGATCGAAATAAATAAACAATTTTGTAAAAGATAAAATTTAACTAAAAAAATAAACGTTTTCTTAATATAAAAATACTTATTATTTTTATGTTATAAAAAAATAATTTTTAAAAGGGGTAAAAGAAAAAAAAATAAGCAATAAATATTTTATCTATTTCATGACAAGTGGGTGAGGGGTTGGATTTTTCACATGTGAGGCGTACCAAAATAGTTTTCTCTTTTATCATTTCACCTCTCAAATAAGTACCAGAAATTTGACATTTTCATCCTATCTCTTTCCATTCTATTGACTTTTTCTCTACATACATTATTGCAGGCAAAGAAACTGTTGTTTAGTAGGATAGCAAGAAAGATTAACCTTGTTCCTATCTTTTGACCATGATGCTTTTGGATTTCATATAGATATTGTAGTAAATTAAGAAGTATTCAATTTTGTAAATTCAAATTCGAAAAATTTCAATTGGTATTGTTGTTTTTTTTAACTTTTTACAAGAATAAGTTCATAAAATACGGAATCTCGGAAAAACTCCAACTATATATTGTTTTGGAACTATAATGTTTTTCATATAGTTAATAAGTACCGAGTAAAAAACAGCTATAAATTGTTATTTCTTTTGGAATTAATTATAATTATAATTCTATACAAGTTATAAATTAGGACTGTGTAAAAAGTTACAAATTGGTGTAGTTTTGAAATTCTTTTGAAAGAAGTTATAGCCCTTTTAAGAAAAATACGAAGAAGATTTATTTTTAAATAATTACGATGTTTATAATAAAATCTTTATTTTAATTTTATTAATCTCTAAGCATAAATTGATAATAGTAAATTATAAATAATAAATAGACTTAATTATACTTTCATAATAAAAAAAAACTGTACCTCATTGTCTGGAGGCTCCACGCTATGTGCAGATAAAAGAGAGGGATATTTCACGTAGCCTTCTCATGGCATATGCAAAGAGGTTGT
This sequence comes from Glycine latifolia, assembly GCA_013407115.1. Taxonomy (NCBI): domain Eukaryota; kingdom Viridiplantae; phylum Streptophyta; class Magnoliopsida; order Fabales; family Fabaceae; genus Glycine; species Glycine latifolia. The sequence goes on along the minus strand of CM023958.1, from coordinate 12,917,984 downwards.
TTCTGGATTTTAACACATGATCAACAAGTCACAAAAATACAATTTTACCGTTGTATCGGAGCTCTCCATTAACAATGAGGATATTAAGTTGGTTCGTTCATCTAGAGCGGACATTGTTTTTCTTTCTGAAACTCTGATTCATAAAATTAAAGTGGAGGGATGTAGAAAAAATAATTTTGACCATTCCTTTGATGGATAGAGAAGGACATAGTGGAGGTGTGGCGATGTTGTGGAGAAGCAATTTTAACTGTAATATAATTTCTTTTTCTAGGAATTATATTGACGTGGAGGGGCAAGATGCTAGTTTGGGTCGTTGGAGAATTGGCAAAAGAACCTAAATATTACTTTTTCCCTAATTATTTACCAATATGGGGCTGTTTTAAACATATTTACACAAATGGTGCACTCAAACACGCCTAAACCAGGCGTGTTTGAGTCCACCATTTCCTATAAAAAGCCCCCAAAAAGTCACTATTTACCATTCCTTCATATTTCACCTTCTCACTAAAAGTTGTTCTTCCTTCTCTCTAGAGCTTGGGAGTGGATATTTTCTGAAGCGAAGCCCTGCCGACAAGTAAGTTGATTTAACAATTTTGCATGTTATTTAATCTGTTATATTTTTTAATTAGAAAATTGTTAAGGCCATATGAACTTGTTGTTAGTGACATAGATGTTAGGTTCATAGGAAATTGTTAGTATGTAGGGTTTAGGGTTTATGGTTTAGTGATTGTGGTTTAGGGTTTAGCATGTGTGTTGTAGGGTGTTAGTGTTTAGTGGGTTAGGGTTTGGGGGGTATAGGTGAATGGTTAATGGTTTAGTGGGTTAGGGTTTGGGGGGTATAGGTTAATGGTTAATGGTTTAGTGGGGTAGGGTTTGGGGGGTATAGGTTAATGGTTAATGGTTTAGTGGGTTAGGGTTTGGGGGTTAGGCTTTAAGGGGTTTAGGTTAATTGGACATTTGGGGGTTAGGGTGTATGGTTTAGGGTGTGTTTTGTAGGGTTTACGGTTTATGTTTCGGAGTTTAAGGGTGAAGGGTGTTTGTTTTAGGGCTTAGGATTTAGGGGTTGGATTTGTTCTGTTTAGGGTTTAGGGTTAATGTTTCAGTGGGTATGGGTGAAGGGTGTTTGTCTTAGGGGTTTAAGACAAATGTTTTGTTCTGTATAAGGTTTAGCATATATGGTGGTAGGGTTTATGTTTCAGTGTTTATGGGTTAAGGGTTTAGGGGTTGGGGTGTTCTGTTTTGGGTTGAGGACTTCGGGGTTAGGGTGTTTGCTTTAGGAGTTGAAGTGTTTTGTTCTGTTTAGGGTTTAGGGTTCTTTTCCAGTGTATATTATTTTTGGTCAGTGTTTATTTAAGTTTACATTTTTGCCTATAAGATGATTTTTTTTGAATGCTTTGTGAGTCGAACATATTATTTTTTAACATGATTTTTTTTTGTTATTAAGATACTGATTACATGGCTGATTCATCTTTCTTTGATTCTCCGCGATCTGGATCCGATGGTGAGGGTGGGTCCATGGATCCGACGGCCTATGTTGTCCCTACCCCATATAAGTGGGGTGCTTTGAGTAGGCGAACTCAGCGCACCCACGTTTCAAAAGCTGTGTGGAATGAGGGCACAGCTCGAATGTTGAAGACTCGATGTGGTAAAGTGACGGGGGGCCCACATCACAACAGTATACCTGACGTCGTTTCTGATATGTTAAGTCATGCTGGCTTTCTACATGTCGCACGTATGCGACATATTCAGGTATACAAGTATGAAATGAGTAAAGAATTTTTAAATTTATAACTGTACTTATTAATTGATTAATGTATTTTTTTTAGATGGATGCTGAGCTTATTAGTGCTCTGGTCGAGCGATGGAGACCAGAGACTCATACCTTCCATATGCCGCAGGGAGAGATGACCACCACGTTGGAAGACGTGGCTGGTATTTTGGGATTGCCCACTGAGGGCAATGTCGTTACTGGAGTGACGGTAGCCGATTGGGAGACCGTCATTGAGGACATTTTTGGTCACCAACCAGATGAGGACACCAAGCTGAAAGGTGGGTATTTTCGCCTGTCTTTCTTTGACAGACATTTTGCCCAATGGGGTGAGGTGGTTCCCGAGTTGGTAGCCATGACGCGCTTTACGAAGGCGCACATTGCTCAGCGTATTGGATCATGGCTGCTGAGTGACAAATCCGGAGGGAGCATGGTGGTAGCACGTTATGTCCTGTTGCTTGCTGGGGACTTCGAGGACATCGGAAGATATAGCTGGGGCTCAGCGGTACTCGCACATTTGTTTAGACAAATGTGCGAGTGTACAGATCCACACAGAAGTGACATTGGTGGATGTCATATGCTGCTTCAGGTCTGGGCGTGGCTGAGATTCCCACCCATTGCTCCAGCTATTCTGTTGCCTACTCACCCGGAGTGGCATTTCGGACACCGGTATGTATGACTATATTTTGTTTTGTTCACAATTTTTTCAATTCAGTCCTATCCTATAATATTCTAATGTTAGTTATTTTGAAATAAGGTTTAATGCTTTAGGCCGGTTTAAACCACACGAACTGGTTTTGTATAGGATGGCATTAGATTCCCTCACTCGAGACAAGATACGTCTACGGTTTAAGTGATTGTAATTTTGCATTTATGGTCGATGTCGTTACATAATTCTGTGTTGATGTGGTCTGTGTAGGTGGTCTGGCAACCATATGGAGACTACCACTTTCTTAGTGCATCTGAGCATCAATGACTGTTGTGGATGGCAACTGCTCCTGTTATATACTACCACACAGTTGAATATTCCCAGCGGGATAGATGCATGCGCCAATTCGGGAGGGATCAGCCAATCCCACGTGCTCCTAGGAAGCTGAAGGGTGTGCATGACCTTTCCCTCTGCGGTAAATGAGAAGACAACTAGGTCCGTAAGCTCAGACCGTTTATTATGCGCTGGGAGGTTAGGGACCAACACATTGACCTTCCCCCATTGCTGCAGGGGTTCCTGTCACCACACCATGAGTATATGGTTTAGTACAGGGAAAATGAGAAGCGTTTCATCACGAAGCAGGGTGCCAAGGCGGGTCGTGGTGTAAGTTTTGTTGAAATCATTATTTTTCTATTTATATTCATTATGATAGATAACATAGTTCACACTGATGTTTATATTTTTTAATTTATAGGTTGATGGGCTAGAGTCGTTGTACTTCGCGACACTCCCACCCAATAGCTTGGCCTTCAACATCCAATGGGCGAACCAGGAGCTCGGTCGCTTAATTTCTGTCTTCACAGAGAGTTGTCGCGTGGAGGAGGCAGGGCCACATGCACCCGCATCGCAGCTTCCAGAGGACCCACAACTGTCTGTTGCAGTTGGCCGTCGACGACGAGAGGGACTTGGGCTAGAGCGTCGATGGAGAGCGATGCAGCAGGTTGCTGAGCCCATTGTAGGTCCCAGGCCTCGTACTTCTGGTATTTATAGGCCTCCAGTTATGGCATTGACATATGGGACCCAGCCAATCTATTACGAGGCTACTGAGCAGGGGGGCATGGGCTACGGAAAATTCGGTAGTCAAGACCATATGCCTCCACCGGCTGACTCGCAGACCCAGGCTGCATATTTGACTACTGCAACTACATCTGCAGAATGGACTAGTTCCAACTTGGACAACATCTGCTCGCAGTTCGATTGTACTTCAGCAGGGTGTGGGGAATGGCCATCACATAGCCCATGTGGCAGCGCATATGTTGAGCATACTATGCTGGTGTATGCAGAGCAGGGCACTCCATGTTGACCTCCCAATGTCCATATGTATGATGTAGGCCCGACTCAGGGAGCCACGTCCCAGGCAGGCCCGTCTCAGCCACGGCCCTCTGAGCCAGGCAGTTCTAAGCGACCCCGAAGACGAAGGCTTCCTGATTGTCTGGGGCGTCATCTGCCGTGGTCACCACCGTCTTAGTTGTCTTTGCTATTTGTGTTTTATTTTTTGGTTGGAAATCGAATGTATTTGTTAACTTACGTTTGTTTGTAAAGTTTATTTTAATCATGCTCGGTCTAATTGTTAGTTAAACACATGAACCTCGCACAGATTCGATTAGAAACGCCGTGAATAACACAAATTATTTAAAAAAACAACTTAAAAAAGAAACAAAAAGGAACTTATATTTTAAATAACAATGATAATTGAAAACAACAACTTGGCCGTACATGTGTTATTCCATCTACATATCTGGTTTGGTAAAAATAGATAAAATCTCAATTGGACAGAAACGTTTCCAGTAGTTCGATTCTGCTAACATCTTGAACATGTCTTTATCGCTTATCAACTCTCTTATGTCATATTCGATTGTGGTGTCTGAATATTGTGCATGGGCTGGATGTCGAAAAAACAATTTTCTTACCACCTATGACATGTGAATCCCATAAGGGGAAACCCTAATAGGTACAACTTTCTTGATGACATCCTTTAGTGTTTCAATGGTGCATCCTAAATGAATTTCAAATTGTATTGGGTTTGTTCCAGTAAAGGCATAACCAACAAAATCAGCTTGTCGTGGTATGTTCCACTTGCCGTTGTAATATAGCATTGCATCATGTGGGGGGACGATGTTCGATCGAAGCAGGTTAAGTATACCATCTGGTGCTCTGTTGGTGGTACATAATATTTCTATAGGGCCAGCACCCGACATTTTGTCATTGCACATTAACATTGTGCAAACATCATCATCATTTGTGAGTTGTAAAGAATGAAAAAAATAGTGCTGACCTGCATGTAGGAATGGTTGTCGGTAGTGAATTTCATCAACAACATGGTCATTGCTTAGTAGTAGGGTGTCGTGTATCCTACTCTTCAATGTCTGAAAAGAACAGTCATCAGGAACACGCATTGGTATTGGTGAAGGACATTGAAAATAAACACTAGTTTTGTTGTGTTTCATTGATCCATTTGGAAAAATGAATGCTAATTTGGAATTAGCAATTGACTGACTACTTGTTTCTCCTAAAAATGCCATGCTATTCAGATTGAATTTTGCTTCTGCAGGTGTGCTGTGTGGTAGTGGTGTGTTCTGTGGTAGTGTCTGCCTTATATAGGGGTCAATCACGCCCTAGTTAGGCGTGTTTAATGACGCCCTTGTTAGACATGTTCAATGACGCCCTTGTTAGGCATGTTTAGTGACGACCAATTTGTTAGGCGTGTTCAATCACGCCCTTGATAGGCGTGTTAAGTCAACATCAAATTAGGCATGTTGAGTCATATCAAGTAGCAACTACTACTTCTTCCTTCTTTCTGCAACCCCAAATTAAAAATGCTAAAAAGAAGAAGCATAAACACAAACACGTCATAGGCAAAAATGAAAGACAAACAAAACAATCCATTACAATATTTATACATCAAATACATGAACATACAACTAATTAAACAAACATACAACCAATTACAAAATCATGAAGTACCCCCACGAGTAGGACAAGCTCTCTGATTGTGTCCAACTTGCTTACAAATACAACACCTCATACGTCTCTGAGATGTTTCGACTTTGTCCATCTTGTTACGTATTCTAGTGGACCTTGGATGACCTTTGGCACGCAGCATTGACCTGTCAGGTATGACGACTGGACCTTCACTCGGTGGAATAGCCTGTTCATTTCCTATTGGCTGCCATGGCACTGAATAGGCCTGAACCAAGCTACTTACAAGGAACACGTCATCCACATACTGAAAAAGATTTTGACGTACATGTAAAGCAGTAGCTGTGGCATGACTACATAGGTATTTGAATGCCTTAAAATTCCCACACTGACAAACACGCTCAGCAAGGGACACTGAATATGACATTTTGCATCCATCCTCCACCTGAAATAACGTTCGATCAACGTTATATGTGATGACATGGTGGCCTGTAGCAAGGGACTGATTACGCCTCATAGCATCAACCACATTTTTGCAATATCGTTGTGAATATTGAAGCTGTTCGGCAGCCGCCTGACCCCTACCTACAAAATATTGAACCAGTCGGGTGCACGTGTGTTTCACAGTAGCAGTGATAGGCATGTCCCTCGCTCCCTTCAACACTCTGTTAACTAATTCAGCCAAGTTTGTTGTCATGTGGCCATATCTTCTCTCCTCTACATCATATGCACATGTTCATTTCTCCTTGGGGATGGAATCAATCCATTCTGCAACCTCAGGACTCGTATCACGAAACCGTGCAAATCCAATGTCAAAATCGATCATAGAGGGAGTATAACCTGCATAATAATAAAATACATTAACATAATTCTGTTTACAGATTTATCTTAGGTAAATATATCAAAAAGATTTGTTAACTCACCTAAATTCATCAGGGTCTTCTTCAATCTTGCATTATTGAACCTTTGATTAAAATTACTAACAATATGACGCAGGCAAAACATGTGATGCGCATAAGGTGGTTGCCAACCAGCATGACTCTGAACAACAGATATAAATGCTCCGGTGGCGATCTGAAATCAGACATATATTTTGCATGCGGGTAACGTGGAAGCGAATGTTAGAAAGGAAGTAATTCCAAGCTTCCAGCGTCTCCCCCTCAACAATGGCAAATGCCAATGGCACACATTCATTATTTCCATCTTGACTTGTGGCAATCAACAATTTTCCTTTATACTTGACATATAAATGAGTCTCATCAACTTGAATGATGGGTTTGCAAAAGTTAAAAGCCTCGCAACACTGTCTAAAAGTCCAAAAGATGCGATGAAACACGCGCTTTGCCCGTGTCAGTCGATTTGCCACAAAATATTCATTTGTTTGAATATCAAAATAAGAACCTGGTGAAAAACGAAGCATGTAGTTGCACCACCTGGGCAGGAATGCATAAGATTCTTCCCAATCCCCATAAACCATTGCCATTGCTTTCTACTTCGCATACCAGACCTTTCGATATGAAACTTTAAATCCATACGTATTGGTTATCCTCTCTTAAACCAATGCGATTGACACTGACGGTTCCTCCTTAATCATTCCTAACAAAAAAGTGTAACATTCACATCAACAATATACTTTAAACCCAACTATATTTTCCATATAAAGCATATTCAATAAAAACATACCTACGACTAGTGAAGCAATGATGTTAGAATCAAGCTGTCTGTGACTCTGTGAAATATGATCATTCAAGCAATTGTGTTTGCCACCCCATCTTGAAACAAACCATTTCTCACCGTATGTTGGTTTAATAACCCTAACCCTCCAAGGGCAACCATTATTATACGCAACACACCTAATGGAAAACCTGTCAGGCCTGCTTTCAACTACAGTTGCTTCTTGATGCTCCTTCATCAAGTTATGCTTAACTGCTATTGTGCTTCCTTTTTCGAGTCAAATTCTTGTTTAACAAACAAATCATCCTCTAGTTGCCATGGACCTTGTACTGATCCTGAACCCGAACCAGAACTGCTAAAACAGTCTTCTTCGGTTGGGTAATTCCAATCAATATATGTATAATGAGGAATTCCGTCCCAGAAAGGAATCACCTCAACACCTGCACATTGAAAGTCAGTTTTAATAAACAATATCAGACAAATTAAATAACAAAACAAATTCCTTCCAAAAAATGAAAAACCTAAGTTGACCCCACATTCTAATTCATTTACTCAGGTAACAAACCTTCAACACCTTCTTTAGGTCGACTGGATCCAGCCTCCGCACGATGACGACTTTGAGATGACCCCACATTAATATCTTCCTGGAATGCAGTCCCATGCACACCAGCATCCTCATCATTATCTGACGCACTAGCATCCTCCTCAAGAAGCCGATCTTTCATTGCGATATTTTCATCATCATCATTCTCTTCATCGTCAAGTTGGGTCATGTGAATCCTCCTCGGACACGTTTACCCTGACCCCTCCGGCAACATATGTTGATGTATTATGTGCAACTGCCTGGATGGGTAAAACAACATCCTCTGCTTCTGTAAAATCCACATACAACTCCAGAAAATCTTTCCTTGCCTGGTTGAAAAATTCTTCCATTACCAATTGTATGTCTTCATCATCCTGTATCTGAAACCCCAAGTATTGTTCGTGTTGCCATAATCTTGCCATCACTAAAGTGATACATTGGTTGACATTTACACCTAATTTTTTTAGTATCTTATCATGCAATTCACTCACTGTTGACATTCGCTTGATAAGGGTTGGTCGTTTATCCCCTTCGAAAACAACACACCGTTGTCCTTCAACTTTTCTTCCATTAAAATATAAGATAACACGAACAAAATCACTACTTGAACTCATTTCTTGTCGTCAACAAAAACAACTTCAAATATCCCTATACAAGGCAAAATCATTAGAATGATAGCAAATTTAGAAATGAGGAAAAAGCACTAAAATGCAAGATGTGGAGAACCCTAATCTACACATCCTAAACACTCAAACATTAACCTAAACCCCCTAAACCATAAATCCACAAACACACACGCTAAACCATTAACCTAAACCGCATCAACCCTAAACCCTAATCCACACACCCTAAGCACTCAAACATCAACCTAAACCCCCTAGACCCTAAACCATAAATCCACAAACACACACGCTAAACCATTAACCTAAACCCCATCAACCCTAACCCCTAATCCACACAAACTAAACACTAAACCATTAACCTAAACCTACCAAACCCTAACCCACTAAACCCTAACACCCTACAACACACACGCTAAACCCTAAACCACAATCACTAAACAGTAAACCCTAAATCTTTAACCCAAGCCCTAAACCCTAAACACAACACATTAAACCAACCTACACACTAACAATTTCCTATGAACCTAACATCTATGTCGCTAACAACAAGTTCATATGGCCCTAACAATTTTCTAATTAAAAAATATAACAGATTAAATAACATGCAAAATTGTTAAATCAACTTACTTGTCGGCAGGGTTTCACTTCAGAAAATATCCACTCCCAAGCTTTAGAGAGAAGGCAGAACAACTTTTAGTGAGAAGGTGAAATATGAATGAATGGTAAATAATGAATTTTGGGGGCTTTTTGTAGGAAATGGTGGACTCAAACAAGCCTAAACTAGGCGTGTTTAAACACGCCTAGCTTTGGCGTGTTTAAACACGCCTGGTTTAGGCGTGTTTGAGTGCACCATTTCTGTAATTAAGTTTGAAACAACCTTAAATTGGTAAATAATTAGGAAAAAAGTAATATTTAGGTTCTTTTGCCTAGAGAATTTCTGATTTCTATGGTCTCCCAAAAAGGGGCAAGCGGAAGGAGTTTTGGGCCCTTAGTAGTCAGTTTCATTTTATGTCTAATTTATCTTGGTTCATCATAGATGACTTCATTGCCACAAAAGTGGTCTTTCCGATGGTTCTCAAACTGTCTTTGAAGTCAATGCCATGGAAAATTTTGATTTTTCACAACGGTTTTCAAGATCGTCTTCAAATATTCAAATTTTAAAATGATTTTGTAAAGAATCGTCTTAGAATAACTTTTAAAAAAAATTAAGAATCGAGGAATTTAAGACGATTTTATGAAAAAAAAAATCATCTTAAAATGTTTTTTTTTTTAAATAACATTGAGGATTCTAAGACGATTTTTTCAAAAAAATATCTTAGAATATATACTTTCTAAACGGTTTTGCAAAAAACATATGTGAGATAGCTTCTGATATTGCCAAGATTGATTGGTTCACCCAATAAAATAGCTAATAATATTATAGAAATGATGTAAAAGAAGAAAGATATCAGAATTAGGCACGTCACATTTTGTACTTTGTTATTATTAAACCTAATAATAATAATAAAAGTGTTCTGTTTTGTTTCTTATTTGCCTGTCATCTTAAGCGAGGAGCCGTCCTTTATTGTATTCAGAATTTTCTGTTTTATTCTATCATTAGGCTGGGTCTTGTCTTTTGGATTTTTGGTTGATCAAATTTTTAATTGACAGCTTGTCTTTTGTTATCCATTGAAGTTTTGGACAAAAAAATAAATACTACTAATTGAGAAAGTAGAGGCCACCAAACAAGACGAAATAATTAAAAGAAAATCATGTTAATGTATTGTTTTAAGAATCCTACAAAGAAATCAAAATCTAAAAAATATTTAATAAAAACATATTATTTACTAAATTATTTATTTTTATTTAGTAGCAAAAATTTATTAGGAAGAAGTTGTTGGAAGATATAACAAGACGTTTAAAATCCAACCCTATATTATAAATTTATTTTTTTACTCTTAAAAGAAAGTATATTTAAAATTTTTTTGCTTCCTTATCAAATTATGTGACTTCTCTCACATTTAATGTCTAAATATTTATTAATAATATACTTTTTATCTTTCATACACTAACTTTATTTAATTGAAATATATTATTATTATAATCGTATTCAATCACAACTTGAATTTAAAATTTTAATTTTGTTACAAAAAAAAATGTATTTTGATTCAAATAATTTAATGTGAATATTATAAGGTTTATTATTATTATTATGTTTGGATTTGTTTAGGTAACTCATGTTATCAATTTAATATATATGTATGCATCACTATCACATCTTAATTCATTTCACATGGTGTAGAATAATGTAGCAGCTAGTAATTTGAAGGTTCTTACATTGAATACATCTTACCGAATATATTATTGTCATAAGTTGTAGATTCCACGATAAACTCCAAGCAACCTTTTTGCAATCTAAGCATATTCCTACTATGGTTGCTTGAATTGATGCAATAATGCACGTGAGCATTGTTCCCCAATATTTGAACAGAAATATTTCAAGCAACTTAACCTGTTCAGATGCAAAATAGTTATTTTAGGAATATAAAACTGTTATATCTGCAGGGAGTAAAAACAAAAACTGCTATATTTTGTAGGAATATAAGAAAACAGCTGACTAGTGCCTATTCCTAAGTACACAAATTTCAAACAAACCTGCAATTTTGATAAGTAACCACTAAGTCATGACATCTGCATAGCAAAGTTATTTCACAAATCATACGCATGTCTTAAATTGCAATACTAGATGCGATATCAGGACTCTTTTACCTCATAAATGTCATGAAATAAAGCTAAGTTTATTTAGCTCATTTTAAAAGTTATAAGTGTTGTGCATCGCTACTTAGTTCTGTGATTATACCTTGGCAACTTGTTTGACAACGTCGGAGCCAAATTGGTTATTGCCAAAGCTATCAATCAGTTCCCCAAACAGCAATGTCATGAGAGGCATCCCAAGACCATTTCCAATGGCCCTAATGGTGCCAACAATCAACATCATTTTCACAATAACTGACCTGAGACAGTTCAAGAGAAAGAATTATTAACATAATAAAATTAAAAAGAAAAAGATATAGAATCTTAAAGTTCTTTTTAAATAAATTACCATTCGCACAAGGTTTTCAATTTTTGTTTCTAGTATCCTTCCTGAATTTATCATATTCGAAGTATATCCAAATGTCATGAAATTATGCTCTATTTCTCCTTGGCTTAACATATGCTTAACTCGTATATGTAAATATGAGATGCAATTAGATATAAGCAATAAAATGAGGTAAGGAGATAGGATCTCAATCATCACTTGTTTCATATGATTTGCCAGTAGTATGAGTGTTAATTTAGTTTCAAGAAACATACAAATTATATTCAAGTAAACAGATTGTAACTGATACTAACATAATCACTATAAATATAGTATAATATACAGGATGAACATTAACCGTCTCTACCAGCTCGTCCACATTCCTGAAAGGAAAATATATATCATACATGTAAGCCAATAGAAGCAAAACCTATATGCCAACACACATTTTTATGTTTTATTAGTACCTGATGATAGCTTTCAATAGATTTTGGGAGGGAATGATGGATTACAAAATGGACATCAGGTTTGTTAATACCTGAAATACCAACTAAAAAATATGATCCCATTCAATTAATCAGTGCAGTAAGTCGTAGCAAAGAAGTACATATACCCATTCCAAATGCCACAGTAGCACAAATTATATTGATCTCATCTTTGCTCCACTGCTTTTGAACAGAGGCACGTTGTGCAGGGTCCATGCTACCATGATAAAATGCACATTTATGCCCACATTTCTGAACAATGAATATAACTAGATAATGTATTCACGAGACAAAAAATAGATGTCGATTGCCACAGTTTTTTCATTAAAAAAATAAATCAAGCAGCTTGTTACAACCGGGCTCCATGTGCAGGAAGGTCACCGGAGTGCACTTATGGTTTTATCAGATACCCATATCATCATGCAGAAACAGCAAAACATAACACAAACATGAACCATGATGAAAAAATAAAGAAAAGCAAGAGCAAGCTAGAAAACCACAGCCAACTCATTACATCATACATTCTAGTTAATATACAAAGTATAAAGTAATGACTAATGAGAAGAACTAACCTGTATTTTTTCAGCAACCTTTTCACAGCCTATACGTGAAAGACAAAAATACAAGTGTGAGATAAAGTCTCATATCGGATAGAAATAGAAAAGTTAAGCACCATATAAGTGAGGAGAAGACCCATAAACCCGAGCCTTAAGGTTTTGGGTTAAGGTGTGGTGTCTAATTCACTTATATATAACACACCATAACTTTGGGCGATTAAAACTTTGCTGAAAAAACTTGCCATCATAAATTCATATTAAACTACCTTTAAGTAGTTGGTCCTAGCTAGTGGTACTAAACTCAATTTTATAGAAATTATTCATCAACAAAGTCACTAATACTCAGTACCATGGTAAAAAAAATCATATTAATTAAACTCTAGTCAACTAGATTACTCATTGAAGGTACGTACTCTGCACAATCCCAGTAATCCAGCTCAAGACAATATAATTTGTGAAATCAATATCTATTAAACAAGGATATCTATGATAAAAAGGTTGTGAGAATTTCTCTCTCTGCGCAAGCTCTATGCACCTGTCAGTCATATGTGTCTATGTTCGTGGTGCAACAACCACATTTCGGTGCGGAGATGCTGTTGTTATCAGGAGTTTTAATAAAGACTAAAACTTTCTACACTTTGGTAATCATTAATTAGAATATTATTTTAAGGTCAATTACTTAAAAAAGAATGAGTGTGAATTCATTGATATATAGATCCCTCCAACATCTACTGTGGGAATGTTTGTTACCATGGTACTAGCAAGCCTTTCACATTGTCGATCCAAGGTTGCAATCCAACGTTTTGCACCAAATGCATGCCCCGAGCTAACAAGTTGCTTGTATAGATTATGGACACCTCTGTCATCCACTTCCAACAAGAATTGCATCTTAACCTGCACAAAAGTCCGCATTCAATTATATGCATGAATTTACCAAAAGAAAAGAAAAGAAAACATATTGGGCTTTTTCTATGACAAATCCAACTACTTATGTTAATCAGATATAAACCCAAGTATGTCATGATCAAGTTTTAACAAAAGGCAATGGAAAAACAATCATTATCATCCAGTGGCAACAATCATTATCCAAACGAAGAAACAAGTAGTACAAAGTATTTATTTCACATATATGGACAAAATTGGATTGCGCAAACTTAGGCTTCATTAACTAAGCTAGGGAAACAAGTAGTACAAAGTATTTATTTCACATATATCTATGATCCTAATAGTTATTATTTATAAAAAGAATCAACATAGAATTAATTTAACTACCTGCAAGAATTGAATGGGCTGGGGAATTCCAAGTTTGTGCAGCGCCTCATGTGACAAAAGAATTCTATAGCATACAAAAAAGATGGCAAAATAAATGAGATGCCATCATACAAAGGGTAGCATCAAAGAATTTCTGTTTGTCAAAACAAGGTGCAGCGAGCCTATTATTCAAGTGAAAAATTAACTGACTATTAGTCTATTACTAAAAACAGAAATGAGAAAAATACCAGCCAAGTAGCAAGCATCAAATAAATTAAAGCCTATTGAAGAATATGATGACCTAAAAGCTTAAGATGTTAATGCTCTAAAACAGTTGAACAATGTTTTCTCTTTTCTTTTCTCTGGATAATATATCATTAGTGGTTCTCATAAATCTTAATATGGTAATGAAATACTTTTATAGTCTCAGTAATTAAATGAAAAAGTCATTCAAAAAGACCATATATGAAATTCCCAAGTAAAATTAAGAATTAACTTAACAATATTTCCTGAGAGCACTAATAGTTTCCTGCAAAAATAACTGACATTATATTATCCTATATAAAAGAAATTCTACCTGCACATCGTCATTGAACATTCTATAGGTATTTATATACCGCTGTAATAACTTAAATGAATATATATACAATATATATTGATAATATAATGATGATAAGTACTTTACTAAACTTTGGTAATTGCACGGTGTCTACCAATATCCTCAAATAGACAGCCATGAGCCATTTCCCTCATCACATATATAAATCAAGAAAATTACTAGGTACCTACAAATATAATTTATCAATCTTCATATAAACGTAGTTGGTGTACAGAAATTAAATTGTTTACTATAAGCACCTAAACTTGGCTGGCCAAGTGGTGGTTAAGAAAGTATATATGCTTCTTACCTTGACGATTAACCTATGGTGTAGCATTTAGAAGATGCATAAAGGATTTAATTATTTAAATTTCCTTCTCATTCTTGGTCATCTTTTTTGTCACCCACTTAAATTAATCTTGTTCGTTAAGTGACTGGGTTTGCACGACTCTATTATTCAGCCTCTGTATGTTCTGATTAAGTCATTTTTTCAATAATACAAATCCTGCACAACAGTCCTAGTATTCAGCAAAACTCAGACAATAATGTCTCCCAAGCTACACCCCCCCTTTAATCAACTATATATACTAATATACCCAATACTTTTTTTTATAAGCCATATGGTGTTTTAGTTGGAAACTGATATAATTTTTTAAGTATTAAAATTTATTTAAGAAGTTAATATCATTATATTCTAATAATACAAACCCTGCACAACAGTACTAGTATTCATCTGCAAGTGTGTGATTGCCCGACGAAGAACTCCATGAGTAATAGATCTCAGGGTTGAAAAAGCCCGTGGAAGCAAAGGCACTTACAATAATCCATTATGATATCAACAAAACCTCTATAGACAAAAGATTTAAACCATTAAGAATAACACTACATTGTATAAGCACCAAGGTTCCCACAGCACCAAGACATATAGTTCCTCTTTTTGGGAGATGTATAATATCATGTTGCTCATGATTTCTTCTGGTAATGGTTTGAACTTGACTTTTGCACACCTTGAAGCAAGTGGTTCTATAATCCTGTGAAAAAATTGACAACCATATAATGTATAAAGTCAACGTGTCACCTTTCCTTGGAAAGCATTGACAAAAACAAAGGGAAAAAAGACTAAATCGATATATATTCTTTATCATTTTTCTGTAAACTTTGCATGAACCTTACAAAGTTACCACTACAGTTTTATCAATATACTACATTAACTTTACATGCCAAATTTGATGAAAATCATATTTACTATGCAGAGTAATTACTATTAGTTGAAAATAAAGCACCATTAAAGCAGTGTCACGTTATGAAGCAGTTTTTTTGTCATGGTAGCTTATGGAGGAAATCATGATGACCATAATATTCATTAGCTCATTAAAGATACAAGTACAACATTAAAAATAGTAAAATACCAAAGTAAAAGCATGGAATGCAAGGTACCTGTTAACATAGTTGCATATAAAAAAGAACCTTGTAACTTTAGAGTAAGTTTTCATCGTACGCCTCAAGGCATTCTGTACAATGTAACCAGAACCTGAAATGGCAAACTAGCAAGCTAATCCAGAAATTAAGATGAAAAAAATAAAAAATAGAAAACGTTAACATCAAAATTAAAATACAAACACTTAAAATCAATCTGAAACCAAAAATTTCAAACTTCCTTGCTAGTACAGAAATCACAAACCAAAAATTAGAAATCATAGAGCAAAAATAAATATAGATTTGGAGTTCAACAACTTCTCCAAACCGTCCTACCAATCTGCACTAAACCCCTTCAAGCTTCGAGAACTTCGCTTCAAAATTCAAACACCCTTCAAGTTGTGAACCTCGTCTACACTTTGAAACCACCTTAAGTTTCGAACTCGTTTTGCGCCTCCAACTCTACGATCTTCAGCATTGCCATTGCTTTGATCTTCAGCGCCGCATCATTGCACTCTTCTCCTTCGCCTCCGTCTCCGACTATCCTGTCCGAGGCAGCGCGGTAGGAGCAGCAGTGCCTCCGCGTCGAAGAGTGATCCTCCTCGTCGCACTCCGGCAGTGGGATCCCAATTTGGGAGTAGTCACCGCCGATGCCTCCCTTCATGGAGAGCAGCCTCTCCTTCCTCTCCGCGAAGCTATGGCAGAAGGAACCCAGCTTGGTCTTAGAGGCGTTGACGAGAGGTGGCCTTGGTCCTTCTAGCGACTTCTTGGGAACCCTAGAGGCTATTTCAGAGAGTGAGAGGGTGAATGAGAATACAAAGAGGTGAGAGAGTAAAAGGAGACTTCAAATATTTAAAAAATCAAAAAACCTTCTAAGAAGGTTTTACAAAACCGTCTTAAAATGACATCCTTCTAAGACGATTTTTGAAAAACCGTTGTGGAATGGAAACCATTCTAAGACGATTTTTGGAAACCATCTTAGAATGCTAGTTTCTAAGACGTCTTTTGCAAAATCATCGCAGAATGATTGTATTTATTTAGAAAAATGTCACCGCATATCTTTCTAAGACAGTTTCTTATCAACCAACATAGCATCACCGTCGTAAAAAATGCTTTTTGTAGTAGTGCTTTAATGATTTTCTATCATCTGATGACAAACATGGTAGAGTTGATCATCCTTAGTGGCTAATTAATGGATTCAGAGAGGTTGTGACTGATTGTGATCTCTTTGATTTGACGTTGAAAGGCTATCCACTTACATGGTCTAAAAGCATGGGTAAGGAGCGTGCAATATTGAGGAAAAGCTTGATAGAGCATTGGTCTCGGGTTCATGGTATGACTTATTTCCACAAGCAAGACTACAAAATTTGTTGTCTTCAATATCAGACCATAGTCCCGTTCATCTTAATTTGTTTATACAAAAGAAGAGGTTCCTTAAAAGGAGATTTCAGTTTGAAAATTCATGGCTTTCTGAGGAAGACTTGTCGAATGTAGTGCACAATGGATTGAATGCTAGCTTCAATCATGATTTAGTCTCTAAACTAAAATCATGTGCTGATCACTTGGAGATTTGGGGAAAATAGTGAAGGAATAATTTTGGTTTAGACTTAAACGAAATCAAGAAGGACTTAGAGACCTTGCGGGGTTTGGAGGATAGTGCATCAATTGCTAAATTCAAAGGACTAAATGATCGTTTAACATCCATGTTGGTTTAGGAAGAAACATATTGGAAACAACGAGTGAAAGTTCATTGGTTGCAGGAGGGTGACAACAATACAAATTTCTTTCACAATATGCCTACAGCTAGCTAGAAAGAAGATAAACACAGTCACTCAACTTTATGACAAGGAGGGTGTTGGTTAGTGAGCAGGAAGGAATCTGTGAGATAGCAATAGATTACTTTCAAAATATGTTTATTTCTTCGGTTAGTAGTCACGAGCCTGTTTTAGAGGCCATCCAACCATCTGTTGCAGAGAATGACAATAATATGCTCACAACACCTTTTGAGAGAAATGATTTTCGTGCAACTCTTTATCAAATGCATCCTGATATAGCCCCGGGCCTAGATGGATTAAATGTTGTGTTTTACTGAAGATTTTGGCACCTGAATGATGATGAGGTAACTACAGCTTGTTGTGCTTGCTTAAACGATGATGCTTTCCCTACCATTGTCAATGATATTACCATTATCCTAATACCTAAATGTGACCAGCCAACTAGCATGAAAGATTTTAGGCCAATTTCTCTATGTAATGTGATTTATAAAATTTTGTCAAAAGCTTTACCAAATAGACTAAAGAGAATTATGCCTGCTAATATTATTTCAGAAGAACAATCAGCATTTATTGCAAGTCGTTCCATCATATATAATGTGCTTATGGCCTCAGAGATTGCTCATTTTATGCAATCTAAGAAGAGAGGGAAAACAAGAGACTTGGCCTTGAAAGTGGTCATAAGCAATGCCTATGACAGGGATAATTAGGGATACCCTGAAGTGGTGATGCTTAGGATGGACTTTCATGTTACTTGGGTCAAGTGGATCATGCAATACGTAAGCTCAATTAATTTCTCAGTAAGTATTAATAATAAGCTTATTGGCCCCATTGTTCCCAGTCGAGGCAAAAGACAAGGGGATCCTCTCTCCCGTTATTTTTTTTTTTTTTTTGTGTTCAGAAGGTCTCTGTGCATTGATTCACAAAGGTAGAAATGAAGGAATCTTACATGGTATATCTATCTGCAGAGATGCTCTATCTATTTCTCATCTTTTGTTTGCAGATGATTGCTTCTTGTTTTGTAGAGCTACGGAAAATGAGACTCAAGCTCTTAAGAGTATCCTTCAGCTATACGAGACAGCTTCAGGCCAAGCAACCAACTTAAATAAATCTGAAGTTTTTTTTAGTTCCAATACCTTCGAAACTAAGAGGGCTACTTTGTCATCCATGTTGGGCGTTCAGACAATGCTTGCTTCTGGGAAGTATTTGGGAATTCCTCCGATGATTGGGAAGAGTAGGAAGGCCACATTCAAGTTCATCAAAGATAGTATTTGGAAGAAGATTAATTCCATGAGCAGGGAGTGAATTGATAATCAAAGTTTTCCTTCGGTCTATTCTTACCTATGTGATGTGTGCCTATTTGATCCCAAAGGCTATATGTAACGAAATTTAGAGGATGCTTAACTAGTACTGGTGGGGTGCAAATGGAGAGGGAATTAAGTGGATGTATTACAGATAGATTATCTGTAAGTAAAGAAGATGGTGGTATGAACTTTTGAAACCTTCATGGCTTTAACTTGGCTATGTTGGGAAACAAGGGTGGAAATTATTTCTAACCCCAATGCTATAGTTTCACGACTAAAAGTTAAATACTTCCCTAGAGGGGATTTTTTGGATTCCAATATTGGTTGTAATCCTAGTTTTATTTGGCTTAGCATTTGAAATTCCCAGAATGTGCTAAGGCTAGGCGTGAGATTGAGAATAGGAGATGGTGAAGGAATTAATGTATGGCAGCATCCTGGGATCAGGGGAGCAACTGATGATTATGTTGGGTTTTCTCCTCATCTAAGTACGGAGTTATTAAATGTAAAAGATTTGCTAATACAAGTGACAAAGGAGTAGAATTCAATTTCCTCCACTTATTGTTTCCTAACAACATTGTGAATATCATTACTCAAATGTATGTTCCTGATGGTGTGGATGAGAATAGCAGAATATGAAACTATGAAAATAGAGGAGAAAATATACAGTGAACTCTGGTTATAACTTGCTGATAAATTCGATGGCTGACTTTGAGGAGTATAAGGTTGAGGGAGATTGGAAGCAACTGTGGGATCTAAAGGCGCCTCAAAAATTCGTATTTCTATGACAAGCTTGTCGCAACTGTTTGCCAACTCGTATTAGATTTCAAACAAAAGGTATTTCTTGCCTAGCTACTTGCGTTTTCTTTCCTGATGCTATTGAGAATTGTTGGCATGATTTTCTGGCATGTCCAACAAGTGTGAGCATTTGGCAACAATGTGGATTATGGAATGCTATTGATTCGTCTATGCAAAGCAAAGGGTGGACAGCTTTAAGAATTTGGTATTTAAGTTGCTGGCATTTATAAATGATGAAAAAGCAACGCTATTTGTAATGATTTTATGGAGTATTTGGTCAAGAAGAAATAATTGACTTTCGAGGAATATGGAGGACAAAGGACATGCAATATTGACACAAGCAAAAGTTTCACGGACAGATTGGATAGTTTCTCAAGTTGTTATAAAGGAAACAAGCCAGAATTCAGATCAAGAAGAAATTGTTAGATGTATTAAACCTCCAATTGGTGCGTTAAAATGCAACACAGATGCAACTTTTTTCAATAATAGTAGCCTTATGGGATATTGAATTTGTGTTAGAAATAGCTCGGGCCAATTTATAGCTGCAATGACGAGTGTTGTTCCTGCATCAATATCAGTCTTGGAGGGAGAAGCTTATGCAGTTCTAAAGGCTTTATTATAACTTATTCAGCTCAATTTAAATTCATATGAAGATTTGTGATTGGACACAATATATTGATATTTTTTATTATATGAGCATTAAACTCTATATATTATCTATGTACATATAATATATATTTCATATAATTTACATTTATATTTAATTCATATAATTATTAATAAAAATACATTAATTTTAAAGTTGCTTCACAAATGATTATATTTATATAACTATTCTTAACATTGATTTGACTATAAATAAAGGGTTTCATGATGTTTCTATGGGCATGGATTGCGAAAGGTCTTAAACAACTTTATAAAAGTTTAAAAATTAGCACACACTAATAAATGTTATAATAATCTATTTTAAACTATGTATTTTTTTCACGAAGTCATTTGTGGAATAAAAATATATATCGAAGATCAACATGCAATTTTTCTTTCCAACATTTTTAACTAGTAATATGTTGTTTCTATATAAAAAAAATAACATAAAAGAAATTATCAATATGTGATATTAAGATTTGTAGGAACAACAGAACGTACGCCAACTTTAAAAACCCAACAATGTTTAGAATCCACGTACTAGTATCTGTGTATTTCAAATTTTAAAATAACGAATCTGAGAACTCAACTAAGTTGTACAATATGATCGAACCATTTGAATTTTATCAAAACAAAAAACTTACCAATTAACTCCATATTAGTCATTTTAACACCAAATCCCTGTCACAAACATCATCGGTGTCATTTTATGTTTTTTTTTTCCAAAAACAATAAACATGCTCAACTCGGAACGAGATTTCAAACCCATCTCGGTCTCCTATTTTCGGACAGGTTTGACCAATTTTTACAACACTTATTATTATTATTATTATTATAACGTTGAAACAACATGTACCGTTAAATATTAACTAATTTTTATCTTCATATATCAAACTATGACAATGGGTTTTACTTTATTCAAATTGTTCATAAATATGTTATTTTATACAAAAGTTTGAATGCATAAAAGATATATATTTTTATATTTAAAATCCTATCAACAATATGGTATGTCACCTCATATGTCATTTGCACATATTGATTTGTGTGGGACAACTTTCAATTCACATGTTGTTTAATGAAAATGAAGGAGCAACAAGTGCGTCACTCTTAGATTGGGCAGCTTGCCCTTTGTGTCTTTCACTTATCCTTCATTAGTTTCTCCTTAAGTTAGACATAACATGTGAAATCAAATTATACTATTTAATATATATTAGATAAATTAAAATGATCAATTAAATATATTCAGATAGATTTCTAAGTAAATATAAGATAAATTTGTGAATATCAATATTTGACTAATTAGGTATAATGAAAACTTATTGTCCCAACAATAAAGAAAAACACTATAGATAAGATTATGATCCCCAATAGGTTAAATCAATTTTTTTTTCTTTCCCATAGAATACCATATAAGGAGTGATTTGACTGAGAAAGACTCAAACTCGTAAGGAAAAACTAAAGGCTAGAAGAATAAAAATAAATTATTAATGCAATAGAAACATGTACATTTTATTTGTTTAAGATTTCTTAATGATCTAATATGATACTTCTGAAATTTTATTGGATGATGATATTAACCATAAGGATTCATGAATAAATTTTTCTTCGTAACCCCCCATAAGACAATATGTATGGGGTGTTATTTTTTTGGATTGACTGAGCCTTCTTGATTTGTCCAACAACATAATCTCTATTAACCAACAAAGGAGAAGATGGCAATAGGAGTAGAGGGATGACAAGGAGCACCATTGTTGCATGTGAAAAAGTGAGAGGAGTGTAAGAGAGAGAGTGTGTGACAAAGCCAATCAGATGTGTGAAGGATTTGATGAAAGGAAGTGGTGGCGACAAAAGGGCAGCAGTGGACGACTTAGGTCTTAGTTGCAGCGATGATAGTGACAAGCTTGTAATGACGATGCTGGTTTGGGCGCTAGGAAGAATAAGAAGGGTTGGGCACGACTATGCACGAGACAAAGAAGAAATGAAGTGAGTCATGCAAAGAGAAAATAAAGTGGAGAGATTTGTACATAAGAGAGTTTGAGAGCGAAAATGAATTTAATAAGAAATTAGAAAATGCATAAACAACATAAGTTATGAGATGTAACTGATGTTGAAGATGATTAATAACATCAGTTAAGATAGAACCAATGTTAATGAAGTTCTTTTATTTACAATTGGATGATGTAAAATGCATATTTTGTAGTAGTGGTAAACCTATGCCCCTTCTCTGGTGCATCCTTGCCAAAATTTCCTTCTCGTTTGTCTTCAAGTGCAGCACAAGAGCGTTATTCTCCACTGAGGGCATATTGGACAACTTAGCATATCTAGAAGATGCTTTGACCCCACTAGGGGCGCCCTTCTCAAAGGACGAATCCATGGCCACTTTGGGTTAAAATTTTGTTGGGCCAAACCTGGCTTATTTCCCCTACCATCCATCTGTTTATTTTTTCCCGCACGTGTGTTTCTCACTTTAGTAGTCATACCTTTTGAAACGTGGCACCCTTAGATAGGTTCACGTCGCCACTATTCTCTTTCCCAAAATCTTGCATAGAATCATCCAAAATCTTATTTCAGGAATTAAAATGATATCTCCTTGATTGGGGTGGGCCATTAGCAACTTTTTGCATGGCTATTATAAACCAGTTTCCTTGTATTCCGTCGGACAGGTCTCTTTGCAATCATCCAAGGTCCAAAGTCATTATTTGATTGAGTTGTTAGCTTTCCTGGTTGGGACGTTACCTTTTTTGCCTCATAATTAGTAGTAAATTCTGGATTTTTGATGACATCAACCCATTGTCCATGGCCCCTGCTTCCTACTAAGTAGGGTGTGCAAAAACTGATTGGATAAAAAATGTAAATCGAATTGATTTTGGACAGTTTTTTAAAACAAGTTTAAATTTGAATTGGTTTTAGAAATTGGTTATGAAACAAATAAGTTTTGAACCAATTTTAAACTGCTTCTAAGAACCAAACCGGTTGTTTTGTTTTCAATAAAATAAAAATTGATTCAGGAAACAGGTTGATTAATTGAACCAATTTTCTTTCAATTTTAATTCGATTACAATTCAATTCAGTCCGAATCTTTTTTTTTTTTTCACACCGCTAGCACTGAACCACTTTTTGGTCCACCTGAATGTGGGGTATTCTCAGGCTGCAGTTGATTCCCATTCACATGAACTAGTTCCTCTGGAAAATCCTTCTTTGAGCAATGGGCAGCCTTGTGGTTGTGACCACACTTGCTACATTTGAAACAAATCAAATGAAATCCCTCATATTCCACATAGTACATGTGACCCCTTTCAAATTTGGATGCAAGTTGTTTTTGCAAATCTACACCTACACACATGCAAGCAAACTTTCCTCAAGAATGAATAAAAATAGTGTTGTCAATTTTCAAAACAGTCACCATGACATTGGTGCAAATCATATGTCTAGATTTGTTGATTATTAATTTTTGTAGGAGAAATTTGATTGATCACTTTTAGTTATATGTCTTCTCTTCTAATTACATTTTTTAACCATAAAATTTATATTCAAAATACTACTTAAAATATCTGAGGTTAATTCTATTTGAACCAATAACATATTAATGGTGAATTATTACTATGAAAATGACTTTAGTTGACTATGATTCATACTTCAAGGATTATTTTTTTTTTCTAATTATAGCTATAATGATGCCATATCATATTTTAAATATAAAAATATATACTTAGGAGGTGCTCATATTTATAATTAGGAATTGAGGAATTATATATTAATCTGAAAATGACTTTAGCTTAGTATGATCCCTAATTTAAGGATTATTAGTTTCTTAATTATATGTATAAGGATAGATTCTCATATTTTAAATATCAACTAGCATAATTTTCTTTATTTAATTTCACAAAAAATAAATCCTTCAAAATAAAATTCACGGAAACTAATATCACCATTAGTTGACTGCCATATTAAAATATTTGTTACACACCGTCAATAATAAGATTACAAAAGGCGAACGGACCATTAAATCCTTGTAGTCTTATATGTAAGATTTATCATTGCACCTCATTTAAATAAATGTTATTTGATTAAATGAATAAAGGATATAAGGGTAATTGGCTACAAAGGAAAATTATTAAAAGGATAATTGTTGATATGTGCAGTTATATTAAGCGTAGTTATTCAGTTTCGAATAAATATGGATCTAGAAAACTGAATACCATCATAGTCTGCCCAATTGTATCATATCACTATCAAAAGAAGATACAAGAATTGAAAGGATTAAGACTCTGAGAAAGCATTCTATCATAAAAGGTCTTCCGCAATCATGGACAAAGGTATATTTATGTGAAACTCATGAATTCTAAAGATCATGTTCATGTTCTTAATGTGATTGATTTAAACATAAATTATAGATTATGTTTACATGTAGTATCAGAGCTAGGTTTAAGAATCACTACTACATCCACAGCCTTTTACGACGGTTGTTTGACACATACAACGACGGTTCCGCAACCGTCTTTGAAGCGACCGTAGTAGAAAGCTAACACTTTCAACGACGGTTTCAAAAAACCGTCTTTGAAAGCCATGTTTTTTTGGAATTTTTTTTTTCTAGAAACACATACAAAGACGGTTTTTAGGAACAACCGTCTTAGAAAGCTGACAATCAAATATGGTTGTTTCAAAAAACCGTCTTTGAATGTAGTGTTTTTTTGTAACTTTTTTTGGGGAGCACATTCAAAGACGGTTTTTTGAAACAACCGTCTTTGATTGTTAGCTTTCTAAGACGGTTGTTCCTAAAAACCGTCTTTGTATGACTTGTTTTTTTGTTAAAAATATTTTTGGAGACACCTTCAAAGACTATTTTCTAAAGAACCGTCTTAGAATGTTGACATACAAAGACGGTTGTTAGAAACAACCGTCTTTGAATGACTCATTTTTTTGTAAAAAAATTTTTTTGAGAAACATTCAAAGAAGGTTTTTTGAAACAACCGTCTTTGATTGTCAGTTTTCTAAGACAGTTATTCGAAAGAACCGTCTTGGAATGGCTTATTTTTTTGCAAAAAAAAATTTTGGAGACACATTCAAAGACGGTTTTTTTGAAATAACCGTCTTTAAATGTTACCATTCAAAGACGGTTTTTTCAAAAAACCGTCTTTGAATGACATGTTTTTTTTGGAATTTTCTTTTTTAATTTTTTTTTACAAATAATCCAATTATTCCATTTTTATACTACTGTCGTTGTTAGTTGCATTATTTCGAATAATAATATTTAATTTTATTAAAATTGGTCATATTTAACATTAAAATATGATCAATGAACCTTATACTTAATTAATTGTATTTAATAAATAAATAAAACTACTTTACTACCATATGGCCAGAACAATGATAGTTTAAAATGCCAATTAATTATTTACTGATGAAGTAAAGATCCGCAATTAATTCAACAATACAAATAAAATGATCGATGACATTTAAACGCAAAAAATTGTCAAAATACAATATTGGAAGTGCAGAGCTTTTTTCATTAAACAGAGAATTTTGTGCATAAGTTAAATGATTTGAGGTCCATTTTTAAAATGAAGTTTTCACAATAATGTGATAAAATACTGTTTCAATTTTCAAATGAAGGTTGCTAAATATTCTAAATACATTATAAGCTTATCTGATTGCAATTTCAGCTTAATCATTTTAAAAGATAACAATAAAGTTAGAAGAAAAAAATCAATGTCCTGTATTATATTTAAATATGTCTAAACCACAAGCTTCGATCACATAGGAATCTTACTGGAAAGCTAAAAGTCATAAACTCTGTACAGTAACTTTATTTTACCACAGGGATACAACATCAATCTAGTTTTAAACTATAATAAATACTGTAAAATAACAGCATAATAATGTATCAAATCCAGGACAAATTGTCTGGTGCACATCAGAACCAAAGATTGAGAACGAAGATGAGGTGGAAAGTTATAAAGGATGTAATAAATTACTCACGACAAAGCAGTCCAGTTCTCTTGCTGCTGCAGTCTAGACCACGAGATTTTGTTTACAGCACTGGGAACAATCCATGCCAATGCTACACAAGCACCAAATACATGGAACTGAAGATGACAAACGGTTTCCACAGCAATACCAATTCCACCAATGTTAATGGTAATGCCTGTAAAGTTTCAAATTTTATGGTAAGCATTGAAACCTAGGGAAAAAATCACAAATATTAAGCCACAAGTCAATTAACACCCCCCCCTGCCTTATATAAACAATACATCACAAAACTTCACAAGTCAATTGCCCCAGAATATAGAGTGCACATATCATTTGTAGCCAGAATGTATAGGCCAACTAAATCAAGCAAAGCATTTCAATAGGATGAAGCTAGGGGTTCCTAAAGCAATACAGCAGCCTAATAAATCACCGAGCATAAATATTCAACTTAATCAAAGTTAGCTATTATATTTCATCTTCATTAACCATTACGAAGCATGTCTTGTAATCCTAATGATATGGGTGATATAGCACATATCTAAATAAATGCATCTGCCATGCATTCACCCAAGATAATTTTATAAGAAATGGAATGAAACTTTTGAGACAGAAAAATTAAGAAACAGCAAGCTTTATAATCATTGACCACAGACCTGAACTATTCTTCTCCCTCAAATTGTCCAGAACAAATTACAACCTAAAATAAAAGTCCCCGAGATCATTCATCAAACAAATGAAAGCATCATGAATAATGAGTCTGTGAGCGTAGGGAGCAATGGAGCATATCAAGTGAAAGCATGAAACAAGATCATTTTGACTTTATGAACATGAAAGAATAATTTACCTAGTTACTGCCAAAGGGAGCAAACCCCAGAAGTATGCAGTCAGAGTTATTGTCATAGCTGAAACGGCCCCACCCTGCAAATACCAAAGGAAATTGCAAAAGAACTCATTCAAAATTGAAAATGACAATTGTCAGAAAATTGCCTGGCAAGTGGCAACTAAATAGATGAAATTTATCTGCTCAGCACTACTAATCTAGTTTGCTGAACAATGGAAGATTCAGTTTCTTTTGCAATAACATGACAGAAACATATATTAGAATACCTGATGATCAATGTGTGCCCCCAAAAGAAATATTTGATAGGGAGATACCACAACTCGAACTTCCTCTTTATTCAGATCCGCTATTTTCGAAACTGTCTCATGACACCTTCATTTAGCTGCAAATTACAAGGAGATGAATCACACAGTATCAAATAGTATTGGTATCAAAAGGCAATTCTTCCTCTTTAAAACTGTTCAGGTTCTCTTAATTGTAACAGAAAATAATCATTAGCGCAACAGAATAACCAAAGACAATTGAATATCTTCCTAACTTCTATGCAATGAAACTATGTAAAACATGGATAAAGCTAAGTATGATTTTTTCAACATATTAATCTTCATTAGTGTGACTGAATATACAATTAAGCTACACAAGGTGACATTTCTAGAAGAAAAATTAAAGAAGAAAAATTAAAACATACAGCAGTGCATCATAGATTTGGTGAATACTAAAGCATCCTTGACACTAGATCCACTGCTTCTAAAGGCATCTTCTTGTGAAAAACCTGATATAAATAATCAATCAGATCTCTGACTGGAACTATTTATCAATTACAAATTGAATATACTCCGGGAACAAATGGGGAGTAAAGAATTGCTAACCTTATGCCATGGGTGTGCTTTTATCTGAGGAAACTTAAATTCGTTGTAATTTAGATTCATGCACTTTATTTCTTCTCTGGTTGGTGTTCCCAAGATCTATAGTGGACATAATTACACTCAGATTTCTATGATCCAAAACCAACAGGATGCAACTTTCAAGAACCTTATCAAGTACAAGGATAAAGAACACAATAAACTTTACCTTAATGATCTCTACCAATTGATCAACCCCACTCTCTCCGGGAAACATTGGCTGCAAATAGCACAACATAGTCATAGATAAGCATTAATCTAAAAATGTGTCATTTATTCAATAAGAGCTAAATAGTGGCTTCTAGGAAGGAAATATCTTATAAGAAAAATACATTAGACAACTGGCATTATGTTCATTGCATGTTACTTCTTGCAGTACCTGATGACTAAAGAAAGAAAAGCCACGAGAGAACATTTTCACATAAATGAGTACCCACCGAAAAACTACATAGCAGTATTAAATAGGAAATATCACCCAAAAATGAAGACACAATTAAGAATTTTCACCCGGTGAACTTAAAGGAAATGCAATTTTTACAAAAGAAGTAGAAATTCTCTCTACATACTCATAAATGAGAGACAGAAATAATATAAATTCTCACATGTCCTAGAAGAAGCTCAGCCAACACCAACCAGCAGACCAAATATCAATAAAAATTGTGTATTCTGTTGCACCAAGTTCTGGAGGTCTATAATACCGCGAGCATATGTACGATATGTTGGGTTTGCCAGGCACCTAAAGCGCAATAATATCACAAGCTCAGGCACAAACTATTGTACAACTTTCAAATTCATAAGGAAAAACAAAAATAACAGAAACCAACATTTTTGCACTCCCAAGATCACATACTATGTCTAAAAAATCATTATAAAAATAAAAATAAAAACATTATTAAAATCTACAATGAGCAGAACCAATAACTCACAGACCAGTTCAAAACACTGGTATTGTAAAGAAGGATTCCAAGCAATATACTATGTCAAAATAATCATTATAAAAATAAAAATAAAAACATTATTAAAATGTACAATGAGCAGAACCAATAACTCACAGACCATACATTAAACACCAAGATCTGATAAATCCTTCCATAGAGAATAACAAAATAAACAAAATGTGGCACAGTTTACTGTCTAGCTATTAATGCTTCCAAGCAATAACATAGCAGATTTATAACTTACAAGCATCTGCCACCAGGCAAGATTTAAATGAGGTTTACCATGCATATTTCATATTGATCAATTAATTTAATAAATGGTATTAAGCATCAAACTGGAATAATCATTTCCTGTGTTTGCAAGAAATAAATAAAATATGGTTCACAAGCAAGGAAATTTTAAGGAAAATAAATTCTTACCAATAGATTCTGGGGTTTGATGTCCCGATTACAGACTCCAATCACATGATGCAAATAATTTAAACCCCGACATATCTATGACAGTGTTGGCAAGATCAATAAATAACAGCACAAAAGTAATAAGCTCAAAGTATATAACTGAATATTATAAGAATGATCAAGGAAACTCAACCAAAAATTTTTTTAAAAAAAAAGGTCAATCAATTTAAAATTTCTAGATTACCTGGTATGTATATAGTTGCACATTAATGATAGGCATATGTTGGTGCATTCTGATATAGTGCTTTGAAACTCTGTAGACAGTTTTAGGTACATACTTCAAAACTAGGTTAAGGTACAAATCATCTTTCTCGGTAGTTGAATAGAAACAGTGTTTTAGTCTGAGAACATTAGTATGGTCAAGCATATGCATAACCTGCAGTTCCCTATTCTTATATCTCTTGTCTTGCAACACTTTTTTTATTACAACTGCTTCACCAGTTTCAAGGCACTTACGCAACAGTAAGTTCAAAGCGAAGTGGATAAGCAAAGAAAGTAACTAGACAAATCCATAGAACAGTTAAGCAAAGGATCACTTCCTACGAGTAAAGAAATACTACAAAAGCAATATCAATACCTGATAAACAACACCAAAAGGAATGTTGTCATACTTCAATTACTTGCAAAGTGGCCAAATTTTCCTCACACAATACAATGCATATATATTGGGGGGCGGGGGGAGGGGGGTTTGTGTTGCAGAGGTATTGCATTAGCCATAAAATAATTGTTTCTAACTAATAAAATCCTCCACAGACAAATTCAAATGTAACAAAGTTTGTAACAACGTTGTATCCCAAACCATTAACAAAAAAACCACCATGGTTTAGGTCAGTTACTGTTCATGTTAACCTGTCTACAACTATTTGTTTCTATATTCCAACAAAAAAGATGCCCATTTTTTCCTAATAGTAGTTATGTCCTCCATGCCTAATGGTGTGCCATCACTAAAGAACTGCATGAATAAACCATACAAACATTGAATCAGCTACATTATTCAAATACATTCATTGAAAAAATAAATTAAGGAGGCAAATCTGTTCAACTGAATGTACCGTGTTCCAGTCATTACGCAAACCCCCGCTTACTATGTTC
This sequence comes from Glycine latifolia, assembly GCA_013407115.1. Classification (NCBI taxonomy): domain Eukaryota; kingdom Viridiplantae; phylum Streptophyta; class Magnoliopsida; order Fabales; family Fabaceae; genus Glycine; species Glycine latifolia. Next base: position 12,887,622 of record CM023958.1, on the reverse strand, counting down.
CACATCCAATGCATCACGTAATATCCACATTCAAATCCTCCATTTTGCACATGGCTCTAATACAAAGGAATACATAGACATAAATGTCACATTTACAAAAGCAATCAATCAAAACAATGTACATCAAGGGTCTTGGAATTACTCACCTTTATCTCAATCCAGGTTGGTGACACTACATTACTTTTACCATCAAAACCAGTACTCAATGTCTTGAGTGCACTAGTTCATGGAAAAATCAACACACATGTGGGTTAATACATTGTAGATGAAATTTAACTCGCTAATAGACACAAAAATGGAGGCTTTTCTTAGCACTAACTTGTTGAGTACGACTTTTATGTGAATATCTGGTTTCTTACACAATGAACAAAACCATATAATTGTGTTACTTTCAGGACATACAACAAATAGCTGCCAATGGCTCCTGCAGTTAAATTAAATCAGCTAATAATTTAAGACATTTATTTGATGTCATTATACCATGTGTGTCTTACTTACTGATGCAAATAAGCTCCTAGATACACCAGTCTTTGTGATTCCTTGACCCATGTTTGAATGTATTGTTGAGCTTCAGCACGCCTATCCTTTGCATTGTGTATCATTTGCGGCTCAAAGAATCCATACACCCCATCATGGCCCAACTTTGAACGCCATTGATCAAGAAACCTATCATTTGTGTGTGCATCCAATAACAAAAAAGTAAACAACATATCCATTTGAGGAAAAATCATGAATACTTTATGAAATCAGATATTCAATGGTGTTTTACTTACATAATCCACAGTTGTATTATGGATATGTTCAAATATTTGTCACTTGAGATGATTTCACTAACATCCGAATATGTAATGAAGAACGACATTTCTACATTTGCAATCCCAAACTTTAGCGCATCCCACTTGCATTGGATAGGCCTATGGTAAATCGTGTACAGGTTCTTGATCAACTCATCCAACGGATCAACACTTCCTAAATCCTCAGGCCTAACATCTGGTTCTGTTATTGCCTTTTGAGTACTATGTGTATCCTGTGTTTGTGGAAAAAAAAGTTTTAAGTGTTAACAATATATGAAGTATAGAAGGAATAACTTGTATCGAAGGTAATTCAAATTTATACCTCACGTGATAATGGTTTCACCAAATGTGTGGGCCATGCGACAAATGTTTGAAGGGTATCTCTAACAAATTTGATCTCTGACGTCGGAAATGGCACTTGAGCATCACCGACATAAACTTTTTGTATAGAGACCCTTAGGACATCATCTCCGTATTCGACATTGTGAATTGTGGAGGTCTTGTCAAAAACTTTTGCCAATGCAACAAGCTTAGGTGGCCCAAGACATTGAATGTACAAGCCCATTAATCCCTGTACATCATCATTAGCATTTTCATCTCTCGATGGATTGGTTGCTGCTTCAGCACAACTACCATTTGTGCTAACACGTGCTACTAATTGTTGTAGTTGTGCGTCAACCAGGGGTGGTTGTATTGTTGTCATCTGGGATAATTCCATTTTGACATATTCCTTCAGCTGGTTTTTCATTCTCTCATCAAAGTCTTGCTTCATTTTCTCAACAAGGTCTTTCTTTTCAGACTCCGCTTGCCTCCTCCATGCTTGCTCAAGGTTTTTGATGATATCACCCATTTGTTCCGGGTTGATGGATGTAGACGAAGTATTGGACACACGTGACCGTTGTCCGAAGTATTGCCTTATAGTTACACCTGAACCTGCAACAAGTACCCGACCGAGATGCTCTTCTCTACCAATGGCAGCATTTAGGATGTCTTGTTGCCCCTGTGGGACAAAGCTCCCTTGTGTCATTTGTTCTTCTAACTCGTCCTGCAACCATAGTTAGTGAAAATAGCATTTTATTATTGGATTATGGAATCAAACAATAAATGTAACATCGATGTGCGCTCACTATTTTAGCAGCTATTTCTTTAGCGGTGTTAGATGTCATGTGGCCATATTTCTTTGTGCGGGCCAATTTCCACTTCACATGTCTTGGAATTGGAGAAGGAGGGTCATCAACGATTGACGGATTCTCAGTATACATTGCATCTTGGTGTCTTCTCTTCATTTTTTCTTCCATCATTTTCTTTTCAAGCAGATCGTAACCCCCACGAGAAAGTATGTGGGGGCACTCGTTATGTTTTTGAATTTCCTGCGCTTTTTTCCTTAATCCCTGTGTCATAAGTAAAAAATGTGTGTCAAAGCTTTATACAATATTTAGTATTTGATTCAATTATGAAACGGTAAATTGCACATTGAAATCTAACCTGCGAATTTGGGGTTTGTCGACTAGCAACAAATTCTTCCCAAGTCTGTGGATCTAGGCCATATGTAGCAGCAGCATCCCTTTTTTGTTGTCCATCTGTGTTAGTATAAACGTATTTAGTGGTCAGGGAAGCTGACTTGAATTGTCTCCACCTTGTGCTAACCAGAGACATTATCTTCTTTTTTGCTTTTGAAGCTTCTTCGATATCAAATTTTGCCTGCGTTTAAAAATTAAATTTATAAGACTAAAAAAAGACATATTAGACTACATTTGAATAATCATTAATGGCAATAGTTGTGGATTTTTCATTTTTACCAATATGCCATCCCATATTAGTTCCTTCAAAGGTTCGACACCTCTTTCCAGGTTGCATGCACAATAGGGATTTTATCTCTTGCCACAACTCCCAGATAACTGTGGAATTTTTCCTTATGAGTGCCTGATGCCCTGCCACTAGCATGATTTATAGTAACTGTTGGCTTTGGCTGATTAACATTCTTGACTGTTAACCTTCTTAGCCTGGTTGCTTGTCTAGTTTTCATTGTACACGTTGATTCTGGCAGCTCTATTTGTGACTGTGGAGGGGACAAAGGGGGTGTGGCCATGGCTCTGCAAAGAAAAAACATTATAATAAAGCACATTAGTCACATGTTTATGAAACTTCACACTTCAATTGTGTAAACCACCATCATTTAAAATAATTGTATAATGAAACAAATTAAAAAACACATTACTTTGGTGGTAAGCAGTTACTTATTAGTGTTGTTCTCCCATAAACCTTCATCATGATCATTTCGAATTGCATGTTCATCGTCAACGTCATGTTCTTCATCAATGGATGGTCTATGTGTGCAGAAACCAGGTATTTCACAAATATCAAGTGTTGCATCATCACCAACATTAGCACTAATAGTTTCAGTTCTTCCTTGTAGAACAACTGAAAATTTTGGATCACACGGATCTTCAATGTAAAACACTTGTTTTGCTTGTTTTGCCATGATGAATGGCTCATCCTTGTAACCCACCTTTTCAAGTTCTACTAGTGTGAATCCCATATGATCTTGAAATATACCAGTGTTTCTGTTAACCCACTTACACTTGAAAACAGGAACTCTGAATGCAACATAGTCAAGCTCCCAAATTTCCTCTATAACTCCAAAGTATGACATGGACGCTCGAATAGGATTGTTATCCGATGCACCACAAAAGTGTTCCGAATCGGCGTCCACAGTAACCCCACTGTTTTGCATGGAACTTTTATCATCTTGTGACTTTGTGTAGAAGGAAAAGTTATTGATATCATATCCCTTCCAAGTGGGTACATTCAAATTCGGCCCAACAGCTAACAACCTTAATGTTGAAGAAGCATTCTCATCATTTAAGATTGTTGACTTAAACTAGCTTATGAAAGTTCTATTGTGTTCTTGCAACACTTTCATCATGTTGAATTTAGGATGACATTCGGTCACATATTGTTTGTGAGTTTCAATGTACGGCAATACCTCATTCGTGTTATTCAAAACATACAAATGTGCTTGTGAAACCTCAGCTCTACTCATAGTGACAACATTGAATCCTCGTGTACCCTTACCTTGCCTTGACCGTTTATGAAGACTGTCTGGAATTCCAACTGGTTTAACTGTGTGCAGATAATCAGAACAAAACTCAATACATTCTTCGGCAACATACCTTTCAACAATGGAAGCTTCTAGTCTGTATTGATTCTTGGTGTAAGACTTTAAGACCTTCATGTACCTTTCAATGGGATACATCCAATGTAAAAACACCGGTCCACACAACCGAATCTCCCGAACAAGGTGAACAATTAAATGCACCATTATGTCAAAAAACGAAGGAGGGAAGAACATTTCCAATTGACAAAGCACAATAGCTGCCTCATTCTCCAAATCATCCAACTGACTCGGGTCAATTGCTTTTTTGCAAACGGCATTAAAGAAAAAGCACAACCTTGTAATGGCAACCCTAACTTTCTCAGGCAATATTCCTCGAATTGCTATGGGCAGTAACTGTTGCATTAAGACATGACAATCATGGGACTTCAACCCAACCAATTTCAAATCGTTGACAGATACAAGGCCCTTGATATTTGAAGAGTATCCTTGTGGGACTTTAATACTACGTAGACATTGACAAAAAGCTTTTTTCTCTCTTGTTGACAATGTGTGACATGCAGGGGGCAAATATGTTCGGGAACCTTTATTAATCGGATGCAACTGCTCACGTATACCCATTTCAACAAGATCTTGGTGAGATTTTAAATTATCCTTTGTCTTGCCTTTAATGTTGAGCAAGGTGCCAATTAAACTGTCACATACATTTTTCTCAACATGCATTACATCAATACAATGTCTAACTTCCAGATCCAACCAATACGAAAGATAAAAAAATATTGACCTTTTCTTCCAAACCGCCTTGTCATTAGGATCCTTCTTTTGGGTCTTGCCAAATGTTGTCTCAATGTCCTGCACACGAGCATAAACTTGATGGCCAGTTAACAGAATAGGCGCAGATTGTTTCTCCTGAATTCCATAGAAGGCTTTTCTCAATCGCCGATATGGGTGATATAGATTGAGAAATCTTCGATGCCTCGTGTATACTGTCTTCTTACCATGTTTTAGTTGGACAAAACTTGTGTTTTTTCACATGCAGGACATGCATAATGGCCTTTCACACTATATCCACTCAAATTGCCATATGCTGGAAAGTCATTGATGGTACAGAAAACCATTGCACGCAAGGTAAAGCTCTGTTGCATATGTGCGTCAAAGACTTCAACCCCATTAACCCACAATTTTGTCAAGTCTTCGATGAGTGGCGCCAAGTAAACCTCAATATCATTTCCTGGCTATCTTGGACCGGCTATCATCATAGTCAACATGATGTACTTACGCTTTATGCATAACCAAGGAGGGAGGTTGTAAATCATCAACAGCACAGGCCACGAACTGTGGTTAGTGGAAAGGTTACCAAAAGGATTCATGCCGTTGGATGCTAGACCTAGCCGTAGGTTCCTTGGGTCATCAGCAAAATTTGGATACAAATGATCTATTGTTGCCCATTGAGGAGAATCGGCCAGATGTCTAAGAAATCCATCAGTTTTCCTACCATTTGCATGCCAAGTTAGGTTTTTTGCGTCATCTGGGTTAGCAAACAATCGCTTAAACCTTGGAATAATTGGAAGATACCAACAGACCTTTGCGGGACGAGACATGTTTCTGCATGGCTGATCACTACCTTCGTCATCGCTGACTTTGTATCGTGAAACCTCACATGTGGGGCATTTATGCATTTCAGCCAACTCATTTCTATACCAAACACAATCATTAGGGCATGCATGTATTTTCTGGTACTGCATGCCCATCGGACATAAAATTTTCTTTGCTTGATAATGACTTTTCGGCAATGTTTTATCTTTGGGAAGCAATTTTTTCAACAACACAAGCAATTCAGTGAAGCTTTTGTCACTCCACCCAAATCTTGCCTTCAAATTAACCAATGCTAACACCGCGGTCAATCGTGTGAAGGTTGTGCACGACGAATACAAAGGGATATTTAAATCACATTGTAGCTTCTCATACATCGGTGTGTGGGCTTGCTGAAAACTGGCTTGTCCAAGGTCACGTAGCATGTCTTCTATACGATCATCTGTGGTTACTGTTGCGTGATTACGGCAAGTGCACCGATCGTTTACAAGTAATAAAGTTTAGGTAAGTAGAGTATCGTCTCCACAGGGATTGGAGTGATTTTCACTGTAATAGTAAATGAATGTGATTGAAGTGAAAACAGTAAATACGCAGAAAAAATGTTTTGAGAAGTTTGGTTGATTGTGTGAAATTAAAAGACAAGAATTGAAGAATTATGCAGTAAAGTGTTTTAAGGAATTACCAATGGACGTGTAATTGTGGTCAGGTGCAATCCCTTCTGACTTCTCCTCTTTCATTTGACTGGGTTGTTAAGTTAAAGTATACATATGATAAATCTCTTCTTTATTCGTGAAACCTAGATAACTAGTGATTCAACCCTTTAATTTGATCAAGAATCCTAAACCTTTATGAATTCTGACAGATTAAGCATTTAGAGAATATACCATATGGGTTCCTGTTGTGATTGCTCGGAGAATAAATCTTTTCTATAATAGTTAATCCCTAATTCCTTAGTGAACCAACCCTTTAGACTGAATTGAAAACCTAATTCCTTAGTGAAATCTATCAGTTTAAGCATGTAAAGAACATATTATAGACTCCGCACTCACGCATCCCTATTCCTAGGCGAAGAATGAATGTTATTCTTAACAGATCAGAAAGTAAAATCCCAATGTTCCCATTGCGAATCCTACCCCTCAATACTTAATCGAAGTGATCAATTCCAATCAAGATGAATTAAGAACAGAAAAGAATTAAAGCAAACAAAACATATATTTCATTACCAGTCAAATTACAGAGGATAACTCATCAGTTCATGGCCTTCCCACAATGAGGTGTTTAGCCAACCATAGGTTTCAAGTACATCAAAGCTGTGATAGGATTCATGGTTGTACAGTAACTCTGGCTTAGATATTTGATTTCTAGGGTTGGGTGAGAGAAAGATGAAGAATGATAAAAGGCTGCTGAGGTCTGATACCCTAACTCTATTCAGAAGCTTCATATTTATACCAAAGTTTAAGTGAAGTAAGAAAGCCAAAAGATAAGCCCAATTACGAAATAAATCTTTTAAAACAGGCAACAGGATCAACTCCACGCGATCAGCGCGCGACTCCACGCTAATAGCGTGGATCTTTCGAAAGGCTGACGCTGATAGCGCGGGTTGTCACGCTAATAGCGTGAAGTGGTCGAGGCTTCTATCTTTGTTTCGTCTTGTTGACGCTACTAGCGTGAGGTTCCACGCTAGTAGCGTGAGTTAGGCGAGAGTCTATCCTCCTTTCCCTGCATGTGGCGCTGATAGCGTGAGTTCCCACGCTAATAGCGTGGGCTTCAAAACTTGGTTTTCTCTTTTGCTTGAGTTCTCCTCTTTTTTTACCTGTAAAAAATGCTCAAATGGTATTGAATTTAGTTCAAAGTAATTAAAATACTAAACTAGCCTAATTCTATTCTATTTCTTACATATTTAATTAAAATCTAACATTAAACTATACTAAAAACTAGATGTGTTTGCAACACATCAGTTACATCAACCGTCGCAGGGGTTTCGATAGTTGCCATATCTGGCAATTCACCATGCCATATCCATTTTGTGTAATTTGGAATGATGCCATGACAAATTAGATGTGATCTAATTTCATCGACTGACTGATGTCTTCCATTCCCACATTTCACACAAGGACAATAACATTTTCCTCGCAACGAAGGTGCATAAAGTGTGATAAAATTTAGGAATTCTTCAACCCCATTTTCGTACTGATCACTAATGCGGGACGTTGTCATCCAACTACGATCCATGACCTTTACTAAACAGTGATTATGATATTGGCAATTTAAATATGAATAAAAATGCCAACTTTATGTTTAAAAGGTGTGGCCCTATCCCATTCAGGAAGTTATATTTTATACATGAATCCTCGTTGTCAAAGTTAACTATGGTTTGTTAAATTTAATGAAATTTCGGCAGCATTTCGCATTGGTCTCCAAGTACACGAAATGAAATCGGTGAATTTAACTCATCGCGATCAAGTATGCACTCAGAGAACAGCGTAAAATAAAGTAAACCGAAATGTCATTAAGTTATACAAACCATATTTAACTTTCACAAGGAGGATTCATGTATAAAATATAATACATCCCAAACTGTCCAAACGGAGAATTCAAGTTTCAATCCAACGATTAATCCAAACTATCCGCATTAATCACTGGATTGAAGCTTGAACGGGAAACTAAGGTTGACTCACTATGCATTAAATGGTATAACAAACCAATATTTATATATTAACACACATGTAAAAAACACAAAAGCCTAAAAAACACAACACATACATACCTGTGACTAGTAATTCAACCCTTAATGTTGAAGAATGCGGTGCTAAACACGATAACTTCAGACTTTGTGTTTCTTGATTATTGAAGTAAAAACAACCTTTAAGGTGGTAATTGCATTAGAAACTTGGACCTAAAACAAAATTATTTTATATCATGTTGTTTTAGTTCTAAGCACTACCCAAATATCCCCTACCAAAGGAAGAAACAGAAAAAACGTTTATCTTCTTTACAAAGAAATAAATTTAGCAAAAAAAAATCTCAATAAACATGTTTTTTACTAGTGATAAAACAAACGAATAATTGATGTGTGTGTCTCTGTGTGTGTGTGTGTGTGCGTATGGGCAGTGAAGAGTCTCTAAATTGGCATAATCACACGCCTAAATGCTTAAAAGAGGAAAATAGCTTCAAAGAATTCACATCAATAAAACAATAGATAAGCATTTTGCATATATAAGCAATAACAGAAAAATTGAGGGAAGAAATAAGAGAACACCAAAATAAATGGATTAACATCAATATTTGTGAAGGGCTATCCCCAACCCTAGAATAAAAAGGACGATGCTCACAGGTAGCCATGGAAAAACAATACAAATAACAAAGACAAAGATAAACTAGAGATGAGATAGATCAAGATCTTATTCTCTTTCTAAGCTGTCATGAAACTAAGGTCGAAACGCTATCATATAGTCTGAAAAGTCAATTTAGAAACAATAGAAATGACATTGATCACTGTCTTTGTTAGAGCTGGTTTTATATCAAAATGGTCGGCATAGGCTTTGACATGGGCCAAGAATTGTTGTTTGGTTGGATAAGAGGGAAAGTTTTGTGGGAAAGGCATTAGAGGGAGTTGGCAGAATTGCTTAGGGAGATGAAGGCACAGGCGATCATAAGTGTTGAGCTGCCACATTGAAGCTAAGTAATCAGCTCTTTCAAGGATTAAGCTTGGAATGCCTTTCTGTTTAAGACATGCTGCTGCAGCAAGCCCTAATGGACCAGCACCCACTATCACTGGTCCTGACACATTTATTGGCTTTGTCATTTTACCCATCTTACGTGAACATTTTTTTTTTGGTCAGCAAACATAATATTATATATATTTATAAAGTGAGAGAGTACAAGTTGTACATATAAAACCTAAGAAAAGGCCCAGCAGGTACCATGACAGAACTTTGGCAACCTAATACATGGAAACATTCCTAAATTAATTTGCCAAAGGTCAAACTAAGGACATGCTCACATCCAAGCCAAAAACATAAAAACACAGACACTAAGCCCCCCTGTATACATAAAACCATCTCTGATATGGCTACACCATTGGTAGAACGAAGAACTGAAACCTTTCTCTAAGTTAACTAGCCAGGACCAACAGAAAAAAGTGCATCCTCCAGCAGTTTATCTTACCTCAACATAATCATGGATACTTTTTCCTTCCACTTCCTTCAAGTACTCCATGTAAAGCATCAAAAGGGGAAGGAGTTATAATTTCAAGAATTTCAAGGCTGAATAAAGCTTCAAGAGGTGCACAAGGTCATGACAAAGTGAAACCATTAAATGGTGATTTTAAATTGCAATCACAGTTGTGGTCACACAGACCCCCAGAAACCTTGATGTTGTGGCCAAAATTGAGGTGGCCGAATGCTTTTTAAAACTTTGTGAAAAATAAAACCATGATAATACTTTGAGTGAAGATCAAATCAACAAGGTTTGTAAGGGTATGATTTGCTTCAATAAGCCGAGGCTGACAACAAGTTTGGTTTTGTTGAATGGATGAGAAAGCAGGAAGCAACAAAGTCGCAGGGCATAAACAGAAACTAATAGACAGAAAGTTAACGGGATTTTGTTCTGGTTTCTGGAGTCAATGTATACATGTATGTATGTATATATATTTGAATTGGTGACTGCTGATGAGTGCTAAAGGAGTTTTGTTTATAAATTATAAGTGGGACAACTCCATGTTATCATAACTAAATTAACAAAGGAGATAACTAAATTATAGAATTTCTTTCAAAAGGAGATAATAAGCGCTGCCAACATTAGCAACAAAGTAATGCATAAATCCAACTTTTATTATGAGGTCAAACTCAATTAATTAAATAATGTGTTGAAAATTTATAAAAATTTTAATATATGTTTTTCAAATCTAAGAATAAAAATTTATAAATCCAACTTTTATTATGAGGTCAAACTCAATCAATCTAGTCTTCTTAAACATTAGCGTATAACCATGATAATTTCGGGCTCATCATAAAAGGGAAACCACCCATCAACATTAAAACCTTAGCCTTAAGGTGATAATTGAAGCAAGTCACATAGCTAACTTTGATAAAGTAACATCCTAGCACCAAATAGCAAACCTGTGCCAACCTAATACATGAATACTACATGAATCCTAGCACCAAAAGCACTAAAGGCCTGGAAGATATCCCAAAGATATTTTTGTCTAAGATAAGTGAGGAAACATAAATTAAAGGGGCATTTGAAATCCAAAGCAGACTTGGTCATAAAAAGGTTCTTATGGCTTAAGTATGTTGATTTGACAAAACAATTGGAGTCCCTAGCCGGAGGAGGTGATTGGTTTGGTTCATGCAGCATGATCATTATAACAAGGGATACAACATTGGAATATACATTATCATAAAATGCAAAATAAATAATGATAATTTTAATGCGAAAAACAGATAACACAATACAAATGTTAACACTTTGGTATAATAGGTTTGTGTTTTTACTAGTTAAATTTTAAATTTTTTATTTTGACCTTTTATTTTTTAAAAAGATTAATGAAGTTTTAAAATTTTGTTTTAATTTTTTATATGTTTGAAAATTTTGTTTTCAAAAGTTTAGGGAGAAATTAGTAATCACACTTTCCAGCCAAATCTTCATCTAAAAATTAACATTACTGTTAGCAATTTGGAAAGTGACGTAACAAATTAAGTGACGTAACAAATTAAGCAGTTAAAAATAATTAAAAAGGAGCCAGGCTTGTAAGAGAGTATCACCATTAACCACAACACAAATCAGGGATGAGGATGTGATCTGAGATTCTCTTCGTACCATTTTCATTGGGCTTCGATTTTCATAGAGAAAGAGAGAAAGAGGAAATGGGAGTAAACCTGCAGTGCCCTATGATGCAGTGCCCTATGAGCAAACCTGCAGAAAACATTGAAGGTGTTTCTAATGATGCGGTGCCCTATGAGAAAGGCCATCCATTAGCTTTAAAAGTAATAGGCTCTAATGTAAAGGGTGGGACCCTAGGGGATTGGGAAATGGAATTGGAAAAATATAAAAAGATTCCAAATGCCAACATTCAAGAAGTACTTGAAATAACCTACCATAGCTTAGATGTCTTGGACCAGAAAATTTATAAAATCTTTGCTTGTTTCTTCAACGGAGAGAGAAGGGGTATGTTGAAAGGATACTAAAGGCTTGGGATCTCTACCCAAGTATTCGAGTATTTACTGCAAAATGTCTCATAACTATTGATGATAGTGGCTACTTGGATATGCATGATCTAATACAAGACATGGGTACGCAGATTTGGTCATATTGGAGTCACCGATAAATAATGGTGACCGTACCAAATTTGCAAAAGAAGTTATTATATGAATTAAAAAAACACCCCAACATGTGAATAAGGAATAAAATATACTAAAAATCTGTCCCAACATTGACAGCATCAAAATGAAGACTTTGAAATAATTTAATCCAGAAACTTCACATTAAAGACTTAAACTAACTACAACACTATAGATCATGTCCCATTTGCATGTTTCAAAAACTGAAACTAACTACAACACTCTAGACCCCCAAATATTTTGTCTTCTTCTTTTCACTAAAAATAGATCTTCATTACATCAACTAAATATCAAGGAAAGAAACAAAACTCAATTGCACGCCGCAACACATAATAGATATATATTGTATTCAATTAAAAGCTTCTCTCTAACCTTCACTGTATTTAGTTGTGCTTTCATCTACTAGTTTTTATGAAAACTGATTTGGCCCTGAGAATGAGAAGGAGAACATTAGAATTGCAGCTGATTTGGCCCAGAGAAAAAGAATGACAATGAGGAAGAGAATATTAGAAACAAGAGACAGAAGAGTATAACCAGATCTTTTAAGCACAACCCAAACAGCTAGTGTGACCAACAATATCCCCACAGTAAGGTTCTTCTGCCTCCACAGTATTAAATCTGCAACTGCATTGAAGCATGGCATTGATTCAGCAAAGATTCAAAGAACATGATCAATTACCAATCCATTTTTTTCTTCTGATTATGACCCATTTCCCATTGGTACTAAAAGCAAATAAAAAACTAAAACAAACAAGCACAAACACAGACACAACCCATATTGTTGTTCCACTGTTAAAAACAGTTCCAAAATGAACATAAACAAACAACACCAACGAAATTAAAAGAAAACATTGTGATATACAGATCAAAACAAATCACCAATAAAGCTTAGAAATTTAATCAAAACTAATAATAAGAAGAACAAGATAAAGCAGCACGCGGAGGAACCTATTTGGAAGAGAATCCAAAGTGAGGAACTTGAACCCAACAAGGGATCCGTGTCACAAAAAAGTAGAGAGCTTTGAAATGATCCACAGGAAAAAAAGAAGATAAAGCTGTGAACACCATTATACCTGAATAACTTCTTTAAAGATGCCGGACCAACTCGAAGCGAGGCGGAGCTGAGGCGCCGAACGATGGTGACACGAAGGCACGTGAGAGGCTCCGTCAGTGAAAGGCCACCACGCGGGTATGGTGGGTCAGGGAGACAAGTTGGGTGATAGGTTAGGGACAATAGGAGAGGGACAGAACCTTCAGGGACAATGGGAGGAGTTTAGGGCACAACACAATTTTGTGGGGACCAAATGGAGACAACCACAAAACACACAAAACGGTGCATTTTAATTTTTTATATTCGACATTTCAAAGACGGTTAAACCAAAACCGTCGTCGTTTTCAACCATCAAAGACGGTTTCTCTATGAACCGTCTTTGAAATGTTCATTTTAATTACGGAAATGCCACCGCACACAATTCTACGACGGTTTCTCGAAAACCGACTTAAAATGCCTGTCGTAAAATGCATTGTTTGTAGTAGTGAATTTTTTATTTTCCATTACTAACTTTGGTTGATGCAACAATAAAGTATTCTAGTAGATTTTGAATCTTAATTTTCTGCTTCTTGCGAGTATTATCGATAGCATAATATTGACCGAATAATATGATGAAGCCTTACATTGTCCCACAGAGTTGTTGTTTCTTGCTTGGTATGCCTTATGTTCAAATGGATATCATGATAAAGTCTTGATAGTGTTTTTGGTTCAACATATATATATATATATTAAATGTAAATTATCTTTCCTATCACTACAAGACAAAGACACATTAATGTTGGTGATGAAAAATAAACAATAATGGTCAATCATTTTATTGCTCTTCTTGATTCAAAAATTGTACCAATGCATATTTAAAATTATATTTGATAAAGTGTATGCATTGAAGTGTTGTGATTGAATGACTGTATATTTTGTTGACATTGAAAATTAATTATGATGTTAAAATGTGTTTGAATGTTGTTAAAATCTTATAATTTTAACATATTTTTTTATTTTATGAAGTGTTTGTATCTTAGAATTAAAGTATGTTGAATTTGTTAGTCACCAAAGTGGTCAAATTTGTATGAGTGATTTAATTCCAAATTGTATGTTCATTTCAATCATCCATAATTTTGATGCTATGAATGTATTAAAATTGTTATTTTATGGATGAGTTGAAGTTTATTATTATGGGACAGTTAAGGATCAACCCAAAGGTTGGTTATCTGTCATCATAATAAATAAACATGAATGTTGGCATAATGGATACACGGCTAGTTCTATTTACACATCCAAAGATAATAAGTAATTCTAGTTAGTGTACGTATTATTGTCAAATTACGAAAAATTTTATTAGCATCATTATAGCTGAATGTTGTGTATTAATGGATCCCCAAAGGTGAACATTAGTATGCATTTTATGATGTATCAATATGTGAATTATGTTAGTATGTGATATGTATGATTCAAAGTATTAATTTTTCAAGTTTTATACCTTGCATTATCTGTTGCTACATGATAATTGCTATTTATAGGTAAATTATGCATTTAAATTACATAACAATTATCTTCTTTTTCCTCTTTTAATGCTTCTTTTATGATTGAAAATATAAGAATTTCACTTGTCTGAGCTTTTATCCAATAAATGCTAAAATTAGTTGATTTATAGTGTGTTGGTTGTATTTTCATTGCAGGATTACACATTAAAGACTTAGAAGATGGATTGAGGATTTGGGCTTAGAGCATCACCAATAAAAAAAAGTCCAATAAAGCAAAATGTTGGGTATAACAAGGGAGGAGAAGCCAAAGTGAAACAAAAAGACACAAAGAAAAGAAGAATTCACTCCACATAAGTGAGCTTATACCCTTGTTCTACCAATTTTCTTCATTCTCTACCATTATCTTTTGTTTTCCTTTGTTTTGTAAGCCTCTCATGACAATGAGAGGCTAAACCACTCATTGCTGGGGTTCAACAACCAAACACTCTTGATGTAACAAATTTTACTATCTATTTAATGTTATTTTCATATTATTATTCTTTTCTGAATGTTATGTCATGTTTGTGGTCTGATCATCCATGTGCATGTAATGTTATGAGGGTTTATGCATTGGAAAATGTCTATACTCTGAGAACTAGGAAAGAATATCTAGGCAATTCTTATCAAGGGATAGAATGACATTTTTTAGCCTTAAATATACATCTCTACTCTTAATGCAAATTATTTTATATAACTTGCTGATGGATCAAGAGTGAAATTAGATAATTTAGGTTCTTTCATATAAAGGATCATGGTTAGAGTAAATTAGATGATGAAGGTAATATGTAAAATAATATTAAATAGTGAAAAAACATTAACATTGCACCAATAGTAGTTTTGGTAGGTTGAACACCCAACATATCTCATAATCCTGCACCAACCTTCAAATTCAATCTCCAATTAAGTGTTTTTTTTTTCTTTTGCTCTTAATTTATTTCGTTGTTTACTTTATTCTGCATTTATATTTACATACATCATCACTTGAAAACCCCAAAAATTATTTTGTTAATTGCTTACAGTTAGACGTATACAAATTTTGAGTATAATTAAAGTCCCAGTGGACTCGATACTCGATCTTACCATTTTATTAATATTTGGACGAATTGGTACATTTGCCAAAGAGTTAACACTACACATTCATTTTTCTTAACTATTGCAGTTTTCAATGGACTAAACTTCTCTGAATAGAAAAAGCCAATTGAATTTTACCTTGAGGTAATGGATTTGGATTTGGATTTGGCTCTTAGAGAAGAGAAACCTAGTGTTATTACTGATGCAAGCACTAAGGATGAAATGGTTCATTTTAAGAATTGGAAAAGATCCAATAAGTTGAGTTTGATGTCCATGTGAATGAGCATTGCAAGCCACATTAAGTTAACTCTTCCACAAACTGAAAGTGCTAAAGAAATGATAAAACTTATGGAAGAGTGCTCCCAAACTGTTGACAAGTCTCTTGCTGGGACACTAATGAGTACACTGACCACCATGAAATTTGATGGTTCACGTACTATGCATGAGCATGTTGTTGAAATGACAAATATTGCAGCAAGGCTAAAGTCATTGGGAATGGATGTGGATGAAAATTTCCTGGTGCAATTCATATTGAACTCATTACCGTCTGAGTATGGTCCTTTCCAAATGAACTATAATATCATGAAAGACAAATGGAATGTGCATGAATTGCACAATATGTTAGTTCAAGAGGAAACCAGAATTAAGAACCAGAGAATTCATTCCATCAATTATGTCAAACATCAAGGAGCTGAAAAGAAAAGTGGTAAGAAGCATGAGAAGAAGGGAAGAGGACCATTAAAGATCAATCAGGTCTCCTCTTCTCAAATCTACAAGAAGGAACATAATGGAAATAAATGTCATTTATGTGGTAAGGCTGGGTACTTCCAAAAGGATTGCCTGAAACATAAGGCTTGGTTTGAAAAGAAAGGTAAACTTTGTGTTTATGTATGTTATGAATCAAATCTTACTAAAGTTTCATATAATACTTAGTGAATTGATTCTGGATGTACAACTTGTTGTTCCCAAATGAACTCAAGAGGGGCGGTGAATTGAATTTCATAAAATAATTCACAATTTAAAATCAAACTCAAAGCAATAATATGGAGATAAGAGATAAAGAAGACACAATCAATTTTAACATGGAAAACCCAATTGGATAAAAAACCACGACGTCCAAATTGGATAATCAATCCAATTGACAACTCCACTATGATAATTTTGTGTACAAGAGTTCCTAGTATCCTAGTTTTCTAGCCTACCCTTACACAACAATTATCCCAACTGGTATCGTTGTTTCCCAACAAAAAGCTATCGTCTCAATTCACCAAGAATAGAGACAGACTGGTATCCTTATTTCCCAGCCAGACTGATATCCTAGTTTCCCAGTCAAAAGTCGCACGTCTTAATTCACCAAGAACAGATATAGAATTGGTATCCTAGTTTCCCAGTTGCGACCTTTCCCAAAGTCAAGAAAAAGAATACAATAAAATAGTTACCTTTACGCTTCTATTCCTTAAGCAAATAGGTACTTTTAAATCCGGATAGAGAGTTGAAGAATCAGACTTGTCCAACGTTTATATATGATCTCACAACAATTCTCTCAATTATGCAAACATAAACTCTCTAAACTATGATATTATTTGGAATGGAATGCATACATAAAACACAAACATATGTTTCTAATACTAATTTACGGATATGATTTTATGTAAATTTTGAATTTAATCTTAAAAAAAAACTTATCTTATCATGCAATGCAATCTTAAAGATATTCTATTATATTATGCAATGTAATCTTAAAAATATTCTATCCTATTTTTGAATGCAATCTTAAAGATAAATATATTGGCAAGATCAATCTTCTAATCTCCTTACATAAAATCTAAAAAATTAAATAGAAACAAATCTTCTTAATTCCATGTCATCTTGAATGATATCAATCATTAGGATTCTTCAAATAATCTTATCAATTATGTTGATCTTCATAAATCCAAAATATCAATAACTTCAAAATATCAAATAATTATCATCAGTGCAATAAATCTAATAATGTGACATTCATTGTTTGTTATCATCAAAACTTTATAAATCTTTTTGTGCATAAAGGGTTCAACAAATATCCAACACAACTCATGTTTCTAATATTTTGCAGGGATTCCTTACGACCCAAACCACAAGGCCAAATGAAAAGTTTGTATTTATGTGTAATAGAGTGAAAGTTCCAGTGGAAGCTGTTGGGACTTACTGTTTGATCCTTGATAGTGGACATCATTTGGACTTATGTGAAACTCTTTATGTACCTAGTATGTCTAGGAATTTAGTTTCTATTTCCAAACTTGATAAAGCTGGATACTCTTTTAAATTTGGTAGTCGTAGTTTCAGTTTGTACACACTCAATCATATGATTGGTAATGGTATCTTATGTGATGGATTATATAAATTATGTCTTGATAATCTTTATACTTAAACGCTTATGACTCTGCATCATAATGTTGGTACTAAACATACCTTAATTAATGAATGTTATGCTTACTTGTAGCATAAACGTTTGGGACTCATTTCCAAAGAAAGAATTGGAAGATTGGTAAAGAATGAAATCCTTCCGAATTTAGATTTTACTGATCTGAATGTTTGTGTGAATTGTATCAAAGGCAAACAAACAAAACACACAAAGAAAGGAGCCACAAGAAGCACTCAGCTTCTTGAAATTATACACACTGATGTTTGCGGTCGTTTTGATGTTAACTCTTTTAATAAAGAGAAATATTTTATCACCTTCACTGATGATTATTCATGTTATGGTTATGTCTATTTGCTACATGATAAATCTCAAGTTATAAATGCTTTAGAGATTTACATTAATGAAGTTGAAAGACAATTAGACAAAAAGCTAAAAATTGTTAGGTCTGATAAGGGTGGTAAGTATTGTGGAAGGTATGATGATAGTGGACAACATCTAGGCCTATTTGCTAAACTCCTAGAAAAGCGTGATATTTGTGCTCAATACACAATGTCAGGTATACCACAATAGAATGGTGTATTAGAAAGGCGTAATAGAACCTTGTTGTACATGGTTAGAAGTATGTTAAGTAATTCTTCTTTACCCATTTCATTGTGGACTTATGCTCTAAAGACTGTCATGTATGTATTAAATAGGGTTCCTAGTAAAGCAATTCCAAAAACTCATTTTGAACTGTGGACAAGAAAGAAACCTAGCTTAAGGCACCTGCATGTTTGGGGTTTCCATACATAAATTAGATACCACAACCCACAAGAAAAGAAATTGGATACAAGAGCAATCACTAGTTATCCAGAAAAGTCAAAAGGGTATAGATTTTATTGTCCTAATCATGCTACAAGGATTATAGAAACTAGAAATGTTTGGTTCATTGAAGATGGTGAAGTTAGTGGGAGTGAAACACCACGTAAAGTGGCAATTCAAGAAGTGAAAGTACAAGTGCCTTTGACTTGTATCTCTAGTGAAGTTGTTGTTCCTCATGTTATTGAACCAATTAATAATAATGAAGAACAACAAATGAATGATCCCATTGCTCAAGATGAAACTATTGCCAATGAACCGAATGAACCATTGTAGAAGAACCACAACAAATAGCATTAAGAAGATCTCAAAGGGAAAATAGATATGCTATTTCTAATGATTATGTGGTATATCTATAGGAGTCTGAATTTGACTTGGGTATAAAAGATAATCCAGTAACGTTTTCACAAGCAGTGAATAGTGAAGATGGTGATAAGTGGTTAGATGCCATGAAAGATGAGTTGAAATCTATGGAACAAAATGAGGTTTAGGATCTTGTTGAGTTACCAAAAAGATGTAAGAGAGTTGGATGTAAATGGGTCTTTAAGACCAAACGTGACTCTCATGGTAACTTAGAATGGTACAAGGCTAGACTAGTTACAAAGGGATTCACTCAAAAAGATAACATTGACTATAAAGAAACCTTTTCACCAATTTCAAGAAAGGATTCTCTAAGAATCATTATGGCATTGGTGGCTCATTATGATCTAGAGTTACACCAGATGGATGTGAAAACTGCATTTCTAAATGAGAATTCAAAGGAAGATGTGTACATGGACCAACCAATGGGGTTCATAGAAAAGGGGAAAGAGCATATGGTGTGCAAACTTAAAAAATTAATATATGGACTTAAACAAGCTGCAAGACAATGGTACCTTAAGTTCAATGATACCGTTGTTTCCTTTGAATTTAAAGAAAATACTCTTAATCAATGTATATATCTGAAGATCATTGGGAGTAAGTTTATATTACTGATTTTGTATGTTGATGATATCTTGCTTGCAACTAATGATCTTAGTTTTTTAAATGAGACTAAGAAGTTTCTTTCTAGTAACTTTGAAATGAAAGATATGGGAGAGACATCCTATGTGATTGGGATAGAAATATTCCATGATAGATCACAAGGATTGTTGGGTTTGTCTCAGAAAGCATATATTAATAAAGTTTTAGAGAGATTCAAAATGTAAAACTATTCATCGTCTCCGGTATAAAACTTAGAAGGGAGACAAGTTTAGTCTCATGCAATGTCCTAAGAATGAATTGGAATGAAAGGAAATGGAAGCAATTCCATATGCATCACTTGTTGGAATGTTCAGAAGATACCAGAGTAATCTTGGTATAGATCATTGAAAAGCTATAAAGAAAGTTTTGAGATATTTGCAAGACACTAAAGGTCACATGCTTACTTATAGGAGGTCTAGTAACCTTGAAGTGATTGGATACTCAGACTCAGATTTTACAGGATGTGTGGATACAAGAAAATCTACTTATGGTTATCTGTATTTTTTACCTAGAGGAGCTATATCATGGAAAATGTGAAGCAGTCTGTAATTGTTGCATGGTTTGAAGACATGGTTCAGGCTAAATGGCTGCGAAGCTTTATTTCAGGGCTTGAATTGGTCGATAGTATTGATAGGCTGCTGAAAATTTATTGTGATAATTCTGCAGCAGTCTTCTTTTCTAAAAACGACAAGTATTCAAAAGGTGCTAAGCATATGGAATTGAAATATTTTGCTGTTAAATAAGAGGTTCAGAAACGTAGAGTGTCTATAGAGCATGTTAGCACTAATTTTATGTTAGCTGATCCCATGACGAAGGGATGATAACTGGTCATGTATATAGTATGGGCATTATGTCAGCTAATGAATATTGATCATTATTATAATTATTGACTATTGACACTCTGAATTCAATAATGTTTAAGTTTCTGAAAATTATCTTGTTATCAAATTTATGTATACATGCATGTATGAATGATTATTTTAAAAAAACAAAATTTGTCCCTAATGAAGACATTATAGTATTATTGTGGGACATTATGATGTAAACTTCCATTAAAGTATCATATTAGGAAAAAGAGCTAATAAAGTGGCACACAGAAGGAACTATGTCGATTTGATAGCATAGAACCGTCATGACTCTTATTGGTTTTATTTCTGATTATGATTTATGATGAGGCTAATGTATGCAAACTTTAGCCCTATGTATACGCATTATAATTATTTTCATTAAATCATGAAATGAAAATTGTAACATGAGCCAAGTGGGAGAATGTAAGATTTATCATTGTAGCTCATTTAAATAAATGTTATTTGATTTAATGGATAAATGACATAAGGGTAATTGGCTACAAAGGGAAGTTATTAAAAGGATAATTGTTGATAGGTGCAGTTATATTAAGCGTAGTGCTTCAGTTTCTAATAAATAGGGATATAGAGAACTGAATACCATCATAGTCTACCCATGAGAGTTGTATCTTATCACTATCAAAAGAAGATACAAGAACTGAAAGGGTCAAGACTCTGAGAAAACATTCTACCATAAAAGATATTCTGCAATCATAGACAAATGTATGTTTATGTGAGACTCATGAATTCTAAAGATCATGTTCATGTTCTTATTGTGATTTTTTTAAATATAAATTATAGATTTATGTTTACATGATATGTTCATGTGAAACTCATGAATTCTAAAGATCTTGTTCATGTTATTGATGTGATTAATTTAAACAGAAATTATAGATTATGTTTACATTGTGCCCCTGAAAAGTTATTGACTTATTTCTCATATATCATATATATTAAAAGGAAGCTAAGCCAAAAATAAAAACGCCAACTAGGTATATAAAAAACAAAATAACATAAAATATATTTTTAATCTTTTAAAAATAATTTTTTTTTATTGTGATATATTGACAATTTTTTATAGTTTGTATCCTTTAAAAATCTAAAATAATTATTTAATCTCTATTTTTATGTGATATTTATTAATTATTTATGTGTTTAATAGAAGGTCAAATGATCATGTACCTATTAATTATTATTTGTGATAGCATGTTAATATGTGACACCTTCATTTTCTTTCTATATTTCTAAAATAAATATCATTTATCTATCTTAAAAAATATTTGTGACAAAAAGTAATATTTTGAAATTTTAGATGAATAAAAAATAAAGAAAAATATTTTACAAGATCCAACATAAAACTTTTCTTATTTTATAATAACTAAAAATGATTATTTCAAATTTAAGAAGAATAAAAGAAAATATAGAGACAAAAAAAAATTATAAACAAAAAAGTCAAAGAACATGTTTATTATATTGTCTTACTCATAAAAAATTAATAAATAGATGAGAGAATAGAGATTTTACAAAATTAACTTTATCATTATTAATTCATTTTTAATTTTTGATATTCGTATCATTAATATTATAAGAAATATTAGTGGAAAAATATAATTAATATTGTATTAAAAAACTAAAATAAAAATTATTTGGAACAACTTCCTTTCTTATTTTTAAAACATAAAATCTACACTAGGGCATGCTCACCTAACTTCAAAATTGTATTACTATATTATTGCCATTGCTCTACAGCCAGCTAGTACGTAGTTTTGTCGTTGTAAAACTTTGGATATTATCTCCTTTTGTCACTTAATTGCATCTCCTCCAAATTAGTGCGCGCGTGTGTGTGTGTAATAGAGATAAACACTAACAATAGTACTCTATGATATCTCGACCAAAATATGGCTCTGGTACCACTATACCAAGGATCTGTAAGCTCTCAAAAGTTCTATATCAGAGTAAGAAAGAGAATAAGAAGTATTGGCTCGATAGATTACAAAATGTTCTTGAAATTTATAAATAACACAATGATGAATATGAATAGGTCTATAAACAAAAGTATAATATATTTTTATCATGATTTCAGAAAACTTACTTAAAGTGTTTTTGTAGAAGAACAAGTACATAGATGATGAAGATGAGGAAGTAGTTGAAATCTAGAGGAATTTTTAGACTTGAAACACTCGTGCCTTCTTCATTCAAAGTACACATATTTATATTACAATGAAAGGATTCTTGGTCCTAAAAGATAAGATTACACAATCTACTTGGCCATATAAAATTTTACAAGTGGCCCTTATCTCAGATATAGAATCTTACAACAGTAAAAACACTTATAGTAGAAATACCTGCCGACAATTTTGTCATTTTATTGCCGACACTTCTAATTAGTTATCTTGTCTTGTCATCCTTTAGTCGGATAAATCTTCTCTTTATCTATCTGAGAATCTACTTAAGGTCTTGAGGTTTTATTTGTTTTTGCCCAATTAATAATTTTTTCTCTATTAAAAAAGTTAATATCAAATTTTTTCCACCATTTAACTTTAGCATGTCTTGATAATAAACAAATATCAGTAACTTCATCTAATCTTGAGAAGGTGTATGTCCAGGTCATTTTCCATGTAATCCCTTACGAGGCTATAAATGATATGAACTGCTATCCTTGCCAAAGGTAGTCTGCTCTTTGAAAAACATATAAACATTCTTTATTTCTTGGGGAAAGAGACTTCTGGTTGGACCGAAATCCCAAAACCATTTGATGAACCATTTGGAAAATTTTAATGAAATTCCTCTTTTAAACCAAATAAACCATGAAAGTTTATCTGGTCTAAAATATATCATCTTGTACCAAGCATCCATATAATCATAATAATTATATTCTTGAGAATTAAATACTCTTGAAAACTTTTTAGGAACAAACAAGGATTGTCCCCAATATTGTTCCGATAAAATATTTATGATTTTTATTTTGGAGAATTGAATCACTCCTTCTTTATCTTTTTTATGCTTTATTTCTACGGAATCAGTATCAACTAGAATAAACTCATAAAACGTTCTATCTTTGAGTTCATGGGTAACAAGGTATTGGATATTTTCAGGGAAGAGTTTATTGGCTAATTCAACAGGATTTATCTTTAACCAGGATTTTTCTGCTACTAATATCAGTATAACTTCTTCTTTTTCTATGTAATCATGGTCATTTTCTGTATCGGTTTTGAAAGTAGAAGGTATAGTTGAAGGAGAATATGATTTTTGGAAATCCCTAGGACCTACTAAGGTATTGAAATATTGAAAGGGTTGATATTTATTGGTAACTGTTAAGGGTCTATGTATTGATCCTATTGGTGGTAGTGGTCTTGAAGATTGGGTTATAGGATTGTTTTTAACTATTTCTGTCAGGGTGGTATGAGGTCTAATGGTATTATTTGTATATGGTTTCATATTAGGACTAATCTCCATTCTGGAAGTACCAGTAGGGGGCGATACCCGTATTGACTACTTCTCTTTATTTGTTCCAAGTGGGGGACCATATTGATCTTTATCCATTTTGATTTTTGAACTCTCAACTTTCCTGCTCATGTTAAGCCCTGTAAGAATTCTCTAGATAAAAAATCAGGTAAATAATTTGTTTCTCCTTTTATATGCTCAATTTCAAAATCAAAACATGATAATAAAGCTTGCCATCTGGCAAAAATATGTTTAGAAACCAAATTTTTAACATCTTTTTGCAAAACAGAAGGTGTTGCTTTATAATCAGTTCTTATAAAAAAAATTTATTAAATAAATCATCTTGAAATTTATGTAAACATAATACGATTGAAAATATCTCTTTTTTCCAGTAGAATATTTATGTTGGGCTGGATGCCAGATACCCGAATGATACCTGACAATTTGCTCTGGTTACTCTTGAGTTATTTTGTGCTTAAGAATTCCCCCATGCCCTATATCTAAAGCATCTGTTTCTACTATAAGAAAAGCGTATGGATCTAGGATTACTAAACAAGGAAGTTTCTTAGCTATCTTCTTTATTTCTTTTACCGTCCTAGTCATTTCTTCTGACCATACACGAAGAGTTTTCTTTAATCGTTCATATAAAGGTGCACAAATTATTCTAATATTGGGAATAAAGTCTGCTATATAATTTATACATCCTAAAAATCTTTGTAATTTAGTTTTATCTTTTATTTCATCGGGAAAATTTTTAGTTAATTCTATTGATCGTTGAATTGGAGTTATGGTTCATTGATATATTTCATATCCTAAAAATCTAATTTTTGTTTCAAATATTTTTATTTTTCTTTCAGAAACTACTAAATCATTTTCTTTTATTATATCAATAAATTTTTCTAAATGTTCTATATGCTAATTTATTGTTTTAGAAAATACTAATATATCATCTAGATATACTATAGTGAAATCTGAATGTTTATAAATATATCATTCATTATATTTTGGTATTCACTAGGCGCATTTTTTAATCCTTGAGACATTATATTTCATTCATAATGTCCAAAAGGAACTACAAAGGCGGTTTTATACTTGTCTTCCTCCCTTACCGAAATTTGATAATATCCTGACTTCATATCAAATTTAGAAAAGATAGATGAATTATTTAATTTTTTTTATTAAATCATTCTTATTAGGTAATAGGTATCTAATCCATTTTAGTACTTTATTAAGATGTTTATAATTAATTACTAATCTTGGAGCACCCCTCTCTACTTCAGAGGCTTTCATGACATAAAATCATGTACAACTCTAAGGAGATTTTGATGGTCTAATCAATCCTTTATCAATATATTCATTAATATCTTTTTTACAATATTCTAGATATTGTTGATTCATTTGTATAGGTCTAGCCTTAGTTGTAATATCTTTTTCATTAAAATTGTCAATATAAGGTAAACTTATTTCATATTTTTTTTCTGTTTCAAAAGACTATGGGATTTGTTTCACAAATTTATTTCTTTATTTTTTCTTCTAATCTAGATTTTCTCTCTTTTATATTAAATTTTTTTGATTGTTCCTCTATCCTCTTAAATTGTATTTCCTTATTTAGAAAATTAATATGTTTTATCTTTTTATCTATTATACTAGTTGAAGATTCTTTTAATAGATTTAATTCTCTACTTTTTGGGGGTTTTATAAATTTAGATTATTTGTTGTCCCAAAACTTCTGTCTTTAATCCTATTTCAGTTACTTGAAAAAAATACAATAATGTTAAAAAAAGGTGTTCCAAATATTAATTCACAATTCATATTTTTTTATTAATACAAATGAAGTATTATAACAAATTTTATTTTTACAAATTTTTACATCTAATATTTTATATTGAATATTCATTTTTGTACCATTAGCATTGGAAATCCTTTATGTAGATTTTTCATAATATTTAGTAGGTATTAATCCTTCTTATATACAATTTACATATGCTCGAGAGTCTATTAAAGCTATAAATTCAAATCTTTCTTCTTTTATTACTAAAGTTATTGGACAATGACATTTATGAGTGGTTATTAAACTTAATAGAGTAAGATAGGTATTTTCTTATCTTTCATAGACTATTTTTGAATTATCTTCTTGTCTTTTTAGAATTTCTTTCCCTTCTAATTCTAATAACCTATATTCTAATGCCATATCATTTTGTTTTAATTGTTTTATTTCATTTTTGAGGATTGTTATTTCTTCTTGTAAATCTTTTATTGTTATTTGAGGTTTAGATTCTCTAAATCTATTATAAATTTCTTTCATTTCTATTGGTTTTATTTCTTCCCTATTTGTTTTGTCTTTCTGTATTAAATTGTTAAGTTGATTTATAAGGAGAATCTTCTAATTTTTCTATTATAGTTATTAAAGTATCAGTTTGTTCTTTGGTTAACATGTTTATTGTCTTACATACTTTACATATACACATTTCTGGACCTAAACAATAATTATCTTTTGTATCACTAGATTAATTACTACTAGTTTCATTCTCTACTTGATATATTATTTCATCCTATTTTTCAGATTCTTCTAAATCCGAAGAAACTTATGGCTCAGAATTCATTACTATTTTTAATAATTTATGTTTAATTTCCTCATCTAATTCTAATTCATTTATCTTTTGTTGGGTTTTACATTTATTAGCAAAATGTCATTCTTTACCACATTTCCAACAAGTAATTTTTCTCTTATAATTTTTATTATTCTTTTTATAAGGTTTTCTATAGGATTTTTTATTGTTATAATTATATTGATTTTCATATTTATTATTATATTTTTTCTTATTTTTATATTTATATTCTTTTATAGGTCTCCTATATTTCTTTTTATGTTGGGCATTAGGAGCTCTTATTATTTCTATTCCATATTGATGACAAAATGTTCCTAACTCTTGCTTATTTGTCATATTTTCTTTTTGCATTTTATTTTATAATTTAAAATAAGTACAAACTTGTATTCCGGTTTCTACTATAATGTTATGGATCTGACCATATGTTATCCGATCATAAGCTACCGGTTTTTGGAAATGTCTTTCTAGATTTATCCTAACCTTTTCAGGAAAAAGTTTGGGTAATCCAGCTATAAATTTTTCCTTCCAAAATCCTGTATAACCATCTTCGCTCAAAGTTACCTTAGATAAAAATGTATCTTTATATCATCTCTATAATCTGATATAGTTGGACAATATAAATTACTTAATTGATTTCCTACCCTTTCTTTAAAAACGTTTGGGTCTCCTATAAAATTTTGGATTATAGAATAAATAAGTGTAGCTATTGCATCTTGTTCTTGGGTTTCAGATTTTACACTATTCAATATCATATTTCTCTCACTTTCTGTACAAAGATTATCCCACCATCCTTTTAATTGGCCAATAAATCCTTGTATTATAGCTATAGTCGTATTTCTATCCGATACTCCTTTGGTTTTGTAGGCTGTAACAGCCATAGTCATCTGGCAAGTAAAATCTAAAATTTGTTGTTCACTCATTCCATCTATATTCCATTATGCTATTTTTGTTCCAGAGTAAACATTTTGACACAAATCTCCACGTTCCTCATATTGAACATCAGCTGGGGTGGGTCTTGGATAATAATTTCTAAGTTTAGGATAAGGATTTAAATTTCTTCTTAATTTATTAATTTCTAAGTCATCCTCTTCTAAAGTATTTATTGTGAATTTTTCTATACTTATTTTTTTTGAGTTCTTTCTAATTTCTTCTATTTTAATTTCTGTTTGATTTCCTAATCTTATTGAGTCTAAATCATTTTGAGATACATTCATTATTTTATACATAGGTTTTATTAATGGTTTAGTCCTGAAGTACTAACCCCATTATTTTGATTTTCTATTCTATCTAAATGTGTTGACATATTATTTAACATAATATTAGAATAATTTAATTGATGATGTATTTTTCTTATATCTTTTATTTCTATAATTTTTTTATTCTCCTCTATAACATCTTTAAAAGGAGATGCTTCTACTTCTAAATCTTTAG
The DNA here is from genome assembly GCA_013407115.1 of Glycine latifolia. Taxonomy (NCBI): domain Eukaryota; kingdom Viridiplantae; phylum Streptophyta; class Magnoliopsida; order Fabales; family Fabaceae; genus Glycine; species Glycine latifolia. The sequence continues at coordinate 12,859,544 of CM023958.1, read as the reverse complement.
TTAATTGTAATTTTACTCCTTTATGAGAAGGATATTCTGATTCTATTATTTTATCATCTATAGTTCTCCATGTTGTAACTATTTTAGTTGTTGGTCTTATTGTTTTTTTTTGTATGTTAAAAAACCAATCAAAGAAATATATATTAATTTCATTTTCTTCCATATAATTGTAATAATCTTTTCTAAAATTTTCAGTTTCTTCTTTATTATATGTAGAAAAATACCATTTTCTATCATCTTTATTATATTCTTCCATAAAATCTTTTCTAATCCATTCTTTATCTAGTTGAAAAGTAGTTTCTCTAGACAAAGTATTTAATACTTGTGATCTAGTAGGAGAATATTGTGATGATGCCTGAGTCCCTTGATAGATAGGTACAGAGACCTTTGGATTACTGTTATCTATTCTTGTTAGATCTAAATCTATTATAGATCCACTAAAATGTCTTGAAGGTTGTCTTTTATATATCATTTGTGGCTCGTTTATTTTTAATGATGTTGATCTATTCATTTTTAATCTAATATTAGGTTCTTCTTGAATAATTTCTCTAACTTGGGTATTATATATTCTAAGTTCTGGCATTACATCTTCCATTAACCATTCTTCTGGTATTTTGTTTATTATATCTTCATGTCTTAATTTTTTAGGTACTTGTATTGTAAATTTTTTAAGATTGACTTCTATTAATATTGTTTCATCTTTAGGCGATGATCTTAAAGCTCTAAAATTATAGTCTATTTTAGTTACTTTATAATATATTCTAAAAATTATTTGTATTGCACCATAGGCTTCTTGTATTATTTCATCTGGTAATTTAACATGTAATTTTATGGCTTTACCATTAAATTCATTATTTAAATTCATGGCAAAATTAGGAAAACAATTAAAAAAGATGGGGCCATCATGTAGATTACTTTCTAATATTGCAATTATTGAGTCATTAAATTTTTTAAGTCTAGTGTCTCTTAATAATAATAATATTGGACTATTTATTCCTAATCTATAATTAGGTTTTGCTGCTACCTGTATTAATCCTAAATGAATAAAATTATATCCTTCTCTTATATGTTCTTCTAGTACAGATTGCTCTAAAAGATTTATTATTTTATTATAATCTGTTCCTCGGTAACTATATTCTAAAACATGTATTTCATCCTTAATATTAGAAAAGATGTTTTGTTGTTTATAAACTTCACTCTTTTTTATTATAGGTATTGACCAATTATCCAAAGATTTCTCTATTTATGCTATTTGTATCTCCATTTCTTTATTAACTCCTGATATTGAAGTATTGTCTTGAGTATTTCTTATTGCTATCTGTTTATCTTTATTACTTCTCCCTAAATCACTTAGACTCCTAACTATATTAACTATTTTACTTCTAGATTGGATTGTTGTTACGGGACCACCTTTCTCCATATATGAGCTAAACCAACAGTTTTACACTCTCTTTCTACCGGGACCACTCAAACCTAAGGCTGACTAACGTATAAACCCCTCTCAGGGCTACAAACAACTCCTTTCCAGATTTAAAATAACTAATATAGACAGTTATCTAAGAAAGATATTGAGAATAATAGAGATAATCACTAACAATAGTACTCTATGATATCTCGGCCAAAATATGACTCTGATACCACTATACCAAGAATCCGTAAGTTCTCAAAAGTTCTATATCAGAGTAAGAAAGAGAATAAGAAGTATTGGCTCAATAGATTACAAAATGTTCTTGAAATTCATAAATAACACAATGATGAATATGACTAGGTCTATAAACAAAAGTATAATATATTTTTATCATGATTTCAGAAAACTTACTTAAAGTGTTTTTGTAGAAGAACAAGTACACAGATGATGAAAATGAGGAAGTAGTTGATATCTAGAGGAATTTTTAGACTTAAAAACAACTCGTGCCTTCTTCATTCAAACTACACATATTTATATTATATATATCCACACGCCTTTGCTCTGCGAGCTTATAGCTACTACTACGTGTAAGCATCAGCGTAACATTCGATTCCATTGCCTAAATCTAATATAATTCAAGATGGTGTCTGTGGATGAAATCCGCAAGGCACAGCGAGCAGAAGGCCCTGCCACCGTCTTGGCAATCGGCACCGCAACCCCTCCAAACTGCGTCGACCAAATTACCTACCCTGACTTCTATTTCCGTGTCACAAACAGTGAGCACAAGACTGAGCTAAAACAAAAATTCAAGCGCATGTGTAACATATATCATCTTTCTTGTGTGTGTATATATGGAGATTTGTTATTTAGTTTCTTAGTATAAGTATTTTAACAAGTTACATGATTATATATTTTAAGCTACATTACATTCCATTACCTAAATTTAGGGTCACATTTAATTTATTAAGTTATAAAAATAATATAATAATTATGAAAGTTTATATAAATATATTTGATTTCTTCTTTTATATATATATATGGGTGGGATGGGGGAGGCATATGTACATATTGACTGAACTATGGGAATAATTTCTTTCATAAGATAATTATTTTTCACTTAAATATATAAAATAATTTATTTTTATCCTCGTAAAGAAATATGTATTATTTCCGGAAGATAATTTGTTTTTTCGGGAGAGCGGGGGCCGGATGTACATATTGACTACGCTAGGGACAATTTCTCCTATAAGATATTTTTTTATTTAAATATACTTAATAATTTATGTGTGTCCCCTAAACAATAAGTGTTGCTCCTAGAAGATATCTCTTTTTCATTAAAAAAGAGTAGAAAATTACAAGAAAAAGAGAGAATAATTTGGTACAATTTTATCACTTTACTCTTCTAATTTTTACACTCATAAGATTATGTATTTTGTAAAAAAATCCTAAATTTTTTTTACTTAAATAAAATTTGCATTTAATTCCTAACAAAATTTTTATTGACTTTTTGTTCAAAAAAAATATATTTGAATCCTTTTTTTTCTACGTAAATATTATAGATTTTTTCTTCACTAACAAAATTTTCTACATCTGCTACGAAAAATTTTGACAGGTGAAAAATCAATGATTAAGAAGCAATACATGCACTTGACAGAAGAAATATAATCCTGAAGGAGAATCCCAAGATTTGTGAGTACATGGCAGCTTCACTGGATGCAAGGCAAGACACTGGATGTGGAAGTGCCAAAACTAGGAAAAGAGGCAGTAACAAAGGCCATCAATGAATGGGGTCAAGCTAAGTCTAAGATAACCCACATCATCTTTTGCACAACAAATTACCACCTCACCAAGCACCCCAACGTTAAGCGTTACATGATATTTCAAGGTTGTTTCGGTGGCGGCACCGTGCTTCGTTTAGCTAAAGACTTGGCTGAGAACAAAAAGAGTGCTCGTGTTTTGTTGGTTTGTTCTGAAACCACTGCAGTCACTCAAGGATGTTCCTGGGCTCATCTCAAACAACATTGAGAAGGCTATAGTTGAAGCCTTTCAACCCTTAAACATCTCTGACTATACAACTCCATCTTTTGGATAGCTAGCGCACCCTTGTGGACCAGCCATTCTGGACCAAGTGGAGGCCAAATTAGGCTTAATGCCAGAAAAAATGCGAGCCACTAGACACGTGCTAAGCGAATACGGTAACATTTCAAGTGCGTCTGTATTTTTTATCTTGGAGGAAATGAGGAGGAAGTCAAAGGAAGATGGAGTAGCCACAACCGGTGAGGGACTCCAATGGGGTGTGTTCTTCGGTTTTGGACCTGGACTTACCTTTGAGACTGTTGTGCTCCAAAGTGTGCCACTCTAAATCCTCATGCTTTATTTGATAAGGGCACAAATCTTCTTTGCCCTATAATTATAATTAGTGTTCATCTTTGCGTTTTAAAACCTTTATACTTTAAGTTGTAATCCGCAAATTTTTAACATAATTAATAAAGTATTGTTTGCGAATTCGTATGAATATATCAAGCTTTGATATATATATATATATATATATATATATATCAAGCTTCTACTATTATTATTCTCTATTTTTTTGCCATTCTTAATTAGGAACTGAATTTATCAATTTCTATATTAATATACTTGTGCGTCTACATGTGTGATGCAAAGGGGAAATTATAAAGAGAAAATTATGTCGACATGTTTTACTCTAATTACGCAAGAATTTCATACTTTTGAAACAATTTCTTTGACATCCATCTTGTATCAATGTTATGTTTAGTTTTAAAAGTTGAAATCAAATATTATCCCTTATTACATATTAGGCATGCACCTCCTATGTTTTCCAAATATTATGGATGATATTTCTCTGGCGTTTCAGATTTGTATTATCAATTGGAAAATTCTACAAACCCAAAAATCTCATCCTCAACCGTCAATTATTCTCTCGGCCACAACCTGCAACTGCAAAATGACGTTGCCCAGGAAGAGCCACAGAACGAGTTACCATTCTTGTTTCTCTTCTCCCTAATTTCTTTGTTTGCAACCCAAATCATGGTAAACACTTGGAGGGGGGTTTCGTTGGAGTGTGTTTGTACATGATGGTGTGGTTGTTGGAGTGGTGGTTGCAAAGGGGGATGGGAGGGTGAGTGTTGGGCTGGATTTCCTCCATCAATGCTGGCTCAGGCCCATTAAGGGTTCTAAAACCCTAAACCTACTTCGCTACTATAAATACATTAGTTAAGGGTGAAGGTAGGTTAGACAGAGAGATAGACAGACAGATTAAGCGTGAGAGAGTGACTCCGCACATTTGACAGTCTCAAGTGACATTCTTGATAGCATATTTGAGCAAGCCTTGTGCTTCGCATTTGAGAGATCTCTAGAGAGAGTTTGAGCGAAACACTCTAGGGAGTTTGATATTCACCATTGTTGGAGAGGTTGAGTGAACCACCACCTTGGTGTATTTTGATCCTTTATGTAACCCATTATTATTATAGTGGAAGTTTGATTTTGGACTAGGTCCCGTGAGTTTTTTACTTCTTCACAATGAGGGAGATTTTCTCATGTTAAATAGATTGATTGTGTTGTTTTTTCTCTTGTTTTGCGATTTTCGTTTCACTTCCGCAAATTGACTTGAGGGTCTGTCTTGTCCCAACAGTGGTATCAGAGCCTGGTTCAACGGGTTCTGAAGGAGACAAGATGGAGACCAGTGGGATCACTCATGATGGAGATATGTTCAAGCTGACAGAGGACAACTTCACTTATTGGAGACCGATGATGAAAGATCACCTCTACTGCAAAGATCTGTATGAGCCCATTGTCCTTGATAAGAGATCGACTGGCAAAACCGACAAGGAGTGGGAGATCCTGAGTTGTAAGGTTGTTGCCACGATCAGGAAATACATTGACAAAAGCCTCTTTGAGCACATGTCTGAGCTCACGAATGCGTACGAATTGTGGAACAAGTTGGAATCCATGATTCAGAAGAAGACTCTCAAGAACAAAGCACACCTGGTTTGTCGACTTGTGAAGCTAGAGTACAAGGACGACATGCGTATGATTGAGCACCTCAACACCTACAAAGGTATTGTAAATCAACTCTCCAAAGCCAATATGAAAATTGATGATGAGATGCAGGCTTTGTTGTTGTTGAGCTCGCTGCCAGAAAGTTAGGATACTCTGGTAGTGACATTGAGTAACTCGGCTACAGAAGGAAAATTGACGATGGTTGTCGTGACTGACAGCCTCCTGAATGAAGAAGTCAGGAGAAGAGAACGAGGTGTAACCAGCACGTCTGAGGCCAACGTTGCTGAGAACAGAAGTAAGTCCGACTTCCGGGGTCGTAGCAAGAGCCAGGGTCATGACAGATATGACAAGTTTAGAGGACGGTCAAGGCAGAAATATGATCTGAAGTGTTTCTACTGTGGGAAGGTAGGACACAAGAAGTCAGACTGCAGGACCCTGCAGAATGATGAACATAACGGTTATGTGAAGCCTGATCAAATAGTTCTCAAGAGGAATGATAAGAGCACCACAGTTGTGGCTGCTAACCCAAATGCCGAGGTATTCCTTCTTGGTGAAGATTTCTTGAATGTTTCCCATGATGACTGCACTTGGATTGTTGATTTTGGTGCCTCATTTCACGTCTCCCCACATGAGGGATTCTTCTCTGCTTACAGAAAGAGAGATTTTGGTGTCGTGAAGATGGAAAATTAGGTAACCAGCAAGATTGTTTGTGTCGGTGATGTAAATCTAACCATAGATACAGGGTGCCGACTTATGTTGAAGGATGTAAGGCATGTACCTGACATGCGTTTGAATCTAATCTCGGTTGGCAAGTTAGATGATGCCGGGTTAGTAAACTACTTTGGTGATATTAGATGGAAGCTGACCAAGGGAAATTTGGTCGTGGCCTGAGGTAAGAAAGAAGACTCCTTGTATGTAATGCAAGGAAGGATAAATGGTGGAGAAACCAATGCCATCAGAGATGGACATAGCTTGGAGCTATGGCACAAGTGTCTCGGCCACATGAGAGTTGTACGCACTGCCTAGCCGGAAAGCAGCATCGGGTTTCGTTTGTGAGACCGGATCAACCCAGACGACGTAGGTGCATTCTTGACCTCGTCCATTTGCTCCATGTTAGAGAGATCACTTGGTGGAGCTCAGTATTTTGTTTCTTTCATTGATGACCATTCCCGCAAAGTGTGAGTTTATTTGTTGAAGTCTAAAGACCATGTATTCCAATCTTTCAAAGAATTTCAGATAATGGTGGTGAGTATCATGGTCCTTTTGATGCTTATTGTAGAGAAGCAGGGATCCGACTTGAGAAGACGCCCCCAAAGACCCCACAGTTGAATGGACTAGCCGAGAGGATGAACCGAACTATTGAAGAGAAGGTCCAAAGTATGCTATCAATGTCAGGTTGCCGAAGTCATTCTGGGGAGAAGCAGTCATAACAGCAGTTGAACTGATCAGCCTTTCGCCATCACGACCACTTGAAGGAGAAATCCCAGAAGAAGTCTGGAGCGGTCGAAAAGCAACTTACAGACACCTGAGGGTGTTTGGTTGCCGAGCTTTTGTGCATATCCTTAAAGATGAAAGGGCAAAGCTTGATGCAAAGATGAAAGAATACATCTACCTCAGATCACTGAAAATCGAGTTCCGATTTCGACTTTGGGATCCAATCAACAAGAAGATAGTGAGAAGCCAGGATGTGGTCTTTCACGAAGATGAAACCATTCATGGCATCTCGAAGCCCAAAGTCCAGGTTGCTATTCGATGTGAAGAACCTGTTCCTCCTATACGAGCTGAAGCAAGGGAGAGCCCAATGAAGAAGATGATGGCCAGCAACAAGCTGATGAGGACCAAGACACTGAGGTCCGAGGTGATGAAGAGGATGATGAATCGGATTCTCATGATGCTGAAGAAGAATAGGCAAGATACCCCACTAGAGAAAGAAGACCTTCTACAAGGTATCATTCTGATGAATACATCATCATTGCTGAAGATGGTGAGCCTCAGAGTTATAATGAGGCCATAAAGAGCTCAGACAAAGAAGAATGGCAGAAGGCAATGCAGGACGAGATGAAGTCTCTACATGAAAACTAGACTTATGAGTTGACAGAGCTGCCTAAAGGGAGACGAACTCTGAAGAACAAGTGTGTATACAAAATCAAACCTGAAGAAAATGGGCAGAAGCCAAGATACAAAACCCGGATTCTAGTAAAAGGCTGCAATCAGAATAAATGAGTTAACTTGGAAGAAATCTTCTCTCCTGTTGTGAAGATGACCTCGGTCTGAACTGTGCTAGCCGTGACGGCTTCGATAGACCTTGAGGTAGAACAGATGGACGTGAAGACAATGTTCCTTCACGGTGAGTTGGAGGAAGAAATCTATATGGAGCAACCTGAAGGGTTCCAAGCTCCGGGATGCAAAGGCATGATATGCCGATTGAATAAGAGTCTTTATGGCTTGAAACAAGCACCTCGCACTACTACAAAAAAGGCCTACGACGACACACAATCGATGACGATTGTTTGATAACCGTCTTTGTATGTCAGGCGGTGGCATTTTTGCAATTAAATGGAACTTTAGAAGACAGCTTATCATAAAGATGACGGTTATTAGAAAACCGTCATTGTTGAACCCGATTTCGATGACGGTTTTTTTAAATGCCCGTCCTTGTTTATTTCCTTTCCAAACACTGAATTCTCATTCTCTGCAAAACCCAAACCTCATCCTGAATCATAAACTTTTGACTAAACTTTTGAAACATAATACTCACTCTCTCTCACTGAACCTGCCTCCTGAATCCCTGGACAAATCCCCTTCCTCATCCGCTCCCCTCCGCCTCCCCCGCCACCTCCGCCCTCCCAACCACCGCGGCGATTACTATGACCGGAAGCGTTGTCCCTGTCGTCACCGCGAGACAGAGACCAGCTGAGACAGAGACCGAGACAGAGACAGGGACTTCAAGCGCCGCTGCAGCCCCAACCCTCCCCACCGCGAACGGCGGCATTCTCCGCGTCCACGCTTGGAAGACTCCCGTTTCAGAACTCTGTATTTCTCTCTTTTCTTTTTCATTTTTTCTCTCTTTTTCCTTTCTTCTTCATCTCCTCAGCTGCTCCCCTCAATCTCTTCTTTCTTTCTATTTTTTTATTTTTTTTATTTGCTTTCCCAAAACACAGATCAGAAAACTCAAGAATGGTGCTAGCATTTGAGGAGAAAGCTCAGATTGAAGGATTTTTGCTTCGCCCAAACAACAACCAAGATGAAGCCTCCTCATCCATAAGGTTTGTTGTCTTCATCTCTCTAATTTATTCACTTGATATCTGTTATTGATCCATAACCAAGAACACATGTTGCTGAGCGTTAAAATAAGAACCATATTATCCATCAAAACTCCTCTGCACCTAACCTATTTGACAAAAAGCCTGAACAAAACTTATCATTAGGTCTTTCAAGTAACACTGAGAAGAGATGCGCTCCACTGTCAAATGGATTTTTTCAATAATATCATAAATGAAACTGTTATAATTAGTGAAATATGGTATTATTTTATACATTTCTTCTCCGTTTTGATTTTTTTTCCGGACAACTTTTTTCCTTTTTAATGGGAGAGGAATTGCCAGGGCAGAAGCGGAGATTGAGATGGAAGCTCAATTAGAGTCAAAGAACTTTGAGATTGCTCGACTATTGGAACGTCTTCACTATTATGAGACCATGAATAGGGAGATGTCTCAGAGGAACCAAGAAGCTGTAGGTAAGATTTGTCATATTTTTGTCTACAATTGTATTGATAGCACATTTATCCTTCTTCTACCTTTAACTGAATATATCTATTTTGGCTTTCATGTTTGATAAACGTACTGTTTGCTAAGAGTTAGTATTGTTTTGATTTGTCATTTTATTTTCCCTCAAAAACACATATCTCCCACTTTCCATTTAAAATGACTCAAGAATTTTTATTAAGAGATAGTTGAATAAGCATTGTGTATTGGCACAGTATCTGCATTATGGCATTGACTGGGCATATGGTACTACAGTTTTTTTGATAGAGTAAGCCGTATGTTTGATAATGTTAAACAAGAAGTAAAATACTAGGCTGTTTGGTGGTTTAATAATGTCCATTATGGTCTATATACACACAAAACCTCCAAAAAGAGAGAATTACGGGAAGGAAAGGAAAGAATGTAAAAACCATTTATTATTATTGTGAAGTGAAGATCAATTAAATAGTTATGATGATATAGTATTAATTCAATCCTATGTTCTAACCCCCCGCCCCACCACCTAAATATCTCACCAACTTATGCAGCAAAATCATTACATGATAAGCAATTGGATTGCGAGAAAGGTAATGAAGAAACGGTGTACGAATTAGCAGTACATTCAGAAACATTAGGGAAAAGGGAAATGATCCATCAAGCAAGAAGAAGAAGGCCGTAGGAATCACATGTAGCTTTGACCAGAGAAGCAGGCAGCAGCACACAAGAGGAAGAAGAACTTTCACCGTCTCATGGCACTAGTAGGAAGAGAAAGGAGAAAGTTTGGGTTTGTATTTCTCATTTGTGCAGCTGGGAGAAGTATTGATGAGATACTTGCTGAACTGAAGGTAAATTTGAATTTATAGTTTAGTGCTTACAATATTTTTATTTATTAATTTTATTTCTATTGTTCATCTAATGTTTATTTGGGTGAGTTTCTGTTGAACCATTATATTATGAACATACATTTGTTCCTTTTGAAAGGTTAAAAAACTGGATTATTTATTTTTAGAAGGTGGAGCTTGTGAATTGTGAGTATGATTGACCTCACAAGCTTCTTCTTGAAAGGGTGGGGAATATTCCTTCCTTGGGGGGCTTTTCATCTCCTTTATTGTCTCTTATGTGCATGGTTCAATCATTGCAATTTCCTATGTTGTTTAGGAACCCAAATGATTTTGAATTTCACCAGTGAATGATTTTGAGACAGAGGAAAATGCTGATAAAAGACTTTTCATTTGAATTTAAAATTGTTTCACATCTTGCAGAGACGTTATACAAATAGGCCAATTGTTGAATTTGAGATTGCTGTTGAGCATTGTTTGTTTAACAGCATTAGTCCGGTGTAATCTAACTTGCTTGCATCTTTTTTATCAGTTTGAATAGTAAGGCCTTCTTTCTTCCCCCTTCAATTATGTTTGCTGCTACTTGATGCTCTGTTTTCTGAAATTAATTTTCCTTGAACCTTTTTCGTTTAAATTGCTAATTTTTGTGCATTTATGGAAAAATATTTTATGAAAATTTCTGTTTGGTGCTAACATTTGTATCATGTACAACAATTGTAATATATAGAACCATTAATGAGTCTTCACCGATCAGCTTAAGCTTTGGGGGTAGTTGGTAATTAATTTTGTATTAGAGCCCCAATGACCAAGTGGTCATGCTCAATCCTTGTTGGCTTTATTCTTCTAAATTACAAAGTTGAATTTTAGCACAAGGTGAGTGCTCAATTTTGTATTATTCTTCTTGTTCCTGCTATCTCTCTCTGTCTTTAGCTTTAATTTTGTTTTTTCACTTGAATTTTCAATGGACACTGCAGGACTGGCTAGGCTTGCCTGCAGGAGTGAAGTTTGATCCCACAGACCAAGAACTAACAGAACATCTTGAAGCCAAAGTGGAGGCCAAGGACATGAAATTACACCCTTTGATTTATGAGTTCATTCCCACTATTGAAGGAGAAGATGGAATTTGTTATACCCATCCAGAGAAACTTCCAGGTGAGATATACACAGTGTGAAAATATACTAGAAAAATATAAATTTAATTCACCTCCCGTTAATTTCTAACTCATTATTCTCTAACATGCAGTGTTAATTAGTGTTGTTTTCTAACTATCTTATTCAAAATTTCATACTATTTGTTTAAGTCTCAATTAGGTTTTACTATATATAGAGAGAGGGGGCCTCTTTCTTTAAATTGGTCTTTTCAGGAAACTTTATTTATCAATAAATATTAATTGGTAATTATTAATTTTTTGTATTTTATTTTATTTTCATTTATTTTTTTTAAATAAAATACAAACGAAGACGGTTATTTACAAAAAACCGTCATTGTTTGTATTTTATTTTCATTTAATTTTTTTTTAAATAAAATACAAACAATGACGGTTATTAAGAAAAAACCGTCATCGTATCCGCACAAACGATGACGGTTAATAAGAAAAACCCGTCTTCGTTTGTAGCCATACAATGACGGTTGTTCATTAATAACCGTCTTTGTTTGTTTTTAATTTTTTTAAAAAAAGAAAAATCAAAATAAAATACAAACAATGACGGTTAACAAGAAAAACCCGTCTTTGTTTGTAGCTATACAATGACGGTTTTTATTAATAACCGTCTTCATTTGTTTTGAATTTAAAAAACAAAAAGAAAAAAAATAAAATACAATGACGGTTTTTTGGAACCGTCATCAAAGGTACCCAACTTTCAATGACACCCATATCAATGACATTTGAACAACCGTCATCATATGGCCTAAATAACCGTCATCGTAGGTCTTATTTGTAGTAGTGTCGACAGTGGTACAAGAAATTTGAGTCCTTCATGAATGAACACAAGTTCATGAAGATAGAAACCGACCACTGTGTATTTGTGAAGAGGTATGAGATTGAAGATTCCTTGATTTTGCTGTTATATGTTGATGATATGCTGATTGTAGGGCAAGATAAGATAAAGATTGCCGCCTTGAAGAAGGTGTCAAACTCATCCTTCGCGATGAAGGATCTCGGCCCTGCAACGCAGATTCTCAGAATCAAGATAATCTGGGATAGAAAGAAGAAGCTATTGTGGATAAGTCAAGAGAAGTATGTTGAGAAGATTTTGAAGAGATTCAACATGGACAAAGCCAAAACAGTTAGCACCGCCTTAGCCGAGCACCTGAAACTAAATAAGAAGTAGTGTTCGAAGTCTGATGAAGATAGAGATGAGATGTTGAAGATCCCATACCAATCCGTCGTCGAAAGTTTGATGTATGCAATGGTTTGCACTAGACCCGATTTGGCATTTGCAGTTGGAATGGTGAGCCAGTTTCTATCGAACCTTGACAGAGAGAACTGGGAAGCAGTGAAGTGGATCTTCAGGTACTTGAAAGGTACATCAGATTTATGTCTGCGTTTTGGAGAAGGTAAAGCCGAGTTGCAAGGCTACTCGGATGCCGATTTAGGGAGAGATTCCGACTCAAGGAAGTCGACGACTGGATATTTTATGAGATTTGCTGGAGGAGCAGTCTCTTGGCAATCAAGGTTGCAGAAGTATGTGACACTTTCGACAACTAAGGCCGAGTACATTGCTGTGACTGAGGCAAGCAAAGAAATGTTGTGGATGAAGAAATTTCTCATGGAACTCGGCCATGATTAAGACAAGTACGAGCTGAAGTGTGACAACCAAAGCGCAATTCATCTTGCGAAGAATTCGACCTATCACTCTCGTACTAAGCACATTGATGTGAGGTATCACTGGATCCGGGATGTTGTGGAGGAATGACAACTCGCACTTGGCAAAGTGCACACCGACCAGAATTGGTCTGACATGATGACTAAGCCGATATCAGCAAGGAAGTTTGAAGATTGCTGTAAAGGTGTCGAGTTGGTGAACCCGTCTCATTGAAGATGCCGAGCTATTGTTGAAGATGTCGGGCCATTGTTGAAGATGTCGAGCTGTTGTTTGAACTTGACGCATTGAAGTCGGAGGGGAAGAATTGTTGGGCTGGATTTCCTCCATCAATGCTGGCCCAGGCCCATTAAGGGTTCTAAAACCCTAAACCTACTTCGCTACTATAAATACATTAGTTGAGGGTGGAGGTAGGTTAGACAGAGAGATAGATAGACAGATTGAGCATGAGAGAGTGACTCCACACATTTGACAGCCTCAAGTGACATTCTTGAGAGCACATTTGAGCAAGCCTTGTGCTTCGCATTTGAGAGATCTCTAGAGAGAGTTTGAGTATAACACTCTAGGAAGTTTGATATTCACCATTGTTGGAGAGGTTGAGTGAACCACCACCTTGGTGTATTTTGATCCTTTATGTAACCCATTATTATTATAGTGGAAGTTTGATTTTGGACTAGGTCCCGTGAGTTTTTTACTTCACATTGAGGGAGATTTTCTCACGTTAAACAGATTGATTGTGTTATTTTTTCTCTCGTCTTGCGATTTTCGTTTCGCTTCCGTAAATTGACTTGAGGGTCCGTCTTGTCCCAACAGTGAGGAACAAGGCTTTGGGGTCTTGGGAGGAGAGGGACAAGGTGATGCTGAGAAGACAATGAGGATGGAGATAGAGAGAATGGAGTAGAACCAAAAGCAGAAGGGGTTGTTGTTTGGGAGATGGAGGCATTTTGGAGATAAAAAATTTCTTAAAAATTACGTGCAAATCGCATTACCATAAAAACAAACATTGTTGATCTTGCCTGGGAAAAAGGGGTGCCACTATAAAGAACGTGTAAAGGACCAGCTAATGTCCTCTTCAACTCTTGAAAATTACGCTCACATGCTTCATTCCACACAAACTCCACCCTTTTTCGGGTATTAGTGACAATGCTAGAGGAGAAAATCTTTCAATGAACTTCCTAAAGTATCCTACTAATCCCAATAAAATTCTTATCTCTGTGACTGTCATCAATTTTTCCCAATACATCATAGCTTTCCACCTTTGTTGGATCCACAACAATCTCATCCTTCATTACCACATGCCCCAAAAACTGAACTTGCTCCAACCATAACTCACACTTTGATGAGAGTTTAGCATAAAGTCATCGTTTCTTTAGGATTTACAGTACGATCCATAGATGTTTCTTGTGTTCTCCATGACTTCTCGAATATACTAAAATGTCATCGATGAAAATCACAATGAACTTGTCCAAGTATTGATGAAAAATTCACTTTATGTAGTCCATGGAAACAACATGAGCATTAGTTACACCAAATGGCATGACTAAATACTCTCATAGTGCCCATAGTGTGTTTGAAACACTTGTCTTTGGAATATCTTCCTTCTTAACACGAATCTGATGAAATTTCAATTGCAAGTTGATCTTCGAAAATACTAAAGCACCTCTAAACTGATCTATGAGATCATTAATCCTCGACAATGGGTACTTCTTAATCATCACTTTGTTGAGTTCACGGTAGTCCATGCACATCCTCATGCTACCATCCTTCTTCTTTACCAACAACATCAGCGCTGCCTATGGGGACACACACTAGGTCTCACAAACTGATTTTCTAACAAATTCTATCTACTTGGGTTTTCACCTCCACTAGTTCTACAGGAGAAATCCTATAGGATGCTATCAAAATAGGACTAGTTCCAAGAATCTTGTCTATGGTGAACTCTACTCTCTTAGGTGGTAACTCGATCATATCATTAGGGAAAACCTCAAGAAATTCGTACACAACAGGCACGTTGCTGACATTAGGATGTTCCTCTTTTCTTTTTTTAAAAATATATCCACATATACTTGAACTTTCTCCCTTTTATCAACATGCATATTTTGCAACTCGTAAGTCTATATCTATCTTTTCCATCTTTTAATTTACATGCACGTCCACGTTCAATTATATTCATTTTATTATTCTTGACATTAATTTTGCTATATGCATGTATATATAGGATTCCATGATGCTTCTATGGGCGTGGGTTCCAAAAGGTCTTTAGCAACTATATAAAGGTCCCAAAATTGCATACGCAAAATTGTAAATGATAGATGTTATAATCTATTTTAAACTACGTATTTCTTCACGATGTCATTTGTGGAATAAAATTCCATCAAAGTTCAACATGCAGTTTTTCTTTCCCACATTTTGTAACTAGTAATATGTTGTTTCTATCATAAAAGAAAAATAACACAAAAAAAATTATCAACGTGTGACACTAAGATTTGTAAGAACAAGAAGACGCCAACTTTACAAAATCAACAATGTTTACATTGACGTACCATTACCAATGTGTATTTCAAATTTTAGGTGACATTTGGTTTGAGTATTTTTTGTTTTTATTTTTAAAGAAAATAAATAAGAATAAACATACGTTTGTTTAAAATTTAGAAAATGTTTTTTCTGATAATATTTAAAAAAAAATATTTAAAACTGAAAACAACAAATAACATTTTCAAATATTATTTTATGAAGAAATAAAAATACGAAAACAAAAAATTAAATTTTAACTATAACGAATCTGAGAACTCAATTACGTTATACAGTCATGATCATCGAACCATTTCAATTTTATCAAAATTGAGCAATTGCTTGATACATTGAACGAGTTAGTACTAATTTATTTCTTTACAATATTTTTTTTCGCAAGGATTGTGCGTTGAAACAGTATGTGCTGATAAATATTAATTGATTTTTATCTTTATATATCAAACTACAACGGTGGATTTTACTTTATGCTATCTGTCCATAAATACATTAGTTCCTTCAAAAGTTTGACTACAGAAAAGATAGACACAATTATAGTTATTCAGTATTTTAAAATATTGTTTCAAATATATCCACAACAACTTTTGAAGAATGAGCTTGAAAACGCACAGTGTTCTTAATAATTCATTTCGTGTATGCTCATTAATAATTTTTTAGTTTCTTCCATCCTTTTGGTAAATATGAAGGTGTATAACAGAGATAACAGATTTTAATGATCTAGCATTCAAATTTATCCAAGAGATGGAAAGAAGTTGTGAACCAAATGATAAAGATAAAAAGTAGTAGTAGTCCACGCAGTGTTATATCGTAATTGATTTAGGGTGCATTTAGTTAGAAGAAAAGAAATAGTCAAGCAGCATGGTAGATGAAATTGAAAATGTATGAGAGAACTAATATAAATGAATACAGTACGAAACCAGAAAAATTTGTCAAGGGAAAATTTAACGCACTTAGGAAAAATCAATATTAATCTATAACTAAAATTAATTTTACTCATGCAAATTAATTTATTTATCAAAGTAAAAGCAATTTAAAACCTAACATATAAAAGAGAAAACATATTTAAAAGCAATAAACATACAATTGCTAAAATTATATAGCAGATGAAATTATTAGTGTTGCTATTATTAGTATAAGAAAATAATTATAATTATAATTAATATGAGCAATTAAAAACAATTAACTTATATTTTTATCTATCTAATGCATAAAACTATTGTTATATATAAAATACAAAAAAATTAAATAAAAGTAAAATTGAATAATACAATATTGGAAAGAAGAAGAAGACACGTTGATTAATTGCTTCTATTATCTTTAACAAAAATGTTTTAATATTTGAAAGAATAAAAGAATGCAAAGGGAAGTAAAAGGATGATGCAATTAATATTGGAGATGGCTTACTTCCTATATAGACCGTATACATTGTTAATTGATAAATTTTATTGTTTTATATTTGTATTAATTAAATAGCATAAAATATTCTTTAAAAAAATTAAGTACCGAAAATAATGCCTCTACATATGTTGGACTATGGTTGAAGCTCGCTCATGCATATCTGTAAGGGGGCAAATATATAATGGGTAAATGGATGTAAGGGAGTTTTGCGGATTCAGGGCTCATCCTAACCTAGTCCCATCTCGGAATATAAGCGATAATATAGATTTCAGAAAATTTTGATTTAACATAAATAATAAGAAATAAATAGGAAAAAAAAGAATATAAAAAATACAAGACAATTGGTTCTTTTATAACAACACTATTTACCATACTTTTTTAACACATATTTTACTATTAATTAAAAAATATTCAAAACTATAAAATCATGTATTAGATTCATCAATAAAAAGTGAAAGTCACAAAAAAATTATAACTTTAAAAAAAAATCAACTAATAGTAAAGAATATATTAAAAAAATGCGTAAGAAATATATGTTATGAATATTGTGTGGATGTTCATGTCTTTTTTATCTTTTATTATTTATTTATATTTATATTTTGTATCTACACAATTACCTTTTTAATCTTTAAATAGGTTATTTGTTGGAATTAATATATATATATAGAATTATGATTCTCTCAATCTCTCTAAACTCTCTTTTTTTTTTTACTTTCTCTCTATTATTCTTCTTTGTGTCATTATATTTAACACATTATTAGAACAATCATTTTTTCTCTATTGAGCATACTTTCTATTATTGATCATATTTTCTATTGGCATCTCAACAGATAAGAAAAAGTCTTCTAAAAAATTTTATGAAAGAATATCATATTTTTTAATTCACGTTTCAAGGAAAGATTGTGTTCTCTCCTTAATGATATTATTCATACTATGGATTTAATTTGCTATTGTAATATTCTTTACGTATATGTAAAAGTGTCATGAATACACTATCAAATAAATAAATTCTAAAAAATATGTAAAAGGTCCCAAAGATTTTATTAAAGAAAAAAATTTGAAGAATTTATTTATTTTACTAGAAGTAGAAAAATAAAAAATAAAAGTGAAAGTAAAATATATTTTTTTCTTTTTCTCATCAGAAATGGGAAAATAAAGTAAAAGTGAAAATAGAAAAATAATATTTCTCATAAAAAAATGAGAAAATAGTATAAAAATGAAAAAGAAAGAATTTGTTTCTTGAGTTTCTTGGTTATGTGTGTCTCAATGTCGTTCCTCCTGAAATTTAAGGGTATAGTACTGCATGACATTTGGTCAAAATATTTTAAAATATTATCTATCTGTACGTTTATTATCATTGTTGATATTCGGTGACTCTTTGGAAATTCGTATGCACAGTGCATTTTTAAGCTTCGATCAAATAAAATTATAACTTATATAGTAAATGGTTGGTTGATTCCTTTTAGGCTTTTGGATGCATATATTGTATATGATCATTATTATAATTTGATTTCACATATATATGTCCTTGACCTTGAGATTTACGTTGAATTCTTTTACCACCAGAAGAAATAAGTAATATTGTCTTTCATATTAGTTTAAGAAGCAAACTGATATTTGGATTTGAATATCGCGGTGATTCAATATACATTAATTTTAAGTTGAATATTCATGAATGCTAGATTATAATTGTTGAATAGTTGAGTTACTTCGTTAAGTATTATATTTGGTAGGAATATTTTTTGTTTGAAATTTCTTGAGTGGTGTTCGCAATCCCGTGCTCACGAAATAATTACACTGGAGGTGACCTAAATTTTCTGATTCCTTTGAAATTGGCAAACAGATTTACAATTACAACATGTATTGGAGTTTTGCATTTTAATCATGATATGATGTGGTATAAATATAGGTAGATTGAGACGTGGTTGATGTGCACGTTCAGGTATTGGAGTTTCCTAAATTGCATGATTATACCTTACATAATTATATTATATGCTTATATTTTTATATTAAGCATGTGTGTATATATAGAAGTTTTTTCTAGCGTTAATTGATGTTGCAATTTATGGTGTTGTTATGGTACGAAAAAAATATTATTGTGCCAGAGTTTTAGAATTAAAAGGAAGATAATTGGAATATCATTATTATTATTATTATTATTATTGATGTTGTTGTGTAAATCAGTCATTAATTTTTGGTAAGTAATAACAATATATATTTTATTTCAAAAATATGATGAGAGATATTATCATCTCTGATGCAAAATCAAATTGCTAAAAATATTTACATATGAAATAGGATAATAGATACCTCCATTTAGATGAAAAAAGTAGTAACCACAATGGCATGAATTTGAATTATAGGTGAATATGAGATCTGGATTTGGGATCGATCCATACCATTTTTGGAAACTAAGGAGTCAAATCAAGTGGTTATGAAATTCATTCTTAATGATTAAAATGAGGCTCCTCTAATTGATTCGGCTTCATTCTCATAAGTAAGTGCAATAATATATGATTATTATGCTTGTGAACAATAATATTGTGGTTGTAAGCATGGTCGTGGACATGATCATAAAAGAATATTTAAGATAATTTTTTTCATCCAAAATGAAAAGGTAATATGAAACATGGATCACAACATTATTGATAAGAATTTCAAGAAATAAATTATCACATAGTTCTTGAATTTATGATTAGTAGAATGTTGTGTTACTTATGTTTTGATGGTATTGGATCTTATGTAAGTTTTTCTAAGTCAATGAATATTTTAATTATAAGAATGATACATTTCAAATATATATTTCTAAACAATTTTCTCACATTGAATAATATAATTTTGTCAAATATATTTATAGTCCATGTTTAGTAGAAGAATACTATTTTTTTTCCTTTTTAGTAATGCAAGAAGTCAATGCTAGTATTGTTTTTGGTACTACAAGTATAATTGAAGGTTTTGAGAAAGCTAATATATTGTGTTTGGAGGAACAAGTTGGAATCAAAAATACAAATGTGTATTTAAAAAATTATGAACTTTTTCTTATGGTTTGCACTACATATATTAGTACAATGGAAAAGAATATTCTTGTAAACCAAAAGTTTATGATTCAAAATAAATATGTTATTTGACATGACTGGTTAGGTGTCATCTTTAGTCTATTATGATGCAAAAAATATTTAACAATTCATGTGGATATAGATTGAAGAGACAAGAGATTCTTCAATCCAATTATTTCTCATGTATTATAGTACTATTTGTTTCTAAGGAAAGTTGATAGTTAGGCTATCACTAGAAAAAGAATTGCGAATGAGTCCATTCTATTGTTGTCAAATTGCAACCAAAAGTTTGCGAAATTGTTAGCTCAATTAATTTGACTAAGAGCAAATTTCCCAAATTAAACTGGCCAATTTACTTCTTATGTTTATAATAAGTATTGATTTGCATCACAACAATAAATTGTAATTAGTTATTCCCTTTGAAATTGATTTTTGGTGAACTATCTAATATTTCTCATTTGAG
Organism: Glycine latifolia; assembly: GCA_013407115.1. NCBI lineage: Eukaryota > Viridiplantae > Streptophyta > Magnoliopsida > Fabales > Fabaceae > Glycine > Glycine latifolia. Next base: position 12,839,262 of record CM023958.1, on the reverse strand, counting down.
AATTTGTAGATGTGTTGTATACACACAAAGATGAGTCCTAAAAGAATGTTGGGAATATATATTGGGAATGAATATTCATTTATAAAGATTTATACATGACTCAGTTTGCCAAATGTCATTTTGAATCAGTTGTCCCAACATTATGGGGAGTGAACAAGTGATTGGAAAAGAGATATTAGTTGAAAATAATTATCATCTTGATCCTCGAATGAAACAATATGAACCAAAAGTTCAAAAGATAATTCATTTACAAAATTTAGCAAAAATTGGTTAAATCATATGTACCAATTGCTACAGTTCCAATGAAATTTGATGTCCATGTTGGACAATTTAATATTGCAAAATGAGTCTCTCACATGTCTGAAGCATAATATACCCATTGGTTCCAAAGATAAAAATCTTCAATTAAGAAAATGAACTAAAAAGTGTGATGGTCAAATTATGGTTACAAGAATATTGAAAGATTCCTTTGACATAATTATAAATTTTAGTTCCAAAAGAACTCAAGTATTTGAAATTAGTGAAAATAAAGAGATTTTAAATTATGTCATGAATAAAATATGATGGAACCAAAGTCGATCCTGGCCCTATCCAGAGCTTCAATGACACAAGGCCCACTACTAATTTTAAAAAAATTATAGTTGTGCAATAATTTATTTTATATTATTTAGGTTATTTTTATAACTAAATTAAAATTATTGTTTTATTTTCTATCTTATTTTGTTCAAATTAAGTTGTGATGTGTGATTAAAAAGTTTTATTATGTCAGTTGTTAGTTTATTTTTTATGCATTACCTTCGTAAGTCTATACTGAATGCATTTTTAATTAGCTCAGTGTGACATATCAACATGTAATTGATCTATGATAATAAACTTAAAATATATTTTTTTAACAAAATAAGAAACAAACATTAACTCATTATAAATGAAAAAAATTAAGTATTAGTGTATTAATAAAAAACAAAAATATGAAATGATATTTTGTTAATGATAGACAATAAAGACCAAACTGAAACATTTTCTGAGACACAAAAAATAAAATATAATATAATATAAATATATATTTAAATTAAAGTTATGAAGAAAGTGATGGGTTCCTCATAGTTTTATCCAAATTTGTAAACCTTAACCAGGATGGAGATGGATTTAAAAAATATAAATCTATGTTTTTAAATGTGAACATATCTTGTCTTATGCAAGGATGAGGACAAGGAAAGTCAAACTTATCATGGACTTGCCCCATTGTCATGCTTATCTTATGTATAGATATTTATGTTATGTAATTGTTTTAGGAATAAATTGAATGATACAGATGATAACATTTTGAGATTTATCAATGTTATGTTATTCGTTTAATGTAAGAAAAAATGTAATTTTTAATGATACTATGTGTCTACTTTTTTATATAATGTATATTTATATTTTCAAATACTTGAATATAAAAGGGCCCAAATTATTTTTTTCCATGTGCCTATTAAATCTCAGGATCTGCCCTCAATGGAACCAAATATAAAGTCAATGTTGACAATGTATTTGCATATAATATAACACTAAATGAAATAAATGATAATGACATTGACAATCAAGAGTGAGTCTATAAAGGATTTTAGACAAAGAAATGATTGAACAAAATAAAAAGACATAATTGAGGCAAAACAAGAGTCGCTACCAAAAGCATATGATTTTTGGACTTGTAGTCTACACACTTGAAGATGTAAAACATAGTTAGGTTTTTGGACATGTAGTTCTTACACCTGAAAATGAAAAGCTGGTTAGATTTTTGGGCATGTAGCCTGTAACGCCTTGAAATTTTGATAACTGAACATATATGTTTGATGTATTTCTTGTATTATTTGATTACTTTATTAATTAGAATTGGTTGAAATATTGTATGAATTATCCTTGTTCAATTGCTTGGTGTGGATGTTAAGTTATGTGGAGTTTGTTTGAGCTGCATTGAAATTGAGTGATTCTGAGTTTGACCCAAAACCTATTTTGGTAAAATCATAATTTTGGATTAGTTAACCGTTGGATCGCCTAAAAAGTTTAAAGGTAGGTTCCTAACCCACATATGCAAAGTTTGACCATTGAGATTTTTGAAATAACATCTAAAGCGTGAGATATTAATTTTTCATAGAAGCAATGGAATTTCAAAATTGGGTCACCTCGCCCAAGCGAGCTAAAATTCGCTTGGGCGAGTAAAGATGGTTATAAATTCACACCAGCAACGTAAAATCATGAAAAATCTGGCCTTCATCTTCCCCAAACCACCACCCAACCCCTCCTCCTCCCCCTCCTCCTCCACCAACCACCGGTGACTGCCATGAGCCGCCGTTTCTTGCCGTTGAATCATCACACGAAGAAAAATGCTTTAATCGGAGTTGAATCTTCAAAACTCAACTCAAGGATTCGGTAGAGAACGAAGCCTCCAATTCTCCTTTCTTGGTTTCTTCGAGGTAACCATGATTTCCTTGTCTTCTTCTAGCTAGTTTGAAGTCTCTCTTGATATCTCTTATGATTTGGATACCGTTATTGGATATTTTTATACTTCATTTGAAAAATCTTTGAAAATGAGACATTGTAAAAGTTTCCTTTTATAATATTGATGTCATTTTTGTGACCTTCGTTGAGCCCCGGTCACATTGGTGTAATCAGAATTTCAAAATGATGACCTTTTGATGTGGACTTTCAAAACACTATTTTAGCTCCTTTTAAATTTGAGTGAGTATTTGACCCCAAATGTTAATATTGACCTTGTCTTTGAAATCTATATTAAATTGCCTTCGATTTGGTTATAGAGCTCTGTGTATGGGGAAAAGCACGCGAATTTGAGGGATCTCAAAACAACACCGTAAGGCGCTAAAAATTTATAGCTAGGTAAAGGGAGTTTATTGTTCGGTTACAGTTTTTTATACCATAGTTGGGGGTCAGGGGACCAAATTATGGAGATATATGTCTGTCCCTGTTGCGTGCTAGTTTTCAATAAAAACTATGTTTTAAACTAATGGGATGTGATATATTTATTATCGATGTATGTTTGTTCATGTTGGGTGCTCGTTTTCAAGAAAAACTGTGTTTTTAACTAATGGATGTGATGAATTTGTTATTGATGTATAAAACTGTGAATGATGGTATTGTAATTATTGTATTTTTTGGAAATGTCTTAATTACAGAGGAAACTCTGACCAAAATTTTATAATATGTTTTCCTATTTAATTCTTTATTAAATTTTTAAATTGGTATAAGAGTGTGTTTTATATATTGTAGTCCTCCATTTTAATTTAAAATTTTCCTAAAATACCAATCTCGTAGTAATATGGATTGTGAATGAATGAGATGATATTGACGTCGTTGATGATATTGAGATTGAGATGCCATTGATGTTGATGATGTTGAAAATGAAATAATTTGATGTGGTTAATGATGTTGAAATGAGATAATGTTGATATGGTTGATGATGTTGAAATGAGATAATATAGTTGATAATATTGAAATGAGATGATATTGATGTTTATAATGATGATATTGAAACAAAATGATGTTGATGTTGTTGATGACATTGAGATGAAATGATGTTGATGTTGATAATGACATTGATGAGAGATAATGTTGATGTTGACAATGTCATTGTATGTTGTGGATACACATGGGGGTGCATGACTGGATATCCCTGCAGGAATGGTTTACGAATTTTAAGCATCCCTAGAGAGAAAATGGATTGTTTAAAATTATGGTCCTTATCCATGGTCAATGCGTTGATGAGCCCATGGTTGTATGATGTGTATGTACATGGGGGGTGCATGACTTATTGGATATCCTTGCTAGGAAGGGTTTACGAATTTTAAGCATCCCTAGAGAGAAAAAGAGATTGTTTAAAATTTCAGTCCCTATCCACAATCAGTGCATTGATGGTGTCTATGTTTCATACTTCATAATTGCATTGATGGAAATAGAATGGTGGCAGTAAGTACTGGGGGTACTTGGGGGCATATCACTCTGTTTGGAACTCCCTTGAGACTCAAGGTTGATCCCCGTGAGGGGGGGAACGACCTATGCACGATAGGGTGACCTCAATGAGCTACTGCATCATTTTCCTAAGAGAGACTATTTTCATGAGGTTGGTACCACATTGCATTTGAGAGTTGAATTAGGTGCATGCATCATTATGAGCATAATTGATTTGACTGTGGAAAAAGTTTATGACTAGTTTATTGAGTGTGTGTTGAACTGACTAAATGTTGAGAATGATTATAGTTATCATCATTGTTTTCTTGCTAATTATTTTTGTTTGGTGCTTATTGATTTTGTATAATAGACTCACCCTTGCAATTTTTGTACCGTGTGGTTGGTACCTGTGATGATCGTGAACCTTTGTTCGTGGGAGCAGATGAGCAGCAGTATGTGACTTTGGAGGGAGATCTTTTTTGTTAGAGCCACTAAGCTGATGTGATAACGTTGGAATTCATTTTTGAAAGAGTTATGTTTTGTTATCAACTCTTTTCTTTATTTTAGTTGGTTCCTTGATTCCCTTTTGATTGGGCATGTAAATTTCAGGCGTAAATACATGTAAAAACTAAATTAAGTTCTAACATGTGAATGATATATAATGGTTTAAAATATACATACATATGTACTCATTTTCATGATCAAATTAACAGAGTTTTCATTAAAATTTGAAATTACACGATTGGAGTTAGTGATATCGTAGCGACGAGGCTGGTCGTTACATAGCCCATATACTTGAAGACATAAAACTAGTTAGGTTTTTGGACCTACAGTCCATATACTTGAAGATGTAAAATCAATTACGTTTTTGGACTCATAAGTTATACACTTGATGTAAAACTAGTTAGATACAAATGAGTTTTTGAGCAAAAGCAAAAATGAAAATGGTGAAATTGTGAGATACAAAGTATGACTACTTGCTTAAGGATTTCAAAAAGATCCAATATTGATTTTAAAGAGACATATTTACCTATACTGGATGCAAGTACTTTTGATACTTAATTAGTCTAATTGTAGATGAAAGACTTGGTTTACATTTAATGGATGTTGTCACAACTTACCTATATGGGTATCTTGATAATGACATTTATATGAAACTCCATGAAGGATTCAGTTTGCCCAATAAAGTATGTTCTAGAGAAGAATACTCAATCAAATTGAATAAGTCTCTGTATGGGCTAAAGCAATCAGAACGAATGTGGTACAAACATCTTAGTGAGTATTTACTAGAGGAAGGATATAAGAATGATCCCATTTGTCCATGTATTTTCATGAAAGAAAATCTAAAAATGGATTTGCCATAATTGTTGTTTATGATATGACACAAATATCATTAGAAATCTTGAAGAACTTCCAAAAGCCATAAATTGCTTGAAGAAAGTGTTTGAGATGAAGTACCTAAGAAGGAAAAAATTCTACTTGGGATTACAAATAGAATATTTAAAAGGCAGAATTTTTGTGCATCTAGAAGCTTATATAACGAAAGTGCTTAAAAGGTTCTATATGGACAAATCACATTCATTGTGTACTCCAATTGTTGTAAGGTCTTTAGATGTGAACAATAGTCCTTTTAGACCTAAAGAAAAATATGAAGAACTGTTTGCATATCTTAGTGCTATAGGAGAATTAATGTATCTTGTATACATGACATGATATATCATTTGCAATTAATTTATTAGTAAGATATAGTTCTTCACCTACATGAAGACATTGGAATGGAGTAAAGCACATACTTTGTTATCTTATGGGCACTATGGACATGGGGATGTTTTATTCAAATGTTTTCAAATCATATCTAACTGATTATGCAGTGCAGGTTTTTTGTCAGATCAGCATAAGGGTAGATCAAAGATAAGATATTTGTTTACATGCGGTGACACAGCCATTTCATGGCGATCTGTGAAGTAAACCATAATCGCAACATCATCTAATCATGCATATATTTTAGCATTACATGAGGCAAGCCGCAAATGTGTATGGTTGAGATTTGTAATTCAACATGTGCGAGAAACTTGTGGTTTATCTTCAGAAAAAATGACATTGACAATCATATGTGAAGACGATGTTGGATGTATCACTCAATGTGATAGAACAAAGCATATGCTACCAAAATTATTCTTCATTCATGATCTCCAAAAGAATGATGATATAAATGTTCAACAAGTTTGTTCGTGTGAAAATCTAGTAGATCTCTTTACAAAGTCATTACCAAGGAAGACGATTGAGCAATTGGTTCACAAGATTGGACTTCGTCGTCTTAAATATTTTTTTTTTGCATGGGGGGAGAAAGAAATACATTCTGCACTCTTTTTTCCTTCACCATGGTTTTGTCCCATTGAGTTTTCCTGACAAGGTTTTTAATGAGACAAGTGATAACATATTAAAGGACAATGTACTCTTTTTTCTTCACTAGATTTTTATCCCACAAGATTTTTCCAAGTAAGATTTTAACGAGGCAATCCTTGGATAATGAACATAGAAGACAGAGTGTTATGAAAAATCTTTGTGGATGTCCATATCTTCCTATATCTTTTATTATTTATATTATTTTGTATTTATCTTTTATAACTCCCCAGTTACCTTTTATATCTATAAATAGACTATTCTTCTTGGAATGATACACACAATTATCATTCTCTCTAAACTTTATTCTTCTCTACTTTCTCTCTATTATTATCCTTTGAATCATATTATATTTAACAGTTAGTACTTAGTATCATTTCTCCTAGACATTAACTACATCGTGCTCACTTGAACACAACAGAGTCCTATTCGCACAAGAACACATATTTTAACTATAGTTCTAAAATTTAGACTGACTCGGCCTGTTCAACTGTGAATTAGAGGTTTGATCGAGTTGGGTTTCTCATCATGTCGGGCATGCGATTGATCTAGTTTGGCCCAGTGTGATCTAGTCGGTTCAATGGTTAAACTAGGTCATCAGTTTGTTGAACCAGTAAAGCGGTTTGGTTGAACCAGTTGAACCAAAATTAGTTATTTTTAAAAATACAAAATTTAATGAAAAAAAAATGTGATACACTAAAAAATGGAACCAAGGACCAAAAATTTGTTTAACAGATCAATTTACTACCAAATTATTGTGATTAATTATTAAACTTACGATACAATTAATATTTGAGTAAATTATACTCGTACCCCTTATGTTTTTTCCAAACTGCATACAATACCCTTTTTTTTCACCTACAAAAACTCCTTAAATGTTTAATATAACGCCCTGGAATTTCAAGTTGCTAAGTTGGACGTTTTATGTGTGTGTTATGTTGATTGATTATATGTTTTATTGTATTATTTGCTGTTTTGAGTGCTTTTGCCTTGGGTTGTGCGTTTGGTGGGTGTAAAGTCAACTTTGTTGGCTAAGGTTGTTGTGCATACACGGAAAAAGGAGATGTCTTGTCAGCTGTGTTTATAAGCAGCAGGCTGGCGCAGCAGAAGCGTGTTATTCCCTTCTTAAACCTTTGCGTTTTCTCTCCGTTCTATCTCTAAACTTACCCAGAAAACCTTCTCGTTCTCGACCCCTCTGTGTTACCTTCAACCCGTGAGAACCACCACGAAATCCTGATGTCAAGAAGGACCTCATGGCCAGAGCAGAAGTTTAGGACAAGCCATCGTGTAGCTGTAGAACGAACTCTTGGTTAGGTAAGGGAAGTTTATTATGTTTGATAACAGCTTTAGATACCATGGTTGGGGGCCAGGGAGTCCAACCATGACGATAACTGCATGTCCTTGGTGTGTGTTGTTTTCCAAAAAAGTTATGCCTTTTTAATGAATGGGACGTGATATGCTTTATGTTTGTTGGTTGGTGTTTTGTGTTGATGTTTATTGGTGTTCTTATGGGGGAGTTGATGATGTAAGAACTCCTCGTGCATGTGTGAAGTTGGCATTTTGGTGCTAAAAACTCCCAAGGCACTTTGCAGTAGTGTTCGTGGAGGTGCTGAGCACCGAGATGGGTATGCCGAGCTGAGCGATTTCCGTAGCATGCATGTGTGCATGCAGGGCGTGACTTAGTCCTTTTTGGCAGACGTCTGTATACCAGGTTCCTTATCCGGGGTTGTTTCCTTAGAGCTGCTAGGGCTCGCTTCCTTTTCGTTAGATATACCGGGTTCCTTACCCGGGATGATACTTTAGAGCTGTTGAGCTCAAGTTACTTGAGAGAGAGAGAGAGAGTTATCGGGTTCCCTAACTAGGATGAGCTCGTGCCTTCTCGGGAAAAGAGCCACTGGGTCTTCTACTCGGTTAAGCTCATCTCTTTTCCTTAGAACTACCGGGTTCCTCACCTGGGATGAGCTATTCTCTTTAGAATCGCTAAGTCCAAGTCTTTTGTTTAAGAAGCTACTGGGTTTCCATTACTCAGCTTTCGTAACCCGGACAACCTTGTGTAGGTTGGTGATATTAATACAATCCCGAGTCTTGCAAGAGCTATCTGTTATAATCGATTATAGTGCTTAGGTAATCGATTGCATAGTGCTGAGTTCGTCTTAGTATTTTATAGAACCCATTGACCCCTTTAATCCCCTTGACCGCCTTTGACTAACCTTTACCGACCTTGATCGACCTCTTCCGACCTCGTCCGTTCTTGTCCACCTTTGTGTTCCCTTGTCCAACCTTTAACCCCTTTTGACTACCCTTTACCGACCTTGACCCATCTTGTCCGCCCTCGTCCGACCTTGTTCTGATTCATACCTCGATGTTGTTAAATCTAAGTGCCAACCCGGACACCTAATACTTCACATCGGCTCTATTGTTTGTGGTGTTGTGAATAACATGAAAGAAACATATGTGATTGTGTTGATAATAGTTAAGATCGGCCTATGTGATGGCTTGAGATAATGATATATGCATTGATACCATGGGGGTGCATGGCAGTATCCTAGCCAGGACGAGTTGTTCTCGGGCCGGGCCATGCATTGATGGTGCCCATGGTTATCTGAATGCGGGTGGATATACATAGATACCCGCGAGGGTGTATGACGGGTATCCTATCCAGGACGAGTTGTTCCTGACTGGGTCATACATTGATGGTGTCGTGGTGGTAGGCTATGTATAGACACGTGAGATGCCGGGACCGGGTGGTTAACTTTGCAAGGACCGCGGTCAGTGCATCGATGAGCCCATGTTAGGGTAGCCTGTGATTTTTTTTGATGGTATGTACATGGGTGGTGCATGACGTATTTACTTATCCAGGACGAGTTGTTCCTGACTGGGTCATGCATTGATGGTGCCCATGGAACATACGGCATTTGCATGACGAAAATAGGATGATTGGTTGTAGGGTACCAGGCTACTGGGGGGCCACGTCTATTGGGTACTCCTTCTGACACCCGGATGCTGATCACTACCGAGGGGAGCGATTTGTGCACGACAGAGTGACCCTGACAAGCTACTGCATCATCAAGACCACAGGGATGAACTATTTCCGGGATGGTACCACATTGCATGCTGAGAGTTGAGTCAGGAGCATGCATCATGTTAGATATTATGAGTTGACTTATGGAATGTTTTTGGATGCCCGTGCGTGTTAGTTGCGTGATGATATGCTTGGACGTTTGTAATGATATGGTGATGACCGGATTGTTTTCCTTAACTGGTGTTATTTATTGTTTGTTGTTTAATATGATGAACTCACAATTGTTTTGTTGTGTCGTGTGGTTTGGTACCTGTGATGATCGCGAACCTGGTTCATGTGAGCAGACGGGCAGCAGTAGGTACTTTGGAAGATGACCATCCTTTGGATGGAGTCGCCGAGTAGCCGAGATGTCGTTGGACTAGATCCCGGGCAGGAGTTGTCTTGCTAGTTACACCTCTTGTTTTTAATGGATGCACCCCATTGTTTTGCTAGATACACTCTCGTCATTTAATTCTTATTTCCTTTGTAAAACACTTAGTACATTTTGGACATAGTTATTTGTACCTACAACTAAACTATGTTTTGTTTATATATATATATATATATATATATATATATATATATATATATATATACTTGGGATGACTTATGCGTATTCTTAATTTCGTGTATATTCCATGATGATGATCATTATATGTTTGCGAAAAATTTACCATCATTTTTATAATCCAATTTAAAGAGTTTTCATTAAAAACATGTTAATGACATGATTAAGAGTTAGTGATACAGTAGCGACGTGACTGGTCGTTACATTTAGCTTACATTACACTCGTACATCCTCCCTCCTAAACATTGTTTAATAATTTAACAGAAAGTAGGCACATGTTGGTCTCATGACTTTTAATGAAAATTTATGTATAAAATATTCTCATATTCTTCCTCAAAATCACATCTTGTGTTTTACAAACTCTCTTATTCTTCAACAACCCATTTTTCCTTGCCATCACCACCTCCTTCTCCTCCTCCTCCCTCTTCCATTATAGTATCATTTCTTCCTCTTCAACGTCGTCCTCGCCTACCAACACGTCATCCAGACGCACCCACTTCCGCCGAAGCAACCACCTTCACCGTTTCATCTGGGTTCCCTGGATACTGACATCGTCGGGTAAAAGTAATGTATAAAAAAGAAGGGGTATCAGATGCAATTTGAAAAAAATACAGGGAGTGCGAGTGTAATTTACTCTAACGAGCAATTAAGTTTGCTCAGATATTTCAATTGACGTTAGTTAACGATGTTAACAGAAGGGGGTAAAAATAATATATAAAAAGGAAGAAGTATGAGTACAATTTGAGAAAAACATAAGGGATACAAGTATAATTTATTCTATTTATATTTTTTATATAAGTTCGTCCGATTCAATTATTAAATAACCGATTCAGCTAGTCACTCATCAATTCAATATGTTGATTGGATCAATGGTTTTTTGAATTTTTAAACTATGGTTTTAACGGCTCTACAGGATGTAACATTTACATGAATTTTTTACATAATAGAAAAAAAAAATGTCCTTGGGAGGAAAAAGAGAATACACAGCATGGAGCCACGTGGAGCCAATGAGAACCCCAACTCCCTTATCCCACATCAGAAATCCAATCTAATTCTACCACCAATCATGCACCTCCAAATGCAATATCCACAACCCTCCACATTTTCATTGCCACATCACCCACCTCACATCTAAAGCCACTTCCAAGTCCACCACACACAACACTTTGCCTACTTACCTACTACTTGCTACTATAGTGTCTGATTCACAGGCCAAAGGGCAAAGATTTTGAGCACAATGGCCTCCACACAATGCTTCTTGCACCACCACGCCCTCACCACTCCAGCTAGAGCTTCATCACAGCGCCTAGTTGTGAGCACCAAACCAAACCACATTGTTTGCAAGGCAGCACAGAAGCAGGTTACTGTCCAAGAGGGTGAGGACACTGCTACTGGCCTTGTCTCTCGCAGATTGGCCCTCACTGTGCTCATTGGTGCTGCTGCTGTTGGCTCTAAGGTGGCACCTGCTGATGCTGCCTATGGAGAAGCTGGTATTTTACCCTTTTGCCCCTTCTTTAGATGACCAACTGATGATTGTCATGCATGACTCATATTCATTCAGAACCTCAATCGTGCGGATAATTGAGGTCAAATGTGGCTAATATGGCTGCAACTTTTGTTTTGGAAAGCAAAATTTGAAAAACCTTGGTATTAACATTTAGAATTGAGATGAAATATACAGATTTGTTGTAGAGAGAATATCTTTTGACTGATCTGTGAATGGTGTTGGATGGCTCTTGTGGGATAAGGCTTTGTTGTTGTTGTTTGTTTGAAGAGAGAATGCACAACTTGATTCTGCAGATAAAATCAGAAAAAATACTTGTTAAAATTATGTGAATTCGATAAGTTTACGAATTGAAGCCACAGAATTGGAAATCAGACGCATATATTTAGTGGGACCCACATGAATTTCATCTGATGATGTTAGAAACGGTGTTGCAATTATTTCTCTTGAACTAAATTGTCAGTGAAGCTTGTGTTTTGAATTCTTAAGGAAATCAGACTTTCTTGGGTGTCATGAAAGTTCTCGGAGAGCCCAAATAACTGCAATACCTTGGTTTCTAATTGAAATGCTTCTAGTAGTGTCTGACTCTGTGCACAGTTTACTTCTAGTTTTGTGCATATTCTATTCTTGCATGTTAGAGTTTAAAGGTGAAAAAAGTAGAGTGATCATTGGGCCAAACCGAGAAATTTGCATAGGTTTAGATAGTGTGTCAATAGTGGCTTTTGTTGCCCTTAAGCTTTGAAGCACAAGCCCAGTCAAACATATTGCAGAAATTATAATTGAAAGAATGAGGTTGGTGAGGATTAGATTTTTTATTTTTATAACTTGATTATATAGAATCTCTGATACCATATCAATGAACCAACTATCTCAAAAATTTATACAGTCGAGTGAAGGCGAAAGAATAGTTTTTATCTGAAAACTTTTGGGTACTTTGAAAATTAGAACTTTTTTATTATTGTTTTTTTTGCAGCCAATGTGTTTGGAAAACCAAAGACAGACACAGACTTCCTTTCATACAATGGGAATGGATTCAAACTCTCAATTCCCTCAAAGTGGAACCCAAGCAAAGAGGTTGAGTACCCAGGACAGGTTCTTAGATATGAGGACAATTTTGATTCAACCAGCAATGTTGCTGTCATGGTCACTGCAACTGACAAGAAGTCCATCACTGACTATGGTTCACCTGAAGAGTTCCTATCTCAGGTAAAGTTATTATAAATTTTATCTTGTTTTCTGATTGATAAGGAAGGTTCGTAATATAAACCAGCGTATGTACAATAGTTTCAAGGATATGGCTATGAAGTTTAAAGATAATGACAGTAGTTGCTGGCTGAAATTCAAGATTTGGTTTTTTTCCTTTTCTAGGTGGATTACTTGCTTGGAAAACAAGCCTTCTTTGGCCAAACTGATTCTGAGGTAATTAATTCAGAATTTATGAGTAGCATTATGAGATACATTTTCAAACTTACAATTCTCTGCTTTCTTTTTTCATTTTTGGCAAATGCTGTTAAGAGTAAAATGTATTTAAGGTTCCTCAAGATTTGGTCAAAATTAGTTTTTGTCACTACATTTTAAAAACTGGTTTTAATCATTGAATTTCTGAAATGTGGTGGATTTTTTCCTTGACCCTATTTTCATTATGACTTGATGAGGGACTAAATGTTGCTAAATGTCATGTGTAGTAGTGATTTTATCCCAAAAATTACGTTTTTCTGACAGATTCTATAACTTTTGAGTTTGACCGTCAAGAATGCACCAAATATTCCGGCATATCCTAACAGCTTCTGAACTTTAATTTCTCAGGGTGGTTTTGATTCCAATGCTGTGGCAACTGCAAATATCTTGGAGAGTTCAACGCCTGTCATTGATGGGAAACAGTACTACAGTTTGACTGTGTTGACAAGGACAGCTGATGGAGATGAAGGTGGAAAGCATCAACTGATTACAGCAACTGTGAAAGATGGCAAACTATACATTTGCAAGGCTCAAGCTGGAGACAAGAGGTGGTTTAAGGGAGCAAGAAGATTTGTGGAGAGCACAGCAAGTTCTTTCAGTGTTGCCTAAGAACTTAATTAGTGGAGTGCTATTCTGCATGTAAATCATCTTTACGGGGTGTTTATGTCTTAAATTATGTGGCCCCTTTGTCCACAAGTTTCATTATTTGAGGCTGTTGGTTGGAGTAAGCACTTTGATTCTTAATTTTTCATGTCTTCTAAGGACTTACCCTCCTCTCTTGTCCCCCTTTTCTCTCTTTGTTTAAGCATTTTAAGTTGCTATAAGCCATTAAGAAGCATTATGTTTATAAAGGGCTCAAGGGTCCTTATGCAAAATGCTTGAACATTCTGTAATAAATTTTTTTTAAAATTTTTTTTATTTTATTAAGGGGCAAATGCTATCCTAAGGGATATAGCTATCGTTCCATGAAAATTGAGCAGCAGTAATTAGGTTGCACAATCACAATACAACCATGGCAGCTAATAAGTACAAAGTAGGTGACTAAAATGAGCTAAAATACAATTTTAGTCTTATATGCTTTAGATTATATTTAATTTGGTTATTTATGTTTTAAAATGTTCAGTTTAGTCTTTTATGTTTTTAAAGTGAGTCAAAATGGTCCTTTTGAAATAATGATTGTTCTTGATTTAATTTTCAAAGTTAAAAATTCATTGTTAGAATTTTTGCAAGAGTACCAAATCATTCAAGTAATACAATGATAAATAAGTTATCATTCCCACAGGAACTGGTGTAGTAAATGGGTAATTTCTAGTAAATTAAATAGACTAAGAGAAATGAGAAATTTAGTAACCAAAACAAAAAGACAATTGCATTAAAATTAATGAATTTAAGGAAAGAAACTTAGTTCGGAAATTTTATCAAACACTTGGTGTGCGTAGTGAATTGGAGTAAAATCAATGAGAGAAATTACTAAAGTTTAACTTCATTGGACTTCATAACACACAACCATTACAAATTCCTATTCAATTAAAATTAAACTTATATTATCATCAACATGTAATTTTATCTAAACTTTAATTCTTTATGTGAAAAGACCTAAATCTCTTAATTATATTAGCATAACCAATCAATTTGCATTAAGAAAAAGGGTTTATTGATGCTCAAACCTTGTCATCCTATCTTTAGGAAAAATTATTGGGTGTTGTCTCCAGTTCGCAATTCAAAAGAATTTTCCAATTACAATTGAATATATATAATCATGCAAAAAAGTGAGCCGAAAGCAAACATTATGTATAGAAGAAGAACAATAATGATGTTTTTTTTATATATAGAAACAAGGTAACAATTACATTAAAGTATGACCAATTATATTAAGCTCCGATGAAAGAGAAGAATTAGCTACTTATAGCCTTGGGGGAGAAGCTTTTGATGGATGAATAATGGGTGATGAATCTAAGCACATCCAAAGATGTCACACTTGTCTCATAACTATTGTCTCTCTTTCACACACAACATTTGTGACCCTGAGCTAGAGCCTAAAATCTCAATTTAAATCTATGGGCCAATAAGGGTTCAAGCCCAAAAGAAAACAAAATGAGAAAATTGGACTTAATTCTCTCAAGGATTTCATGCACAGGGTGCATATTTTTGCACAAGGGGCAAATTTTTGCACTTCAATTTTCCAGTAAAGTTGAACTTTTATAGGGTGTGCAAAGTTCCTAAGACTTCCAACAAGCTTTTTTTACCCTTGCAAGATCTCCAAAGCTACAGACTTTAACTCAAATTATGCTTAACACATCAAATCACTCTCAAAACATCTTCATTGCTTGCTCCAAGCTTCAATAAAGTTCCTACGAACATAAGAAAACAATCCAAATATCAAGTGTAAAAGAGTATAAACTAAAAATCTTAACAAAGACCAATAATGGTTGACACAAGTAGTAGCGAATTGTGTCCCTTAACCAAGTGGTCTAGGTTCGAATCTTAGTTGGCCCTTAGGTATGGAATAAATCGTATTGGGAGGGGGATACCCACCTTGTGTGTGCTCACAGTTTTCAACGAAGATTAGTCATGGCTTTCGATGAGAGCTACTTCATACCAATACCATGGTTAGCAAAAAAAAAAAACCTAACTCAACAAAGCTTTTATTAAAAACTCAACTAAAATGAACATAGACAAAGCTCAAAAGCATGAAAGATATCACATAATTGTCATTAAACTACTACAAAATGTAGGGATATAAGACAATTATCATTCATCTTTTAGAACTTTCTTTGTTGAGCAAGGTATCTCACATAACTTCTCATGTCATAGGACTCCACAACAAAACATAAAGAAAAAATAGAACCTTACAAGAAACGGATAGAACACTTTTGAATGACTCTGGCATTGAAAAATATTTTTGGGCAAAAGCTATAAACACTTCTTGATACATTTTGTACAAAGTATAAATTCATAGTCCTTCTCAAACATGCCTCTAGAATAGCCATATGCTCATCCAAAAGAAGGATTAAAGTAAAGACAAATCACCTTGCATTGGCAAAGTATTTGAAAAAGGACCTCATCAATGAATTGGATAATAGTAACTCACAAGCCAAGCCTTATGAATTAGAGAAAGTTGTTAACAAGCCAACCCAGAAGAAATGTTTGTTTGGCCTCGGATTGTTATTATAGAAAACACATTCAAGAAGCTAAAGCATGAACTTGAATTTCGTGATAGCAAACATTGGTTGAGAAATTTTAAATTGTAAAAACCCAAAAAGGCTCATGTTTTGCATAGTGTAAATGATCTTATAGGGTATGTTGTTCTAGAATTGGTTAATTATGTGCCAAATTTCAACCAAGCATACCTTCTGCGATCCTCTCAACTATGCAAAACAGGAACATCTTTAGGTTTATATAGTTTAAACTTCTAAACCAATGCTTTCTATCACAATCTTATGGTTCATTTTTTTTATACCCAAATATGTTTGCTACAATCACAGTCCAAGGCCAAGCAAACCTTTCATATGGGTTGGGATTGTTCAATGGCTATTTCAACCTCATGAAACTTGGCTAGTGATGAGTTATTAATATCCAATTCATTGCTAAGGTCATCATTTATATACCTTGCCAATGCAAGGTGTTTTGTCTTTACTTTAATCATTTTTTTTGGATGAGCATATAACTATTCCAGAGGCATGTTCAAGAAGGACTTTAAACTACAAAGCCTACTTTTTCTTGCTTTTAAAAAAAAAGGTATCTGAAGGTATTATTTGTATTCTTTTTTATCTTGTATTTCCCAACTTTTAATTTATATAACTTCTTTGTGTAGTCTCCCTTCTCTGATACGCTCATGTCTAATTCTTCATTTGAATTGCTACCCACTAAAGCTAAGTGCACACAAATGTTGAAAAATATCAATATATGAAAACAATTCTATAATTGTTTGATTGTTGGACACTATTCAAGCCTTGTTGACAATAAATTAAAATATCATGTGTAATTGAGCTTCTTTACTTATCACAAGTAACCAAAAAGCTTATAAACAAAAAAAGAAATATATATATATATATATATATATATATATATATATATATATACACACACACATATGAACATTGTAATAATCTTTGTATTACCCACCATTTATGAAAACATGATAGATAGGGTTAACCTCTAAGGATGACAATGACAAAAATTCTCAGAAATCATGATTTTTTAACACCTTACTTTTTTTCCAAACACTTAAATAATACTCGCTATTTTTTTATCTCTTTCTTTTATCATCTATTATAATTATACTTATATTTTTTTCTGTCTTTTATCCCACTTTGAGATCAAATAGGTTTTCAGGTGTAAAAGAAAACATTTTTGGATTCTCAGTCACAAAAATAGATCTATCATGTATTATCCTAATTAATAGATATGATGATAAGAATGACATTTCTATGGCTTTCCATTAATTTTTATTGCCAAGATTAAATATGTGTTGTGTATTATCATCTATCTATCTAGATATCTAATTATTAATATTATATATATATATATATATATATATATATATATATATATATATATAATTGTTGTAAGAAATATATGTTGAGATAGAAAAAAGATGTTTTACAATGTGAGTAAGATACAATAGATAACCACATCATTGTGGTTGATAAATTGTATGTGTATCTTGTTTAAAGTCCTTTTGTGTCTGGTTGATGAAGCAGGAAGACTTATTCCTTACTTTTTTTTATTTAGGATCAGATGGTGGGCAATGAGCCAATGCTCCATCTCAAGGATGAGTGTAGTTAAAGGCAATGGATACTAGATGTGACCAGTGGTGTGAATCACTTCCTTGGGTATCTTTGTTATGCGTGGATGCCTGATGACTTATGCTTTTGTGTAGTTCTACATCAGGTTGGGTGTTAAAGATGACAACTTTGAGTCTAGGGCCCTTTTTTTATATGTATTTGATTTGGGTAGGCCTAGGCTTTAGTATTTTTATTTATGTGTATATTCAGTCTCTACTTGTTTTCATATACAACTATACCCTGAGGTTGCACATGTTACTTAAGGAAAAACTTTTGCAAGTTTATATATTATATAATTCGAATATGTGTTATTTCTATTATTCTGTCTCTATTAACTGTGTAGTAAACTTCTAAGAAAAATTGTGTAACGTGTTCTTTTTGAAAATATGGATGATTCATTTTATTTATTACATGATATTAATTTTAGAAAAAAGTAATGGAAAGTTTTAAAATAATCATTAAAATTTCAGTTCATGTTTTTCTTAGCTTTACATGTTTGTGAAAATTAAATGGATTAACACACTTTATAAAATAAAGAAATAAATTAATTAAGGTATAATCACAGTCTTAGAAATTAGGGTGTTACATATAAAAGGACAAAAACACAAACAACGATAACACCCAAGACAATCAATAAGTATTATTGATAATGTAGATACAATCAAAATGAAATTGAAAAAAAGAAGAAGATAGAAACCCAAAAATAAAATTTAATAGAAATTGAAAGATTTGTAAGAGGAGACATACGTGGGTGTGGTGACAATTCTGAAGAAGTTGCATACAATATTGTCAGAATCACAATTTGCATTGTGAAATCACATGATTTTACATGCCAAGGAGCATCCTCTATGCTGAATAGTGTTTCGGATCATTCATGAGCAAGATCACACTGAGATCACCATCTTTCACATGTAATCCTGAGATCATCGCTCTCCAATAAGACAAAGTTAGAGAAAAATTGGATCTGATTCCTTTCAAAATCTCTTTTAGTTTGAAAACATTCTCCCCTATTTGTGACCCTCTATCTTCTCATTTCTCTTCATTCGTGGGCAGTGAGATCTCCTTCATTTGCAACCATCCTAACCCCAACATATATGCGTCGCCATCATAGCCATGGGTCATCATTGCAAAATGAGAATGAACCAAGTGTTGTGTTTTGAAATAAGAGGAGATTGATGGCTTATGGAGGAAGAAAACTAAGTTAAGGTTTCTTTTGTTTGTTGGATGAAAGTGTTAGGCATGCATAAGTGTTGGGCCATTCCATCCCAAATAGTGAAATTGAATATATTTTTGTTTTATTGTTTTTGTAATTGGTAGTCCGTCATACTATTATAAAAACATAAAGGATTCTATACCTAAAAAACTATAAAGGACTATACCATATGTAAGATATATTTTAAAATATAATAAATATCGATACATTATTATATATTTTATAATATAGAAATATAATAATATATAAACAAAAAATGAAATAATTTAATTAAATTAATATAATAATAAGACAGATATACATAGGTATATTAACATAACAATGAGGTAAGAACATAAGATCTTATGTTCTTCCCTCGGGTAAAACGTCAATTTAAAAATAATGGTTGCATTAGTGCAACGTCAATTCAAGTGAGAAATCTATGAATAACATATATATGAAACTTCAAAACTAGAACAAGAGCCACTTTAGTTGAAGTTTTGAACAATGTAGTAATGTTAGGATTAAAGTTTGCAAACTTAAATTTGAGATAAACTTAAGTTTGCAAGCTAAGTTTGCAAAAGCAACCCAAGTCTTTCTTTTGTATAATTGAGTTTCAAGACAAATTTTCATTGTCAATGCACTTTTGGAGGTAATCAAACATGTTACCAAAATGAGTAAATCTAAAAGTACGTTCAACTCCCAAAAAGTACCTTTTTGAACTAAAAATCAAACATCCCCATAGTGTATAGGGTTATTAAGATGTAATGATGGTGAATGGAAAGACAAAATTTAATTTCTCCCCTCTAGATACGCTTGATTTTAGGACACAATACTCGACACTAGTAATGCTATAGTTTGATATGTGCCAGTAATCTTTTGAACTTTATTACATTAAAATTATTTGTGCCATGAAATGTTGAAGACATAATCACTACTTTTATGATATTTGTTTAAATTTCCATTATTATCAATTTATTCTTAATTATATGTGCTAAATAAATTCCGAACATATGTGCTTTTGACCTTTGTTACATTAAATACTACTTATGCAATCATAAGTTAAAGATAAAATCACTATTTTTGTGATATTTGTTTAAATTTTAATTATTATCAATTTATTCTCAATTATATGTATGAATTATATGTTTATCTATATGCATTCCAACCTCAATTATATGGTGAATTTTTATTAGGAATGACAAAAAAATTGATATGTGAATACAATTAGCTATGAATTGAGAATATATAACTTAATGCGGGTACATGTGTGATGCATGAGACAAATTATGTGTACCTGAGTTATATTTTTATTTTAAAAATAAATTAAAAACTGAAAATAATAATATTATAATTTGTAATATAATTTTTAAACACTTTAAATTTAGGCTCTTTTTAATCATTTATCTTTTTTTTTCTATTTAATTTGATTATTTATCTTAAAGTTTATTTTGATCATTTTCTCCATCTAATGTTGATATTGTTAACAAAATAAAGATATTAGCCACTAAGAAATATAACACCCAACAACATGCCAATTGATAGTAACTTAAAGAATTATATATATATATGCAACAAATAAGAAAACTAATATAACAACAAACGAATACTTATGCACATAAAATTAAACACTCTATGCAACAAATAAGAAAACTAATATAAAATAAATATTTTTATAGTATAAATTTTTATATCAATCCTCTCATGACAACAACAATTTTTCTACGAAACACATATATAGTTTATGGTGTAGACAAGAATAAAAAAATTTAAGAAATGATAGATAATAAAAACAACAAACAACTTATTAACTATTAAGACTAAGTGAAAACATCGTACTTATGAAAAGAAAAACATATTTAAATCATAGGCCAACCATTTACTAATTAAACAACCCACCATTTTATTGGTATCTGGCTAAATTAACTCATATTTTATCTAACTTATATTAACATCTCTATCTGAATATTATTTAATACTTAGCAAATAGTGAATTAAGCTAAATATCTTGAAGTATGCCACACCAAGTTCTAACCACTTACAATCAAACAAATGTATACATACGTCCATGCACAATAAATATTCATACTTTGCTTTTCTTATTTTCAAAAGGGTTAGTGCATGTATTTACTATTTTCGAGCACAACAACATTTGTGTATGAATAATATTTTTTGACAGTTTATGTATGAATATTCAATTTGTCTTGATTGATGGAAATTTATAAAATGCATCTAACAAGAATGTTACAAAGGAAAAACAAAAAATGCAACAGTTGAATTAAGTAGGAAGGAAGCTAGGTATATACTAATATACCAAACCACAAAGCCCAAAGCATTGAAAAAAAAAAGGTAATGTAATGCGGTGAGGTGAGAGGAAGAGCAGAAGAAGCTAATACATTAGAGAATTAGAAAGAAAGAAAAAAGAGAAAATAGTAAAAAAGAGAAATTCAGTGGAATTATCGATGAAAAATTTCTCTATATAAAGATATATCCACAAGCAACACAATCTCTTTCTTCCTCTATGCTTGGGTAACTGCAAAGAGAAAGAAATAACAAAGGAAGAAAAGGGAAGAAGAAACTGTGCGAAGCTTAGAACGAGGAAACACGCGGAAGGAGGAATCGGCGGTGCTTCACCGGCGATCGCTCATCGTCGCCGGCGAACTTCAGATCGCTGCTCTTGCTTCTCCGGTAAGTCGGTGGATCATCACCGCCGCGTTCTTCCGTTTCTTCAGTTCGTGGATCTGCGGTTTTTGTTGCCGATTGTTGCGTTTCTCTATCGTTCGGTTCATTTTCTGATTCTTGTTTATGAAAGTAGATTTTCGTGTTCGTGATTTTTTAGTTCATTAGCGTTTACGGTGTGAGCGTTTGCATTTTAGAGTCGGTTTCGTGTTTAGGGATTAGAATCTGGTGGAAGTGTTGTGTTGTTTCGGGAAATATTAGTATGTTCTTGTTTTTGTTGCGGATTGTGGTTAATTGTTGATTCAATTCGAGGAATTTGGTTTTGCTGTTTTGATTTGTGGTTCTTGTGACGAGTTTTTTGGTGTTTGGTTATTTATTGGTGCTTTTCTGTGCGCAGAAGTTTGTGCCTTGCGGTTTTTTCCAGAGGTATTTGTTGTTGGAATCTTGCAGTACGGGTTTTTTTGGCTCACCAGTGGAAAATTGTTATATATGGGCTGAGGTGTGCTTTTCATGGGAGGTGTGGAGGATGAAGAACCAGCTTTGAAACGCATGAAATTATCCTCTAAAGGATTAGTTGGTCTCTCGAACGGTTCGTCCAGGGAGCCTGTTGGAGGCTCTTCTAGTGACTTGATGGCTCGGCCCCTCTCATCTGAAGGGGACGGCGAGGTTATTGGTTCCAAAGGGGTTATAAAACGGGAGGAATTTGTTAGGATAATCACGAAGGCATTGTATTCTCTTGGTTACAAGAAGAGCGGGGCACGCCTAGAGGAGGAGTCTGGCATACCTTTGCACTCGTCCGTGGTGAATCTGTTTATGCAGCAAATACTCGATGGGCATTGGGACGAGAGCGTAGTCACATTGAATAAAATTGGTCTAGTAGATGAAAATGTTGTCCGGGCAGCTTTGTTTTTGATATTGGAGCAGAAGTTTTTTGAGCTTTTGGATGGGGAAAAGGTCATGGATGCTTTGAAGACGTTGAGGACTGAGATTACACCACTTTGTTCTGATAGTAGTAGAATTCGTGAACTTTCTTCCCGCATGCTTTCTCCATGTGGCCAGGCTGGTTCTTCTAAGCGAGATATTGTACTAGTGAGGTCTCGGTCAAAACTACTTGAGGAATTGCAAAACCTGCTTCCCCCAACAGTATTGATACCTGAAAAGAGATTGGAACATCTAGTTGAACAAGCCCTTATCTTGCAACGAGAGGCTTGCCTGTTTCACAACTCATTGGATAAAGAGATGTCATTATATTCAGATCATCACTGTGGAAAAACTCAGATACCTTCTAGGACATCACAGGTTAGAAAACATTATGTATCTACGGTGTGAGGTTTATATGGGAAGCTTTATATTTGACCTTTATACTTATAAACTGACCGGAATTTATAATAAAAGAGGTTTACAAAATAAGGAAACTAAATAATGAGTAATAAGGGAAATAATCCCATCCTACTGTAATTAAAACATATCAAATCATGTATTTCCTAATCCTAATAAAGGAAATAATGGAAACAAACTAATGATATTCTTAATAATTAGCTACTAATATTCCTTGATTTTCTACACTCCCCCTCAAGTTGGGAGGTAAATGATGATCATTCCCAACTTGCCAATTAGATCTTCAAATGTTGGCTTAGGTAGACTTTTGGTGAGGATGTCCGCAGTTTGTTCCTTGGTTAGAATGTATGTAATGCATTCACTTCTATCATCCAATTTTTCCTTGAAGAAGTGGTGATCAACCTCAACGTGCTTTGTTCTGTCATGATGGACTGGATTTTGGGCAATGCTGATAGCTGCCTTATTATCACAATACAATCTATGGGTAGAGAATAAGAAATCTTTAGTTCTTCAAGAAGTCTTCTCAACCAAATTCCTTCATAGACACCATGAGCAAATGCCCTAAATTCTGCTTCTGCACTGTTCCTTGCAACCACATTTTGCTTCTTACTTCTCCAAGTTACCCTATACATAGGCACAATAATCTGAAGTGGATATTTTGTACACAATAGAACCTGCCCAATCAACATCAGTGTAGATTTCAACCATCTTGTTATACCTATTTTTAAAGAAGAGTACCTTTGCTAAATACTTTTTAAGGTATCTCAAGACTCTATAGACAACGTCAAGATGTATATCCTTTGGTGAGTGCATGAATTGACTGATCATACTTATTGCAAAGGCAGTATCAGGCCGAGCATGAGACAAGTAGATCAATTTACCGACTAACCTCTGATACTGCTCCTTGTTCACATCCTTCCCATCTTCTATAGCTGTCTGCTGGCTTGCATCCTAGCATACCTATTTCTTGAAGTAAATCAAGAACATATTTCTTTTGGACGATAGTGATTCTAGTCTTACTCTGTGCAACCTCCATACCAAGAAAGTACCTGAGAGCTCCAAGATCGTTCATTTCGAACTGATTCGTAAGATAATTTGTTACGGATTGCGACTCTTCATAGTCATCACCTGTAACAATTATGTCGTCCACATAAACAATAAGAACAACAATCTTACCATCCTTAGAATGCTTGAGTGAATTTTTCAAACCATTCTCTTGGGGACTCACCATTTAAGAATGCATTTTTTACATCCAACTGTTGTAGAGGCCAATCAAGATTAACTGCCAAGGACAAAAGAACTCGAATGGTGTTGAGTTTAGCTACTGGTGCAAAGGTCTCCTGATAATCTATCCCATACGTTTGGGTGAATCCTTTCGCAACCAATCTTGCCTTGTACCTATCAATATTGCCATCTGCATAGTTAACGATGAATAGCCACTTGCAACCCACAGTTTGTTCGCCTCTGGGAAGTGTCACAGTTTCCCATGTTCCATTTTTTCCCAAGGCATCCATCTCTTCAGAAGCAGCATGTCTCCATTTAGGATCATCAAGTGCCTCCTGAATATTTTGTGGTAACCTTGTGCTATCCAACGTTGTGTTGAATGCACAAAGACTTGGGGATAATTTATCATAGGAGATATGTTGAGAAATAGAATGAGCAGTGCATGATCTAGTACCTTTGCTTACTGCAATTGGAAGATGCAGGTCATCAGAGTGCACAACTTCTGGTTCAATGGAACTGGACTCGGGAGTGGATTCTCGATAGTGTAGAGGTTTTGGATTAATTACACTTTGAGGATGATGTCTCCTGTTATAAACCATTATTTATCATCGTCGTTGTGGCTCTGCATCTCCCCCTGTTTCTGGATGGAGGGAAGCATCCAAAGGCAACATTGATTTAGGACAATGATGTAACATTGTGAGTTCCTTACGTTCAGTAGACTTATCTTCTTCGTCCATCAAAATCTCCCCCTATAGAGAAGGCTGGGGAAAGTAGGATTGAGTTTCAAAGAACTGAACATCCATAGACACAAAGACTCGATGCAAAGTCGGGGAATAACACTTATAGCCCCGTTGGGTAAGAGAATATCCAATGGAAACCATAGTTATCAATTGCGGTTGGAGTGGCTGCGATAGTGGCGGAGCGGGCCTTCACCGCTACAATAGGTAGTGTTGCGGTGCGGTTGCGGATTGCGGACGTCGCGGGCGCGACGCGGGATTCGCGGAGCGGCCGCGATTGCGGAGGGAGCTGGCGCAACGTTGTTTTCTTCCTTCTCTGGCGGCCCTTTCTTCTTCTCCGGCGGCTGTTTTCTTCTCCTTGAGGTTCTGTTTTCTTCTCCTTCTTCGTTTCCGTTCTGTTTTCTTCTCCTCCTTCATTTCTGTTCTGTTTTCTTCTCCTCTTCCTCACCTTCACGTTATTTTCACACTCTTCCGAAAACCGTTGCAACTTTGGAGGTCACTGATTTGGATGAAAACAGCTCATAAGAACGGTAATGGAAGCTAGAGAGAGAAACAGCACAGCAGCGAAGAGAAGGAGGCAGCAGCGAAGAGAAGGAGACTTATATGCTAGGTTTATATTATTTGGGCCTAATTTGCTTTCTGTACCCACTTTTTCTTTCTGCAGTTTCATATTACATTTTCGAAATGGACTTTTAAGTTTTAATTTAGATAGTTGCTATTTACAGTCTTTTTTATTATTAATACACTTTACTTATTTTATGATGACTAAGTAATATATTTTGCTTAAGAGTTTTTATTGTTAATGATAATTAGTGGATGAATTTTTAGTTATATTTCTCTTTTTCAGCTTATATATTTATATTATAAATTTTTTAATACATATATAAACACATTAGAATAGCGGTCATCCCGCTACCGCTATCCCGCTATCCCAGTTTTTGAGGGTGGCCGCTCCGCTCCGCTGTCTGGGATTGATAACTATGATGGAAACACACTTATGGGATTTTGGGTCAAGTTTAGACATGTGATGAAGAGGTATGTAAACAAAAACGGCACAACCAAACACTCGAGGTGAAAGGGATAAGATTGACCGAGTAGACGGAAAGGAGGTAAGAAGACATGATAAGGGTGACTTGAACCCTAGGACACGGGAGGGGATCTAATTAATAAGATAGGATGTAGTGAGGACAACGTCCCCCCATAAGTATTTAGGAACATTCATAGTGAACTTAAGGGACCGAGCAACTTCTAGCAGATGACGATTTTTTCTTTTTGCCACACCATTTTGTTGAGGTGTGTGACGACAGGAACTTTGGTGAAGAATGCCATTATGAGATAAGAATTCTCCAAGGACAGAGCTCAAATATTCTTTACCATTATCTGTACGGAGGATTTTGATAGAGCTGGAGAATTGAGTTTGAACCATGGCATGAAACTGACAAAACACATGTTCAGTGTCTGATTTTTCCTTCAAGAGATAGACACAACAAACCCTGTTATGGTCATCAATAAAGGTGATAAACCATCGAGTACCAGAGATATTTTTCTCATGGGTGGGACCCCATATGTCATTGTGAATTAGGGAGAAAGGGAAAGATGTTGTGTAGACTCGGGGTGGATAGGTGACTCGAGACTGCTTTGCAAGAAGACAAATGTCACAAGATATAGAACTGATATTTTTATTAACGAAAAGATTGGGTAACAATTTTTGAAGACAAGGTAAACTAGGGTGGCCAGGCCTACGGTGCCACAACATTAGATCATTGCTAGAATCAGAAATAAAGACAAAATCATTCTCCACAAAGGCTGCTTGAGACTTCACATCCTCAAAGTAGTAAATTCCTCCTCCTTCTCTAGCACTACCAATAGTCCTCCCCGAATCTTATTCTTGAAAAACACAGTTGTGAATGGAGAACGCCACATGACAATTGAGATCAAAAGTCAATTTACTGATAGAAATAAGATTGCAAGTTAAAGTGGACACATGTATAACAAAAGGCAACATAATATTCTCAGTGAGTTTAACCGATCCTTTCCCAGCAATCTATGTGAAACTACCATATGCTAGTTTTACCCGTGAGGTAATAGCATGGGGTATAAGAACAAAACAATGTTGGATTACCTGTCATGTGATTAGACACACCAGAATCAAGTATCCAACGAGGGCTATTGTGGACATGAAGAGCTGTACCTTGTTGGCTACAAGGCTAGTGGTGGTGCTAGGTTGAGAGCTAGAGGACTGATGTAAGAACTGTTGGAATTGATCATACTGGGATAGAGGAATGGTGATGCTACCAGAGTCACCTACAGTGTGATGTTCTTTAGGGTTGTCTTCAACTGAAACCTGATGAGCTCGACCTTTATTAGACCCCTTCGGCTTCTAGTTAGCTGGTTTGCCATGAATGTCCTAACATTTTTCATGTGTGTGACCAGCCTTGTTGCAGTGATTGAGCCTTGTGTCAGGAGGGCCTTTAACTGCCAAGGCTGACACATGTGGATTTCTTCTTGACTTCACTTTGTTTCTTTTCTTCGAGCATCACTCGTCTCCTACTGGCTTCCCTCCAAACTTTTGCAAAAGCATTAGCAAGGGTGGGCAATGGCTTTTGTCCGAGAACTCGGCCTCTAGCCTCATCAAGTTCTCGGTTAAGACTAGCAAGAAATTCATAGAGACGTTTGTTCTCCAGGTGTTTCTTGAATTTCGCATTAGCAGCTAAATCTCCAAGGTTAGAGGCATAGTGAAGATCTAATTCTTGCCACAAATTTTGGAACTCATTAAAATATTCAGTGACAAACATACCTTGTTCATGTAGATTCTTTAACTTATTTTTCAAATCAAACACTTCAAAGGTATTCTTCAAATCAGAATAATTCTGATTCATGGCATTGCAAATCTCCTTAGCATTGTCCAAGAAGAGATAGGTACGACTAATCTGCGGCTCCATCGAGTTTGTCAACCATGCCATCACCAAAGCATTGTTGGTCTCCTACACATCATAATCTGGATGACTCTCAGCCGGTTGTTTGACTTTTCCGGTGAGGTAACCCATCTTGCCTTTTGCCCGAATGACAAAGTTTAACGGATTGAGACCATTGCAGAAAATTTCGGCCATTTAAATGATGACTAGTAATCTGCAAAGACAGGCTCTCACTAAAAGATGGAGCATTGGGAGCAGTGGACGTAGCAGAAGAAAGTGACGAAGCTATTAACACAAAGATGAAGAAAAAAATACCCACAAACGAAAGTACCTAGAATAGAGATTTGGCCCCCAAGACAGGTACAGGAGGCGACGACAATGTGTTCTGGAGAATCATGCTGAAAATGGAGGTTGGGAAGGCGGCACGTGGAGGCGCGTGAGTGTTTTTCCGACGACAGGATCGGCTCGGTTCTGCTCAGATTTTTGTGTTGATTTGAATGGTGCCCTCGGTTTATTGATTGGAGCCCTGCAGCTGATGTTTTTGGCTAAAAAACAGTAGGGTGGTTTGTTTAGCGGAAGAACATAGACACCGAAAAACAAGTTTCAGCCTAGGCTGAAAGTTAGGAACGAAAACCTGCTCTTGATACCATGTGAAAATTATTTACTGTTGTGTATCATATAAGACCACACAAAATACTTTTATTTATAATAAAAGAGGTTTACAAAATAAGGAAACTAAATAATGAGTAATAAGGGAAATAATCCCATCGTACTGTAATTACAACATATTAAATGATATATTTCCTAATCCTAATAAAGGAAATAATGGAAACAAATAAACTAATGATATTCTTAATAATTAGTTACTAATATTCCTTGATTTTCTACATAAGCTTTACTTGGAAATGTGAAGCTTCTCTATCCTTCGGCTTTTGGGTGCTGTGCTAGAGCTTACTTAAGTGCTAGAATTTCTGTTTCTCTTATTGATATTGAATTACTTGAATAGCATTCATATTGGGTTCTGGTTACCCTGGTTTGCTTATAGATTCAACTGTATTTCCCGAATGTTCTTGTCAATTGTAGCTTGTATTATGTCCAATATTTTCTCATTCTTATTACTCTTATATCCTTCTAATTCTTTAAAGACTCTTCTAGTCACGTGCATCTGTTGTTTAAGCTCTCAGCCTTAACCTCGACTTCTCTGTGCCTTGTTGTCATTTTGTGTATGTTGACTTATATGTCTGTAAATGTAGGTGATTTTTCCCTAATTGAAATAATTCCTATATGTGCTACGAACAATCACACATTCTTATCATAAATTGAGGCCTGCTTGCTTAAACAACTTAATTAAGGACTTATTGAATAAATACTTATTTTGTATGTACTTATGTATAAATTGTTTTTATAATCAAAGAGGAAATAGGATTAAGCTGTTTTCATAGAAGCTGTAAGCTGTTTGCATGAGTTATCTGGTAAAGTTTATTGAAATAAGCTGGAAACAGTTTATGGCTATGAACATATCATAAACTCTCCAAATACTAGCACCAGTGCTCATGTCATAAGATAAGTCCAAATAAGTCATAAATAAGGATGAGGTAGATTTTCCTATAAGTATAGGACTGCACCAGGGTTTAACCTTGGCCCCTATCTTTTTACCTTGATTTTGGAAGCCGATGCGACATTGCATGCTTGTTGCAAATGATATAGTCTTGATTTATGTTGAGAGACAAAATAAATGGGAAGTTAGAGATATGGAGATTGGAGAGATTAGTTTTGGAGACCCATATCTTTTATTTAAGTAAAAGTTGGGGTATATGGAATATAAATTTAGCAAATAGTGAACTAATCCTAACTTAGAATTGCTTGGAGGCTATTACATATGATAAGGCAATAAGTCACAGTTTAAGTATCTTGGGTCCATTATAGAAAATAATGGAGAGAGGGACATGTAATTTTGTAAATCATAGGATTCAAGCAGGGTGGGAAAAATGGAAGTGTTTCGGATGTTATCTATGATTAAAAAAGGTAGTACTCAAACTTGAGGAAGATTTTACTTTATAGCAATAATACTTGCAATGTTGTATGGAATTGAACGCTGGGTGATAAAAAGCTAACAAAAGAATAAACTTAATGTAGCCAATATGACAATGTTAGGTTGGATGAATGGATAGACTAGACAAGAAGATACAATGGAGAATGAATATCATTAGAAGTGAAGCCTGGGGTCGCACTTATGGTAGAAAAGAAGGAAGAAGATCATTATTGGTGGTTTGGGAATGTGTGAAGACTGGTAGAAGCCCCGATTATCAAAGAGTAGCCTAATTGCTAGAGTATGAAGGTAACTCAGAAGAAATATAGGTCATTAAGAAGGATTTAGAAGTCAATCATTTGTTAATAGAAATGATTTGATAAACATTATGGTGTTGTTTGCTCCACGCAGCCAATTGCAACAAGTGGGAAAGGGCTCGGTTGTTGTTTCTGTTGTAGCTACATGATGCTATGCAATGTTGTTAAATCGCGGCCATGGCACGGACGTGGTGGAATGGCATGATGGATTTTTTCTAACCGCCATAGGCAATTTGTGAAGGGAGGCCCGCTATGGTGACACTATATGGTGGAATTTCGGCCTTCTGCCATTGTTCCACCATCTTCCATTAATAACATTGATGGTATGTAAGGTCTTGAAGTTTTATGCATGTTTAAATAAACAACTTTGTGGAGTGTATTTCCAAAATGAAGCTGGTATGATTTCCAAAGTGCATCAAGCATCCAGCACTCCATAAGTTCTTATTAATTAGAAGCTAAAGATTGTACATGTGTTGTTGATCTATGAGATGTTGGATAGTTGATGGACATTATTCTGTTCTCTTATGTTCATGACTTTGTTGATTGATTAACTGATTGGTGATATGGGGGACTCCTTGAGAATTTTTTAGTGAAGAGTCGTGTAACAAATGAGGTTTACTGAGAGTTTGCTTTTTGATCTTCATCAACAATGGTTGGAGACAAATTTATGTCCTTAGGCTTGAGGAGTATGGAGCTTTGGACCTACTTCTCTGGGGATATATACCCTTTGATGTACTGCTCTGTGCCCATTTGTTTAAGATGGGAATGGATACCAACATCCTTTTATTTTTTTTTTTGGATCAGCAAAGATAATATATATATATATATATATATCTAAAAGAGAATACAAAGTACAAGAAGTACTAGTACAAATGCGAAATAAGTGACAAAGTGCAGACCTATGGCATCCTAATACATGGATATACATGAATTAAGATGCCAAAAACCTGACTGTTTAGAATATCCCCCCAAAATTAGGAAGAGACCATCTACATGTTAGGCCCTCCCCTGATTACAAAAGCCTCCCCCAAATTAGTAGACCAAAAATGAAAAGGAAAGTCAAATCCTTTGTCCAGATTTTTGAGCCACGTCCAGCAAAGAAAAAGCGCATCATCCATAAGTTTATGACGGTTGAAGCTCTCATTATGAAAAATGATTCGGTTTCTATGACACCAAACAGTCCAAGTCAAGACAATCCACCAAATCTGCCAACTCATGGAAATAGTCCCGTTGTGACAGTAGAATGAGTGTTGGCTGAAGTGTTCTTTCGGGGTTACGGAAGAAACACTTGCTATATTTAACCATGACAATGATTCCCACCAAAGTGGTCTAATTCTATCACAACTGAAGAATAAATGGGCCGCATCCTCATCAAAGTTCCTGCAGAAAGGGCACAAGGTATCATTGAACTCCAAAATTCTTCTACTTAGGTTCACCTTGGTAGGCAATCTGTCCTGAAACAGTCTCCAAGCGAAGCAGCTTGCTTTACTAACAAGTGTTTTCTAAAATAAATTGGCTACTCTATAGTAAGTGTTGTCCCAAGGGTAGTCAGCAGATAGGATTTGTGTGCTTTAGAAATTTAGGACTGTTGATGGAGTAAAGGGAAAGAGAAGGATCCCTCCTCCCCCTGGTTGCCACATGCATGAAAGATTTGTGATGTTTTCATTAATATTGTATTTGTGTGATAAGAAATTCAGAATTGTTAAAAATATATTTTTAATATATCCTATTAAAAAGGATGTGATTCATATGAACATTGATACCATGCTTTTGAAACTTTTAGAGAGTATCACTGGAGTAAGCAGCACTTATTACAAATGTTATGTGATAGAAATTTGTTTATGGCTTCATAGTGGTTTAAACACTGGAGGAATATCTGTTACTGATTTGTAGAGATTGAAAAGCTTTGTTTTCCTGTTGGCTTTCTTTACTCTCTGATTAGGAGGGTATCTTATTCTCTCTCTTGCTTTGCTTTTACTATAATATGATTTTTTCGTGAAGAAAAAAAGTCTGACCATAGCTGTTGTGGCAGCATATGGCAATAGGTAATTTCCATTAAGTGGTGCCTAGATACTCTCATTACTGCATTAAATATTGGAGAGGAACATATTGTATTAGGGCGGAAAGATTGTGCATTAACATCATACTTTTTGGGGTGGAACAAATTGAGAGGGGAATGAGAATGGAAGCAATGAAAGTAGGAAAATAGAATGGATCGAATTCTCCACTTATGGTTCAGATATGTATAAATTGGGTGGAATGAAAAAGAGAAGAATCTGAATTTTTTTTTTATTGTCTGGGGACAAAACCAATTGGAAGTTGGAAACATATCAATAGTAAAATAACACTGATGACAAGTCTAGGACATGAGCTTTTGCATTGTCAAAGCCTGCCACACTAATGAATTACTTTTCGAAGTTATTCCTCACACTTTCTAAGTCAGAAGTAAGAACCAGTGTTGTTAAATAGTGACCATGGGACCACCATGGTGGAATGGCATGGCGGATTTTTTGTCAACGGCCATAGGCAATTTGTGAATAGAGGCTTGCCTTGGTGGCACCATACGGAGCAATCTACAATGGCATGTTATATGCGGAATTTTGGCCTTCTGCCATGTTCCGCCATCTGCCATTGATAACATTGGTCACAATTCACAAACAAGCTACCACTGGATTCCTCAAACTTTTTTCCACAGAATTTTCTGTTTATACAATGAACATCCTGCATTTACTTTCTATGGCATATAAGACATCTATGTTCTGATTTTATTTTCTTTCCCTGTAAATATTCTGACAGATATTAGAAGCACACGATGATGAAGTTTGGTATGTGCAATTTTCGCATAATGGGAAATATTTAGCTTCAGCATCAAATGATCGATCTGCAATCATTTGGGAGGTAATATCTGATGGTGAAACATATGCTTCTGTTCTATTTTTATCGTCAGATTCTCAATGCACAGATCAGTTGTAATATTTTTATTCATGTCACATACACAAATAGAATATGATGACATGGACTGTTCCTTTTATAACTGGGAAAGATATCTGCATCCATCAGCATTATCCTAAGTTCGACAATGTCCAACTCTATCATACCTTGTTCTTTACTTTTGCAACATGTAGGTCATGTTTCATTGAAAAATAGTGAAAGAGCATAACCCTAACACTGTATGATGTGTTCAAAGACAATAAATCATCTCAAAGATACAACTTCCGGTGGTTAAGATTGAGTGTAGTCTACAGGTATAGTGTAAAACAGAGCACAGAGAAGGTATACCAAATTAATTTCTATCTAAAAGGGAAAAAAGACAAATGGAAAAACATGGATTTTTAATGTATAGATGGTGATCACTGTGTGTCCTATTTTTGTATATCCAGTCGAAGGGAAATAAAATCTTGTGACAATGTACTGTTTATGGGGTTTTGTCATTTGTGGTTGGAAAGGAATGCCCGTGGGTCTTTGCCACCTCTGAATTTTTATTAAATGGAACCATTTTAGCAAAAGACTTAACAATTTTGAAATGGTAATGGTATATGTATTATTTACCCATATGAAATATGTACTACCCCCTTATAATATAATCCCAGACACTAGCTCCTTCAGAGAATGCAAAGCACAACTGCCCAGCTTGCAGCCATAAGAAAATAACAGACTGCAAAACTGACTCTTCCTCCAATCTCTACAGGTTTACACATGACAGTCCCCTTTCCCATAGCTAGCTGTGACAGCCCAGCCTACTAGAATTTCCCTTCCTACCCCTTTTAGTATATACTATATACTTGCAAAATCTTGTGAATGAGTTTTACCACCTCATGTCCTGTTTTGCTTTGATCTGGATTCTAAATTCCCTGCCCTAACATTGCCCTTTTGTTTGAAGCCTTGTCCTCAAGGCTGACATGGTAAAGGCCGCTTCCCATGTAGCTTCTTCAACAGGTTTGCTGCTCCATTGAATGAGCCATTCAGTTTTCACTTTTCAAATCATTCTGCAGCCCTCCCTTAGCTCTAAGAATGTTTCCAACAGGTGTGACTTCATCTGTTGCAATTCCTGCACCATTCACTGTTTCGATTCATGTCTCTGCCTGGTCTTCTCCCTCTATCTGTTTGCCGCAGCTTCCAAAGAAGTTACATGAGCATCAATGGCTGTTACTTTTGGCAACCTATGATGCATTGATATTATGCGTGTACTAGATACAATAGATATTCAAAATGACAATACGAATATTCTTAAAATATATAGGATACAATACAAGATACATTTCTACATATAAATAGGATTTGAAACATTTCTTCCCAGATGATTCCACAAAAAGTTACCTCCATTTTGTGTTCTGTTCTATATTCTTTCTGTAACCATCATAGTTCACATTCTGCTAAATTTTACCTAATTTTTTATGCTCTTTTTCCTCTTAATGTCACCATCATCTTTCATTCTTTGACTTCATTACTATGTTCTTATAGCTCCTTGATGGTGATTGTCTGTGTAAACTGTGACTTATTAGTTTGCAAGAATTTAGTTATTTTTGGTTGAGTATGTGTGGTATAAATAATTAGTTTATAAAATAATATTTAGAATAGTGGCTATCCTGCTATAGCATTTTACAGTTGGCCACTACGCACAGCTACCTGACATTGATAAATTTGTTATTTCAAATTATTAATATACCACTGTAAAGCACTCCTTTGTCCTTACTAAGCCCAAACCCTGTTGAAAGTTAAGTAATTGTTTTGATGCATTCTATTAATGATGAGGCCATTACTTGACCATGTGATTTGTTGATAGGAATTATCTTTTTATGTGCTTTATGTGTACATCATGCTTCTGTAAACATTGGTCATTGCCCCCCACCCACCCACACACACACACACAAAAACTAAATATACTTAAAAGTTGAGCATTAGGTTTCACATTTTATGCTTTTTGCCTTTTCTTTTAATAGGTTGACATGAATGGTGAACTGTCTATTAAGCATAAATTGTCTGGTCACCAGAAATCTGTTTCTTCTGTTTCATGGAGTCCTAATGACCAAGAGCTCCTCACATGTGGTGTGGAGGAGGCTGTTAGGCGTTGGGATGTCTCCACTGGTACGTGCCTGCAAGTTTATGAAAAAAATGGTCCTGGCCTCATCTCCTGTGCATGGTTTCCAAGTGGGAAATATATACTTTCTGGCCTTAGTGACAAGAGCATTTGCATGTGGGATTTAGATGGGAAAGAAGTGGAGTCTTGGAAAGGACAAAGAACCCTTAAGATTTCTGATTTGGAAATAACAGGTGATGGGGAACACATGCTGAGTATTTGTAAAGACAATGCGATACTGTACTTCAACAAAGAAACCAGGGATGAGAGATATATTGATGAGGACCAGACAATAACTTCCTTCTCTTTGTCAAAGGATAGCAGACTCTTGTTGGTTAATCTTTTGAACCAAGAAATACATCTTTGGAATATAGAAGGTGATCCTAAACTTGTCGGAAAGTACAGAAGTCATAAACGCACCCGGTTTGTTATCAGATCTTGCTTTGGTGGTCTTAAGCAATCTTTTATTGCTAGTGGTAGTGAGGATTCTCAGGTATTAATTTCAAATCCCCAATGTACAAAAACATCATCTTTATTTATTTATTTTTCATTTTGATGTTATCTTGTAGGTGGTTGATTTTCAGATTAGTTTCTCTACAGTTGTTTTTCTATGCATTCATGCAGTCAGAAATTCAGAATCGTCGGATGAAAATCAAATGACTAATATTTTATCTTTATAAATTGGATTTAAAACATGAATTCTAGATCTGAGTCTTCTGATCTTCATCCAACACTTACGAATGTGCTGACTGCATCAAAAACCGATTGCACCGAATCCATTGTCATGATTTTTCTTTTTCGTGCTGTGGACAAAATTTGGACAAAAGCCAAATTGAGTTTTTAATGGATGTGTCTTTTTTTGTTAGGTTTACTTATGGCACAGAAGCTCAGG
Organism: Glycine latifolia; assembly: GCA_013407115.1. Classification (NCBI taxonomy): domain Eukaryota; kingdom Viridiplantae; phylum Streptophyta; class Magnoliopsida; order Fabales; family Fabaceae; genus Glycine; species Glycine latifolia. Next base: position 12,803,136 of record CM023958.1, on the reverse strand, counting down.
CGATTTAATAGAGGCATTGCCTGGTCATTCTGGAGCAGTTAACTGTGTGAGCTGGAATCCAACTAACCCACACATGTTAGCTTCCGCCAGTGATGACCGGACAATTCGGATATGGGGCCTAAAGCGCCTGAGTGTAAAGTACCCTAATGTACGCACCAATGGCGTCCATTACTGCAATGGGGGCGAACTTAGATGAACCTACGCAAACTGTTTTCGATTCCATTTCTTTTTTTTTAACTTTGCAATTGTACGTGTAAATACCTTCACTATCACAATTCACAAGTAGACGACATTCATACCAAAACATGAATGTGACTTTTCATCAATCTCAAAATAAATTCCTGTTTCATTTTAAGCGTGTTTGACTTGTCTCTTTTTGCCCCTTAGTTTGATTAATTGATAGTATGGGGTTTACATTTTGCGGGATCGGCATGCATGTGTTAATAGTTTCTTATAGATTTTTAGGCCAATTGCATTTTTATCCCCTTATGATTAATATGCAATTTTGCTCCTCCAGAGAAATGATATTTGTACAATTTATACAATAGTTTGAATAACATATTTTATGTCTCGCACACATTATGTAAAAAAACATTATGTCATTATGATGGAGAGCGATGGACATCCGTTATAATTGTCATATATAAAAAAAATGGTTCCAATTGTTGTGTAAGAAAAAATTATTTTTAAATAATTGTTATTTTAGTTTTTTAATATAATATTAATTATTTATTTCTATTTATATCATTTATAATATTAATGATGGATAACAAAATCTAAAAATAAATTAATGATACATCAACATCAATAATACCTTTAATCCAAGTTAATTGGGGTCAGTGGTAGATGAATCCAATGATAAATCGAAAATAAGACAAATGAGAGAAAAAAATAGGTTAAAAGTAGAATGGTGAGAGGAAGAAGGGAGAAAAGAGGAGGAGAAAGACTAAAATAAGGGAATGACTGAAACATAGAGTTACTAATGAGTTTAACCCTCCACCAAGTTTATCGCTTTTCTCCACTCTGTCCTAAGACATACTGTCCGCCAATCTATATCTCACTTCATTAGGTCTTGTTTAACTCCCTTTCCCTAGGTAAGTTTCGGTCAATCTCTACCTCTCTTTGTGTCTAGCTCTTGGTAACAAACTCTTATTCTTACAGGAGCATCCAGTGACTGTCTCATAACGTGCCAAAACCATCTCAATCTATGCTCCCTCATCTTTTCACATACCGGTATCACTGATACCTTTCGTCGAATATCCTCATTTCTTATCTTATCCATCTTTGTATATCCACACATTCACCTTAACATCCTCATTTTCGCTATCCCTATTTTATGCTCATGTTGCCTATGTGCTGGTCAGCATTTTGCACCATATAGCATTGCCGTCTAACAGCCGTTCTATAGAATTTTCCTTTTAGCTTAAGGGGAATCTTGCGGTCACACAAAAATCCCGATGCACTCCGTCATTTCATCAACCCTGCTCTAATCCTATGACTTACATCCTCATCGATCTCACCACCTTTTTGCAACATTGATTCCAAGTATCTAAAAACATCTTTCCTAGGTACCTCTTGATCAAGTAGATGCACTGTGTCTTGATCACCATCCTTATCCCGTGAAAACTCACACTTCATATACTCTGTCTTGCTCTTGCTTATCTTGAATCCTTTAGACTCCAAAGTGCTTCTCCACAATTCCAATTTCTTATTCACGCCATCTTTGGTCTCATCAATAAGTACAATATCATATGCGAAAAACATACATCACGACACTTCCTCTTGAATATCTCTCGTCAGTTCATCCATCACTAAGGCAAAAAGATAAGAACTAAGAGCTGAACCTTGGTGGACACCTACCGTGATAATATAAGATTATTATTTTCTTTTATATATTTTTTTGTTTGTATAAAATAACCTAGGACAATTATTATTTTGGGATTGAGGGAGTATAAATTAATTGTTTTACAAATTGTTGTATCATATCTCATTTTTATTTGAATTTAATCATTGCGACAATCAAGTTTTTAATTTGTTTCTTTTTATATAAAGTTCTTGAATTCTTTTTATATATATATTTAAATAGTTGGAGATTGTGAGTGTATACTTTGTTGTATTTGTGTCAGTTAACTTTACTAGATAAAGTTAATCCTTAGTTAGTGCAATTGTGTGTAACAGTCAGTTAGTTAGGACAATTGTTACTTGTTAGTTAGAGTCTCTATGTGCCTATATATATCTGATTGTAATAAGAGATTGTTTGGTCAATTGTAATTCTTCTTCCGACATTAATAAATATCAATTAATCGACATGGTATTTAGAGCTCTTCAATGCTTATTTCATGGCTTTCGCAAAGGTGGTGAGACTCCATTCAACATTGGTGAGACTCCGACTAATGGTGGTTTGACAACAAATGGTGATTCGATAGCAAACGCTAGTCCAATTCTGGTAACTATTGTTCTGATGAATCAAGATATTCTTTCAACGCTTTTTATAATAATTTTGTTACAACAAATCATGGAAAAACTCAATCATAAGAACTTTTTGATGTGGCGACAACAAATTAAGTCAGTGATCCCTACACTTGACCTTGATAGTTTTGTAGCTAGTCCTCAAATCCCTTCGCGATATCTCTTTGATGTCGATAGCTATCACGTTAATCCTCAATTCTCGTTGTGGTAGAAGCAAGACAAATTTCTTCTTGTTTAGCTTCAGTCCACTCTTTTGAGCTTGATGCTTGCTCGAGTTCTTGGATCATCGCATACGTATGCAACCTATTGTGAGCACATGGATTCAATCCTTGAAGGACTTCCTAAGGATTTTGATTCTATTATTGCTCTCATCGAGATTCGTCTTCCACATATTTGCATGAAGAGGCTGAAGGTTTAATCCTTGAGGAAGAACTATGACTTCAAATGTATGTCAAATTCAGCTCGTTGAGCAATTCCTTCGCAGCAATAGTGAATCTCACTTAGTTGTTCTTTTGGTATGTCTTTTCCACTACTCTACTGAGCTTTTCCACTTCCTCCTTTTCACACAGCTATGAGGGAGCAACCTGAATGATGATGATTTGCCTGGTGTATTCTTGCTGAATCCTTATCTATAGGGGATTTAGAAATTTTGTGGCCTAATATAAATTATCAATCCTTATATCCTAGTTTTGAGTTCCAAAATTACTTTCAAAAATAGGTTATAATAAAATAAATTATTCTAATATTTCACTCAATAGATAAGATGATTAATCATCAATTTGAATCTATCTTAAAACATTGTTGATCTTACATAGGATTTGATCTATTCTAATTTTGAAAAACTTCTTTTGAGTAATAATATTTCCTATAACTATTTTTTTTATTATAATTGGACTAGTAATTGAACTAGGTATTGATTAAAGGTTTAATGGTCTAACTATGGTTAAATAGAAACCAAATTGGTAATAATTAAAATTTTATTTTAATATTATATTTTAAATTATAAATTATTAAATTTTATTTTAGGTCCCTATTGAGTTTTGTTTTGAGTTCCTAATAAATTTTTACTTTGTTTTAGGTCCTTGATAAAACAAAATTTACATTTTATCTCTGTTGTTAGGATTCAAAGTGCTTATGTAACTGTTAAATTAAAAAAATAAACTTGTTGCGATTTTAAAACCACCAATATTTATTTTAAAATTTAAATTATAATTTTTTGCTATTAAAAATCACCGTCAAGTAAACAAGAAAAATAGATCTTGATCTAAAACCGCTACAATTTTTTAAAGAAAATTTAATAGTCACCTCAGTGCTTGACTGGCAAATTCTAATGAAGAAAAAAATTATTAGGATCTCAAAACAAACTTTGCTAATTTGTTAGAAACCTAAAACATATTTTTGCATAGTATAAATTATGAGAAATTAGAACATAGAAACTTTTAAATTAACATAAAATGACTATATTTTATGTTTCAAGGATAAATAAAATTTTAGTACTATCGAATATCAGATTAAGTTTTAGTTCGTATAATTTTTTTTACCCATTTCTAATCTTTTAATGCTTATAATCACTGACTACGTATATTGTAATTTTTACCCTTTTGTTGCCCATTTTTAGTCGCTCATGACTAATTATGAACTATAAAAAAACAAAAAACAAAAAATGGAATTTTTTTTTATAGGGATTTAAACTATGATGTTTGACATCGACCAAAAACTTATTTAATCCAATATAAGATAAAAATTAATAATAATTGACAAAATAAATGATATTTTAATTTCCTGTCTTTGTTTATGGTCCCTAAACTTTTAGATTTATAATTTAAACCCCTAATATAAATTTTCACATGTCAAAGTCCATAAACTTTTTCTCCATTATCAGTATTAGTGTTGTTAATAATTTAATAACTTGTCATGTGATCAAGAATTTGGAAAGGATAACCACGTATAATTTCAAAATTTTTATTAAGATGAAATAAAAGTTAAATGTCTATTTTTATAAATAAAAAATTTAAATTAAGTATTAATAATACAAAATTTTTATAACCAAAAATTGCAATTGATGATAAAACCAAAACTTGCTTTATCAAGCATCTCTTTGGTTTGAACTTTAATATGGAAAATAAAAACAAATACTGCAAATCAAAAGTAGCCTAAAATATATGTTTTCAGTCAAGTAACTATCGTGTAACAATAGCAAGATTTATATACGCAGCCGTGTTTTACCTCATGATGCACAAGCTGTTTAGGTTTCGCATTTCAGCCAAAATATACTTTGTATTTCACTTTCATATGCTCTCTCATAAACAGAAATTTCAATGTTTCAACATCTGAGAATGATCAATGTCTCCACATCATAAAGGCGAAAAGGAAAACGACAGTCAATAGCATCCCTCCATATTTGATCCATTGGTCGCCTCGGTTTCGTCTCTCAATTAGCCTCAAAACAGAGTTTGATATCCCCACTGTATTGAGGATGTCCAATGCTTTTCGATGTGCACTCTGCACCAAAATATACGTTCAAATGAAAATGTATATCAACAACAATATGACGGGGATCAATAATGCTTCACTAATTATCACTACTGTAAAGATTGTTAGGAATTAAAACCATTACAAAAAACCAATCTGGATATAATATACGTTAAAATAGAAAACAACACCAAAATGGTAAAAAATTACATTTCCTTTTCAACGAAAGAATAAAAAGGATAATGAAAAGCATCATAACAAACTAAGCTTCATGCCAATGCTCAATGCATGAAACATAAAAGTAAAAAAAATAAAAGGTTTAATTTCAAGAACACGCTCTCGTGGTATTGCCCAAAATGAATTTTTCAAGTGCAATGAACTTGATCTAAACGGAAGTAGCAATAATTTTTCAAAATTTAATGGAAAAATGGGACAGCAAATTGTTAGCTTCTGAAACAGAAAATACCATAAAATGAACAAGAAATAGAGACAAAAAGCATAGATTTTTCATAATTATATCTAATGTAACTAATGACCTAGTGGACATGTTTAAGACGTCAACTTCTGAAACAGAAAACGGTGTGAAAAGAACTCGAAATAGAGACAGAAAGCAGAAATTTTACATAATTAAATCTAATATAACTAATGACCTGCTGCCTCCTGGTCTGCAGCAATTTAAGCAATTACCTTCAAGCGTTCTCTTTGGCCATGTATTGAAGAAAGGATGGCCTCCCCAAGTGCATTTGCATTTTCCAGTTCCCGGGAAGAAGATCGAACTGACTGTAATGCTTGTGCCTCCTCATCATAAATTCTCAAAACATGAGCAGAATCCCCATTCTAGCAATTTGAAATGAAAATTGTTGTTAGCAAAAATAAAAAATAAATAAGCCATTAAACTAGAGCATGGTAGCAACAGCATACAGCTCGTCCCAAGAGTTCTGCTCTCTCATTAGCTTCTCTCATTTTTTTCTGATTCTGTAAGTTATACTTATCCAGACTTGCTCTCAGTGATTCAGCCTCTTCAGCTATTTGTTCCACTTTTCTGTACAAGAGAACATAACACCCTTTATAAAAATGTTTAACTAGAATACTGCAAACCCATTAACAGAACCCATGATATATAGCATATAACCATATATAAATATAAACAAGAAACAAAATGAAAAACTTGATATTTTGTTTTATAGAAATGAAAAATAGCATAGCATATAGTTATGTGTGAAACCATTTTACATAATATGACTAACCCAAATAACTCAGACAATTAAGAGAACCTGCCCACAAGGTTTTGTTGAGGACTCCAAAATTCTGGAGCTACGATCTTAACTAGGATCAAAGAACATCACTTTGACAAAGTTCAAGGAAAAGAATCAGGATATAACTTATAGTCCAAAAGATTGAGATGATTTAAAGTAGAATATGGTTTAGTTTTCAACTCAAGGGATAGGGCGAAACAAGTGAATATGGTTTAGTGTTCAACTGGAAGGGGAGGATGAAACATAGTTAATATTATAATGTGTACCTTAGCTGTCGGATTTATTTAGAAGAAAGGAGGTATAGGAGTATTCAACTCAATTGTATTGTATTTTACTGTTTTTCCCTTTCTGCTCTCCTTAGTTAACTAACCCTTTAGGTTAGTTATCAGTCTGTTACTTAACTACACAACAGCTGTCATGTCATGACAGCTGTTGTTGGTTTAGTTAGTTAGGTAGTTAGTCTAACTATATATACCTGAACACTGTATTGAACCTTTGGGTTTTTCTTTCAATAAGAGAAACTCTTAACAGAGTTTTATCTCAACCTCAATTCTCTCTCTCTCTCTCTCTCTCTCTCTCTCTCTCTCTCTCTCTCTTCTCCTGTAAGATTCATTTAGGAGGAAGTTGTTTAGAAATGTAACAAAGATAAAAAAATAAAATAAAAATTATGTAGATGTTCTTATTGCTCAATGAACACTGTTGTAACAAAATGAAGAGGCTGGGGCAAAAGCTAAGAAGCTGCACACACATTTCACTCATGTTCTCATTATTTCTAACTATGATAAATTGACAAATCCTAGTTGCTAGCATATATCTGAGTAAAATTTATAAACTAATGGTTTCCCTTCCCCAAAAGTACTCACCCTTGTAAACCGCTAAATAGATGAAACTTTTTCTACTTGATATTAATACTCCCAATAAGCTCTAGAAACATGCATAAATCAATTAACAACATATGCAAGGTCAACCTTTGAGAGTAGATTCAAGAATTTACAATAACATATATATCTATCACAAATAGAAATCACATAAAATCTAACATGCCAAACACTTTACTGAAATCCACTACAACAACCCATTAAAAGACAACATAAAAAAAATGCTAAAAAGCACTTCGGAAACATAAATGAATCAGCAGCAACAACAACAAAGCCTTGTCTGACTAGGTGAAATCGGCTACATGGATCACATAAATGAATCAGCATGAAACAAAAATTCCCTAATCTCCCTCAATTGAAGAAACACACATTCACCCTAAGCCAAAAAATTAATCAACCACATCATGCACCGGTTTCTCTCAAGACACACTGAACGCTTTCAACTTTGTTCCTACAGTTCGAATCATCAAAATCGGCAGTCCGTCACACAACGCAAATCAACACACAATTTAAAAGCGCAATTCCAAACTCCAATAGTAATTCCGCATTGAATTTGAATTATTGTTATGATTCATTTCACAAATGAAATCGTCAACATTCTTCCAAAATTCAATAAGTGCAATTCCGAACTCCCAACGATCACAACGCGAATCAACACGCACAAAACCACCGAAGCAATTTCATCAGAAACACACTATTATCCTAATTGAAACAACCGATTCAACGAGATCCAGATCCGAATCGAATACCTTTTCCATAGATCGCGCTGAGGTTTTGCGGCGATGGATCGCCAGAGTCGGTCCATCTCAACGCAGAGGGATTGGATCTGTGTGATGTCCTTTTTCACGGCGGACGAAAGCTCGGAGTCAGCGCCGGAGACGGCGGCAGCGGCGGCGGCAGAATACTCGAGGCGTTCGAGACGTTCGAGGCCGTCGCGAGAACTAAGAAGGAGCTTCTTCGCGGATTGGTGAATCTCCGAGAGCGTTCCTCCACCTCCTTCCATGGCGGCGACGGTGATGGTAACGGTAACGATAACGGTGGCTTCTGAGAATTTCTCAGAGAGAGAGAAAACGTATCAAGGTCACCGGAATAATGCAAAATGAACCGTTGGTGTAGATTGTAATATTTTTTGTTATTAATTTGAGAAACTAACGAAAACATTTTTTTATTATAGTTGTATTTATTACCTTAAATTTGATAGATTATACCCTTTTATTATTATTATTATTATTATTATTATTATTATTATTATGTATTAACATGCAGAATAATTTTAGTTTGTTATTTTCTGATTATTTAACTTCGTCTATGTATTTTGCATGCATGACCTATCCCAAACTAGAATAAAGGAGAATGATTGACATCAGGGGTTGCGATTGGTAGTAAAAAAATCAACTATTTTTATGTGATGAACCTTTATGATATTTCGTTGGGCGTACCATTTATAGTGACACGTTACATTAAGTCCCGGGAGTAGCGAAAAATGAGTTAGGGTCCTTGACACGAGGTAAGGCGCTACATCGATCCTAGAATGTAGTGATAAGTGAGATAGGGTCCATGCCGAAAGGTAAGGCATCAGGTCTTCATTCGGATTTGGTGACAAATAGGCAAGGGTCCCAACACACAGATGGGTGAGCGTGGCGGACAAACACCGCCCAGGGATTTAGGATGAAATTGGGAAGCTGGAACATAGGAACATTAACAGGTAAACTGAGGGAGTTAGCAAATGTTTATCCTAGAAGAAAAGTGAATATTGTTTGCTTGCAAAAAACTAAGTGGGTTGGAGAAAAAGCCAAAGAAGTGGAGGGTATCGGTTTCCAGTTGTGGTATACAAGTACAATCAAGAGTCGAAATGAGGTTGGAATTATGATCGATAGAAGTTTCAAAGATAAAGTTGTTGATGTCAAAAGGAAAGATGGTAGGATTATGATGATTAAGTTTGCAGTGAGAGATCTAATTTTAAATATCCTTAGTGTGTATGCACCCCAAGTTGGACTACAATCAAATGAAAAGAACCAATTTGGGAAGACTTGGAGGAGGTTCTGAGAGGGATACCACGAGAGGAGAAAATTTTCCTAGGAGGAGATCTAAATTATCATGTTGGTAAAAACATTGAAGGTTTTGATAGAATTCATGGTGGTTTTGGCTATAGGACGAGAAATGAGACTAGAAAAGATGTCTTGAACATTGCAGTAGCCTATGATTTGATGCTAGTGAACACTTTTTCAAAAAAGGGAGTCTTATCTTATCACTTATCATAATGGCCAAAATTGTAGTCAAATTGATTTCTTTATGGCTAGTAGGGAATATAGAAATTCGTGTATTGACTGCAAGGTCTACCCTGGAGAATGTGTGGCGATACAACATAAGTTGATAGTTTTAGAGGTTCTGTTCAACAAAGTTCTTAGTTTGAGGAAGAAGGCTCAAAACCCAAGGATAAGATGATGAAAGCTAAATGAGGAGAAACAAATAGAGTTAAGGAAAACATGTTGCGTGAAGGACCATGAGAGTTTATTGGAGAAACTAATGAAATATAGAATAAGATAGCTATGTGTGTTCAAAGTGTGGGAATAATGGTGCTAGGTGAAAGCAAAGGAAATAAAGTTCTTACAAAGGAAACATGGTGGTGGAATGGAGAGGTGCATGAGGCTATTAAACGGAAGAAGGAATGCTTTAGATCTTTCCATAAATGTCCTAATGATAAGAATTTGCAAAAGTTTAGAGTAGTGAGAAAAATTGCAAAGAAAGCAATACGGGAAGCTAGATGCAAAGTTTTTGACTATTTGTATAAAAATATTGGGAGCAAGAATGGTGAAAAAGGTATTTACAAACTTGCAAAAATAAGGGATAAGAAAAGTAAAGACCTCACCCAAGTTAGATGTATCAATGATGAAAATAAAAAACTTCTGGTAAGGGATGAAGATGTAAGTGAAAGATGGCTAAACTACTTTAACAAACGTTTTAATGGGAATGACGACAAGAGTGAGGTGAATTTGTAGGACGTTTCTGATGATCTAAATAGAAGATTTGTGCACATAATTAATACACATGAAGTTAATGAAGCTTTAAAGAGGATGAAGAATAATAAAGCTTTGGGATCCGATGACGTCCCTATTGAAGTGTGGAGAGGCTTGGGAGATGTGGTAATAAAATGGTTGACCAATCTTTTCAATAAGATTTTTCAAACAAATAAGATGTCTCATGCTTGGAGGAAAAATATGCTTGTGCCTATTTACAAAAAAAAAGGAGATATCCAAATTGTTCTAACTATAGAGGCATAAAGCTCATGAGTCATACTATGAAGTTGTGGGAAAAAGTTATTGAATATCGCCTAAGGAAGGAGACCAAGGTTTTCGTAAATCAATTTGGATTAATGCCAGATGTAACATGAAGCTATTTTCTTGATGCGACAATTAATGGAAAGGTAAAGGGAAAAGAAGAAAGACTTACATATGGTGTTTATAGATATTGAGAAAGCATATGATCGATAGGGTCCCAAGAAAAGTCTTATGGTTGATTCTTAAGAAGAAAAAGGTAGCATTAAAGTATGTTAATGCAATCAAGGATATGTATGATGGGGCTACCACATGTTTGAAAGCTTGTAATGGAACATCAAGGCATTTTCCTATGACGGCATGTGTTCACCAAGGTTCAGCTCTTAGTCCTTATCTCTTTGCCTTAGTGATGGATGAACTAACAAAAGATATTCAAGAGGAAGTGTCGTGGTGTATGCTTTTTGCAGATGATATCGTGCTTATTGATGAGACAAAAGATGGTGTTAATAGGAAACTGTAATTGTGGAGAAACACTTTGAAGTCTAAAGGATTCACAATAAGCAAGAGCAAGACGGAGTATATAAAGTGTGAGTTTTCGTGGGTAAGAGATGATGATCAAGACACAGTGCATCTACTTGGTCAAGAGGTACTCAAGAAAAATGTTTTTAGATACTTGGGATCAATTTTGCAAAAAGGAGGTGAAATTGATGATGATGTAAATCACAGAATCAGAGCAGGGTGGATGAAATGGCGAAGTGCATCAGGATTTTTGTGTGACCGCAAAATTCCCTTTAAGCTAAAAGGAAAATTCTATAGAACAACTGTAAGACTAGAAATGTTATATGGAGAGGAATGTTGGCCAGCACATAGGCAACATGCGCATAAAAAAAGGGTAGCAGAAATGAGGATACTAAGGTGGATGTGTACTTATACGAAGATGAATCAGATAAAAAAATGAGCATATTCAACTAAAGGTAGCAGTGTGTGAAAAGATGATGGAGCATATATTGAGGTGGTTTGGGCACGTTATGAGATGACCATTGGATGTTCTCATAAAAACAAGAGTTTGTTTACAAGAGCTCGACACAAAGAGAGGTAGAGGTCGACCAAAACTTATCTGGGAAAGGTAGTTAAGTAAGACCTAATGGAGTGAGATATAGATTGACAGATGGTATGTATTAGGACGGAGTGGAGAAAAACTATAAGTTTGGTGGAGGGTTAAACCCCATTAGTATTCCTATGTTCTAGTCGTTCCTTTTTGTTTAGTTCTTTTCCTTTTCATTTCTTCCCTCCTTTCACCTCTATTTTATTTTAGCTTATTTTTTTTTTTGTTTTATTTTCACTTTTTCTTTTCCTATCTTTTTCTCTTTCTTTATCTTATTTTCAATCTATCATTGAGTTCATTTACCACCTATCTTAATTAACTTAGACTAAAGGTGCTTTTGATGTTGATTTTCTGAATATATGACTATATTCTTTTAATGATAAATTTATTAATATCAAAACTATATTTTTATTTAATTGTACTATTTAGTTATTTTAAAGTAAAACCTACTGATTAAAAAAGTATTAAAAAAATACCAATGGCCTTTATTATGGGTTCCTATTTATTATCACCATATAATTGTAGATACACATGTCAATAGTGATATAATTGTTAATAGTACAATTATAAAATTTAACCTTTTTTAATTTCTTTTTCTGCTAATATTTTTTATTTTAAAATTAATATATTATGTAATAAAATGCTTGGTTACACATTCATTCTTATTTTTTTGTATGTGGATATTGATCCGAGGTATAAGCAAAAATAAGAAAATAAAATATAAAATAAAATTATTAAATAGAAACTTGATATTTTAATATTTCAAAGTAAAATGAAAATGATTTTTAAGAAAAAATCAAATGACTCCTATTATTCTGTCATCTCAATTTCAGTATCGGTGTAGTTTGTTTTTTTCTAATCCCTGCAGTAGGTCGGTGTAGTTTGTAACAAAAGGTTCCAGCATTTGATATTAGGTTATATTTTTTATGTTTCTAAAATTGCTTAAGTTAATAGAATGAGTCAATCAAATTTTTGCATAATCGACAAATATCTTCAGGGACAATAAATGGTAAAATTTAGAAAGAAAAAAAAAATCTTGATGAAGTCACTTCCCTACTTTAGAATAGGATCATTTTGTTAAAGTTGTCTCTTATTACAAAATATTTATTTAGTTATAAAATAAAGGATATTTTAAAAATAAAAAAGAAAATAGAAGTATTAAAAAATTAATATTGAAAAAACCAACACTTGGGAATTAATGATATGTAAAAACTTATAGGATATTTAATATAATCAAATTTATTGACTTGGAGAAAATAAGAAAAATATAGAATAGACAGTATTGAAAAAATATGTGTGAAAACCCACCAAAGAGTAATTATGTGTTTGGTTTGTTGACAGCATAAATTCCAACATCGTTTAACACGAAGAAGTATTGTGACAGCTTTAAAATGAATGTAGGTTGAGGGACGTGGAACAACAAACCAAACACACTAGAAGACATTCATTTGAACAAATTGGCTAGACAGCAAAAGAATTAAACATATAATAATGGAAGACTGAGCTCGCAATTTTAATTATAAAATATATTTGTTGATTAAAATTATTCTTTTTATTATTTTATTTTTAGAATGGTCTACTTGAGTTACTTCAATAATCTGAGGTATAAAAATATTTAAAAGAGAGAAACATACATTGAATTAAATTTGCGGTAGAATATATTTATTATTTTTTCTTTTAACTTTTGTTTGACAAGTTACTGAAGTTTTTTGATGAAATTTGTAATTTGAATAATGTCTTCAAAAAATTTAGAATTTATCAGAAAATCAAAATTCAAATATTTTTACAATTTAAAAGTTAAAATAAATCTTACAATGTGAACTATTGATTCCAATGTTGAAATTTTTGCGTAAATACAAAAAATATGGACCATCTCATCATCTATGTTTTACCAATTGAGAAATCATAACCTTATTATTCAATTTGAGCCCATCACCAATATATATAATACCTAGATTTGTAGAACTACATAGCAAACAAAGGTGATTTGGTTGTAAAATCCACAATAAGCATTAATCAAATTTAAAATATTAGACAAAATGCAAATTTTATACATGATTGATATCAGCAAAAAAGAAAAAGCTAATGTTAGGTTAAATGGACCAAATGAGAGAATGTTGAAGTTTTTTGTTCCTTTATTCTTGGTTTGTTTTCTTCGCTTTTCTTTTTCGTTGCGATTTCTATGGGAAGTGGGTTTCTACACGTGGTCCATTTTCTTCCCACATTCAAACCTTATCTTCTACAATGTTCAAAAACAAACAACAATCAACGTTCTAATCCACGTATTACATTCTTATTGTGGTAAGTTTTGTGATGGACACAACTATATAAATAGAGCAAGTTGCTCTCAGTTTTCATCACCAAACTTGCTCCTCTCTACAAAATAATACACCATTGATTTGAGTGAGTAAGGGTCTGGAATAGGAAGCTGAAGTCGGGTTCAAACTTGTTCTGCAATGGATGAAGGTACACATTTTGTTCTGTTTAGTTTCCGCTGTTTGATCTAAATGTATTAATAAACTATTTGAAATGTTTAGATCATAATACTTTATATTTTACATTTGGTATCAGAGCTCCTTAGTTCCTCTGTCTTGCATTTTCAGATTTGAATTTGGGCTTTATATTTGAGTTTGTTTTAATTCATATTAAGAAAGAAAATCATATTGGAATCGATTTTTATTTATTTATTTTTGATTTAAAATGATAATTTTGGCTTCGTAAATGGCTGGAAAATATAAGGTTTTCATTCGGGTCCCCGGGTCGTAATCGGGTCAAAGCGACCTGGCTCAAGGTCGAAGACGACCTTGGTTCTTTTCTCAATGTTGGAATTTCTTGGTTCATTTCTCCCATTTGAAATCTCGTTACTGTTGAACTTAAGTGTGGGCCATGTGACTAATGTTGTTAGTAATATTGAAATTTTCGTAAAAGCCCATGTTAGCCTTGACTAGCCCACATACCTTGTCAAACAATTTGGAGGTTTAATAATTGTTTGTACGTTGCCCAACCATATACATGTATTGTTATTAAAGTTTTATGTGAAATACCTTAATATCTTTAATTAATAATTAATAATATTATTATTTAATGTTGCTTATAATTTAATTTATTTATGTACTAAATTGTTTAAGTTATGAGTTATGTGTTTAAATTATTTTTTATTTAGTTTAATTGTATGTTTATTTATGGTATTTGTTTGAGCAAACAATATTAGGTTAAATAATTTATGTGCATTAATATTAATGAGCCTACCGAATAACTCTATGCATATATTATTTATTTACTTCTTGATATTTTGTGTATAATTTTATGAGTATTATACATACAAAGTACAAAGTTATATTAAATATATTTTTTTCTATGCAACATTATTTTCAATTTACTTGCATTAATGAAAATTTTATGCAAATATTTAGCTTTTATTAAGACTTAATTAATGATAAATGATTAATACAATTTAATTGATTAGAGAATAGCCACAATATCTTTAATTAATTAAGTTTACATATTAAGTGTTAAAATCACATTTAAAACATTAGTTGTGATTAATTATATGTAATGTAATAAAATCTACCCATAGGAATTTTATTATGTTTGTATGGCTAATTAGGATAAAATATCAAATTATATTTCTTAATTTACCCACATGAATTAAGAATAAATAAATAAATTGATAGTTTTATCATAATTTGAATCTAATTGAGTATGACTTTAGTCCTCATACAAGTTTTATGTCACTAGGTTCATAAACTAATACATGTTTTACATTGGTAAAAACATAATATTTATTTAGTCTCAAATTATGAATATTGAGAATGTATGTTTGAACTTGCAGTTAATCAATTTGCGAACATTTTCAACATTAAGTGTGGTATTCCTGAATTGAAAGGGGACAATTATAAGGTTTGGAGGGAGAAAATTGTCCATCATTTAGGCTAGATGGATATTGACTATGTTATTAGGAAAACTGAACCATTGGGTATTACTGAAACTAGCACTCCAAATGTTGTTGATCTTTGCGAAAATTGGAGAGATCAAATCATCTATCTGTGATGTTCATAAAGACTAATATATCTGTTAGTTTTCATAGTTCTGTCAATCTACATAAAAAGGTCAAGGATCTTTTGAAGGTCATTGATGATCAATTTGTTACATTTGATAAGGCCCTTGCCATCACCCTTATAATGCAGTTCTCATCCTTAAAGCTCCATGGGATAAAAGGAGTGCATGATCAAATCATGCGCATGAGGAATATAGTGGCTCAACTGAAATATTTGGAAGTTACCATGTCGGATTCTTTCCTAGCACACTACATTTTATGTACATTACCTATGCATTATGTCCCTTTCAAAATCTCCTATAACACACATAAGGATAAGTGGTCAATTAATGAGTTATTGACTATGTGTGTTCAAGAAGAAGAAAGGTTGATAATGAAAGAGGGTGAAAATGTATACATGAATACTCAGGGAAAGACGAAAGGGGATCAAGCCAAAAACAAGGGCAAGATTCCTGCTCAGCTAGTCATTAAGAAAGAGTCAAAGTGTTTTTTCTGCAAGAAGAATGGGCATACGAATAAAGACTACACAAAGTTTAAGAACTGGCTTCATAAGAAAGGTACTCCATTTACTTTTGTTTGTTATGAATGTAATATAGTTAATGTTACTCATAACACATGGTGGATTGATTCTGGTTCTACAATCCATGTTTCTAATACTTTGCAGGTATGAAAAACCTAAGAAGGCTAGTGGAAAGTGAGCAATACATCTATTCAAGAGACAAGATGAGCTCACATGTAGAAGTCATTTGTACGTGCAATTTAGTTTTAAGCAACGATTGTATTTTGCATTTAGAAAAGATATTTTATGTTCCAATTTTTTCTAAAAAATTGATTTCTGTATTAAGACTTGCACCATTGGGTTTTTCTTTTAATTTTTTGAATTTTGGTTTTACTTTAATTAATAAATCTAGAATTATTGGTTCCAGTGCATTACTTGATGGGATTTACTTTATTGAATTGCAAAATGATGCTGCCTATAATTCTGTGCATGTTATTGCTAGGTTAACACAATGTGCTGTGAATGAGGAATCCTTTATGTTATGGCACCAAATTTTTCGAATTATGGTTTTACTTTAATTAATAAATCTGGAATTATTGGTTCTGGTGCATTACTTGATGGGATTTACTTTATTGAATTACAAAATGATGCTGCCTATAATTCTATGCATGTTGTTGCTAGGTTAAAACAATGTGTTGTAAATGAGGAATCCTCTATGTTATGGCACCGAAGATTAGGACACACCTCTATTGAGAGAATTAAGAGATTAGTAAATGAAGGGGTACTTAATGTTTTAGATTTTGCTGATTTTGAAACTTGTATATATTGTATTAAGGGTAAGCAAACTAACAAGTCTAAGAAGGGTGTAAAAAGGAGATCAAACCTGTTATAAATCATACATACAAATATTTGTATTCTAGACATGGACGCAGGTAGTCCAAAATACTTTATCACCTTCATAGACAATTTTTCACGATATATGTATCTCCACTTACTTCGTTCTAAAGATGAAGCTTTAGATGTCTTTAAAGTTTTAAGGTTAAAGTGGAGAAACAATGTAGAAAGAAAATTAAGATCGTGAGATATGATAGAGGTGGAGAATACTATGGTAGTACACGGAAAATGAACAAAGCACTTGGTCTATTGCAAAATTTCTTCAAGAACATGAGATTGTTGCCTAGTACATTATTTCTGGTTCTATAGATTAGAACGGTGTAGTGAAAAGAAGAAATCGAACTTTAATTGACATGGTAAGGAGTATGAGGATAACAAAAAACTTCCTCAATTCTTGTGGATTGAAGCATTAAAGACGACTGTGTATATATTAAATCGAGTTCCAACCAAGGCTGTCTCCAAGATGCCTTTTGAGTTATTTAAAGGTTGGAAACCGAGTTTGCGACATATATGCATTTAGGGATGCCCGTCTGAAGTGAGAATTTACAACTCACAAGAGAAGAAACTAGACCCAAGGACTATTAGTGGACATTTCATTGGATATGTCGAAAGGTCTAAAGGGTATAAATTCTATTGTCCATCACATAACACTAGGATTGTGGAATCGAGAATGCAAATTTTCTTGAGGATGACTTGATCAGTGAGAGTGGTCAATTTCAAGACATTACTTCTGAAAAGGATCACTATGAAGCTCAACCCTTTGGCTCAAGTGAAATTTATTGTCATTCACACCCCTCAAGTACAAATGTGTGTTGGAAAACCAGTGATTGAAATTCCACAAATTGTTGAAATGAGGAACAATAAGATAATGTTGAACAACAAGTTCCTCAAGAAGATCATGAAGCAACATTAAGAAGTTCTATTATAGTCAAAAGATCAGCAATTCCTAGTGATTATGCAGTGTACCTGCAAGAATTAGACTACAACATTGGAGCCGCAAATGATCCTGAATCATTTTCATAGGCCATAAGTTCTAAGGAATCAAACTTGTGGTACAATACAATGAAAGATGAGATGGATTCTATGCATCTAATCAAGTTTGGGATCTCGTTGAGTTTCCTAATGGTGTAGAAGCCATTGGATGTAGATGGATTTTTAAAAGAAAGAAAGACTCACAAGGCAACATTGAGAGACATAAGGCAAGACTGGTTACCAAAGGGTTCACTTAGAGAGAAGGAATTGACTACATAGAGACATTTTCTCCTGTATCTAAGAAAAATACCTTCCGAGTTACATCAAATGGATGTGAAAACGAAATTCCTTAGTGGCCTTTTTGAGGAAAAGATTTACATGAAACAACCTGTGCACAACCTTCACATAGGAAACCGGTGTTAGCTTTGGTTAACTTGAAGAAAAGATTTGGGTGGAGTGATAAAAGCTTGGTTGAATTGCTTGTTTTCTTAAAGAAAATGTTTCCTGAAGATAACACGTTGCCCATAAATCATTACGAGACAAATAAGATTTTATGTCCTATGGGAATGCATTACCAAAAAATACATGCATGCCCTAATGATTGTATATTGTAGAAAAATCAGTTTGCTCACCTGCGCAATTGCCTGACATGTACGACACAACCTCATACGATGGTCGTTCAGCAAAAGTGTGTTAGTATCTTCCAACAAGTCCAAGGTATAAGCGATTGTTTGCTAATAGGGATGATGCAAAAAACCTTACTTGGCATGCATATGGCAGGAAAAGTGATGGATTTCTTTGACGTCTGGCCGATTCTCCCCAGTGGAAGACAATTGATCGTTTGTATCCAAATTTTGGTGATGACCCAAGAAACCTAAGGCTTGGTCTTGCTTCAGACAGAATAAATCCTTTTGGTAACCTAAGCACTAACCACAGTTCATGGCTTGTATTGCTTATGATTTACAACCTCCCTTCTTGGTTGCGCATGAAGAAAAAATACATTATGTTGTGTATGATGATAGTGGGTTCACGATAGTAAGGAAATCATATTGATGTGTATCTCGTGCCATTGATTGAAGACTTGAAAAAATTATGGGTAGACGAGGTTGATGTGTTTAACAAAAATTTGCAGCAAACGTTCAGGTTGCATGCCATGGTATTTTGTACCATTAATGACTTTCCAGCATATTAGAATTTGAGTGGATATAGTGTCAAAGGACATCATGCATGTCCTATCTGTGAAAAAAAGGCAAGCTTAGTTTCAATTGAAACATGGAAAGAAGACAATATTTAGTAGGCATTGAAGAGTTCTCAAATCGTATCACCCGTATCGGTGATTGAAAAAAGTTTTTTATGGAAATCAGGTGAAAGAAAATGCGCCTAAACCATTAGTAGGGAACAAAGTTTATGACCGTGTAAAGGACATCGTGACTATCTTTGGGAAGACCCAAAAGAAGGATTCATATGACAAGAAAATATGGAAGAAAAGGTCAATATTTGTTGATCTTCCATACTAGTCCGATCTGGATGTCAGACATTGTATAGACGTAATGCATGTTGAGAAATTTTTTTGCGATAGTTTAATTGGCACCTTGCTTAATATTAAAGGAAAGACAAAGGATAATTTGAAATGTCGTCAAGATTTGGTTGAGATGGGTATACTACAGCAGTTGCATCCGATTTCACAAGGTCGACAAATGTATTTGCCCCCAGCATGTCACACATTGTCAACAAGAGAGAAAAAAGCTTTTGTTAGTGTTTACGGAGTCTTAAAGTCCCATAAGAATACTCTTCAAATATCAACAGCCTTGTATCTGTCACTGATCTCAAATTGGTAGGCTTAAAGTCTCATGATTGTCACATGTTAATGCAACAAATATTGCCTGTAGCGATTCACGATATATTACCTGACAAAGTTAGGGTTGCCATAACTCGTTTATGCGTTTTGTTTAATGCTATCTGTAGCAAAGTCATTGACCCAACAAAGTTATTTGATTTGGAGAATGAGGATGCCATTGTCCTTTGTTAGTTGGAGATGTTTTTTCCTCCTTTGTTTTTTGACATAATGGTTCACTTAATTTTTCATCTAGTAAGGGAGATTAGGTTGTGGGGTCTAGTTTTTCTACGGTGGATGTATCCGGTTGAGCAGTACATGAAGGTCTTAAAAGATCATACCAAGAATCAATATTGACCAGAAGCTTCCATTGTTGAAAAGTACGTTGTCGAAGAATGTATTGAATTTTGTTCTGAGTACATGGAAACAATTAAACCTATTGGGATTCCAGAAACTCATCATGACCCATCAGGGGGAGGTAAGGGTACATAAGGATATAATGTTGTAACTTTGAGTTGACAGGAGGTTTCACAATCGCATTTGTATATTTTGAATAACACGCAAGAGGTTCTGCCATACATAGAAACTCAAACAATATTTAATCGATTCTCACCCAAAAATGAACATGATGAAGGTGTTGCAAGAACATAATAGAAATTTCATAAGCTGGTTTAAAGAAAAAAATATTTTTTGATGACAGTGCTTTCAAAACATTATGACTATTAGTTGTTGGCCCAAATATCAATGTTCCCACTTGGAAGGGATATGATATCAACAACTATTCATTCTACACAAAGTCACAAGATGATAAAAGTAGTGTGCAGAATAGTGGGGTGAGTATTGACACTGATTCTGAACACTTTTTTGGTTCATCAAATAACAACCCGATTCGAGCCACCATGCCTTACTTTGGAGTAATTGAAGAAATACGGGAGCTTGATTATAGTGCATTCAGAGTTCCTATTTATAAGTGTAAGTGAGTTAATGGAAACACTGGTGTGCCTAAAGATCATTTGGGATTTAAGTTATTAGAACTTGATAAGGTGGGTTACAAGAACGAGCCTTTCATTATGGGAGAACAAGCCAAACAGATGTTTTACATCCAAGATCCATGTGACTCAAGATTTTCAATGGTTCTACAAGGAAGAACATCTGGTATCAATTACCAAAATGAAGATGCTACACTTGATATTTGTGAGATTCGTGCTTTCTCCATATGAATGCCTTCCGTAGTTGAAGACCATGACGTCGATGATGAACATGCAAATCGTATTAATCATGATGAAGGTTTATGGGAGAACATTCATACGTAACTGCGTAATATCAAAGTAATGTATTGTAAATTTACTATCAAATGCAATAATTTGGTTTAATGTCGATATTTACAATATAACACATTTATCGTATACATGTCACTGATGTACTTTAGTGCTTTTTGTTTTATTTGCAGAGTCATGGCAACACCCTCATTGTCCCCTCCCCATTCAGATGATCATTCAAAGTTGACATCTAGGAGGAGTAGACAACCAACCTTGCTAAGAAGCTTGACTGTAAGAAACTTGGATCAACCAAGGCTAACGATTAACGTTAATCCTGCGACTGGGAGAGGATCAGACGCACACAAAGAGAAATTCCACAACTATCTAGGGGTTGTAGAAGGAGAAAAAAAATTCCTATTGTCCATTGCAATTGGAAAGATGTACCGGAATTACTCAAGGATCTAATATGGGATGACATTTTGGTATGCGTCATAACTATGCTTGTTTATGATTTTCTTAACTTAAACCTTAAAATTTTGTCATTTAGTAACTTTTACATTTCATATTCTGATGTAGGGAAAATTTGATATCCCAGGAGTAGCAAAGGCCTAGAAGAAGGTGATGTCATTAGTGGGCACTACAGGGAGACAATTTAAGTCTTCCTTAACCACTAAATACATTTATGCTGACGGAGATAGCCAAAATAAACAGGATCCTTCAGTTAAGAATGGTCTGGTTCCAAAAACTTGGGATGAATTTGCTGCAAGCTAAAAAAACCCCAAATTGGTAGGTTACATGTTAATGTATTGTTTACTTGTTTTAAATCAATATGAAATGATATTGGATGCATCGTTGAAATTATTTGCAAATTATGACAGGGAATAAATAAAAAAGGCACAAGAAATCTAAAAAATGAATGACTGCCCCCATATACTGTCTTATGGGGGTTATGATTTTCTTGAAAAGAACCTCATGGAGGAGAAAAGGAAGAAAAGACAACAAGATGCAATGAATATTGAGGATTCGTCAATGGTTGTTGACCCTTCATATCCAATTCCAAAACATGTCAAGTGGACGATGGCCCGCACAAAGAGATATGGGCAGATGACATTTAAGGCGACACAAGAAATATTAGACAAAATGGTGAGTTGATGTTAAGTGATATGATGTTATTATGGTTGCAAGACTCATTACAAGAACAGATGACATAAGACGACTTTCTTTCCCAGGGTCAACACGACATCCTCAATGCTGCCATTGGACGACCGGAGCACCCAGGTCGTGTTCGTGTTGCTGGGTCTGGTGTGACCACCAGTCAATACTTTAGACACGCATCACGTGCCTCTAGTAGTTTTTGTGCAACCATCAAACCCGAACAGTTGGCTGTGATAATAAGAAACCTTAAGGAAGAATGGAGGAGAGAAGTAAAAGAGGAAAACAAACAGACTTTGGAGAAAATGAAACAAGAGTTGAAGGAAGCCATAAAAATTGATTTATCCCAAATGGTATCATCACAATACTCACCCTCGGTTGAGGCAAAGATACAACAATTAGTTGCATGTGTGAGCACAAAGGGGAGTTGTGCTATACAGTAGCCAATCCATCTGGGGAAGAGCATGCTATTGATGTGGTGCCATCTATGGGGTTGTACGTTCAATGTCATGATTCTACACGGCTAGTGGCATTGGGAAAAGTTTACTACAGGGCCTCCACCATTCACAATGTGGCTTATGCAGATGATATGGTAAGGGTCAATGTTGAAAATGATTACAACGGGGATGCGCAAGTCCTATTTTCGACGTCAGAGATAAAGTATGTCAGATAGGCCCTTGAGACATTCGTTGCATGGCCCACACATCTGGTGAAACCGGTCTCACAACAGGTATTTATTTGTTAAATTTTTGTTATTAACATCTTTTTTTTAATATTAAACAAATAGGATTCAGACATTTGTCCAAAAAATGTCTGTGAACTTGTTCAAAGGTCAAATAATATTAGTGGAGTTGATCCGTTGGATTAATTAGTTAAGGACCTGTATGAAGTTTACCATAGGCCTATAGAGCTTCCGTGGGATGGTCTAAATTTGGTATTCCAAATGTAGAATCATCATTCTTCATAACATATTCTGATGTAAATGAAATTATATCAGAGGACAAATGTTTGAACATATCTATACTCCAGTTGTGGATGATGTAAGTAAAAGTGCATTGAATGCCTCATTTTATTAACTAATAATTAATATTCCTTACAGTATATATGTTTAATATTTTTTGATTCAAATGTTTAAAATAGGTTTATGGATCACTAGAGTACATCGTTGGGTCATGGGTCGGCGTATGGATTTCTTAAGCCTCAATCCATACACAATGCAAAGGATAGACGTGCTCAATTTCAACATTACATTGAAACATGGGTGAAGGAATCACAAAGAGAGGTCTACCTAGGAGCTTACTTGAATCAGTAAGTAAAATGTAGCAACTATAAGGACATGAATGTCTACATCATCTGGTTGCAAATTTTTGTGTAATGCAGGGCCTATTAGCAGTTTTTTTCGTTTTGTGTCCTATGAACGATAACGTTGTATGGTTTTGTTCATTTCGTAAGAAACCTGATGTTCACATGAAAGCCATAATTAACAAGTATGATCTTCCAAAACATCATACTTTTCCTCTATTACGGAGTTAGGTATGCAAATTTATTAAGCGTTAACCCACATGTATGTTTTTTTTTACTGGACCAGTGCAATGAAGATATTGAAGACCGATTTCAATGGTAAATCCAATTCACCTGAACCAAACTGGATTGAAGTAAAGGTTAGTCATTTAACGAAACCTAAGTATCCATTGCTCATATTTTGTATATTTGTACTTGTGAGATTTAAAAATATTTCTACCTCAATTTAGAGCCATGTTCAAAGGCTATGAGTGTGGGTATTATGTAATGCATTGGATGTGGAACATAGAAAGGGGGGGTTTGAAGAATGAATGGAGCAAAGTATATTTACTTTAACACTGTTTCCACTATTAGTTTACTATGAAAATGTATTTATGTTTTACATGAAAAACACTTGTTTGTATAAATTTTAATGTTGCAGTGGTTTGGTGATGGACATAACAACAATTCACAAGAAATGGGTAACATATTTGTTACAAGTTAAAAAAATTCAATTTACACAACTTTTGATGATATATATATATAGAGTTACCTATGGGGAACACTCTGAATTGTACAACACTCGAAAATAGAACTTCTAATGCAACCTGTTTATAGATTGAGGGTCGCAGCCCTTAAATAGACTCAAAAATTCCTGTTTCTACAGTTCCGGTAGACAAAACCGGAAAACCTACCGCTACAGTGAACAATGCTGAACAGTAGTCTGTAGCAGGAAATAATGATGTCATGATGATGTCAGTTTTCATCTATAGGAGCTTTCACCACTTTCCCTTCAGATGTTGATACTGAGATGTTTAGTCTGAAGGAGCTTTCACCATTTTCCCTTCAGATGTTAATACTGATATTGAAGATGCTAAAGGAGCTTTCTCCACTTTCCCTTCAGCAGATTGAAGATGTTAAAGGAGCTTTCACGACTTTCCCTTCAGCTGGATGATGCTGATGTTTTCAGTCATCCCCAAGATTGATGTCGAAATAGTCGTCTTCATTCTGATAGAAATCATCTGACAATTCTGAAGAAGCTTCAGCAGGGTTTTTGGATGAGGAGTAGGTGTCTTGATTCTCCTTCTCCAAAAGATTAAAGATCATCTTTATGTTTTCAGTAAACTTCTCCTTAGAGGAAGAAGATGCCAAGGCTGATAACACTTGTGATCTTTGATTGAGGAATTTTCAGGCTTCTGGGTCTGCAGCTTTGGTGAAGGTTGGATGCTGCTTGAACCAAAGCGAAACTTGTTCAGGACTGGCCCTTGAATGGTCAAACTGAGGCCACCATTTTACCAAGGCTTGCCGTTTGAGCATGGGTAATTGTCCTTTTATGGAGGTATTACCAAAGGTGTATCGCCATTGGAAGATCCAGGCGAGAGAGAGTTTGCTGAAGAAGTGAAGATCCACTGGGAACAGATCGTTGTCTGGATGTTCGAACTTCCTCGTGAATGTTGTCAAACCAGATACCACTTCAGAAGGGAGTATCTCAAGGATTGGTCCATTAAAATTCCACCATTGGAAGAACCACTGTAAGAACTTATACTGGATATTCTGTTTGAAATAAATAAGTCAGGAATGTATAAAATCTTTATTTTGAAAATAAAAAAACATTATTCCAGGCAGTTTGATAATCCCAATATGAAAAACCAATGGGATCATAATTTTGAGAAAACCATTTGATCTTATTTATATCTCCAAACTTCCTAGGTGTTAGAACTTTAAGAATTTGCAGAGTTGAATAAGCAATTTGCTCAGAATCATTGTTTTTATGATGTTTAATCTGGACTAAGTTAGTATCAACCAGAATAAATTCATAAAAATACCTTGTTTTGAGCACAAATGTCGGCATGTAATGAAATTGGTTTCCCTGTATGTCTTTGGGAAAGATTTTTAGGGAAACTTTGTTTGGTTTGGAGTCCCAAAATTCAGGTTCTATCTGGACGATATCCTGACATTTGGGTTTTGAGTTTAAACCATTGTAATCTTTTAATCTTTTTTGAGAAATAAACAATTGTTTTCTCATCTTTGCACTACATGTTTATTTTTCTGTAATTGAATATTTCTCTTCTCATCCACCCCTTCTCATCTCGTTGGCTCTGCCGCACTTGAGAGTATAGTTTTATGCTTTAAGTTTACATTTATTGTCTTTATTATTGTTCATAGCCATGTGAATTCCGTATTCTATTTCTGCTTTCCATATGCATTGGTTGTTCTGACCCTGAAGAGAAGAAAAATCTTTTATTAAAACTTAAACAATCATTAAATGAGTCATCTTCTTCATCTTCTAAAGCTAACAATTTGTTAATAACTAACAAGTTTAACCTTAACAATACCCTTAAGAAATTTGAAAAGAGTGTTGTTAAACCAGTGACCCTACAGGATCTTCAGTATGAGGTTAATCAACTAAAAGCTGAAATTTGCCTCATTAAAGAACAACAGAATGTTCACCAGAATATTCTGACTGTTCTGCAATCTGGTGATCAAACTGATGAGGAGAATCATGATCGGAGTAACCAACCCTCTGATAATGAATCCTTGAATGATTCAGTTACTCCTGTAGTTCCTCCAAACATTTTCGAGTTAATTAATCAATTAACAATCCAAAAGTTTTTTTTTATAAAAGTCAAAATTATTGTTGGAACCTATATCCTAGAAACTGAAGCTCTATTTGACACAGGGGCAGATTCAAACTGCATTCAGGAAGGATTAATTCCAACTAAGTATTTTGAAAAAACCTCCGAACGTCTTAGTACCGCTAGTGGTTCTAAACTTCGGGTCAATTACAAGCTTTCAGATGCATTAATAGAAAAGGAAGATTTAAAAATTAAAACCTCTTTCCTTTTGGTTAAAAATCTGAAAAATGCTGTTATTTTAGGAACGCCTTTTATCAAATCAATCTTTCCTATAACTATTTCTGATAAAGGCATTTCTACGACTTATTTAAACAAATCTATCACATTTAGGTTTCTTAAAAATCCAATCATTAGAGATTTAAACCCAATCCTTTTTAAGCAAAACCAAATTAATTATCTTAAAGAAGAAATTTCTTACAAGAAAATTGATGATTTGCTTAACCAACCAATCATTATTAATAAAATAAAAATTTTGACCAATCAAATCCAAAACTCTATTTGTGCCGACCTTCCTAACACTTTTTGGCAACGCAAACAGCATATCGTTGATCTCCCCGCCTGGACATCAACTATAAACCCCTCAACCAAGCCCTTTAATGGATTCGCTATCCGATTCCTAACAAGAAGGATCTCCTTAATCGTCTTTTTTCCGCTAAAATCTTTTCAAAATTTGACATGAAATCTGGATTTTCGCAGATTCAAATCAGTGAAAGGGATTGTTATAAAATGACTTTTACAATTCCTTTCGGGCAATATGAATGGAGAGTTATGCCTTTTGGATTGAAAAATGCTCCTTTAGAATTCCAAAAAATTATGAATGACATGTTTAATCCATACTCTTCTTTTATTATTGTCTATATAGATGATGTTCTTGTGTTTTCCCAATCTGTTGACCAACATTTTAAACACATAAACATTTTCATTCAGGTAATCAAGAAAAATGGTCTTGCTTTATCTAAAACTAAAATTAACCTTTTTCAAACAAAAATCCGTTTCCTTGGTCACAACATTCATCAGGGAACTATCACTCCTATCAATCGTGCTATTGAGTTTTCAAACAAATTCCCCGACCAGATCATCAAAAAAACCCAACTTCAGCGTTTTCTCCGTTGTCTATATTATGTGGCTGATTTCTTCCCTCAGCTAAGTAATCTTGCTAAACCTTTGTATAATCGTCTCAAGAAGGCTCCTCCTCATTGGACAAATACCCATACTGACATTGACAAACAGATCAAATCTCAGGTCCAAAACCTTCCTTGTCTATATCTTCCCAATCCGTCAGGCAAAAAGATTGTTGAAACTGATGCCTCTGACATTGGTTATGGTGTCATTCTCAAACTGTTTGTTAGTGGCAAAGAACAAATAATTGCATTTACTTCTAAGCATTGGAACCCTGCCCAGTAGAATTATTCCACAGTTAAAAAGGAAGTTTTAGCAATTGTTATATATATGGTTTTACAAACCTGAAGGTCGATATTTTCGAAAGACTGATTTCATCATTCGGACTGTTGAAACTAATATCTGCCTTAAAACTGATTTTGATGAAATCAAACTTCTTTCAAACAATTCTTTAAAACATCATAAACAAAATTATAATTTTTTGCATATTGGATGTGTCCAAGTTGCTGCCAAACCTTTAGGGATTGAAGGATTAAACACCTCTATTCTTCTGTGTTTAAGAAACTCCCGACACAATCAGTTTACCGACTCCATCTTAGGCACAGTAGAGACTAGCCTTAGCAATGGACCCATCTATTTCAATTGTTATCTTGATAGGACTGTCAGCCTTGAGGATGCATCTTAGATGTCTTGACTTTAGACGCCCAGCTTCATGGTCTTGATATGAAAGTTGGATCTATCCCAGTCAATATCATCTACCGAGTTCAGTACAAGGTAATGAACTCATGTGTGTCTAGTGTCTCAAACCTAGAAAGACTGGAGAAACTACCTTGTTCCTTACTGATACTAGCAAAGCCAAGGTAGTCATTCCTAAAGTTATTAAGTGGGAAGACATCAATTTCCCTCAAACTTGGGCCATGGACAAGGTTGCTCCAGCAAAACCTTAAACCACACCTAGTTTTGAGTCAGTTAAGCAGTATGACTCTGGAAGAGTAGAGATCACCTTCAATAGGTCCAACTCCTTCAGCACTGCTAGGTCTTCCTTCACTAGAGATTCTAGATTTGAAATGTTTGGGTCTGTTTTTTCTAGGAAATCCTTTTTTGCTGCTCCTAGTGGAAGTAGTAGCAGAATCAAGCTCTAGGGTGTAGAAACCTCGTCCTCCATTCCTCAACCTGTTTATCAGCAGGAGAATCCTGAGGAAGAGTCTAGATCTATCCCTTCTCCAACCTTTTCATCCATGCAAGATTATGAAGTTATCCATGATTAATAAGACCTGCATAGATT
>CM023958.1:12731778-12768761 GCA_013407115.1 Glycine latifolia | reverse complement strand
AAAAATGAGAAGGAAAGTTGTATGTACAAATTATGGTTGTAAGGAACCAATATATAGAAAAAGTATTACAAGCAAAGCAATAGCTACTTTTAAGTTACCTTTAGTGTAACGATAACTTTTGTGGATTTTAATTATTTTATTTTTTCAAATTGATCTCTCCTCTTCCCCAAATTCGCCGCTCCTCCCTCTCTCCTCTTCCCCCTTCCCTCCACGCACCCCCCTCCTCTTTTCCTTTTGCGTGACCCCCACCTCCTCTTCCCCCTTTGCCGCACGACCCCACATCTACCTTTTTCCTCCACTGCGCAAACGAAGATGTCCCCTGAAATGTTTTATTTTTCATCTTTTTTTTTTTCATTTGGTCTTTGGTCTGTTGGTTGGGGTTGTTGCTCCCCGCCCCTTTTGGTTGATCTGTTGTGAATAAAAAATTGCATTTTTTTGGAATGGAGTGTAGATCTTCAGAGTTCTTAGGAAAGAATTGGATCTCCACATGGAGATCTTGTAGCCCCCTTTATTACCGGATCTAGGGAAGGATAAATCTTCAGTTGAAGATCTCTACCCAAGACTCAACACTAAAGGTGCTCTTAGAAGATCAATTACAACATTTGCCCCTTCTGGGTTTTTCAGTTCCAACCTTTTGAAGAGTTTCATGGCCTTTTATGGGGATAAACCAAATGAGTTGATGAGTTTAAAGGTGTCACCTTTGTGTTGGTTTGTGTTTGAAACAGATAAAGTACTTGAATTGAAGAAAAGGAAAGTATGGTGGCAGAGAACACCATAATGGGGGGTCCTAGTTGTTAATCTACCAATTAAAAATCGTGCATTTGTGATGAAGGTAGAAGGAGATTGATGACTCACCCAATTTTAGTTTGAACTTGAAGGGTTATGCTTTTATCCAAGCATGTTTCTCGGTTTTAATTTACTTATTTAATTATTTTATTATGTTAAACTAGGTTCATATTGTAAAAAGAATTAATTAAATCCTACAATTTTAAAAAAAATGCCTCAATTAGGTTATTTTCATCCAATTGGAGCTTACCTGTTAGCATGTAAACACCAAAATGTTTAAGACCAAGAGATCAATCAATTTTTGTTTCTTTTAATTCAATTTAGGGACATGATAGTGATTTATTATTTAAATTTTTTAAAAAAAAATTAAAAATTTTATTTCTCGCTCCTCTCTTCTTTCCGTTACAAAGAAAAATCTGGACCTTGATCCATTTATAATCTGAATGCATTTTTCGTATCAAAGGTGATTATTGCTCCATACGCAAAAAAGCAATCTGGAGTAACCATTCATTTTCTTGTGGTTCCATGGAAAGCAAACAAATTCAGAAAAAAGGAAAGTCCTTGCCAAAGTTTATTCAAACGGATTAGAAATCATACACTACTAGAAAAATGAGTTTTAACATCGTTAAGTTAACATTGATTTGGTCAAAAACTGATGTTAACGAAAATGCGGTGGCAATTTTGTAATTAACAGGACCTAGTTAACATCAGTTTCCTTAAAAACCGATGTTAACGTGCTCTGTTAACATCGATTTTTAAGGTTAGTTTGAAAACCCAATGTTAACAAATACATGTTAACATCGATTTTTAAGGTTAGTTTGAAAACCCAATGTTAACATATACACGTTAACATCGGTTTTCCTAAAAACCTTGGAAAATCAATGTTAATAGAGCACGTTAACATCGATTTTTAAGAAAATCGATGTTGTTCAGGAGATAATCAACATCGGGTTTTCGTTGAAAATCGATGTTCTTATTGTTATTATAAAAGTGCTAGCCCTAGCCCCCAAATTAAGAACCCTTCACTTTTGCGCCTATCTCTGCCTCTCACTCTCAGCCTTCACTGCACTTCATTGCTCGCCTTCACTCTCACGGAGGACTTGGCGCTTCCACTCTCGCTCTCGGTCTGTTTGCAACTGACATTTCACTTTCACTCTCACTCGCGCTCAGGTACTTTCTCTCGGTCTTGGTTTCGTTGTTGCTTCATTTTTCTTTTGCTCTGGTCTCTCTCAGGTACTCTCGCTCGTGCTCGTGCCTCTGAATCTCTCGCTCGTGCTCACACCTCACAATGAAACCCTAAATCATGTTTGCAGGCTTACATTCTTACATCAATATGCTATTGAGGTCAGTTTCTTGTTTTTCGATTGTTTGTGTATCTGATATTTTGTAGTTTCTGCCATGATTTGAATTTATTGGGAGGTTAATTAGTTGTTGTCATGTGTTTCAGACAGTAAGCCACCCAAAGTTCACCACAATGAGGTTGACTCTTGATACAAGTTCTTTCAATTTCCGTTGTTCTATTATATTGTAGTGTTCTATTTTGGGTGATTGAATGTTGAATCCTATTTTTCAGCTAGTTAGAGATTTTTTTTGGAAAAAATAGTTGACCAAATCCCCTTCGGGAAATGTTTAGGGCTTCTCCTTTGAATTTCGAGCGTTTTGACATAAGGTACGCCTCAATCGGACATTTCTATCAAAAGTTATGACCGTTTGAAGTTTATATGTTCAACATCAAGGCTTTTAACACAACTTATTTGATTCTAACCCCTCTGTCTATTAATTATTGTTCTCTTCACTTTTCAGGTTCTTGCCCCGACAACATTGGCAATGGCACATGCCTCTGCAGTGGAATATGTGAATGTAAAACTGGCTATGCAATTCATAAAGGTTCCTAGTTTATATAGGTTATTTTCCTGCTTAATGTCATAATATTGATATAGTCTGGATTCTAAGTTAACTGGTCTTGTTAGTTTATTTTTGGATCTGAGATTGGGATAATTTAATAGAGATTTGTTTCTTTGATTGGCTCATTGTGATTGCTCCCTAGTTTTTTAGATTTTCTTCACTCGACTAAAATTGTAAGAGCTGATTGTTTAATTTTATATATGTCATAATATATTTAGTTTTCATAGTTTATTTTTATAGCTTTTGGTGAAGTTTGGACAATATTATAAATAAGGGTAAAAAACAATTAAAAGAATAGGCGTATTTTTTTTAAAAAAAAATATCATTATACATCATATGTAGTAAAAAATCGATGTAGAAAATGAACTTTCTACATCGGTTTTAGAAAAAAGCCGATGTTGTAAATACTATTCGACATCGGTTTTTTAAATAACTGATGTAGAAAGTCTCTTTTCTACATCGGTTTTTTGAAAAAACCGATGTTGATTTTATATATTTTACGTTTTTTTTGAATTTCTTATTTGACGACATCGGTTTTCTTGTTGTTAGGTATGTTAACATCGATTTTCGAAAACCGACGTTAACGTTGATACTTTCAATGTCGGTGGTTTCAACATTGGCTAAAAATCGATGTTGAAAGTCCAAAAAAAATGATGTAGAAAAGGATTTTTCTAGTAGTGATAACAACTTATTCCATGAAAGCATAATCCACTAAACACCGAAGTTGCAATCAATTATAAAAGAAAAAGTTGCAATCAACAAATGCAAGTGAGTTGGGGTTGATTGCTGCAGCTACAACATGTCCATGGAGGCACATTTGAGAAAACGAAAGTGAACATGATGCGTACAAGGATATAGAAATAACGTGAAATATGGAGGAGTGATAAACAAGATATTTTGGTTTTTTTTTAATTACGTATTAAACTACTATGATATCCTTATATAAATTAATAAAAATAAAATAATGATTTTTTTGTCTTAAATATTTTGAAGTTCATTGCTAATGGCATTATTAATGAGTTTTTTTTTTAATATTTTGGACTTAGTAAAGTTTAGGTGTGAAAAAAAGAAATTATAAGAATCATAAATTCTCTTTCAACTTTCAAAATCTGAAACACAAATACAAAAGTTCTCACTCTACTCTCTTTTTTTTTCTCTAAGAAAACACATTTCTTGAAGAATTGAGAACTTGATTGTCTTATTCAAAGGAGGTTTTCTTCTCCTATCTTTATTATTTCATTATATTGATTGTCCCTTTGTGTGGTAAGAACCTCTCCTCCCTCTTTTAAATTTCGTTCTCATTTTTCACTAGGACACCCATGGGGTTTAATGGAAAATACTTAATTTTTGGGTTTGAATCTGACTTTGGGCTGATTTTTGGTATTGATAATAACCTTGTAGTTTGAATTGCTAGTGGAGTGGAATAAAGTTTCCTCTTTGGACCCAAAGCTCCCTCCTTTCTTCCTTTTATTCATCTCAAAACGAGTTCCTTTGGTTGGATAGGTAAGTGAAACTTTATCCTTTTCTATGCTTAGGTTGTGGTGGATTGGTTTCAAGGTTGCTGAAAAATGAATCATGTTGTTAAAAAATGAAAGTTTGAGCATTTGAGGTTTTGAGTTTGGAAATTTGGATTCTTAATTATTTGATGAATGTTTATCAAAAGTTCCATTTGTGAAGAGTTTTGATGTTATTTATATATTTGGAATTAATAAGAAAGATTTTGTGTTTGTTTTGGGATGATTTGGAAGTCATGAGATGCAATTCTATAAAAAAAAATTGAAATTATGTAGAATTCATGTCCCGTGACCATTTTCGTGTCCAGAGTCCAATGGCCGGTGTTACTTCTAATATCTAGTGTTGTGTCTAGTGACCATTTTCACGTTTAGTGAGCATTTTGAGTCTAGTGACTATTTTAAGTCCAATAATAAGTTTTGCATCAGTGACCATTTAGAGTCCAATGACCAGTTTGATGTAAATGTGATTAATATTTATTTTCCTTGCTTAAATTAATTATTTTTAGATCTTAATAAATTATGCTGATTTGAGATGCAATTGAGATGATGTTGTTTTATTATTAGAAGTCAATTTATGTTGAAATCATGAGATTTATATTCATATGAGTTTTTGGTGAGTTATTTGCAAGAATTCAATGTGTTCTAATGTCTTGTTATGCTTATTGGGCTATATGTGGGTTCATGAGTATGATGAATGTATGAATGATGAATCTATGATATTATAACCTCTTATGATGTTGAGATTGGTAAATAATTTGTGATGGCATATGCTATTGATTTGAAAGATCATAACATGCATGCATTGATGAATAACATTGCATTTGAGTAGACACATAAGTTGAGGGTGCTAAGAAGACCCTTAACCTAGTGTTGGAGGTTGTCATGGTGGCTAATGTCAAATAGGCCTATAAAATGGATGGGTGAGCAAATCCCTAGATAGGTTAAGGTTTTTACAAGCCTTATTGAGATAAATCATTACCCATGCTCATCCATTTTTTTTATAAAATCACACGTCCTCTATGCAGGATTAATTATAGTCTCACTAAATGGTCAAATCATAGAGTGCGACTATGTTATGGGGATATGCTTTAGAAGCAACAACTTACTTACTAAATAAAGTTCCTACAAAAATAGTCTCTATAACTCCATATGAGATATGGATAGGTCATAAGCTGAATCTCAAATACATCAAGGTGTGGGATTATCATGCTTATGTTAAGAGATTGCTTATAGAAAAACTTAAGAAAAGGTCAAACAAGTATAAATTCATTGGTTATCCTACGAAAACAATGGGATATTACTTTTTTACCAACCTTTTGGCCATAAAGTGTTTGTGGCAAGATGAGCTACTTTTTCAGAAAGGGAATTCCTTGTTGGAGGAAGTCATGGTAAAGAAATTGAGCTTGATGGAATTCAATTAGCTAATGAAACAACTCAAGAACATGAGATGGAAACCGATAGACCTTTCTTTGATGTTTTAAAGTTAAGACAAAGGTCATCACCTCCAACAATAGTGGTTCAAGAACAAGCAGTAGGTTAATAATAGGTTAACAATCTTAAAACCAATTCAGCAACCTATGAACCCAATGCATGAGCCTTCTAAAAGATCTTCTTGAGTACATTGTGCACCTGATAGATTAAACTTAATGGTGCAAGATGACACATTGAATGAGGTTTATCATGATGATGATCATCCCAAAAGCTATGAAGAGGCTATGCAAATCTTGGATTGTAAGAAACGGAAAGAAGCTATGAAATCCCAAAATGAAATCAATGAAGATCAACAAAATATGGGCTATAGTTGAAGCTTCAAAGGATATAAAACCAATCGATTGTAAATAGGTTTACAAGAAAAAGATTGGAGCAGATGAAAAGGTTGAGACCCACAAAACTCGCTTTGCTGCCAAGGGATATAATCAAAAGGAAGGTATAGATTATGACTGAATTTTTTCTCTTACGGTAATGCTTAAATCAATTTGGATTCTACTTGCCATTGCAATACAATATGATTATGAAATATGAAAAACAGATGTAAAAACGACTTTCCTTAATGGTGAATTAAAAAAGGATGTGTACGTGCCATAACCTTAAGGATTCACATCCTTGTCTGATCATAATAAAGTTTGCAAGTTGCAACGATCCATTTATGGATTGAAACAAGCTTCCAGAAAGTTGGAACATTCATTTTAACAAAATAATGGAAAAGTTCAATTTGTTGGATTAAGGGGGAGCTATTTCAGGAATAAGAAGAAATTTAACTCAAGATTTGGTTTTGAGCTTTCAACATGCAAAGGATAACTTGAAGACAATTTAGGATCAAATTGTGTAAGAGAAAAACAATTCTGGTGATCCAAGTGCATTGCATTCATTCAATACATATTCAACTTAATCAGGCTAACAAAAATCACAAGGCATTGGCATTTTTAACTAAGGATTTAAAATAATTCAAAGGTTTTAAGAAAAATCATTTCTCACTGTAATAATTGATTACAGTAATGGATTAATCGATTATTTTGTTCTTCATCAACTCTGGAAAATCTTCAAGAATAGTTTAATCGATTACCATGTCGAATTAATCGATTATTTGACCTACGTTTTCATATAAATTGTCTTGTTGAACTCTTTAATCGATTATGATGAAGTTGTAATCGATGACATGCTCATATCTGATTTTAACACTCCATTGCCATAATCGATTACCACATATAGTAATCGATTACATAGCCTTTGAAGAAAACCAAGTTTTACTAAATTAATCGATTAACAAAGTTTGTAATCGATTACACCTTGCTTTGGAAAAACTGTGCTGCACTGTCTTAATCGATTACCAGGATTTGTAATCGATTATCCAAGCTTTATGAAAATACACTATGACTAGTTTAATCGATTACCAGGTTCTGTAATCGATTAAACAAGCTTTGTGAAAAATACACTTTGACTGTAATAATCGATTACAGCTCGAGATAATCGATTATTTTTCTCGTTATTCAAACCCAGAAAATCTATGAACAGATTAATCGATTATAATGGCAAATTAATCGATTACCAAGGTAATTTAATCGATTATTAGCGCGTCTTAATCGATTACTGACGGTTAAAATTTTCTGTTATAAATAGAACCCTTGCTCAACTGTTTTTGTAACCTTGTGGAATAATACCCATTCGAATTTTCTGAGCTTAAACAGTCTTGTGAGCATTCTTAATTGTTTTCTGAGGGTTTGATTCTGTCTAGCTTCATGTTGCATTGATCATGTGAAACTGAGTCACTCTTGAAGCTTGAAACCATTTCAAGATTAAGGAAAGCTGTGTTTCTTGTGTTTTAAACATTCAACCTATTCTGGTAACTTCATTTGCATTGCATACATTGGATCATTAGGTTGTTTCTGTGATAACCCTGAGTCATGGCATGGTTGGTGTCATACCTCCCCGCGCGATAGCGCGGGGATTCGCATCAGAAAACCCTGTTAAGGGTGTGGCGCGGATGGCGCCAGGTCTGGCGCTGATGGCGCCAAAGTTTTCCAGCCCACGCGGATAGCGCCATGGGTGGCGCGGACCGCGCGGCAAGTGGCCTGGAAAACCAATTCTCACTGGAATTCCACGCGGTCAGCGCCAGGTGTGGCGCGGATGGCGCCACAGGTTCTGGAAGCTGACGCTGATGGCGCGGAGATGGCGCTGATAGCGCCAGAAGCACCGCCATTGTGGCGCGGATAGCGCGGGAGACGGCGCGGATCGCG
Source organism: Glycine latifolia (assembly GCA_013407115.1). Taxonomy (NCBI): domain Eukaryota; kingdom Viridiplantae; phylum Streptophyta; class Magnoliopsida; order Fabales; family Fabaceae; genus Glycine; species Glycine latifolia. The sequence goes on along the minus strand of CM023958.1, from coordinate 12,760,822 downwards.
CGGGAGCTCGGGCAGGTTGAGTATATAAAGGGCAGAACGCGAAAATGGAGAGGGAAAAAGGTTTTCTTCTTCCCTGGACCTCTAGCCTCCATTAATGGACGTTCCAAGCTCCCTAGTGCCTTATATACTAGCCTAAACACTTCCCTGTGACCTAGAAACGTGTTTTAACCGATTGAAAGCTAAAATCCTTCATCAATTCCTTAGATTTAAGCATAATCCCATTTCTCAGAGAAACCTCAGAAACCTGAGTGTTGGCAAGAACCAGAGGCATAGAAGGGACGACAGAGCTTAGGAAAGCTGTTCTCTAGCCTTTTGGGTTGCCACTGAGGTAAGAAACATGAGTTTATTCGGTTGTTTTTGATATTGAGAAATCCTTGGATTTTGTGAATTATGTTGCTCTGGGGCTAGAATTAGCCCAGAGTTCTGTTGGGAAATTTGTTTAGAATTGCTTGATGATGAAGGAATAGCTTTCAGTTTTTGATTCTGATGACTTTGAATTTTTGGCTCTGTGTTATCTGGGTGACCTGTGTAATGGTCACTTGTGAGTATCTGTTGAGATGCCAGAGCCTTAGTTATGCTTATGTGAAGCCTGAGAAAAAGCCTTGTGTGGGCAGATATTGATTAAACCCTAGGATAAGGGATTTCTGAAATGTTATGTATTGTGAGTTGTATGCCTGAGGGCTTATTTTGATATGAAATTACTTATGCCTTGATTAGGCATTGATTCTGAGACTGTTGGCGGTGGAAGCCACAGACCTGGGAAGGAATTACGAGCTGAGACCTTACCAGGTAAGTTCAGTGTTTCTTGGGGATGAATTCCCGCTTTGGTTGCACACCACACTCCTGGGGAGTGTTGGTCATGATTCATGATGCATGCATTGGCTATGGCATTACTTGTATTGAGATTGTATGCATTGGCATTTGATGTTGTGATGTGCTTGAGACATCTGTTGGCCAATAGAAGAATACCGACGTTGAGGAGCTCCGTCGGGTATTCTGGACGTTGAGGAGCTCCGTCCCTGGCATCGAGGAGCTCTGCCAGAACTGTTGGCCAACAGATACATACCGGCGTTGAGGAGCTCCGCCGGGTATTTATGGGCGTTGAGGAGCTCCGCCCGTGGCATTGAGGAGCTCTGCCACACTATGACAGGCACTGACGTTGAGGAGCTCCGTCAGTGGGCGTTGAGGAGCTCCGCCAGGCATCGAGGAGCTCTGCCTCCTGTCATAGATCTGTTTGTGATGATGTTTATGTTATGTTGAGGCCAGTGGGCCATATTTGATGTATATACCTGTTTATGTGTTGTGAATCTGTGGGCCAGGGTGGGAATGATTTCCCAAAAACCCTGAGCTTACTGAGATATGTTATCTCACCCCGTGTGGGGCTTACATGATTTCAGGTGATATTTCTGGAAGAGAAGAGCAGTCTCAGGGCAGGAGGCCCAGTTGAGACTAGGATAGAAGTTGGATGACTCTTTTGTTTTATTTTGATGTAGAGTTCTGTACTCCCTCATGGAGGGCTGTTATTCTTTTGTACCACCACGGTATGTGTGGTGTGGACTATGGACTTTGATATGTACATGTACAGAACCTGGTTATGTATATGATATGTGCTTTACCCTGAGTATAATTGTCTTATATCTGTTATCTGTCTGTATTATTAAGATGTCTGGTTGATACATGAATGGGGAAAACTGGATCAGCATAGGATTGTATTGTGTTTTGTATAATTATGATTTCACAGGTTGATATTCCATACATAATGAATCAAGAAAAAACGATTCTGCTCTTCCGCTGAATACTATTTTCTGATAATTGAGCGCTAAACTGATATTATTAATGTTAACGCACCGGAGGCCTACGGGGTGTTACAGTTTCTCTCCTTAATCTGGTTGTAATTTTCGTTTTGATGATTGTTTTGTAATTTGCTATTGTAATTGAGTTCTTACTTGTAATCTAGAAATAGGGTTTCTCTAGGGGTTGTGTTGAGTAGTGTTCTCAGTGGGTTTGTCTCTAAGAATCTAATAGTGTTTTAGATTTCTGAACTTTATCTAGGGTTGATAAAGAGAGGCTTTGTAATTGCTTGTAAGAATAGAAATTAAATAGTGGAACTTCAACCTAGTGTTGGTTGAAAGAAACTGGATGTAGCTTCATGGTTTTGAAGTGAACCAGTATAAATTGCTTGAGTGTTGTTTTCTGAATCTACTCTCCTCATCTATATTGTTTCTTGATTCATTTGCTTATCTTGAAAAGTCAGTTTTGATCCATTGAATTTTAAGGGGCTGAGCTACTTGATTTAACAAGGTTTCTTGGTTTTGAAATGTGATAAAGATCCTTTAAAACTCTTATTTTGATTAAAGAATTTTTGATTTACCAAGGTCTAACCAATTCACCCCCCCTCTTGGTTAAGTATGAAGTATTCATATCATTTTCACAATTTTGTTAGATGTGAGGAAGAACCTTGTGTTTACAAAAAGGTTAGTGGGAACGTAATCATCTTCTTGGTGTTATATGTGGATGACATATTACTCATTGGAAATGATGTACCAACAATGCAAAGTACAAAGATTTGTCTATTAGAACAACTCTTTGTGAAATATTTAAGAGAGACAAACTATATTCTAGGAATACAAATTTATAGAGATAGATCTAAAGGGTTGCTCAGGTTATCCCAATCTATGTACATTGATACCATCCTAAAAAAGTATAACATGGAAAACTCCAAAAGAGATTATTTGCCAATAGGAATTGTAGTCAATGAGAATTGTCCTAAAACTCATGAAGAGATAGAATGCATGACTAGAGAACCATATGACAGCACTAGTTGAATGAACATTGGATATAATTAAACAGTTGTAGGATTAATGATTATCCAATACAGGATCCATCTTTTCTAGGTAATGAGCTTGAATTCTATAATAAAATTAAGACCCTGACAAAGACAATTAAGTGAAAGAAGAAATAAGTTTCTTAAGTCATTTGTAGTAACTTAACTTATTAGAATTTGACAATTATACCATACATACTCTAGAGTTAACTCAAAGTTGTAATGATGGAAGAAAAAATTATATTATTATTCAAATGATTCTTGAAAATAATATATATATATATATATATATAATGTTATTTACACGATAGATAATATGGTTAAATGTCTACCTTGATTAATATATTAATTTAATTAATATATTATCGATTTAATATTGAATTTATGAGATTACACACAAACAAAAATTTTAATGTGTTAAAAAATTATTTAATATTTGATGATTAATTAAATTAGAGAATTTAATTTGTTCAAATAATTAATTAATTTTCTAAATGAAATATTATTATATTATTTGTTAGCACTAAGAATATAAATAATATTAATAAAAATAATTTTGAAATATTTTGGAAGAAACAAAAGATTGTACCTACAGTAGTGAAAAACAAGTCCAAATACGTTGGACCTGGTCAACAAGCTTACTTTTGATACGTTGCTAAAAGTTAACAACAGTAAAGTAACCAAATATTACGTGCAACGGATTTGAGAATATACTGAGAATAAGTGGCTTCCGATTTGTTAGGAAAAGTGGGTTCTAAAGAGAGCAATAAATGAAGCTTTGGCCTGCACACGTTAACATACACAACCACTATTTCTCTTCTGAATCTTTTAGTGACTAAGCAACAAAATATTTTAAGAATTGTTTTATTTTTTCTGTTTCGCTTGTCAAAGTATTTTCAATCAAGAAATTAAAAAAAGAAGATAAAACAGAAAACAGAAAACTAATATAAACAATGCCTAAAGCATCCAAAAGGAGAGAGGTGGACGGATGGAGGCAGGGCATTCATCAAAAAGCTTGAAATGATCAGCATTTTTGCCTTCTAGCGGGTGTACCTGTGATCTGTCATAGTTTTGAAATTAAGTCCTTGATGAGACTAACCAGAGGAGCATATCTGTGACTGTGAAGAGAATGAACTCCATCTGAAAGAAAATTCAGTGCTATTCAGATTTACAAACAAAGTTCCTAAGTTAAATTAGCCACTGAAACACCTTAGTTCAACTTATAAACACCAGCAGGCTTCCTGCTCACTTTGAATATTTAGAAACACCTTGAGTGTATTTATGCCAAATCATTGATTAGTCACTTTTGAAACTTAGTTCTCCTCTCTACCAACTGTTGTTGAGTGTTAGGTATTTGTGATAGCCTTTAATTAAAAGCTTTCATAGTTTTGCAACAACTATATATATACCCAGGAACTATACAAAAAATTTGGAACAGTAACAGCAAAAAAAAAAGTTAAAGTAAATGATAGTATAAAGGGTCTTTTGTGTAGATATTGTAACTCAAAATCATATATTTATTTTTCTTCTATTTATATATAATATAGAATAATCATTTGGCTAAAAAGCTCATACTTTTTTATTATTACATGTGTTCTTAAATTTAACAGTAAGTTCATTGAAGTTTACAAATTACGCTAAGCCTTTTTGTTGGCATGCTTCCCAAAGATTCCAAATGGATATGAAACAATGTTATTACAGCTTAAACATCCATTTTAACTTTAGAATAAATTAATTTTAGTTTATGAAAAAAGTTTTGTTTTTTAAAGTATTTATAAGAAATTTATTCAAATATGACTTATTTCTTTTACTAGATAGAGCTAACAAACACATTTTTTACCTAACACTCATCTCTTTGACTAACATACTTAACTGAAAGTGTCATTATATATGTTGCACGAAATTACAACATTGAAAAGAGTGTTAGAGAAAAACAATATGTTGCACAAAAATACCGCATTAGCAAAATACTGTGACAATAATACCTGGATAATTTAATTGACCTATATTGGGAGCCACAACAAAAGTATTATTATTTTAACAAATTGAAAGCATTAGTCTTATTTATAAAAAGGAGCAATGAAGTTTCCATGCACAAAAATCAAGCTTCCAGAACATTTTTATCATTTTAGTAATATTACCCTCCAATGTATCGATATCTGCAGAGTGCTTCTTAGATAGCAGCAGAATAAATGTAACAGTAGTAAAGCTGCGCCAAAGCCATCTGTTGATTGACAAAGAATAATGAACCTAGTTATTCCAACTTAGATTTATGTCTAACATGGATCTCTCCAAATAAATGTCAGAATCTAAACTAGCTAGCTTAAGTGTATGTGCAGACAAATTCCAAAGATCACCTAGTCCCACATATATATACCAAAATTATAATTAAGTCAAGGTCCAATATCATTGTCAAGTAAAAGGCACTAGCTGTCTCACCAGCATATACTATAGAATCAACGTTAATAGTAACTTCATGTGCGATACTACTTAAAAAATAATTATAATCAATGTTAATACACTCTTAATTTTTGTTGCATATTGCCATATACTTCTTAGGAACCCTCATCAACGAAATACTAAAATAAGGACCTTTATTTATCAAATGAATATCCTTTCATAGAACCAAACACCAAACACCATTAATGTTATCACTAGGTATGACCTTAAGGACGACCAGATAGTAAAGTCTGAGTTTCCTCCATCTTCTAAGTTTATCCTTCCTAATGTTAGGGATGATAAACACAATACTATCTTTGCCTCACCTTTTAAGTCTAAGGATGAGTCAGAATCTATATCGTCCAAAGATATTAGCAATCTTATGGAACAATCCAACTATACCAAAAATATCTCCAGATCATAGGAGAAAAATTACGAGAAAAACTCAGCCTTAATATAAAAGCTAGTACATCTTCTTCTAAGACGATTCAAACTCCAATTTTTAAACCTTTTAGGATGACTAATAAGCTTAAGAAAGAGTTTGCCAAACTTAAAGCTTTTAACCAGCCTTCTAGTCAACCTTCTGATGAGTTCAAACAAAAACTTGATGGATTGACCTCTATAATTATCTAGGAAACTCCTTAGACCTCTATATCTCAAGAAGCTCATTCTAGACCAACCCTTACCAGAGCAAGGTCTAGACAGGAAGCCCAAAAGGACAAAGATAAAGAAATCAATGTCCTTGACCAAACTGGGTCAAAAATTGGAAACTGTGACTCTGATAGATCTATTCAAATTAATCCCATTATAAATCAGCCAAATTGGAAACAACCTTCTAAGTTATATTACAATAGGGTTACTTCTCCTGATCTTCTTATCGAAGAAAAGGATCATTCTAACTCCTTTAATGCCAACCACATCTATGAATGGAACATAGATGGCAAAACTGAGTACCAAATCCTTAATGTACTCCAACAAATGTCCATGATTGCTGCAGCCTATGACACATCCCTTAATTGTACATAAGCAGTTATTGTAAACGTTTTAGTTTCTGGTTTCATTGGGCAACTAAAAAGATGGTGGGATAATTACTTGTCTGAAGAACACAAGATTACAATCTAGAATGTTGTCAAAACAAATAATGATGACAATGTCTTAACCCAAGATAATAAACCAATCCCTAATTCTGTCAATCATTTAATCTTTACAATTGTTCAACATTTCATAGGAGATTCCAGCCTTTGGAAAGATAGATATGCTAAACTCCTTTCTAACCTTAGGTGTAAAACTTTGGCTGACTTTAGATGATTTTAAAGATACCTTCCTCACTAGAGTTTTTACTCGTGAAGACAGCCAAAAGCCTTTTTGGAAAGAAAATTTCCTTGTTGGTTTTCCTAAATCTCTTAGGGATAAGGTTAGAGACAAGATCCATGGAAATCACCCCCAACAATAAAATTCCTTATAAGCAATTAAGTTATGGTCAACTTATTTCTTTCATCCAAAAGGTAGCCTTGAAAATCTGTCAAGATGATAAGATTCAATATCAGCTTGCTAAAGAGAAGGCTCAAAATCGCAAAGATTTGGGTAATTTTTTAAGCAGTTTGTTCTTCCTTATTCTACACCTAGAAAACCTAGAAAACATAATCATAATCCTAAAAGACAGAAATCCAAGAAATCTGTCTATCACATTTATAAATCTGGAACTCCACCTAGGAAGCTTAGGAGAGAATTTCAAACCAAACCTCCCTTTGATAAGATAAACACTCCTAAGAAGCCTATAGTCTGCTGGACTTGCGGAATACCTGGCCACAAAAGCCAACATTGCAGGCTGTAGAAAAAACTTAGGAACCTCAACCTTGAACCTTCTGTTGAAGAACAGATTAATTAACTCCTAGTTGAGTCCTTAATTGAATAAGAGTCTAATAAATAGTCTTCAAAATCTTCTGATAACTTGAATCAAATTCAAGAAGATGATTTATCTTTAACTGATGAAGATTGTCCTTCTTTTTCTCAAATCAATGTTCTCACTAGAGAACAACATCTTCTTTTTTAGGTGATTAATTCTATTACTGATCCTCAAGAAAGGAAAAACCTTTTATTAAAACTCAAACAATCTTTTGATAAAGCAACATCTTATTCTTTTTGATCAAACAATTTATTACTTAACAACAAGTTTAATCTTAAAGATACTCTTATGAACTTTGAAAGAGTATTATTACACCCATAACCATTCAGGATCTTTAGCATGAAGTTAATCAACTGAAAGCTGAAATATGCCTTATCAAAGAATAACAAAATGTTCACCAAAATATTTTGTCTGTTCTGCAATCAAGAGATCAAACTGATGAAGAAGAACCTGTTCAAAAAATTCAACCTTCTAATAATGATTCTTCAAATGATTCAGTTGTTCCTCCAAAGATTTTTGAATTAATTAATCAATTAACGATTCAAAAGTTTTATATCAAAATTAAAGTTATCGTTGGAACATTTGTCCTAGAAACTGAAGCCCTGTTTGATACAGGGGCAAATTCAAACTGCATTCAGGAAGGATTAATTCCAATTCAATATTTTGAAAAAACTTCTAAACATCTTATTACTGCTAGTGGTTCTAAGCTCTGTGTCAATTTCAAACTTTCAAATGTTATTATTAAAAAGGATGGATTAAAAGTTAAAACTTATTTTCTCGTCAAAAATCTTAAAAATGCAGTTATTCTTGGAACACCGTTTATTAAATCCATCTTTCCAATCACAATCTCAGATAAAGGTATTTCTACCACTTATTTGAACAAGTTTATTACTTTCAAATTCCTTAAAACTCCTATCATAAGAGATTTGAATCCAATCTTTTATAAATAGAATCAAATAAATTATCTTAGGAAAGAAATTTCTTATAAGAAAATTGATGATTTACTTAATCAACCTATAATCCAAAAAAAAAACCAAATCTTTGTCTAATCAAATTCAAAATTCAATCTGTGCTGATCTTCTCAATGCTTTTTGGCAACATAAACATCATATTGTTAATCTTCCTTATGAAAAGGATTTCATTGATTGCCAAATCCTACCAAGGCTCGCCTATCCAAATGAGACAAGAACTTCTTGTTCATTGTCAGAAGGAGATTCAAGATCTCTTGCAAAAGGAATTAATTAGAAAGAGCAAGAGCCCTTGGTCTTGTTCTGCCTTTTATGTTAATAAACAAGCTAAAATTGAGCGTGGTACTCCTCACTTAGTTATCAACTATAAACCCCTTAATCCAACCCTTCAATGGATTCGTTATCCGATTCCTAATAAGAAGGATCTTCTTAATCGCCTTTTCTCTGCTAAAATTTTTTCTAAATTTGATATGAAATCCGAATCTTGGAAAATTCAAATCAAGGATAGTGATTGTTACAAAACAACATTTACCGTCTCCTTTGGGCAATATGAATGAAGAGTTATGCCCTTTGGATTAAAAAATGCTCTTTCAGAATTCCAGAAGATCATGAATGACATTTTTAATCCATACTCTTCATTTATTATCATCTATATTGATGATGTCCTTGTGTTTTCTCAATTTATTGATCAACACTTTAAACACATTAACATCTTTATTCAAATCATCAGAAAAAATTGTCTTGCATTGTCTAAAACCAAGACTAATCTTTTCCAAACAAAAGTTCGTTTTCTTGGTCACAATATTTACCAGGGAACTATCACTCCTATTAATCGTGCAATTGAGTTTGCAAATAAATTTCCAGACCAAATTATTGAGAAAACTCAACTTCAACGTTTTCTTGGATGCCTTAACTATGTTGCTGATTTCTTTCTGCAATTGAGTAATCTTACCAAACCCCTTTATGATCATCTCAAGAAGACACCTCCTCCATGGACTAATGTTCATACTAATCTTGTCAAACAAATTAAATCCAAAGTTAAAGACCTTCCCTGTCTTTATCTTCCCGATCCTTTAGCCAAAAAGATTGTCGAAACTGATGCCTCTAACATTGGTTATGGTGGTATTCTTAAACAGTCTGTCAATGGAAAAGAACAAATAATTGCATTTACTTCAAAACATAGGAATCCTACTCAGCAGAATTATTCTACTATGAAAAAAAAAGTTTTAGCAATTGTTTTATGCATATCTAAATTTCAATCTGATTTACTTATCAAAGGTTTTTAATTTGTGTAGATTGCAAATCTGCAAAAGGAATTTTACAAAAAGATATTAAAAACCTTGCATCAGAAAAAATTTTGCTAGATGTCAAGCAATCTTAAGTATCTTTGATTTGAAATTGAATTTCTCAAAGGTACCTTAAACTCTCTTCCTGACTACCTTACTCATGAATATTTATAAGGAGGAAGCCATTGAGTGTTCAATGCCTAAATCAGAAAAATCTTCTTCCTCCTCCCGAGGAAGGGGAAGATGGAGCAGCTGAGGATGACTAGCACTTGCTGGTCTAAACACCCAGTCTGGGTCAGGGTATGGATCATCCCCTAAACAAGAAGATGATCTCAAAAATCAATCTGGGTCATCTACCCAATCAAGGTCATCCACCGAGGTACCCCAAACACAATCAGGGTCATCCACCCAAAATCTCCAATCACAATCTAAGTCATCTACTGAGAAAGCCAAACCTCAAATAAAGGCTGATTATGCTATGCCTATCCAAACCCTTTTAACCTTTCAAGAAATAGGTCTTTCCCATCTTCCTAAAGGCCTTCCATCTAAATCATGGGCTGACACAGCTTCAGAAGAAGAAGACAATGAAAGTCTTGCAACCATGATCCAAAATCTTAAAAACAATCCTTTAACCCTTCACCATCCAAAAGGCAAAGCCCTTGTTCAACAACCTGAACCAATGGCAATCCAAAAGCCTAAAGCTCAAACCCAATACATACCAAAAAAAACAAATTCCAGGATGTTATTCAAATGGAACTTGATTTTGGGATCCTAAACCAAATAGAGTTCCCTAGAAAATCTTCCCAAAAGATTTTCAGGGTAATCTGTTACATTATAAACCAATTTCACCTTTTAAAACGAGACATTTTTATGAAATACTTCTAAGAAAAGAATATAAAAAAGAATGAAATGAAGTTTTCCATACATACGTTGAAATTAATTTATATATAAAATAATTTATAAAAACTCTCTCATATACTTCTCCGAAAATGAGAGTTCCTACAAATTAGTTTGTGCATAAGTTGATTTGAATTTATGAATAACTTGTTTCATTTTTTTATTTTCTTCTTTCTACAAGTGCTTTTGAATAAATCTACTCAATTAGGCCGAAACAAAGACAAATATTAATCCACACATGTTCTTTAAAATGAAATAGGAAAGCTTTACAATAAAACAGTATAGAAAGACTAAGTCAAAGAAAATAAGATCTTACAATCCTTCAAATTAAGATATATTTTTTCCCATATTAATAAACTTATTTGTTAATGAAAGACAATTCCACATATCATTTTGATGCAAGGACCAAAGAGCCAATTCCTATGCCATAATTCAAAGAACAATATTAGTAAGAGCATTACAATGGCCAGACTTTTGATGGTGAAAAAATTGTTACTAAATAGCTACTGGAAGGACAAAACAAAATGATAGAATTTCTCGTTACAGATTAGACAAAATTTGTCCTTAATTTCTATTAAGTGATATAGAAAATAAATAAGTAAACAAGGGGCACATGTTGGATACTTGGTACTCTGGCCCTCCTTTGGGAGCAATGCATTGCTCGAATTCAAATGGCATGTTAAGTATGCGGAGAACTACAAGTTTTTCTAAGTGTTGAATGCCAAAAGGTACTGTCTTAGGTTCACCTATTCTCTCCAAGTGTAATGTTTCCAAAGAATGCAGTGCTCCTTTATCAATGATGATGGAATTCAAGTTAGATAAGTATATGAGATATAGTTCCTTATTTGTAAAAATCTTCCATCTTTAAAATACAAACTTTTACCTCCATAGGCAAAGGGACCAATACGGAGGAACAACAAATGTGGCATATTCCGTAGTGATTTCAATGTATCATTTGTTAAGTGGGAACATATTAAGGTCAATTTTACAAGATTTGGGAGTTATGGAACCCACTTTGGAAACTTATTTAACTTTCACTCTAGCTTAAATTTTCGCTGTTGCATATAGGGGGAGTTGGACAAAGATCAAGGCAAAGCATGAAGATGCTGCTCCAAAGTTTTAGCTTCTCTCATGCCAATCAATTTGAAGACATTTGTAAATGTGTTTAAATGAATCAAGAAGCATGCCTTGTGATCCTTGCATTGCATAAAGCATAAACATTCTCATGCATACATGTTTTAACAAAAGAAATTAAGGTTTTATGTTTGCTTTTGGAAAAGAAATAGTTCAAGGCTTTGCTTTCAAAATACCCATTTTTACATTGCTTTAATCGATTACAAAAAGATATAATTGATTACCTGCCTTCATTTGATTCTAGAAAAGCCATGAAGAACACTTTAATCGATTACCAGCTAATTGTAATCGATTACATAGTTGTATTTCCAAAACATGTATGATTGCCTTAATCGATTACCACAATTTGTAATCGATTACTAAGGCTTTTTACATATCTGTGATGGACTGCTTTAATTGATTACTTCACGTAATAATCGATTACTTTGTTCATGAAATTTTCCAGATTGTCTCAAGAACATTTTAATCAATTACTTGGTTAAATAATCGATACATATCATAAAATAATCGATTACACATACATTTTAATCGATTACTGTCAGTTAAAACTACTTTCTATTTAAAGCTGCTTGGGTCTGTGATTTCAAATATATCATTTTACTTCATTCTAACAAAAGAATACGAAAGCCCAACACAAGTTAAGCTTTCACAAGTCCAAGAAACAGTTTTCTGAGTATTAGATATCTTGCTTGAAATGAAAAGTTCACTTGCTTCATAAGATGAAGATGAGTTAGAAACAAGATTTGAAGAATAAGTTCAAGGGATTTTATTCTGTGTTTTAATCATTCATGCAACCTGGAAGTAATTGGTAATATTCGTGCATTCATTCATCCATTGAGGATCATAGGTTGTGTCTCTCTTGAATCCTTCTTGTAGATTGTTTTGTATTTGAAAATTTCTTTTGTAAGGCTAAGTTCAAATAGATTCTTTCAAGATGTCTAGAGTAGTGTTCTCTAGGGGAAAGATCTGAGTAGGGTTCTCAGAGTCTTTGTGATTTGATTTCTAATAGGGTGTTAGAATTCTGATTCTCTGTCTTGGGTTGATAAAGAAGATAACTTGTAATTGCTTGTAAAGAACACATTTGATTTAGTGGAACTCTAACCTAGTTTGATTAGAAGAACTGGATGTAGCTTCTCTTGAGAAGTGAACCAATATATGTGCTTGTGTTACTTTCTATTGTTATATCTTTTCTTGCTATCTTGATCTCTTGACAATTGTGATTTCTTCATGACTCAACAAGTGCAGGTTTTGGTCATTGAAATCTTGGACTGAGTGGTTTGATTGAATCCAATTCTAATTGGTTTTAAAAAGTGATTAAGATCCTTAAACTCTGATTTGATAAAGTTTTTAAAAGGTCAAGAAAATACCAATTCACCCCCTTCTTGGTATTTGAGTGTATTCATATTGTTTTCATTCGCAACATAGGTAGGGATGAAATAACAGACAAATCAATCACATAAAAACCATAAAAATCATATGCTGAGCAAATATGTTGTTTTTCCAAGTTTTGCATCTCATTTATTGATGAACATAGAGTGGTTTCCATTCCTTCCTTAACACCATTCAAGCCTAAGCTCCTTAACTGCTTCTTCTTTCCCAATTCTCTGAGTAACTCTTCTACATCATCATCATCTTCATAATGATCTACACTTACTAGATGCAACGTTTGTAGGGATGTCATGCCTCAAAGACCATTCTTCAATGGAAACAACCGCATATAATCACCCAAAAGATGTCGTAGATTTGTAAGCTTGTAAATCTCCTTTGGCATTTCCCTGACATTTGTATCCCTTTTGTCAAGGGTCTCAAGTTTATGGAGCTTACAAATGCACATTAGAAGACTTCCAGTTTCCATGCATGAATGTTTTAAGCTTAGATACTTCAAGTGTGCTAGATTTCCCCAATTTTCAGGAACAAATCACAATCGCCCATCTTCAAAATCAAGTACCTTCAATAGCCTGTATTTTGTAAGGATTCTTTGGAAAAATTCATTGGTTAATGTTGATTCTTTGCCAGCAAAAACAAGTAGTGGCTGAATGTGTGAGCTTTTATTACTCCTTATTAAATCATTGGAATTGGTTGTTATTGATAAGCACCAAATCATCCCACTTGATATCGACTCATCTTCTTTACTAATATGTTGACAGAAACTTAAATCCTTGAATTTTCTAAGGATCAAATTGCGTAAAAGATCATAAACATGACAACTATTGGCTTTGGCATCTATGGTAAAAGAAAAAACTTGCACTAAACTTGTGCCAATCAACTTTGTTAAATATTGTTGTCCAACCTCTTTCAAAGTTTCTACTTCTTCATCTTTTACAAATCCTTCAGCTATCCACAGTAGAATTAGTCTTGTCGATTTAACTTTATAGTCTTTAGGATATATTCCAAAATACAATTAGCATGATTTAAGATGGTATGGCAAATCATCATAACTGAAACCTAAAATCTTTGATCTTAGACTTTTCCTATTTTTTTCCCATTCAAACGACTTCCTTTTCTAGATAAAAGACTACCAATAGCAACAATTGCTGGTGGCAATCCCTTACATTTTTAACAAAAGTCAGAAGATATATTCACGAGGTCTTCTCGATAAAATCCATTGTTGTAACCTTGGAATGCCTTTTTACAAGAATTCCATTGATTTTTCCCAGGTTTCAGCTTATGCATCTTGTCAAAAGGAGAATCCATGCAAGAGGCTACTGTTAGATATATCTGTTAGAAGTGGCTCATGTGATTTGAACAAGTCAAATATAAGAAGGGCTAAAAGGTAATTCTGTTTATTAGTGGCTTGATTAGTGGGAGGTTACTGAGGAAGCAGTTATAGTAACGTGATTGATGGAAGCAGTTATAAAAGGACTAGGGTAAAACTCTTTATCTCTGCCCATAAATAAAAGGTTATGAGTTTTGCCATCACGAATTGAGGAGAGACCTAGAATAAGAGGGTGAAGAGATTGAGAAAAACTATTCTGAATTGAAGAGTTCTCAGTCACTAGTTTGCTGTCAAAAGTCATTTCATTTGTTGTCATTAACCATGGACAAAGGTTTGAGTCTTCATCATTGTTTACAAAAAATGTGAAACTCATGAATTATTAAAGATCCTATTCATGTTATTAACATAATTATTGTTTACATGTGGTATTAAAGCCTGGTTTAAGAATGTATGATTTTCCATGTTACTGTTTATCAATAGATCAATCTTGAAATTTTAAAAAATTATTGTTGACTTGTGGATCGATTTTCTTAGAGATGTGATGAAATAAAATCATTTTAAAACCCTTAAAGAAATCTGCGTTTCTATTCCCATGTGATTTTTGAAAACGAAAATGTCAAAAACTTTAATTGAAGACATTCATATATATGCTTAAGGATATGTTATGAGGGTTCTTCATTTGCAATATAATAATATATGTTTGTATAAATAATTGACAAAGCTTGTGATATTTATCTTCAATTGCTAAAACGTATAAAGGTTCATTATTATTAAATTATATATGTGAAAGTTACCTTTATATGAAAAGATTGAAATTGTACTTTATCATTCAATTGGAATATATAGCATTGCCTTTGACAAAGTGTATTCGTATTACTGTATTGTTGAGTAACTTTTCATCGAATGTGTTGATGGTCCAATTTTATATATATGTACTATTGTTATTATGTTTTGGAACATGAACTGAATGACTGTATGAAATTTCCTCATAGCAATGTGAAACATGTATGGTATGGAATTAAAGTATGGAGGATTAGCTAGTCACCAAAGTGGCCAAATCCGTAAGAATTGTTTTTAATTCCAAACATTATAGATATGTTTTCAATTGCCCATGAATGTGATGCTATGAATAGTATATATATAAAAAATTACAGTTTATGTTGTAGGTACATTGAAGTTCATTATTATATGATAGTTAAGGATCAACCCAAAGGATGATTGTTTGTTTTATAGTAATGAACATTAACATTGATATTGAAGGTACACTTCTAGTTTTTATTTAAACATCCAAAGATAATAAATATTTCTAGTCGGGGTATGCATCATTGTCAAATTATATGAAATCTTTATATCATCATTATTGTTGAATATTGCATATTGGTGGATCCCCAAAGGTGAACATTAATATGCATTTATGAAGTATGTTTGAAATTATGAAGCATGTTAATATATAATAGATTCAAAGGATTAATGTTTTCTATTACTTGCAGTACCAATTGCCTTGCTTTCGCAACTCTTAATTGTTACAGATTTTAATGGTCTTAACTTCTTTGAATGGAAATAGTAGCTCCAGTTTCACCTTGGTGTACTGGATCTGGATATGACTATAAGATAAGAAAAGCCAGGTGCTATTATTGATGCTAGCACTGATGAAGAAAATATCCATTATCGAAACTTGGAAAGGTCAAACAGATTGAGTTTGATATGTATAAGGATGATCATAGCTGGCAACATTAAGTCAGCTCTTCCACAAACTGAAAGTGCCAAGGAAATGCTGAAAATTGTGGAAGAGCACTCCCAAACTGCTGACAAGTCTCTTGTTGGGACATTAATGAGCACCTTGACCTCCTTGAAATATGATGGTTCAAGGACTATGCATGAGCATGTGATCGAAATGACTAACATTGCAGGCAAGACTTAAGTCATTGGGAATGGAAGTGGCTGAAAATTTTGAGGTGTAGTTTATTCTGAACTCATTACCGTCTAAATATGGTCATTTCCAAATGAACTATAATACCATGAAAGACAAATGGAATGTGCATAAACTGCACAATATGTTAGTTCAGGAGCAGACCAGACTTAAGAACATAGGAAGTCACTCCATTCATTATGTTAAGAACAAGGAGCTGAAAAGAAAGGTATCAAGAAACATGAGAAGAATGGAAGAAGAACTATAAAGATCAATGAGAGTTCCTCTTCTAAGATTCACAAGAAGGAACATAAAGAAAATAGATGCTATTTCTGTGGCAAGATTGGACATCTCCAAAATGATTGCTCAAAACGTAAGGTTTGATTTCAGAAGAAAGGTAAGCCTAGTGTTTATGTATGTTATGAATCAAACTTAGCTGAAGTACCTCATAATAGTTGGTGGATTGATTCTGGATGTACAACTCATGTTTGTGATGTGATGTAGGGATTCCTTACAACCCACAACACGAGACCAAATGAAAAGTTTGTCTTCATGAGCAATGGAAGCTGTTGGGACTTATCGTTTAATCCTAGACACTGGACATCATTTGGACTTATTGGAAACTTTTTATGTACCTAGTTTAACTAGGAATTTGGTTTCGTTATCCAAACTTGATAAAGCTGGATATTCTTTTAAATTTGGTAGTGGATGTTTCAGTTTGTTTAGACATAACTATTTAATTGGTAATGGCATGTTATGTGATGGATTATATAAATTAAATCTTGATAATCTTTTTCCTGTAATATTTATAACGATGCATCAGAATATCGGTACTAAACGTTGGTTAGTAAATGAAAGATCTACTTACTTGTGGCATAAACGCTTAGGACACATTTCCAAGGAAATAATGGAAAGATTAGTAAGGAATGAAATCCTTCCAGATTTAGATTTTATTGATTTGAATGTTTGTGTAGATTGTATTAAAGGTAAAAAAACAAAACGCACAAAGAAAGGGGCCACAAGAAGTAGTCATCTTCTTGAAATCATACACACAAATGTTTGTGGACAGTTTGATGTTAACACTTTAAATAAAGAAAAATATTTCATCTCCTTCATAGATGATTTTTCACATTATGGCTATATCTATTTGCTACACGATAAATCTCAAGATGTAAATGCATTAGAGGTTTATATTAATGAAGTGGAAAGACAATTAGACAGAAAGGTGAAGATTGTCAGGTCTGATAAGGGTGATGAATATTATAGACGATATGATGAAAGTGGACAACATCGAGGTCTATTTGCTAAATTCCTAGAAGAACGTGGTATTTATGTTCAATACACAATGCCAGGTACACCACAATAAAATGGTGTATCAGAAAGGCGTAATAAAACCTTGCTAGATATGGTTAGGAGTATGTTAAGCTATTCTTCTTTACCCACTTCATTGTGGACTTATGCTCTAAGGGCTACCATGTATCTATAAATAAGGTTCCTAGTAATGCAATTCCACAGACTCCTTTTGAACTGTGGACAGGAAGGAAACCTAGTCTAAGGCACCTGCATGTTTGGAGTTGTCGAGCAGAAATTAGACGTTATAATCCACAAGAAAAGAAATTAGTGGTTTTTTCATTGGTTATCCAGAAAAGTCGAAGGGTTGAAACTAGAAATGCTAGGTTTATTACGGAAGGAGATGTTAGTGGGAATGAACCACCACGTAAAGTGGAGATTCAAGAAGTAGGAGTGCAAATTCCATTAACTTGCATCTCTTATAAAAGTGTCATTCCTCATGTTGTTGTATTGATTAACAATAATGAAGAACAACACATGAATAAATATGAAATCAGCGATGGAGGCAGTTCAAGTCTGATTTGACCTCCAAGTGGGCGACGACACCATATATGAAAAATATGAAATCAGCAAAGAAAAGTGGCACCAATTCTATGAGAGTCGCAGAGCTGCTTCCTGGGAGGTTAGTTGACTTGCATTGTTTTAGAATTTCACTGATATGGAGTCTTTGAAGCGCATTTTTTTTTACATCTATCTGTGTAATTCTGACAGGATGTTAGAAAGAAGGCTCAGGCCATCCAAAAGATGAACACTGCCTCTCACGTGTTGTCTCACGGGGGTTACGATTTGTTAGAAAAGAAAATGATGGAGGAAAAACAAAATAAACAATTGGAGGAAGCAGCCTGTGATGATAGCACGGAGACCATCGTTCATCCTCCGTCCCCTGTTAGATGACACGTGATGTGGAAGCTGGCTCGCTCAAAAAAAATGGACAAATGACTTCTGAGGCGACACGTGAGATTGTAGAGAGGATTGTAAGTCAAATAATGATTTCATACACATTTAATGAATTTTTTCCTCCATAATTACAAAACTAATGTTCTACTTATATTGATTGCAGGATTCCCTAGATGAGCAATCCACACAGGGTAGCTTTGTCCCCATTGGACGTCAGGATGTCCTGACTGCTGCCATTGGACGACCAGAGCACCTTGGCCGTGTCCATGCTGCTGGAGCCGATGTGACTATCACACACTACTTCGGATCGGCACCATCAACCTCTCGCAAGTCGAAGTCAATGGCGCCTGAAGACTTGGACCGACTGAAAGACAACATCAGGGTAGAGCTGGAGCAGTCGATCACTGATAGAGTTATGTAGTCAATCACTGAAAGAGTTATGCAACAAATAATGATGTCCTTCAGCTACCTCCAGTCCCAGATGCAGTCCCAAATGTAGTCTCAGGGTGTCATGCCACCTCCAGAGGTTCAGTCATGTCCTTTTGGTGCCCGTGTTAGCACCAAGGGAAGCTGTGTCGATCCCTCGGGGAATGACCTAGACACGGGTGCATCTGACAGGCGTGGGTTGTATGTTGATGACAATCCTCCTCGCCTAGTTTCCCTTGGAAGAGTTTATGAGGGGTCGACAACCGTGCACATCGTCCCTCTTGCCAATGATCAGGTCAAGGTGGGTGTTGAGGAAGTTCGAGATGCTGATGTTCGCGTCCCTGTACCCACTGACGAGGGTCAGTTAGTGGGGCAAGCCCTTAACACTTCCTTTCTTGGCCGACACATCTTGTACAATCTATTATGAATAACATATCATTTTTGCCTTGTTTCTTCTCATTTAAGAATTATTTGTCTCATATAAAGTTAAGACGGTCTTTCACTTATGTTTGTTAACTGTGTAGGATAAATAGAGACCTGAGGGACCGGCGAAACCTGTAAATAAGCCGGAACATATTTTCGAACCCTTGTACCAGATCACATTGACCATCCCCGATCTTTTCCTCAGACCCATGCAGGTGTCATGGGACCCTACTTTGTACGGGGTGCATAATGACAACTTCCTGTTGTACATAAAGCATGAGGATATTTCTGAGATCATCCATGGTGCTCAATGTCTGAACATCTCCGTTATACAACTGTGGATTCTGTAAGTCACTCTCCAGTAGCTAACGATACATAACTAATTGTTTTATATTCATGCATAATTGACTTTATTTATAAAACAATACGCATATGAATGACTTATGTCTGCAATCGGATCATGCAGATGTGTATGGATTCATCGAGCCACAGTCCATACAGAGATCTGGGCAATCTCAATTTGAATCCGAGGACTATATCAAGAAATGGATGCAGAGTTCACAAAAAGATGTCTACCTTGCACCATACTTGAATGGGTAAGTAAAAATGTACAAAAGAATTTAATTAATGTATGCAGTATAATAACTTCTTTTTCTCCAACGCAGTGCACATTGGCAACTAGTTGTTATATGTCCTAAGGCCAATGTTGTCGTGTGGTTATGTTCGTTGCACAACAGGCCTGATAACTACCTGAAAGGAATTATTAATAGGTAGGTTGTAATTTGTAAGACATTTCTGTTATTATTTCTAACACATGAATATGTTAGTTGTACAATATGCATGTATGTTTCTCTTAAGCAGTGCTTTGAAGGGAGTCCATGACACTCAAGGAAATAAATCAAAGGCTACTACTAAATGGATTGCGGTTAAAGTAAGTCTTTTAATAAATCATGGTTTATGTTTTCAAAATAATTTTTATTACTATTTACACTAATTTTCGTTTAACTTTGACCATATTATTGAATTTAGTGTAATAAGCAAAAAGGAAGCACTGAGTGTGACTATTATGTCATGCATTGGATGTTGACGATAGTCCAAGGAGGCTTTAGGGATAACTGGGACATGGTAATTGTCTAATTCAAAACTAATTTGATTTTTTTGACTTGTTTTTGTTTTATACTTATTAAATTATGTTTTATTATGTCATGCAGTATTTCACTGATGAAAGACTATTGGAAGCCGAGAGATTGAAGGCTATTAGGGTTCAATGGGCTAAATTTTATCTTAAAGTTAAAGATGAAATATTAGGTTAGGTGGTTAAGGGATTTTTAAACAATTGTATAAACATTAGATTAGGAAATCATTTTTATGTACATTGACACTATTGAATTTTGTTTGTTATTAAATTTTATTTTATTGTATTGTATTCTGAAATTGACTGGATGTCTGGTATTTCATTTACAGGTTGAAGAACTGGTAAAATAAAAAATCCAGACAAAATATTAAAAAAAATAAAAATAAAAAAACAACATCGATTTTCATAAGAAAATCGATGTTAACTTACAATACAACATCGGTTTTCATTGAAAATCGATGTTGTATTGTAAGTTAACATCGATTTTCTTTTGAAAACCGATGTTGTATTATAAGCTTTTTACATTTTTGTACATTTTATTTATTACATAACGACATCGGTTTTAACTAAAAGTCGATGTTGTATACTTTTCGTTAACATTGATTTTGAAAATCGATGTTAACTTCCACACTTTCAACATCGCTTGATTTAATATTGGTTCAAAACGGCTGTTGAATGTTGGATGCATCCTTGAGGAAGACTTGAATGAAATCTAGTTCACTTCTTATTTCTGCAAATTCTTTGAGCATGTTCCAAAGGAGTTTTGCTTCATTGCTTAGTAGTGTAAGCAATTTGTCTCAAGCGAAGGACACTGCCATTTCCTCCCTTGATTTGAGTCTACCTTGCTTTAGTTTCGTGCGTATAGTGATATGAGAATTTTGTGGTCTGAGACGTATTTCTTGATCTCTAAAGTCTACCATGAGAAGAAGATTTTGGAGTCTACAATGAGTGCTAGACTTGAGTCTCCTATGAGAGTTTGTGTTCTTTTCATTCTTTTATTATCTCTTTTTATTTCTCTCAACTTCCACCTATACATTGAAGTCTTCATTAACAGTTTCAAAAATAGAAAAAGTGGTTAGACATGGGGCTTAGTTCCTTACAAAACCCTCATTTGGGCCTTAAGTCTTGCAACTGTAGTTTGTTGATCTTTCCAAAAATTAATTCGATCTGAGTGCATTTTCAGTACAGTAAGACTTGGATTCCTTGAATTTACCTATTTTGTTGTAAGATCAGCCAACTGTAAAATGGTTCTCTCCTTTGATTGATTTTCAGTTTTCACACAATGGTTACTTTCTGATAAGAAAACACTCTCACAAGTCACCATGGTGTGCTAATCTAGAATAGGCATTACTTATGTTGCAATCAACTGAAAACACATACGTTTGCTAGTCTTTTGTGTTAGAAAAAGAATTAGGAAACCAGAACAATAAATATAACAGTGGAATTATTTCACATATAATCAATACACAAACAATTTTTATAACAATACTTAATAAAATAAATAAATATAATTAATAACAAAGGAGAGTTTAAAAAAAAAAGTTTGGGTTGAAGCGCATTATGTTCCATCCTTAGAGAGAAAACGTCTCAATGCTAGAAAAAAATTATAATTTGCTCCTATCACAAGATACGTCTACCCGATCATGTGCAACGAAGATCTCGAATCAAAGTACACCAATACTTCAAAATATATTTTAAATAATAGTAGAATTTTGTAAAGAGACAGGCAAAATATCTATTGTTTATGTATATATGTTTTAATGCTTTGTGTGCTATATTTTCATGTGTTTATTTTTTGAGCAAGGAGTTATATATATAGAGGCAACCAGCCACCAACATGCAGCAGCAAAAATACTTGTAGCAATAACATTAAAAAACAGAAATAAAAACAAAACAACAAAACTCCCTAACACTAAAGACTTATAACGTTTACAAAGGAAATTGACCAAGTAAGAGATAGTTTCCTAAAAGCATTTTATCTTTAAAAAATATAACTAATATATAAAATATATTTTAACTTTAAATTTGAAATTATAAAAAATTATTTTCCAACAATTTGCTGCCATAGCCATGCTTGCCATGAACATAATGATCTAACCCTTTGAGCCACAGATAAGCCCCATTAATCTCCTTCAAAGCCATCAGCTTCTCTTCATTTATAAAACGTTGTTTCCAAGACATGAAGACACGTGATTTATTCTAGAGTTGGTTTCCCCATTATATGGAACATCATTCTTAAGAGTTGATCGTATGGCATTGAGGTTGCGATCTACTTTAGTCTATGTCTATGTAAGTAATCTCCTTCGTCTTCTGTTATTTTTTTACACAACAACAAATTGTAATCTATTATATTTAAGTTAATCAATTATTGTGTTTTTTTGAATCAAATGGGTTTGTTTCGGTAACAAAATGATTAATTATTTTCTGAAGATAATTTATTACTACCCAAACTATGTATTTTTTAAAACTAATTTAAATACCTGATCATAATCCATTATTTCAAGTTCGTAATTAAATTGTTATTTTATTATTGCCGAAAGCACATCTTTTTCACAAAAGCCTTTGGAGTAACATAATTGATTAATATATTAGGTAATCATTATCTGTTAGGAAAAAACAGATTTCAAAGCATACAAACCTTTGAAACATATTTTTTTCCAACAGGATATATTCGTAATTCTCTTATGCATTGGTTCTGGAAGAACAATGTACAATCTTAGGTCCCACTCCCTGTCCCTCCATAAAGGTCCAGGACACTGCATCAGCATAGTGCAAATAAGGGCAACTGTTTCCTACATTAGCGTTTTTTTTCAATACACTTACCATATATAATATAATATCAATTTTGTCTTTCTCATAATCCGTAAGTTTCATACGGATTGATAATCCGTATGAACTTTTATGGATTCATACACCCATTGCCTCGTAATCTATAAGCTCTAACCAACTGAGTTACTAGATCATTCATGTTAAAAGCTAATTAATGTTGCTATATATAACATTACAAATTTTAATGGATATTTAATACACATAAATTTACATAATAATTTTTATAACAATTATTTTTTATCTAATAATATATTTTTTTACATATATAAATTTCTAAAGTATATGAATCTATGATTTTATAAAACTAAAATTTATAATATATATGAACTTAATATTTTTTATTCAAACCTATGATTTTTAATTAAATCATGATTTTTATTTTAAATTTATTGTTCTAAAAATGCATATATTTTATAATTAAACCATGATTTTATCCAATAATATATTTTTTTATCTAATAATGCATATTTTATAACAATAAATTTAAAATAAAAATCATGGTTTAATTAAAAATCATAGGTTTGAATAAAATATATTAGGTTCATATACATTAGAAATTTTAATTTTACAAAATCATAGGTTCATATACTTTAGAAATTTATATATGTAAAAAAAAATATTATTAGATAAAAATTAATTGTTCTAAAACTATTATGTAAATTTATGTGTACATGAAAAATGAGTTCTTATAGAAGAATCCTTAATATATGTACAATATTTAAAAAAAATTATCCATCTATCCTCCTAAGATCTCAAAATGAGATCTATCACTAAAAAAAAAATTGGAAAAGATCTTAAGAGATTTTCAAG
Source organism: Glycine latifolia (assembly GCA_013407115.1). Classification (NCBI taxonomy): domain Eukaryota; kingdom Viridiplantae; phylum Streptophyta; class Magnoliopsida; order Fabales; family Fabaceae; genus Glycine; species Glycine latifolia. The sequence continues at coordinate 12,736,873 of CM023958.1, read as the reverse complement.
ATTTTCAATATTACGTGGCATTATAGGGTCTACTAAAAAATTGTCTAAAATCTCAATTTGAGATTTACCACTAAAGATTCTCTAAGTTTTGGATTCAATTTTTACTAGAATATTTTTTTTTACATTATTTAATGTTTTGTTACATATATACTAGAGGTTAATTGATAGAAGAATCAAAATTATCAATTTTAAAAAATTAAAGATAAAATATCTTGATTTTAAAATATGAAAATTAAAAGTGTATTTTAGTCTAAGTTTTAATATCATGGATCAATAGCCAAATTAAGTGATAATGGTTGAGCCACCTAAAACACTAAAGCATACACTAACAACTAAGCTATATTCATTACAAAACAAACAATGTCGTCACAAAACAAGAGTAAGGCTTCATCAAACCAAAAATTAAACCTAGTACGTCACTAAGATACATAAACTTTTGCATGAGCTTGATCATCATCTTCTTCAAACTTTATGCTCACATGTACATGCTATGATGGAGGGTGGCGCAGCTCCTTAATAGTTAGCTCATAATTCTACTGGTTTCAGTTTAATTGCCCAATCTCAATGATCATCTAAATTATGATGAGAATATGGATGACCTATCATTGGGATTTACCTCTATATTATCATCGTTATTGACTATGATTATTTTTTCTTTATTCATTTCACTGTATTATTCCGCTTTTAGTTGGGAATATCATACTATCCACATTTACACTTGCAATGTTCATAGTCACTATTCAGATGCAACATTCATTTTGATTCATTATTTTGTCTTCTTTCATAATTACCTTTAGAAGTACAGTAAAATGTCCAATTTTGATGTGCGACATTGATTTTACTATTATAATTTTCAAATTTTGCTGATTTTTTTCCGAAGGAATGTATAAAGAATGTGGCAAATTTTTAATATATAATTATTTAGCATGGCCTCAAACAAATATACATAGTATTATATTTTTATATAATCGTGTGAGCCATTAGCGTTGGCCTATTTCTTTTATTATTTAAAATATACAATAATTACATAATATTATCTCAAATATCAAAAGTAAAGTTATATAAATAAATCTCGAACTATTTAATTTATATTCAAAGTTAATTAAAACATTCACTACATATTTCCCAATAGATTAAAAGACAATGGAATTATGAACAAAATTATAGCTAATCAGTCAGATTCAAGCTTATAGTTAACCCATATGGTTAACTAAATTTATTAAACATAAGAAATTGCGGATCACATGTAAATTAAGCTTCCATACAACAAGTTCAATATAGTAGCGATGTTAATATAGTTCACATATCTTCATAAAAATATTTCTTGAAAAGCTGCATATGTTTCATCTGAAAGTGTATGGATAGAATAATAGAGCCGTCACCATCAGGGCTTTGAATAATCAGTGCCCTATCTTGTGTAGATACACTTCCTAGACCTAAATACACAGGCTTTCCCCAGCCAAAATCTGTTTCATGCATTGGCATGCTCATCCAACTTGTAATAAGAAGGTTAGGGTTCCCATAAAACAAGGCATCCTTTCCATCATTTTGTCCAAAGAACAAAGCCCTTGCATTATCCAGTTGCTCCTGACCTCTAATCACATCTATCTGTGGAAAAAGGAAGAAAAAAAATCAGTGTTCTCTATTAGTCTATTGAGAGTTTTACATAAATAAATCATCACGTACACCTGATATGTATGATTTTATAGCTTAATTATTTTAAGTTTTCCTTATATAAAAATAAGAAGAAGAAGAAAAAAGTTTCAAATTATAAAAGTAGTAGTGTCAAAGGAATAGATACCATGAGGGTACCAAAAAAACTTGGTCCTACCTGTGAACTTATATACTCATATGTAACCACTTCAATTGCTTCCCTTATCTTCTGAGCAGCATAACTCAAAGAATTTGATATGACATCTCCAACGTCACATGATGCAGTTGTTAAGGACAAAGCATTCCCAAAATAATTCCTAGGGAGAGGTGGAGTCAGTCTATTGCGAATATCGGCATTGAGCCGAACTAGAGTTGGTTGATTTTTATCTAGTTCACGAGCCTTAGAGGCACATCTCCATATATGTGCAGCAATAGCTTCAAATCTGCTATAAGGTCTTGACCCTTCTTTTGTTGAGTCATCATTGGCCTTCTTCTTCAGCTTCCCCACTTGTTCTGGTGTTAGCTTCAGCAAGGTGGCATCTACCTTCTTGTTTTTCTCTACTGTGTTGTCAGATCTTCCCAATATGAGTGGCAAAGGCTTGAACTCTAGGTGATCAAAGCGTGGCGGCGACGGAGGGTGCGGGAATTTGAGCACTGTTCGATCCAGAAATGGCATCTCTTGTGGCTCTAATGTGTCTCCTCTAGCCAACTTTGCCCAAGAGTTGATGAACTGAATGGCACCAACCCCATCACACAAGATATGGCATAAGGCAACTCCCATGGCAAAGGATTTACCACCATGGAATGTTGTTACTTGAACTAGCAGCAAGGGAAGTTCCTCTATATGGTTTGTGTAATCAACCGTTGGAACCAAGTCCTTGATGGACTCACCTAAAAAGTCTCCATAATCATCCAATGTTTTTGTGGATTCAGCTTCAAGCAACACCACCCCTTTTGCATTACAATCCAATTCCAATCGACCACTACCTTCTATCCTTCTCAAGCGACCGGCAATTGGATAGTAGTGAACCAAAATCTTGCTAAGAGAGTTTCTCATCCTCTCAATTAACATGTCCTGGTTGTGTTTTGCATGGAAAATGTAGATGGTGGGTGTGTGGCGTAGACGTGCCACTTGATCAATATCAGATAGCCATAAAAGGCCCTCCGGAGTTGGTTCATTTGGAAGGACTGTGTAAGATGCTTTAATGGTTACCATTTTTGTAAATGGCTTTGATCTTATGTGCATTTTGGAGCTTTGCATCATGCGAACCTGTATATATAGAAAATGATGACTTAAATGTGTTTGGTCCCACGATTTGTAGAATGTTATTTTTAGTCTCCCAAAGAATTTGAGGGACTAAACAGAGCAAATTTTTAGTGCTCCAAAATTATGTTGAGGAATTAATTTAAAACAACATTTCACAAATACGAAGAACCAAGACAATAGCAAATTTTTGTTGGGGAACTAATTAATACAAAAACTGTCCCAAATTAAATTCTCTTGCACGTTCATATACCTAGCTACCGCAATAAATAATTCATAGAGTTTTTTTTTTTTTACATAAGCATGAATAACACTCCATAATTAATAACGATTGACATAAGTGATAGCCAATTTTTGTCTCTTAACCAAGTGATTCATAGTTTTAATTTTGTCTTTAGATATAGAATAGAACATGTTATAAAGGGAATACCAATATTGTATGTGTTCACTTTTTTCAACGAAAATTAATCACAACTTCAAACAGAACTACTTCGTGTTAATACAATAGTCAACAAAAAAGAATAGCTAGCAACAACACACATTACATTGTACTCTTTCTAACACACTCTTAGTTTAAAGTTTATTACAAACAATAAAATCATAACATTAAATAATATATATATATATATATATATATATATATATGAGACCACCAAATTTTATAATTTTTGATAAATTTAAACTAATAAAAAAATATTTAAAAGAGTGTATTAAAAAGTATATCTTAATATTTAATTTTTAATCATAAATGATATTCCAAAAACTTGTACCATGATCTTTCAATAGGATGATAGTATACATATTTTCAATAGCAAGCACTTTTTTTTTACAAACATCAATAGCATGTACTCGGTGAAGTGAAAAAAACACTTCCGTTTAATCATAAAATATCATGAATAGTAAACAATTAAGTAAATTATATGACACTTCATGTGGTTTCTTGATATTGCTCACATCTTTTTTTTAATATTTACACCAGTTTCTCTTTTAATACGTACGTGAGCCATTCAATCACGAGTAAGTTAATTTTGTTGATATATAAAGTTTATATATTTAATTAGTGCATCATATTTATAATACGTACGTATAAAATATCATATTATTGTTGCTAATCCATGTAAGTTATAACTTTTATATTAAAAGAACTCTATTGTCTAGGGTCTACAGAACATACGTGATAAATGACATGACATTTCAATATGTATATCAGTCTTTTATATCAGTCCTAACATAAGAATACAAACATTTTGTCCATAACAACTTAGCTATTGGATTGAACACGTTATCTCTAATACCTCATTATTTGAATATTAATGATAATGTTGTAACCTTCTTATCAAGTGGTAGGTACCCACTAATCTATATGATGCACATTATTTATAAGCTACAATTATCTACAAGTTAGTAATTATCTGTAAGGGTTGTTACATCACTTAACCACTCCGACAAACAAGAACCCGCATCTCCTTGTCAACTTTATAAGTATCAGGTTTCATCTCACTTTTGATATATCTCATTCTCAACTTACTCACGTTCTTACTTGAGCATCAGAGTTCTTTGATTTACATGTCTCTCCTCTTGTCCTCCTAACAAATATTACTCGTTGTTTAACGTGGGAGATCGTGAAACTCTTCTTGGTCACATCCACCTTAACGTGAGTCAGTTCCAAATTTTGATAAATACAAAAACTATTGACAAAAAATTAAAATTGTAGTAACAAAAGTAAGTATATATTAGTACGTAAAAAAAAAGTAAGTCTATATTAGTACGTAAAAAAAAGTATATCACAATTTTTTTTATAACTTACTAAATTTAGGATAGTGTTTCACATTACTAAAAATCATATTTTCATACCAAAGTTGTGTTTTCCTTGCATTTCATTGATTTTTCATCGCAGCACAAAGAAAAGAAATGGAATCTCAGCTACCCGGTTTATTGCATGGACTTGGATGAAATTACAGCTATATTGTCTTGTAGAAGGAGTTGAAATAGTTGGCTTAAATAATTTGGTTTCTGTCTTGTTTTAATGTTGGGATGTATTGCTGCTCTTAGGGGGTCCATTTGTATCTACATTCTGTATGAGGACCATTTGTATCTACATTCTGTATGAGGACCATTTTTATAGGATGTGCTGTAATTTCCTCTGCATTACGTGTCGACTTGTTCAAGCAAAAAAAA
>CM023958.1:12718669-12731678 GCA_013407115.1 Glycine latifolia | reverse complement strand
GGGGGAAGAGCGTTGCAAGACAATCAAGGAGGAGGTGGACAAGCTACTTCAAGCTAACTTCACCAGAGAAGTCAGGCATCCTACCTGGCTCACCAATGTCTTTATGGTCAAAAAAGCCAACGGCAAATGGCGAATGTGCACTGACTGTACTGATCTCAACAGGGTGTGTACCAAAGATTGCCCTCTACCCAGCATTGAAAGATTAGTCGACGGCACGTCTAGGTTCCAAGTAGTGAGTTTCCTACATGCATACTCAAGGTGCAACAGTTTTGAATGCATGCCCAAACGAAGAGAAAACAACATTTATTACTGAGGATCCTAACTTCTGCTTCTGAGTCATGCCTTTTTGCCTCAAAAATACAAGTCTCACAAACCAAGGATTGATGGACCAGATCTTTAAACACCATATCAGACAAAATTTCGAGGTATATGTAGACGACATGGTCTCAAAGCATAGCCCAGTAAGTAGCAGACCTTCAAAAGGTGTTTGGAGAAATTCTCAAGTATGGCATGCGCCTCAACCCATAAAATGCAGTTTCGGAATCGTGGAGGCAAGTTCTAGGGTTTCATGAACACACACCAAGGAATAGAAGCCAACCCCGAAAAAGGCACTATCATACTGGAGATGAACAACCATATCAATGTCAAGGAAGTACAAAAGTTGAATGGTAAACTGGCATCTTTGTCTAGGTTCCTCCCAAAGCTCATTGAAAAGCGAAGCAATTCTACAAGCTACTTAGGAAAACTGAGCTCTTTCTATGGGACAAAGCCTGCAAGCAAGCCTTCCTAGCATTTAAAAAGAGCATTGCCACGTCGCAAGTCCCAAGCCGACCAGACCAGGAGTACCCTTACTCCTATATCTCGCCGTAGCTGACGAAGCTGTTAGCTCAGCCCTCGTTCAAGAGGAAGGGAAACACCAGCTTCATATCTATTTCACCACCCGCATCCTTCATGACGCTGAGAAGCAGTACTAGATGATAGAGAAGGTAGCGCTAACACTTATCATCTCAGCCCATCGCCTCAGTCCATACTTTCAAAGTCACCAAGTGGTAGTTAAGATGAACTATCCCATCTAACAGGTGTTGCAAAATCCTAAATTGGAAGGAAGGATGGTCGCATGGTCTGTAGAGCTGTCACAGTTTGATATCCAATTCAAACCCTGTGGTCCCATGAAGATACAATTCATGGTAGATTTCTTACCAGAATTCGTTAGTAATGATCAAACCACCCCAGACTGGTGGAACCTCTACGTGGATGGAGCGTCCAACATGAAAGGGAGTGGTGCAGGCATCATCCTTGAAGGGCCTGGCAATGTCACTTTAGAGCAAGCTCTAAAGCTCAACTTCAAAGCCTCAAAGAACCAATCTGAATATGAGGCACTTATAGCAAGCCCAAAGCTAGCAAAAGAAGTCAGAGCCACAAAGCTACAATGTTACACTGACTTGCAGCTTGTCCAAGGACAAGTTGCCAACAGATATCAAACTAAGGAGTCGATACTCCTCTGGTACTATCACAATGCCAAAGCCCTCATTGACAACTTTGAGTGCTTTGAAATGTACCACATACCTAGGGAGAGCAACACCAGAGCAGACCTGCTTTCCAAGCTAGCCAACACAAAAAAGACCAGGCATCTCAAGACCATCATTCAGGAGACACTCCAAGCTCCCACCATTGACACCCAGGAGGTCATGGCAGGTGAAAATGAGGAACAAGACTGGATGAGCCCCTACAAGAATTTCCTAAATCAAGGGGCATTACCACCAAATGAGAACAAAGCCTAACGCCTAAAAAGGAAGGTCAGCTACTGCATCATCCTTGATGGTGAGTTATTCAAAAGAGGGTTCACAACACCTTGCTCAAATGCCTTAATAGTCAGCAGGCAGATTATGTCATGCGAGAACTTCATGAAGAGATTTGCAACCTCCATACCGAGGGACGCTCCCTTGCCACCAAAGTAGTGTGTGCTGGATACCACTAGCCGACACCCTCGATTTCACTAGGAAGTGCTGAAGATGTCAAGAGTTTGTAGACATCCCATGCACCCCTACTGACAATCTCCATAACTTGAGCTCCCCTTGGCCTTTCGCCATGTGGGGAATGGACATACTAGGACCACTACCAAAAGCTCCAGGAGCAGTCAAATTCCTTCTAGTTGCCATTGACTATTTCACCAAATGGATCGAGGTGAGGCCACTACAAGAAATGTCAGCCAACGAGGTAGAAAATTTCACCTAGAAATACCTTATATGCATATGTGCCCTCCCTCACGCCATTGTCACCGACAATGGTACTCAGTTCAAGGCTCAAACTTATGAAGACTTTCTAATGAGGCTAGGTGTCAAACACCTTGTCATCTCTGTCGAACACCCCCAGACTTGACAAGTCCAAGGATCTATGGAAGGAAGAACCCCCTAATATACTCTGGGCTTATTACTGCGCACCCCAGTCAGCAACTGGTAAGACTTATTTTCGACTCGGATATGGCACAGACGCCATGATCCCCGCCGAAGTTGGGGAACAGTCGGCGAGGAGGTTGTTGTTCCAAGAACAACATAATGAGGAAAACATGAGGATTGAATTGAAGACATAAGACGAAGTCTGAGAAATGGATAGAATCAAAGAAAAAGCCACCAAGCTCAATGCATCAAGAAGATATAACACAAAGGTTCACCCCTGAGTCTTCCAACCTGGCTACCTCGTATGGCAAGTCCGAAGTGAAGCCAGAAAAGATCCCCGAGCGGGAAAGCTTGGGCCCAACTGGGAAGGCCTATTTAAGGTCGTAGCAAGCCTAGACTACGGAGCATACAGGCTACAAGAACTAAATGGTAAATCAATTCCAAGAACATGGAACACTACCCATCTAAAGTTCTACTTCAATTGACCTATTGCAAGATCGGATGATGTACTCTTTTTCCTACTCAAGTCTTTTGTCCCGAAAGATAAAAATCAGGGTTTTCTGCTTGAGAGGTTTTAATGAGGCACATCTAAGGAACGAAGGGAATATGTACTCAATTTACGACATTGAATAAAGTTTATTTCCTTTCAATTTTAACTCCTTATGTCAACTTTATAGAGGCTCGTTAAACCCAAGGTCCGCCCTTGGTAAGCTTTGCCAAAACCCAAGACGGATGTGTGCCTGGTCGCTTCTCCAAAGGCTCATAAAACCCAAGGTCTGCCCTTGGTGAGTCTCGGTCTCCAAAGGCTTGTCAACCCAAGGTCTGTCCTTGGTGAGCCTCTACAAAACCAAGGACGGACCCATGCCTGGTCGCTTCTCCAAAGGCTCATAAAACCCAAGGTCCACCCTTGGTGAACCTCAGCAAAACCCATGATGGACGCGTGCCTGGTCGATTCTCCAAAGGCTCATAATCATAAAATCCAAGGTCTACCCTTGGTGAGTCTCAGCTTCCAAAGGCTTGTCAAACCTAAGGTCCACCCTTGGTGAGCCTCGACAAATCCTAGGACAAACACGTCCCTGGTCCAAAGCTCAGTAAACCCATGGTTGGCCCTTGGTGAGCCCCTCCGTTGCCAAGTTTCGTCTTCGCGAAAATCCAAGGTATGCAAGGTCTACCCTTGACAAGTTTTTCTATTCCTAAGTTTTACTTTTGCAGGAATACAAGAAACCTAAGGTCCAACCTTGGTAAGAATCACTCCTGTAAAAACCCAAGGTACACCCTTGGTCAGCCCACTTCTTTGCAACTACGATAAGTCAAAGGTCCAGACTCCACAGGGCAAGAAAAGATACCACCAAACTAGTTGGCAAGACCTTCAACCAGGTGAAAGTCAAACTATCTCCTCACAAGCATCAAGGGAGAAGCTCTGCAAAGTGAAAGGAAGTATCGTCTAGCTTTCTATGTCATACAAAACTGTCAAGGCCTTGCTTCCTACACCACCAAAGATCTCATTATCATCAAGGTGGCCTATCCTTGCTATCACAAGCAACAAAGCATTCCATAAAAAAGGTAACATGCAAGGTATACAACAGAAAACAACAGAGCAAAATTCGAAAAGCATGTGTATTACAGAAGAAAAGTTAGATTATCAAAGTTATAAAACTTTTATGGCCAAAAACCAACAAAGCAAAACAAAGAAAAAAGGCCTAAACATTGGCTCCATCTTGCTCCTCGTCAGCATCCTCCTCCGCAAAAACTATCTCTTCTTCGTCAAGCAGTTCACCATCCTTCACATCCTTGAAAGGGTAAAAAAAAACCAAGTCAAGATCCTTGGCGAAGAAACTAGTGATAACCGATGTCATATCGCTTCAAAACAATTAAACTACGCTAATTATGTAGCACAGGATTAACCTAGGTCAACTTAGAGACACAATCAATATGGTTCCAACTTGAATTCACTAGTAAATAATAGGGGGATTTTTATCGAACAGTTTGCATACAATAAACAAAAATTGCAGGAAAACGTAGTAAAATAGAAACTAACAGAATTGATTAAAGGTAATGTAAAATAGATTAAAGAACATCAATCCAATTCACCAAACCAAGCAATACGAATTATCATAGTTCTCAGATAATGATTTTGTTATGAAAGTTCATTCAATTTCATTAGAAGTAGTTCAATCGAATTAACCCCTAAATTAGTTGAAACCACAAACCTAATTGAAATATCATCCAATTAATCTGTGATTAAAATTTGAAATTAGGAAATGAATCCATAACCTAATCCATTTTCAATCCTAAACACGTTCATAATCATGAAAATCGAATAGAGGATTGAAGAAGAAAGTGAACTTTCACACATAATTTGAAATACCAAACCAGAACTCAAATTCTCCTTGCTTGGGCTTGGATCCTTGGATTGATTGATTGTTTAGCCTTCCATGATCATCATCAATGGAAGCCCCATGAAATTAGTGCAAGAAAATGAAAGAACAAAAATGAAAATGAAGAACCGTGAAGAACAATGAAGAACAGTTTAGAGAAAATAAGAGAATGGATTTTAGTTCTAAAAACTTCTAAAAGTCACTACAAAATATGTTTGTGCAAAAATGAAGTGTGTCCATCCAAATAACTAAAATCACTAAAATATAGTGACTGAGTAAGTAGGAAAGGATGAGCCATTATTAAGCCCAACTAATCTAATTACTAATTACACCAATTTCGCAGCCCAAAATTCAAGTGTAGTGATTCTGACTTCCAAGCCTAAAATGACCCTCAAAATGACAGAATTGGCCTTGGCTTATCTCTGACAAATTTGTAGATCTTTTCTTTATCTTTTCAGGGACTACTCATATGTGCCATTTGGAGTTCTGTAGAGCTCTCTAGGTCCTGCACAAGGAAGAGAGGTCAAGTAAACAAAAACTCCGAAAATAAGCAACAATTATCAATTAAGCCCACTTGTTTGCCTAAGGCCAAAACTGAATTAGAATGGGAAAATAAAAGTCCAAGAGAAGTCAAATAAGCTAAGAAGAATAGAAAAATATTAAACTAAAAATACTCAATCACCTAGCTTGCCTAACGACTTTGTAAAAGACTTTTTCATGATGCTCCACAACATCTTTCTTGTACACCAGCAGCTCCTCTTCAAGTTCCTTGTCATGCCCTGAGCTCGAACTCCTCCATCCTGGACTCTGACTCCTTCAATCAGGCCTCAAGATCAGCCACCACCCTGGCAAGTTCATCCTTCTCAGTGGCAAGGCTCTCCACCTTTCCAACCAGCTTGTCACCATCAAATCGAGTGCACAATAGCTTGGCAAGAAAATTGTCAACCTTGGAAGATAGCTTGTGATTGGACCTAACCACTTCAGTAAAGGCGACTGTGGCATTGACCATCTTGGGACTCTCCACTCTCCAAACAGTCCGATCAATGGCTCTCCATTTAGCAACCTCAGCCACTAGGGATGCCACTTTACTCAGAGCTTCCTGGTGATGCTGACCATTCTCCTCCAAAATTGCCAGACTTCTTTGAAGGAAGACCTTGGTAGAGTCGGTAGCACTTTGAACCCCGACCGATCAAATCAAATTCTTGTCAAATGAAGATATAAAGTTAGTCGGAGTCCTCTATTCTGGCTTATACTCCATGTTCCACAGCTAGTCAGTCTCACGCCAGGTATAGACATGATCAAGAGAGACGCTGGGTGACAAGAAGAAGAGGGCAACATCGACTCCAGCATGGTGGAAGGAGGAACCGGGGGAACTAAAGAGGAAGGTGGCTAAACTTCTAGAGCACTAGTATCCACCACACTAGCACTTGGCAAGGGTACAGTAAGAGTGTACAAAGGAGCCATAATGGGGCCAGTCGAAGAAACTGGCGTAGAAACCACAAGACCTCCTGAATAAGCAAGGATGAAGGAGTTAGAGGAGCATGAGTAGCACAGGTAGCCTGGACGGCTGACGGAGCCGAGAGCAGACCCTGTGAACTAGCAGCAGAAGGGCCACATGAATCAGAGAGTAACCCGACAGCCTGACTCACTGCACGAAAGTTGAAAGAGGCCCTTGAATTCTTGCGATTCTCTTCCTCTTAGCCAAAACAAAGGGAGGTGTGATGGGGGAATCCTCAACAATTGTAGCATCACCTGCGTCAACCCTAGCGGTAGGTTGAATCCTTTCTCCAGCAGGGAGGTCAAGAGTGGAAGGTGGAACCGTTCCACTAGCAAATTCGACCTGTTTCACTAAGGGCTCCAAGAAAATTCGCCCATTATACCTGCAAAACAAGTGAAACATAGCAACTGTTAATTCAGGCCAACATCAAAATGCAGAGGAAGACAAGGCAAGGCATCTTACCATCCAAGGCGGTGAGAGGATCTTCCTCCGAAGAAAGGAAAGAGATAGCCTGCATGTCCAGCGAGGCCGACAATTGTTCTAGAATAACCTTGTCAACCCTCTTCGTAAGGGTCAACAGATCCTCGTCGAAAGACTTGGACCTGATGGGGTCTGACTACCAGTCAAACAGGAAGTGAGACTCCTCGTCCCGATTGAACATCAATGGCAACCCTTCAACCACAACGTCAATAGCCAAGACCTTGAAGAAATAGTCCTTGAAGCGATGAAACACGTTCGAGTCAAACTTGAACAGTTTCTTGGACACATTGTTCAAAGAAACCCATCTTATCCTGGCTGTCAACTTCATCTGAAAGAAGTACAGGAACACCGACACACTAGCTTGAATGTTGAAGAAAGGGCACATGATTTCGAAGACCCTTATTATAGCCCAACTATTGGTATGAAGCTTAGAAGGGGCCACATTCAAGTGCTCGAGCATAGCACATTGAAAAGAATTCAGGGGAAGAATTAAACACGACACCTCTAAAAGGCACCGGTACATAAAAAAGAAAGGCGGACAACCTGGCGCCGTCCTCAAAAAAGGGAAATCATCATTCCTACAGGCTTAGACGACCATCTTGCAAGAATCCTCAAGATTGGCCAACCACAGTTGACGCTCCAGAGTAGTGACACTCGCCATTGAGGTAATGGAAGAGTGATATTTCAAAACATTTTCTCTCACCCATTCATATCCAGCAACAACAAGTTACATTCAAAACATTATCTACTAGCAATTATCTATAAGCCACAACTTATCTACTACTTATTATCTACAAGCTAGGAATTATCTGCAAGGGTTGTTACTAACTGTAACAGCCCTGACAAATTAACAAGGACTTGAAGCTTCCATCTCACTATATAAATACCAGGTTCTATCTCACTCTTTTTATCTCATTCTCACCTTACTCATATACTTACTTAAATGTCAAGGTCCTTTATTTTGTAGGTTCCCTTCTTGTCCTCTTAACAAATGGTACTTAGTGTCTAACATGTGAGATCTAGGAGCCCATCTTGGCCATGTCCATCTTGACGTGGGTCAGCTCCAGATTTTGGTAAGAACCGAAAGTGAAGTAAGAATATTGTTTGCTTGAATTTTGGTGAAGTAGCTTGTGTACATTGTCCTCATTCACTCTGTTCAACAGAATTGCCCCCATGTCCAATGCTTTCACTTCAAAGTGCAACAAAAATAAATGAGCAAAAACTTGATTAGTTTGTAATAATTGAGAGATAGAGACAATATTATGTGTAAGTGAGGGCACATAAAGAACATTTTGGAGTTGAAGAGGTGTGGAAATTTAAGTAAAACCATAATAAGTTATAGGAAGTTTCTTAGTATTGGCTATCGCAAGATTGTCGAAGCCAATATAAGGTTGGTCAGTGATAATGTTTGGATTTCATTGGTGATATGATTATAGGCTCCGGAGTCAAAAAGCCATGCAAGTTCAGTGGTTGGACATTTGGTGAGCATATTAGCAATGGTAGAGCCTTACTTTTGGGGAAAGCCATGAATCTTGTAGTGTGTTTTTATAGTGCGTCTTGGAATTTCCAAAAAATGACTAATAATAGAGGGTGCACCTTGCTTTTCAAATGAGGAATAAGTGGTGATCGGTGGGGTTGTGATATACCACTTCCTGAGCCATGACAAGTGATTGCATTAGCAGTGATAGGAGAACTTGTGGAAAGTTGGTTCTAGCGATGAAGATATAATTCAAAATTAACAAGTTTATCAAATAGATCATCAAACATAAGTGGTGAGTCTCTTGTACAATCTACAGTTTTGAATTCCTTTAATGTTAGTCCCAATCCATTCAGACCATGGATGATCAAGTCAAGATCATCAAGGGGATAACCAAGCAAGGCAAGTTCATCGGCAGTTTCCCAAATGGAGCACAAATACTCAGTGATAGATTGAGATCCCTTACTAACAAAACTAAGTCATTCTTTAAGGAACATTTTCCTGGATAGAGCAAAGCATGAATGACCAAGTCAAGATCATCAAGGGGATATCCAAGCAAGGCAAGTTCATCGGCAATTTCCTAAATGAAGCATTAAATACTTAGTGTCAAATTGATATCTCTTGCTAACAAAACTAACTCATTCTTTGAGGGACATCATCCTGGAAGTATAGGATTTCGTTAGACAAAGCCATGCATTAGAGGAAGCATTGGAAGAGGACATATAATTACTCTTGCCTCTAAGTTAGAAAAACCCAAAAAGGCTAGATAAATGAGATTATCTTAACGAATCTAGTGAGTATATGCTGGATTTGGGGTTGCAGAATCCCCTTCACCAATGGTGTATAAGGGTTATTTAGTGGTTCTTGTAAAAAAAACCATCTAGCAGGATAATTAGAAGCATTGAGCTTGATTGGGAGTTATGTTGTAGTGTTGAATTCAATCAAAGGTTTTGGTGAATTTTTTTCAAGGGTAGAGACCATTAGGATCGAGAAGACAATGTTGTTGGGCTAGAGGCTTAATCTAATACCATATAAAGTTTTGAAGGAGATGTGTTTTTATTGTGATTTTAAAGTACTGCATGTACATAATATATACAAGTGAAATTAGCTAATCACTTCCTACAATTATGGGATATCCTATAATTATGGGATAACAGGAGACATGATGAAGATGTTACAGCTAGCAGATAAGATGTGAGCTGGCAATGATTCAAATCTGATTTTGTGCTTCAACACTATGAACACATTAAGAATGAAAAGAGATTACAACTACTAGTCATCATCGATATCCAACTGATGATGGGATTCACAATGTTGAACTGTAAAAATGGTTTGTACGTATATATTTAGTCATAAAGAAAGAATCAACGAAACAAGAAAAATTAGGGCTTCGAAGAAAAACCTTCATCTTAAAATCTATCTTTAGATCTTTGTTAGCATCATAACAACTGAATGAAAGGATAAAAGAAGTCTTTTCAGCTCCTCCCTCTATCATGAGGTTTTGATATACCCATGTCAAAGACAACAAATGAGCTTCAACTATAATAGTTTTCTTAATGTATGATTAAGTGATTTTAATTAAATTACAAGAATAATTAAATTTATTTTGTTGTTGAAAAATAAAATATAAAAATAAATGATAATGGTTTATGTTGTTTATGAGAGGTGGGTTAAGTTGTGTTGGAGCTTTGGTTTGGGTTGAACTCAGTGAGAAAGACTTACTCCCTCTTTCCTTTTCTCCTTATGAGTGACCAATACCTAGAGCCACACTTTTTGTCTCTCAAAAACCCTAAGACTCTTTTTTCCTTCTCTTTTCTAAAAAATCTCTCATTTTCTCATGTTATCCACCCACAAGGAGCTCTTTGAAGAATGAAGCTTGATCCTCTTTCAAAAAAATATTATATCGTCTTCATTCTTTGAGCATGTGACCCATTGTTGGATGTTAAGCTCTCATTCTCTCCTATTTCTTATTTCCTTGAATTGACCCATAATGGGTATTTGTATAAACTCTCATTGGTGTTGTTTTGGGTTGTGTCTCCCTGAGTTTTGGTGAGGTGATCTTATTCTTAATGGAAGCCTTCTTTTGTTAAGATCAAGACTTCTATTTTCTATCATCTTCTCAAAAACCTAAGCTTATAGATCCTTAGGGAAGGGGAATTTAACCTTGCTTTTGAGTCATATGACTGATGGAGTGCATTTAATTAAATATTTTTCTATCATTTTTAGCTTATCTGACTTCTCTTGGACTTTTATTTTCCCATTCTAATTCAGTTTTTGTCTTAGTCAAGTTAGTGGGCTTAATTGCTAATTGTTGCGTATTTTTGGATTTTATGCTCACTTGATGTATCTGTCTTGTACAGGACCTATAGGGGTCTACATAACTCCGAATTGAGCGTTCTTGTAGTCCTCGGAAAGATAACAAAAAGATCTACAAGTTTTCCAGAAATACACTAAGGCCGATTCTGCCATTTGGAGGGTCATTTTAGGCTTTGAAGTTATAACCACTGCACTTGTATTTTGGGCTGCGAGTTGGACTTTTATTGGTGTAAATAGCATAAATAATTAGAATTGATGGGTTGCTCATGGCCCATTCTTTGCTTCAGACTTAGTCACTATATGTTAGTGACATTAGGAGAAATTAACACATTACATTTCATTTTACACAAACAGTTTTACATTTCTCTTTTTAAGTTTTTAGAATCAAAACCTTTGCCCTTATTTTCTCTCAACTGTTCTTCATTGTTCTTCCTTGTTCTTCATTTTCGTTTTGCTGTTCTTCCATTTTCGTGCACATTCCATGGGGCTTTCATTGATGATAATCATGGAAGGCTAAATAATCAATCAATCCAAGGATCCTACCCAAGCAAAAGGAGAATTTGAGTTCTGGTTTAGTATTTCGAATTCTGTTTGAATGTTCACTTTCTTCTTCAATTGCTATTCTGTTTTCATGATTATGAATGCGTTTAGGATTGAAAGCGGATTAGGTTATGGATTCATTTCCTAATTTCGAATATTAATCACAGATTAATTGGATAATATTTCAGTTAGGGTTGTGGTTTCAATTAATTTAGGGGTTAATTCGATTGAACTGCTTCTAATGAAATTGAATGAACTTTCATAATAGGATAAACTTCTGAGAACAATGATGATTTGAATAGCTTGGTGTGGTGAATTGGATTGATGCTTTTAATCTATTTTACATTACCTCTTTTCAATTCTGTTAGTTTCTACGTTGTTCTTTAATCTTAGTTTACGTTTTTGCATGTTTTACTTAATGCATATAAACTGTTCGATAAAAATCCCCCCATTATTTACTAATGAATTGAAGTTGGAACCATATTGATTGTGTCTTTGAGTCGACCTAGGTTAATCCTGTGCTACAGAATTAGCGTAGTTTAATTGTTTTGAAGCGATACGACAATCGGTTATCAAAACTGGCGTCATTGTCGGGGACACGGTTCATTGTGTGCTAGCTTTAATTCACTGTAATTGGTTCATAGTAGTAGTAATATATATAATAAAAAATTACATTCACTGCATATTTACATTTTGCTGCACAACCGCACTTTGTTCCATAATTGCATGATTGTTCTTGTTCATTATGAAGTGTGGATGATGTAGTTTCATGTTTGCTGTCAAAATACAGAGAAAAACAGAGTAAAAACAGAGCAAGCACATAGTAGGAGTAGGATGAGAAATTGTGTAGTGTAGTTGTGTTTGTAGTGTCATTTTGTTGTCCAAAATTTTTCAGACCTGTGCAGTTTTGCTTGCAATTTGTTTCCCAAAGTTTATCCCCCATTTTAAAAGAAAGCAACCCCTTCTAGGGGTTGGGTCTGGGTTAAAATTGCCAAATCCAGCCTCTAAGTAGGAGTTTTAACACCGGTTTTACAATTGTCACAGGGACATTCTGGTCATTTCACAGTAAACTATCTCGGAATGGGCTGAAATTTTCCCAGAATGTGGAGAAAATTAATACATCATGGCGACCTGTGAAGGATGAACATGGTCATCAGGGGTCCAAATTGCAAAATTCCTTCATTTAGGCCATTTTTGAGGCGATTTTCTATTTTCATGATTTTTAAAAATCACCACAAAAATCACAAAAATCAATCATGATTTTTAGACATTCACTGTTATTTTTTTAGATTTAATAAAAAAATTTTAGGGCAGTTTTCCAATTTCTATTTCATTTCAGCATATATAGTGAGTAGTGTCCTAGTAGAGTAGCTGTCTGACATTTCTGTGTTGTCTGTGTTTATTGTTCCTTATGAGTTGAATTGTGTATGACTAGGTCCACATCAAGTGAATTACATGCATATGATCCTGAGATAGATAGGACATTTCACAGATTAAACAGATATAATATTAGTTTAGATGACTTTGATAGTGTAGTTTTAGATAGTAGCATAGTGTTTTCTGACTTTGATTCTGAATTTACTTCTAATCTTTCTACTTCTACACATCTTGATACAATGGCTGATAACAACCTAACTCTTAAGGAATTGGCTACACCTGATGTTGTTTACCAACCTTGATGTATTCAATATCCTGAGACTGAGGTCAGTTATGAGCTAAAATCTGGATTGATCCATTTGCTTCCAAAGTTTCATGGTCTTGCAGGCAAAGATCCACATATGCATCTTAAGGAGTTTCATGTAGTGTGTTCCACCGTGCGACCACATGACATTCAGGAGGATTATGTCAAGATGAAGGCATTTCCTTTTTCACTGGATGGTGTGGCCAAGGACTGGTTGTACCTTCAACCAGATCCTATCAACAC
>CM023958.1:12648923-12706658 GCA_013407115.1 Glycine latifolia | reverse complement strand
GACTCCCTATCATTAGCCTGAGGAAGCTACATCCACTTATGTGGGCATATCTCTCATCAGGACTCCCTATCCTTAGCCTGAGGAAGCTACATCCACTTATGTGGGCACATCTCTCATCAGGACTTACTCAAACACATATACATACCCTCTATTCTATTCTATTCTACTGGTCAGAGGAATCTCCTCAATCAACACACATAACCTCAATCTATGTATATCAAGTACATGTTTTCAATCCAAACAGTAACACACAATTTCAATATACATGCATTAACTCATACAATGACCATTCCTCCCTCAGGAGTATGGTGGAACACAATCAAGGGAAACACTCCCAAGAACAAAGAGCTTACCTGCTCTCAACACTGTACCGGCTCTCCCGGATCCGTGGTCACCACCACCAGTGATGTCTGTATCACGCCCTACACAAGGCATACAACAATCAATCAATAACGGTCCTCAACCGTTAGAATGAAAGGAAACTCTATTCCTTTCCATAACAGCCTCTCTGTTCTCTATCTTAAGGTTATCAGACCTCATTACCTCAAAGGCGCTCCACAGACCCTCAACAGGATCTATCTCGGCCTATCTAACGTACTAAAGTCTCCCAAAGACTCTGCACAAGTCAATTCTATCAGTTCAATTGCCTTCATCCAGGCCAAATATCAACATTTATCAAGTTTATCAGAACGGCTATTTCAACACATATTCACCGTTTATTTAGCCTTCTGAACATCTTTTGTAAAGGTATCTAGGCTCAAACTCATCATTATATCATCAATCTTCCTACTCATACAGATGTCAGAGTCAAAACTAAACTTTATCAATACTCATGATTCAAGGCTCAGACTTTATCAGAACAACCTCCTGAGCATACTTTTCAACAGAATCCAAGCCTAATTTTGACTCCAACTCGCTCATTTATTCAAAATTGATCAAAACTCATCAAGAATTATCTTTCAGAAATAACCGGTTAAAGCTCGAGTTTCTTACCTCTAAACAGTCGAGGAAGGTTAGAGGATAGCTTTTCCAGGCTTGAATGCCTCTGAAATGACTCCTTTCTTCTCAAAATCCAAGCTCTGAGGATATTCCCTAGAGAACTGGATTTCTCCGATTGGTTATCTTTTCGAGAGATTGAAACTAGGATCTAGCTCATCTCGAGGTTCTAATCACTTTCCTAGTTGGGTAGAAGGTGTTTAGATGAAGTATGGAGAAGATATGAAGCTTCCCATGCTTGTCAATGGCAGAAATGGCTCAAGGAAGAAGAAAATCTGAGTTTTGGCCCAAAAATCCGTAAAAATGGCCTTTTATAGTGGTCCAGGTCGCGTTCTGGCGCTGATCGCGCCACCATGGCGCTATCCGCGCCAAAATCCAGCGAAAACAGGCTTTCTGGGGCACTTATGGTGCTAACCGCGCCACTTTAGTGCTAATCGTGCCAAAATCCAGCACCTCTAGCGCTAACCGCGCCAATCTGGCGCTACTCGCGCCAGAAAATCCATCACAAAATCCGTCGCTAATTCCGTCGCAAAATCCGTCGCTAACGCTTTTTCTGACGGAATTTAGTAAATTTTAAATTTTTCTTTCTTTTTCTTCTCTTTGTTTAACCTTGGTTATTATATGGTGCATCGTTTGTTCACCTGAAATGAAGCCTTTGGGTAGGGATAAGATTCAAAGGTCTCATGCCTGTACGTAAAGGGATTTGAAGGATTCAAAGGCTTTTTGTTTGTACCTAAAGGGTCAGGATTTAAAATGCATGGCTTTGGCAATTTATTTCCTCTCAGCATTGTTTCTCATCTGCACTCTTTGTTTAGTTTCTTGCTAGATTTCAATTGAAATTGTCTAACTTTTTTTTATTTATTTTGATGTTATTTTGTCTTTTGTCTATTTTAAGACTTAATTGGTATTGTTAATATGTGAGCTTGCTTGAGATATTGATTTTTAAATTGAAAACCTTGACAATTTAATGCTTGTTGGGTTGGTTTCAATTTAAGAATGATATATTGCTTCCATGCTTAGCTCTTTGATTGGCCATGAGTACAATGTGATTTAGGTGTGTTTTTCATGTGATTTGGTGCTTATAAGTGTCTATTTTTGTATAATGCCTGGATATTGTGCTTTTTTTAATCTTGTGTGATATTGAAATATGTGGTTTTAGAAATGTCTTTCGGTCATGCCTATGAGGATTGTTAATTTTTCCATACTTATAAGTAGGGCACTAAGTGATATGCAACAAAAAAAATTTACTAAGGAAAAATGACTAAATTTTTCTTCGGTAAAAAAAATTCTGCATATCGTTTATGGCTGGCTAATTTTCACCTTATTTATGATGAGCTCATTCAAAAAACTAGATTTACCTTCAAAACTCGAGAAAGGGATATTAAGACAGTTAAACATAATATGGTAATGTGAGAAAAGGCCTAAATGGGATACAACACCTAAAAACAATTGTAGCTTTATAAGAGTCTAAAAAAAAATTGGTATGTCATGTTTTGTGTTCATTGTGTGCCATTTAGACATCACGAGTTGGTCTTGTTGTAAGTGTTAAGAGAGATGTGAATGAATTCAAGATTGATAATTCATTAAGTTATAAAAATGATATTGTGATGGATGTGAACACTTTGACCAAGTCTTGGCTTCTTCCCTATCTTATTTTTTTGTCTTAATCCTCCTGTTCATCAGGGGAAATAGATCCTGACTAATCCATAGTTTGACAGGGAGGTAAGTAAAGTCTGACCAAGAATTATTTTCGTCAAGGATCGAACTCAGTTAGTACCCAAACGATTCAACCTTAACTTCACACATTAATCACTTGTGTCCAATCACTTGGCTAGCTTCTTTCCTATCTTTAATTTTCACTAACATCATTTTCTGTAACTTAATGAGTTATTATCTTAGATTCCATTCTTGTTATCCTTGACACTTACACCAAGGCCAACAGGTGTTGTTTAAACGTCACACCATGACCATGTTGAGTATGACAAACCAAAAATATAATTTTGAAAACTTTTACAGCTAAAAATTGTTTTTTGGTATAAATATATTTTTAGTCCTTGCAATTTAGCGTTTTTTTTTTTCGTCCTTGTAATTTTTTTTTTGTGTTTATTCCTTCAAGTACTTTAGATAACGCTTTGAATAGTGAAAAAAAACATTATCTAATATATAGCATCATAAGTAGGGGTGCTCATAGTTTGGGTATAACAATAACTAATAAATAACTAGATTATAAGTGGATATTATAGCTATAACTAGTTATAATTTGATATAACCAGTTACTGTTTTTAAAAAATGGATATATAACTGGTTATGAATGGATAAAAATAAATTATTTGAAATAACTATTTCTACAAAACTAGTCATGTAACTATCTTTTTAAATAAAAATAAGTTATTTAAAATAGTCATAACTATAAAACTGATTATAGTTTTATAACTACTTTTATAAAACTAGTTATAGATATTTTTTTAAGCTGGTTTTTTATAGCAATCGTAGTCATAAGAACGAAAAACAAAACAAACATGATTTTACAATAACTAAAAACAAAAACAAAAATTTTAACTAAAAAAATGCTAAATTATAATAACTAAAAAGATATTTAAAACTTTTTTAAAAAATGTTGCATATCATTAAGGGTATTTCTCGTGTTAAAATGTTTTTTTTATTTATCCTCGTAGTTTTTTCTGGACTTTTGAAGCTGGATCTAGCTTTTGAAATGAGCTCATCACAGATAAGATGAAAATAAGCAGACCATAAACAATACACAAAAAGAAAATTACCAAAGGAATAATTAGTAATTTCTCCTTAGTAATTTTTGTTGCATATCATTTAGTGCCTTATTTTCATCTTGTACGTGATAAATTCATTTAGTGCCCTGCTAAAAAGCTCACACCTTTCTATTATTGGATATATTCTTGACTTTTAAGATTGAGCTCATTGAGCTCATTGAGCTTCACAAAATACTGCACTTGTTTGGCTCTGAACTCAATCAGACCTGAAACAACGAATAGAAGGGGAAGCGGCGTTGCAAAGGGGAGGCAGGAAAGAGAGATTTTTTTGTAAAATAAATCTGAAACTAGTAAGAAATTTGGTTCCCTCTGAATATTCACCATAAAGTGATAAAAAAAATACATGAACATTTTATTCTTTTACTTTATTGAGTTTTACATTTCTCACATTTTATTACATTACACATCATTTCAAAATCCACCACATTCATCACAACTGGTTGAATTTGTTGGGTCTCGGCAAACTAATTGAGCTCATTTTGAATTTTTAATCACTTCATCTTCACAGCCAGTTTGTCGAAGTGTAGTGTTTTGAATGAGCTTTACTGGCAGACCAGTTTGTCAACATAAAACTGGGGTTTTGGCAAAAGGATCATCTCAAATTTTGCTAAAGGCACTTAATTTGACTCTTTATAACGGTAGATATCAGAGTTTAAGAGCATATATAGTTCTTGGAAGAGATAAATCAGAACTCCAAAAAGGACAAAACAATGAAGTCTTCGTATCTTATTTCCCATCGAAACTTAAGGCATGTAGGCTAGATAAAGATACATTTTGTACTTGGTTCCCCTTCCAACCCCAACAACCTAAGGAGCCTCCACTTGAAGGCAATTGATGATATCAGCATACACAAAAGTACAAAAATTTGCTCAAGAACAGGGATGGTAAAAAATCAAGGTCAAGAATCATCTAGATTGGAATCAAATTGAATAGTAGCAAAGAAAACTAATACATGGAGCTGATCACTCTGACATCCATATATGTATATCAACTAAAGGTTTTTAAGAATATTTCTCTAGACCAAACCCAGCTCTAGTAAACCTCAAATCTCCATTTGACATTGCTTGACTCAACTTTGCAAGCACTTGGGTTGCAAGTAACAGAATTGTCTTCAAAGTACCTAATCCCATTTCACCTTATTCATCTATCTTTTGATTGCTTCAGAAAATTTGGAATGCCTGAGTTGGTTTCCAGAAGTGAGATGTATGCTTAAGGCACTCCAAGATAGATTCTAAATAACATCCAGTGTTTGGAATCAACTTAAACTAACATTGCTGTAGTCTAGATCACTTTAGTTCAGAATGGTTGAAAGAGATATTGCTTTTGGGTAATATATAACCAAATTGTGGATAGCAGCAAGTACAACATGCTATTCCGACTCCTCTGACATTAAGGAAGATATATCATTTGACTCCAAAAACAAACTGCAGTCTCATACTCAGGTACCAAATATGCAATTAAGATAAAGCGAGTGTCAAGTCCAGGTAAGGGAGATCAGAGCAAAAATATTAACATATCAAGTCATCAGTACAGAGCTAAGATCCCTAATAACTATAACATATATTTCCATACAAAAGTACTTCTAAAACTTCAGTTCTGATAATCACAGATGTCACCTATTTTGAACTTGAAGCAATTGATCTTAGATGCCCTCACAACATAAAGAACAACCTTTGTTTATGAAAACAATGGAGAAGAGAAAATGTTACACTTGCTTTCCAGTAGTTAACCCAATATTTCACTACAAACAATATCAAAATCATAAAACTCATTACCTATAAAGATAAAAAATTCAAAATCATTTGCATGTATCCATGATTTCACATAAAAGTATGCACTTCAAGAAATTTGACAGGTAAGCCAAAAAGTGACGACTGAGGAAAGTGAACTGCAGGTCTAATTAATACCCCCCCTGTTAATATCTTCATCTTCCATGGTTAATCCACCAAAGTTGCTTACATCAGTATCCAGCAGAAAAATAAAAACTAACTCTACCTGAGTGCAATCCAATCCAGTTTCTATATGCCTCCAAACCCCGTAAATGTTTATGAAATTGGAACAGATTAAATTATTGGGTAAACCAAGATTCATAGGTTAAGATGCAGTACAAGAATAATCACTTCAAAGCCCTGATGATGCACAAGACTTTCACTACTATAGGGTAGTGAGAGTCAAATGTACACTTGCAAGTTACAACCTTACCCACATTTGCAGAAATCGTTTAAGACTAGAACCTGTTGTCACTACAAAAGGTCAACAAATGACAACCTTACCATTGAAAGCATAGAAACCTGGAAGTCAATCTTAAGAATGAAATAGACAATTCCTGAAGAAAACCTTCATAGACAATAAAACACTAGGCACTCTTTTTTGGTGCCAAGAAGAATAATAAATCAACCATGATCCCACAATTCAAAATCATCAGTAAGCAGATTTAGCTAAATGAGCATTGAATCGGTGTGCTATAAATATGACTCAAACTACAAACTCCCTCTATGGCTCTACCCCAAAACTTACAACATAAAATCAAGTAAAAGAAATAAATCAACCATGATACCACAATTCAAAATCACCAGTAAGTGGATTAAGCTAAACGACTAATGAATCAGTGTGCTATAAATCAGACTCAAACTACAAACTTCCTCTACCCAAAAACCTACAACTCAAATCTTCAAGCAAAAAATGGAAAATTGAGGTGAAATTCAATCATAGCAATGTGATGAACAACAACTGAACAATTTAACAGTTAAGAGTCAGCAGGAACCTTTACAATCTACAGCACTGCATCCAGGTGATCAACACGCCCTTTATACACCTCCATAAGCGCTGGTACACGATCCTGGAACCGCCCCACAAACCTCTCCAAAAACAACTTCTCGGTGATCAAAACAACTGAACTAAGCCGTGAGTCACTCTTCACCAGCCCCCTCTCCTTCAACACCTTCATAACGCGACACCGTGGCATAATTGTCTTCTCCAAGTTGGGGCTGAGAACCCCGGGAGTCCGAAAAACATCTTCTGTAGGCCACCCCATATCCTTAACCAAAAACCTCATGGTCCTCATGACCTTATCCTCCGACATCAACATACACTGAGGGTACCTCCTGAAGGCACAAAGACACATGTCATTGGACCAACCCCACCTCTCATAAACCTCCACCCTCTTCTCCCAAGCTTCCTTGCTAGTCCCCACCACCACCTTCACCGCGTCCACAAACACGGTTTTCACCGGATCAAACCCGAATTCCACAACCTTCTCCACAGCCTCCACGAATTTCGCGTGCTCCACACACGCCACACCGAGGTTGTTGCACACCAGGTGGGCAATGGGGCCCTGCGGCACCCCTACACCTCTCAAGTGCTCCACATTGGGGATCAAATGGTCGATCACGCCACGGCCGGTGAGGCACCAGGGAACACGTTTTAAGGCCAAAACAACCTTGTCTCTGTTTCCGAGGACAGTGCTGAGGATGTTGTAGCGCGGAACGAGGCAGTTCTTGAGGCTGCCTTCCAAGAGGACGGAGTTTCCGATGAGGAGTTTAGGGAGGTCGGAGGTGGAGAGGCCGATGGAGAGGAAGAACTGGAGCTTGGGCAGAATGGTCTTTTCGGGTTTGATCTTGAGGATTATGGGGAAGCGTTTGACGAGGAGGGACAACTGGGGTTCGGAGAATCCGAAGGTTTTGAGGAGGTTAAGGACGGCGTTGGGCTGCTCGGGGGATTTGAGGTGGACCTTTTTGGAGAGCTTGAGGGCCCACGCGGGGGACAGGTTGCAGGTGTTGATGAGGTAGGAGAGGGTGAAGTTAGGATTTTTGGTTTGGGATTTGGATTTGGAAGAAAAGGGGTTGAAGAAAATGGATGGTTTGTGTTGTTGTTGCAGTAAAGAAGAGAAATGGGTTTGGGTGGTGATGAATGGAAAAGAAGGAGCTAGTGTTGAAATGAGAGATCTTTGCTTAAGCAAGGTAAGCATCATTTTTTGGTTGATTAGGTTTCAGCTTTCAGATGCTGTGATTGCAATTGCATGACCAGTTTGTTGAGCTCCACACACATTACCAGGAGAGTCTCATTTGTGGGTTGCACAACGCAACGGTTAGTGGTTCGATCACCTGCAAAGAAATCGGGTTATGTAGGAGTGATTGGAACACCCTCCTTATTACAAACTTTTATTTTTTTATCCGCGAAATCAAATATATTATAAAAAGATTTATGATAATTTATCTATCATCATCAATCAAATAAATTAGATTTTCTCAACAAATTACATATACTTTTAAGTTTTAAACACATTTGTTTAAATTGATAAAAAAATTATTAAAAATTACAAAATTAAAAGAAAAAATATTAAATATGATGTCAAATGCACAAAATTTGTCATTTTAATAAAGTTTGATCAATAAAAAAATGTGTAAGAGGGTGTAAGAAAAGTGTATTTTTAGCATTTTTTATTGGATATGTACATTAATAATTTAACAATAAATAACTAGATTTGTAATAATTTTATTAATAGTGAAAATAATTATTAAAGTATTTGTATAACTCATAATTTTATATTTTTCAATCGTTTTTAACATCACATTCCTTTTCAAACACTTTGATTGAAATTTAAAAGAAGTCAGAAATTTTAATGAATCCCACTTCTTATTTAATAAATCTCATAATTATATATATATTTTAAATAATCAATAGTAGAGTGTATGTTAATAAGGGTGTGTTGCTAGTATTCTAGCTAAAATTAAATTCATTTTGATGCACAAGCTACAAGAGTAGTTACAAATTAGATCCACATTAGTGATAATCACGTCTGACTAGGTTAAGATTCACATTTAATGGCTACAACCATGAAATAACAGCACATGTCTAAACTTCATTCAAAACTCATATTAACTACTATTGCTTGTGCTGATAGACACAAGTTGAGGGATTGTAGGAGGTGGCTCCAAACATACACAAAGTACATTTGCATATAAATTCTCACACATTCCAATGAACCCAAATGGAAAAGCTTGTTCTTGGAAGGATTCAATGGAATAGGCATTTAGTGTCTTCAAATGTAAATCCAAACACAAATTTATAGTGTGTTTGTTTTACATTTAAGTTTCAAATGATTGAATGTTCATTGAAATTGTGTGAATTGAAATAAATGCAAACACACCAAGAGTTTATCTTGATGAGTAGAGAGGAGGAGCGAAAGGTGTGTTGCTGGGAAGGTTTTTCACATTCATGTATAGTTTTCCAATTATTTCAGGATCACTTTATAAAAATAGTGCGGTTCAAGCCGAACTGTTTATATAAAATGGTCAGTTTGATTTTTTCTTTGAGAAAAAAGTTTTTTGCATGGCCCTAATTGAGAGTTTTTTCGAAGTTTGGTTCGAGCCTGCATCTTTTTCAGAGCCAGTGTATAAAAGTCACTCAAGGTTTTTAGACTGTTATTCCAAGTAGGGGTTCCAACATTATTTTAAGCACATTTTAAAGGTTCAAATTTGAGAGACTAGAACTGTTGTGTATATATACAGTTTGGAAAGAGTGGCAACAAATAGAATTCTCAATGCATAGTTCAAACTTGCAAGTTCTTGAAAACAAGAAATAATAGAAACAAAATTCGTTATATAACCAAAAAAAATAAAAATTCTACAAAATTGAGTAATCAAAGTGAAGAAAACAGCAATTGATTCTGAATAAGAAAACAATCAGCTCTATTAAATCTCAAATATATTTACATTATATATACCAGATTACAACCAGTGCTAAAGCACAAGATTTTGCATTCATAGTGGAGTCAACAACAATTATTACAACACCGTACTCAGCATAACATGATGACCATCACAATTTTACAAGGACATCTGACATCTGACTTATAAGGTAAGTGACCCTCCACAATTTTTTATTTTTTATTTTTTGTTAGGAAATACTTGAGAAGGCTACAATATATTTCGATCATATATATAAAGTCCATTGACAATATACCAGAAGGAATCAGAAATGAGTTCTATATCTGTAATCAACAAAACACTTTAGCAGAAAACACAGGAAATATTAATAGGCATAACCATTAGGCCTAAGAAATGAAAGTGAGTATAAGAGGTTCAAAGAATAGATAAAAATAAATTGTTGGAATGTTGTCACTAGCAAGACATAAGGAAACAAAAATTAAAAAAATAACAAGGAACAACTAAAGTAAGGAAGCTGTAGCTAACATTTGTAAGCTTTAGCTTTCCAAGATCATACCAATTTAATTCATTATTAGAAATGTCATCAACTTACTATCTTAATGTCCGTAATCAGTGAATAATATAATGGAAACTCGCATAAAGAAGAATGCAAGACTAAAAAAACTACATACCCCATTGCTCGGAAGCTCCACGCTATGCGCAGGTAAGAGAAAGGAATATTGTACGTAGCCTTATCCTTGCATATGCAAAGAGGCTGTTTCCGAATTCGAACCCATGACCAACAAGAAGAATGCAAGACTATTTTACCAAATTATTGAAAAGTTCAAATGTTCAATCAATTTGAAACTAAGTATGAAATTCACAAAGAAAGACAATAGGTTAAATCATTGTAAACATTTGGGGGAGAGCACATACTCAAACTAAGTAATCATAACATCTAACAGAAAATAGAACTTCAAAATCAGTGTATCAGAAACTCATTGTAAACATTTTCACATAATGCAAGCTGCCAGTACCATCACCAAAACTACCACTCACCACAACCACATAGTGTATACAAAACACTCAATGTAAAAAATATTGAATATAACAGCTATCAATCTTTCCCAGTGTGTTACTAGATAAAATTATTAGCATGTTTGGATTACACGCAAGAATCAATTCTACCCTATAAAATAATGGTGATACCATGAAAAAATATAAGCAACTATTTGTGGTTTTGCCTTCACCATGAAAAAAGTAGCTGTTCCTAGTAAAGGACAGTAGGAAAACATTAGCATCAGCAAAGGACCAATATTAGCATCAAGTTTCCCTTGTATTTCATACACACAGAGAGCTGTAGCCCTTATTTGGTCAGCATCACCCTTTGGGATTCAATGGGTTAACATCCTGGCCAGTGACATCTATAATAGAAGCAGCCCCTAAAGCTAAATAAATTTCTGCAAATTTGAAAATGAAAGTGCACCATGCCATTAGCTATAGCTTTTGGCTTAATGGAAAGGGCTGGATCCAAATTTGATCATAAAAGTTTATGCTATTAAATCCCTTAGTACATTGTTCTTAAATATCTACAATTCTTCATTATTTATACAGAGTTACAGACTTTGATTACCAATATTATTTGCCAAAGTGACCTTCCCCTATTTTCTAGTTGATCCCACAAATAATCTAAAAATCTGCTCAGAACTCAGATCCAAAGGACAGAATTCTCCTTCTAAGCCTTTCCCCTTAGTTGTCAGTTCTCATATGATCACAAAATACAATACCCACTCATCTAAACTCTCCCCCAATTTAAGCGCTAATTCCAAAATTTTACAACTTTAACTGCTAAAAAACTATTCTAACTAACTACTCTCAGGACCTATCAAAATCATAAAGTTTACCAGCGGTTGACAAAAGTTCAAATCTAAATGTATCCATGACTCCATGTAACAGTATGCACTAAAAGGTTATAGGGACAGTTTTATGTTACTTAAAGGGGCTACATGAATAGTTAGACATCTTAATAAATTCATTTATTAAGTAATGAAAATGGTAGCAAGACTATATCTAATTTGGTTCAAAAAGAAATAAACTTTGGTTATTGATTCCCTCTGCATGCTTTAATAAAAAAAAAGGGGCTCCTTACAAGACATTTTATATAGTTTATGGTAGTTGAACTATGTAACATGCCTATCAAATGTCAATTTTGTTTAAAATGAAAAGTATAGTATGGTTATGTGATAACAGAACGAACCTTAGATGAAACAAATGTTTCCCATAATAGATAAACACATTTAAAACAAAAAAGGTAGTGATAAAGATGAATTTCAT
The DNA here is from genome assembly GCA_013407115.1 of Glycine latifolia. Classification (NCBI taxonomy): domain Eukaryota; kingdom Viridiplantae; phylum Streptophyta; class Magnoliopsida; order Fabales; family Fabaceae; genus Glycine; species Glycine latifolia. The sequence continues at coordinate 12,694,894 of CM023958.1, read as the reverse complement.
CAGAATTACCCCTGGCCAACAAAACATAAGCACTCATCTTTTAATGTGTTGTCGGGTATCAGTGGAAATAAAAACTAAAAACTAAAATCAATAGGATAAAGTAAATGAAACTCAAAGTTTAATTTAGCACTAAAAAAAAAGAAGTTGAAAGTCAGGACTAAAAACCTTCAAAGACTATATTTCATTCTGATTATTGATCAAACCTTTGTAGACATCAGATAAATGAGGCAAATCATCCTGAAATTTGATAACAAATTTCTTCAGAAAGTTTTTCTCATTTATGCAAATAAAGGAACCGAAGTGAAAATCATTCCTAAGCAGATTATTTGCTTGCAAGATTTTGATTACTGAGAATCTAGGGATAATCCTCTTCTCCAAGCTGTAGGATAGAACAAGAGGATAATCAGCTATATCTTCTGATGGCAAACCCATATCCTTCACTAGGAAACTCATTTTTTTTGTATATGTCTCCTTTGACAACACCATAAAATAGGGAAACTTGCCAAATGCTCGAAGAGCCATTTCATAGCTCCAGCCCCACCTCTCATAAACCTCAAATTTTGAATCCAGCATTGCTTTAGTAGTAGTTAAAAGCAAATTGACAGCCTTCACAAAAGATACTTTCAAAGGATCACACCCAATTTCCTTAGCAGTCTTGACAGCTTCCACAAATTTGGAATGCTTCCTATATGCTGTATTAGGAAAATGGACCATCAAGAAAGAGATGGAAGTTTGAGGCACACTAGATTGCCTCAAAACCTTAATGTTTGGAACAAAGTTATTCATCATGTCACCATATGTAAGATTAAAAGCGGCAATTTTCAAACCTCTAACAACTTTCTGATCATCGCCGATTATATCACGCAGGATCTCATAGCGGGGGATGAGGTAATTTTCCAAGCTACTCTTCAAGATAACATAGTTACGAAGTAGGATCTTAGGCATGTCAACGTTGGAAACCCCAATAGAACGGAAGAACTTCAGTTTAGGCAAAAGGGTTTTCTCTGCCTTAATAATAAGAACTTTGGGATGTTTCTCAACAAGTTTTGCAACCTGGATTTTGGAGAAACCATAGTTGTTGAGAAGATCAAGAACAGCATTTGGGCCATGTGGGTTTTTCAAATTGACCCTGTTGGAGAGTTCCTTGACCAGTTTTGGGGACACCCCACATGAGTTAATGAGGTAAGACACGGTAAAGGTGTCACCTTTGGGGTGGTTTCCATCTGATTCAGAATCAGAAGTGGTGCCTGAAGTGAATGAATTGAAGAAAAAAAGGAAAGCATTGTGTTTGTGTTGCAGAAGAGAATTCAATTGGATATGGGCAGTGCTGTGGCGTGTGAATGATGATGATGCAGTTAATCTTGCAATGAGAAGAAAATTAGGCATCATTTACTCACTTACAGATTTGAATGCTCCACTCTGAGGAACCTCAAGATAATGTTTGGCGTTTCAGATCATAGGCATAGCACGTAAAAGCAGCGTATGCGATTCAAGGCTGCAACCACTTCCACTTCGTTGCAAAGATTCTGGACCATGTTATACTAGCAAAGCACAGCCTTTGCTGTAGTGATTTTGGGAATGTGAGAACAGGGAAAACGACCAAACGGGACAATTTTTTTTTCTTTTATTATCATTTGGGAGGATAATTTTAAATTAATACTAAAATAGGATAAGTCATAATATTTTTAAATTAGAAATTAAAATAAATATTGTATTTTAGTTTTTTTTTAATTTACCACTTTAAAATCATATTATTTTTTAAAAATTTATAATCGTAACATTTTATATTCCAGTTAAATTTTTTCTTTCAAACTTACAACATTAAAATTATAATTTTTTTTTGTTTTACGATTTTAAAGGTTTGAGATTTAATTTTTAGAGATCGTAAATTCATTAATGACTTTTATTTTATATTATTTCGTTTTTTTAATTTTTTTTCATAGGAGTATTTGATTTTTTTCTGTGTATGTTTTTTTTTAATTTAAGTATATCATAAATAAATGACTTCTATTTTTTTTCTTGCATCATGACTATGGATGGAAATGGTCAGGCCGTCTATCAGGGTCTTTGAATTTGTTTGTTTAAGGCCTGATCTGGCCTGACTTGTTTATTATAAAGGTCAGGTTAAGGCTTTTTGAAAAACATGTTTAAATAAAAAGGTCAAGTTTGAGCTTTAAAAAAAGTATATTAGACCTATCAGGTTGGCCTATTTAATATATATATATATATATATATAAACTTAAAAATAATATATTTATGTGTCTAATCTACTATCAAGCTTAACATTTAATCCACCAACTTGACATTAATTTCTTCAGCTTTTTTCCCATTATCCACTTAAATTGGTTTGTTTATTAAAAATGTCAAATTTGAGCTTTTCAAAAAAGCCTTTTTAATTAAAAAGATCAAGCTAGGTTTTAAAAAAAGCCCACTAAACCTGAATAGTGGGTCTGTCTAAACTATAACTTATAAAATCATATTTGACAATTTATAATTTATATGAGAAACATATCTATTATGTTATTTTTTACTTTTAATTATTTATTTTTATTTAATCAGGTTTTGTATACAAGCTTTTAGGCCAGGGCAGGCCTTTATGTAGGGCAGGCTCGGGCCTTAAAAAATTATTTTTAACAGGTAACAAGTCAGACTTAAGCTTAGTGATAATGATGTGGACCAGGCTCAGACCTACCAAAGTCTGTCCTGGCCTGACCTATTTCCACCCCTAATCATGACGTATACCTTTTCAAAGTACCAATGTCCTGCCTTTATTATATTCATGATTTCCATGCCATTAGTAACAAATGAGTCATTTATTTTATTAAATGTTTCATTGACTAAGGTAGTAATACGCAATGCTTGTGCTCCTTTCAAAACATAATTCATACATTCAACAAGGTTGGTAGTCATATGCCCATACAGTTTTCCTTCATCATATGCTTGAGTCCATTTACTCTTGAAAATTTGGTCCAACCAATCTGCTGCTTGTGGAAACTCTGATCACATTGCGAGCAACTTTGCCTCAAATCGTGGTTTCCTCATCTCATATCTTATGGCAAAAGACAAAACAATGAGTAACAAATATGGTGAACACGTAATAATGCAAGAATTTGATTCATGAAATGGTTGGAAGCTTACCCATATTGATGACTTGTTTTTTTAAGTCAACATTTTTAAACTGTTGCTAAAATTTGATGCAATGTGACAAATGCAATGGACAGAAGATACATCTGGTCCAATCCACCCAACTCGTTCTAATCGCAAAGTTGCTAGCAAACCGGTTCCCCTATCTAATGAAAACAATATGAATACACTCAAATACCAAGAAGGGGGGTGAATTGGTATAAACTTGACCTTTTAAAAACTTTAGAAAATCAGAGTTAAAGGATCTTCATCACTTTTAAAACCAATGATGCTTCAATTCAATCAAACCACTCAGTCCAAGAAATCAATGACAAAAACCTGCACTTGATGAGTAAGAAAGATTTCACAATAGTCAAGAGATCAAGATAACAAGAAGAGATAAAGAAATAGAGATCAACACAAGAACATATACTGGTTCACCTCTCAAAGAGAAGCTACATTCAATTCTTCTAATCAAACTAGATTAGAGTTCAACTATTCACAAATTTCAGTTCTTACAAGCTTTACAACAATCACCCTTTATCAAACCTAGGCAAAGAACAAAAATCTAAAACCCTATTAGATTCTTAGTGATCTAAGACATAAAGAACCCTACTATACTTTTACCATCCAGAGAAAAGTACTCTAGAGCCAGCTTTAAAAACTCTTTGTAATAGTTTCCAAACAACCAAAATTACAAGACTTACATATAACAAATCAGAACACAGTTAGAAGTTCAAGAGAGATATCACCTAATGATCCTCAACACATGAATGAGATGTATTTTACCAATCAAACAAAGTATGATTGAATGCTTTGCAGTAAACAACTTTCTTTGAACTTTCTTGAAGAATCTTGCCTAAAACATCATGAAGAATGATGCATGTAATCTAAAGTTTACAACAAGATGTATGAGACACTAACAAAATCCTTTTCTTAGACTAATAAAGCTTTGGGAGTAGTGAGTGATTCTTGAAATCAATTTCTCAAGTGTTACTCAAATACACGGACCCAAAGGCTTTAAATAGAAAACAGAGTTAACAACATGTAATCGATTAAAACGTAAGTGTCATTAATTATTTTATATCATGTAATCGATTAATTTTGCAAGTAATCAATTAAAATGTTCTTGAACAAATCTAAAAATCTTTTATGAACAATGTAATCGATTAAACCGTGAGGTAATCAATTAAGGCAGTCAGTCTCAGTTATGCAATAAGCCTTTGCAATCGATTACAGTTGAGTGGTAATCGATTAAGGCAGTCATCCTTGATCTTCCTTTCAGCTCCTATATCCAACAATCTCCCCCTTTTTTGCTTTGATCATGCCAAATATCAATTGAACATCTGTTGTCCCTTTAAGTGCATAAGAGAGATGAATGATAGGAGCTCCATATTTATCCTGAAATTAACTCAACCTTTTGCCAATATCAAGTGTTAAGTATTCTTGCATAAACATAACATAGTTAATATCTTCAATTGCTCCACCTCTTTTAGGTAATATATCACAAAGATCAGAAACATAGATTCAGATCCATAATATTCAATTTTTTCAGTCAAATAGCACATGTTCATTCAGTCAAATAACACATGTTCATGTTCATATAGAAGTATTTCCCCAATCATTTATTCAACCATTATTAGTTTAATTTATTTTCTCCCCCTATTTGGCTTATTAAAGACAAAAAAACATTGTAAGAACAAGATAAGCAAAGAAGGAAGAAACAAAACTTTTTATTGAATGATTAAAGGGGTACACATGCTAAAAAAAACAGAATTGAAAAAACCGAATATGAATCAAAACATGAAAGCAACATGTAATCAGAAAGCACACACAAACAACCTAATCTAGAGTTTATCAAATTCATCTGTAGCCATCCTAGTCTTTATCTTTTCCGGCCTTGACTTGATCTCTTCCATGGTGGTATTGGTTTCAGCCCTATGCTCATGGTGTAAAGATAGAAGAGCATCCATCTTTTGAATCATTAAAGATTCAAATGGAGAGTACTGTTGTTGAGCAGGGCCTTCTTCAGCCTCTTCTTCCTCATCAACTCCTCTTTCAGCACCTACAGCTTGAGGTTGTTGTCCAGCCATTTGCCATCCATAAGGAGTCTTAATGAGTCCAAGCTTGTTGAGATGCTTTTCCTTAATGAGGTTGGTGATGTCTGTTGTGTTGTCAACAACCTCATTTGAGACATCAATATCGAAGTAGTCTATGAATCTAGAGATAAACACAACATAAGGGAAGTGGTAGTTGATTAGCCTTGAAGCTTTCATCATGATTTCAACAAAAACCAGAACCCAGTTTATCTGACTTAAAGTCTTCATGCCATACACCAACTCCTAGTCTTGTTTTCAGCCTTGCTTGGGGATCAAACAACATACCTCTGTATGTTTCAATTTTATTGTATCCCCCAATTTCTTCATCAAACCTCCTCACTCCAGCAGAGGAGATTCCAATAACAGCAAACCAAACTTCTTCATCAATCACCATGGGCACACCATTCACTTGAGAGCGAATAACTCCATCCATGCTAGATTTAGCACAGGCGTAAAATACCTTTACTAATTCACGGTAAAAGGTACCCTTAAGTTCAAGAAATTTCTTCAATCCTTGGACTTCAAGCATGGCAGGGAATTGAAATCCCTCATTGATGAACTAGTTAGAGCCATGACCAGCTAGGTGGCATTGAACTGCATGTAGTTCATTCTATCTTTTTCCTCTGGGAACCAATGATTCATCCTATTTCCAGCAGGATTGGAGGATTCCCCAGCCTTTCTTTTGCTGGTTTTGGCTTTCTTAGAGGTAGACATGGTAGTTTATGATAGAAGAATTGAATGGGCAAAGGTTGGGATTAAGAAAGAGAAGAAGAATGCTTAGAAATTTCAATAAGCACAGAGTAGAGAGATGGAATTCAGGTGTGAATTTTCTCTCTTGTGAAAAACTGTATTTATAGGGGGTTTAGGGCACAAATTCGAGTTTTAAATGAGTGTAACAACTATTTTGAGTACCCAGAAGATTAATTACTCAGTAGAAAATTTTAATTTTGAATTTTTGTTAAGATATGGCAGTTTAGATTTCCAAGAAATCTGCAGAAGTTGTAGTAACGCCATAAGTAATCGATTACGAACTCTTGTAATTGATTAATTCGTAATCAAATAGAGGCTCTGCAATATGATGTAATTGATTAAATCAAAGTGTAATCGATTACTCCAGTGAGAACTTAACCAGAGAAGCACACTGTAATCGATTACCATACTGTGTAATCGATTACTCTAGTGAGATTCTAGTTCAGAATAAGCTTTGTGTGATAAGTAATTGATTAATCTGTTTATGTAATCGATTACTCTAGAGTTTTCACATTTTCTGGATTCAGTTTAGATAGCCAGTAATCGATTAATTCGACGAGGTAATTGATCACATATGCATCAGATTGTTTCTAAAAGGCATTCATTCATCAAATAATCAATTAATTTGATAAGTAATCGATTATTATAGTCCATTATGCAAAATACATAGTGATTATGTAGCAGGAAACTCATTTTTATGCATTTTTTTATATATGGTCATTTATCTAGTGAATCATCATATAGAGAGGCAATTAAAATGTCATGCTAACATATGTTGGATTCATCAAGTATGCCTAGCATGTTTCTAAGTGCATAAAACCTATCTCTTGCCAAAGGTTTTGTAAGGATGTCAGCCAATTGATTTAGAGTATCTACAAACTCAATTGTACAATTACCCTTTTGGATATGATCCCTAAGGAAATGATGTCTTATCTCAATCTGTTTGGTCCTTGAATGCATGATTGATTTTTGGATATGTTGATGGCACTTGTGTTCTCACAGAGCAGGGGTATTTCCTTTAACTCAACACCAAAAATCTTGTAGTTGTTGCTTCAGCCATAGACTTTGAGCACATCAGCTTCCGGCTGATATGTACTATGCTTCAGCAGTTGATAAAGCAACACAAGATTGCTTCTTGTAGTGCCAATAGATTAGTGAGCTCCCTAATAGGTGGCATGTTCCACTAGTACTACTTCTATCCAATTTGCACCCTGCAAAGTCAGAGTCAGAATATCCAATTAAATTGAGAGATTCACCTTTAGGATACCAAAGTCCAACTTTTGGTGTTGACTTGAGATATTTGAGGATCCTTTTGACTGCAGTAAGGTGTGATTCTTTGGGATTTGCTTGATATCTAGCACACAAACACACACTTAACATAATGTCAGGTTTACTTGTAGTCAAGTATAACAAAGATCCAATCATTCCTCTGTATTTTGATTCATCAACTCTTTTTCCTTTGTCATCTGAATCAAGATAGGTTGATGTAGCCATTGGAGTTGCAGCATCCTTGCTTTTCTCCATTTCAAACTTCTTGATCATTTCCAGGCAACACTTGGTTTGACTAAGAAATGTCCCATTCTTCATTTGCTTGACTTGAAGTCTTAGAAAGAATGTGAGCTCTCCCATCATTTGACATTTCAAATTCACTCTGCATTGAGGCAGAAAATTCTCTACACATAGATTGATTAGTTGAACCAAATATAATGTCATCAACATAGATTTGAACCAACAAGATATCATTGTCATTCTTCTTGATGAATAGGGTTTTGTCCACTTGTCCACTTATGAAAGATTGGTCAAGCAAAATTTTTCTCAATCTCTCACACCAAGACCTTGGAGCTTGTTTTAAACCATACAAAGCTTTTCTCAGTTTGAAAACATGATTTGGATGTTTGTAATCAATAAATCCATAAGGTTGATAAACATATATCTCCTCCTCAATGTGACCATTTATAAAGGCACTTTTAACATCCATTTGAAACAATTTAAAATCCATCAAACATGCATATGCACGCAACAACCTAAGGGCTTCCAACCTAGCAACTGGAGCATAGGTTTCATCATAGTCTATGCCTTCCTCTTGGTTGTATCCTTTTGCAACCAATATGGCCTTGTTCCTCACTATGATGCCACTTTCATCAAGTTTGTTTCGAAAAACCCACTTGGTGCCAATAGGTTTGTGAGAAGAGGGTCTATGAACTAATTCTCAAACTTCATTTCTCTTAAATTGATTCAATTCATCATGCATGACCATCATCCAATGTTCATCAAGCAAAGCCTGGTCAATGCTCTTTGGTTTAATCTGTGAAACAAAAGTCATCATACAACAAAGATTTCTTAATGAGGATCTAGTAGAAACTCCCTTAGAAACTTCCCCAATTATATTGTCAAGGGAAAGGTCTTTAGTTGTTCTCCAATCCTTGTGCTTTTGTAATGGTGTTGACTGTTCTAATTCATCATATGGTTCTGTCTTTTCCTTTTTGTTTAGATCATTGAGTTGCAACTATTCTTCCATTGATTCTACATCAATATCACACTCATTTTCCTCCTTGGAGGAGTTAGACTCATCACATATAACATGGACATATTCCTCTACACACAATGTTCTTTTATTAAAGACCCTATAAGCTTTACTTTGCAAAGAGTAGCCAAGAAAAATAGCTTCATCAGCTTTAGCTTCAAATTTGCCAAAAGAATCTTTACCATTGTTTAATACAAAGCACTTGCAGCCAAATGCTCTTAAGTGAGATATGTTTGATTTTCTGCCTTTGTATAGTTCATAAGGAGTTTTCTTTAAAATAGGCCTTATGAGTAATCTATTCAAAGTGTAGCAAACTGTACTCATCGCATCAGCTCAAAAATGTTTAGACAAATTTATTTCATTAAGAAGGGTTCTTGCTCCTTCTTCAAGGGATCTGTTTTTCCTCTCCACAACACCATTTTGTTGGGGTGTTCTTGGAGCTGAAAATTTGTGGTTGATTCCATATTCTTCACAAAACTTTTCAAAATACTCATTTTGAAATTCACCACCACGATCACTTCTTATTGAAACAATATTGCATGCTCTTTCATTTTGAATGATCTTGGCTAATTTTCTAAATGCCATGAAAGCATCACTCTTGGATCTTATAAACAAAGTCCATGTGTATCTAGAGTAATTATCAACAATAACAAGCCTATAGAAATTACCCTCCAAGCTCATAGTTCTAGAAGGACCAAATAAATCCATATGAAGCAATTCAAGGGGTCTAGAGGTAGAAACAACATTTTTACTTTGAAAAGAATTCTTTGATTGTTTCCCCTTTTGACAAGCATCACATATTTTGTCCTTCTCAAATTTAAGCTTAGGTAAGCCTATGACTAAGTCCTTTCTAATAAGCTTGTTCATATGATGCATATTTATGTGACTAGCTCTCCTATGCCATAACCATGTGTCATTTACTTTACTTACAAGGCAGCTAGTATTATGAATAAATGCATGCTCAATGGAGAAAACATATATGTTACTCTTTCTCTTACCAATATGGATAACCTCACCATTTTGACCATCACATATTAAACAACAATTGTCATTGAAGGAGACTTTGAGTCCTTTGTCGCATAGTTGGCTTATGCTTAGGAGGTTATGCTTCAAACCTTCCACATAAAACACATTTCTTATCTTTGTTTTGAAGTTGTCTCCTATATTTCCTTCTCCAATGATCTTTCCTTTATTATTATCACCATAAGTGACATATCCTCCATCTTTGAGAGTCAAATTTGTGAGCATGGACATGTCACCTATCATGTGCCTAGAGCAACCACTATCAAGATACCATAATGCTGATTTTGCTCTTAAACACATCTGCAAAAATCAAATTAAGTAACAAAGAAAGGTACCCAATGTGGGTTGGGTCCATAGGGATTAGTTGGCTTCCTTTTTCTCTTAGGTACCCAAATGCATTCACCATTAGGCACATAGTATCTCCTAGCATAGAACCTAATGGATCTATGACATTTCTTCATGCAATAATTGCAATTAATAGTATTTGATGCTCTTTCAAAATGTGTCAATTGGTGATACTTAGTTTTTGAAAAGCCTCTTTGATTTTTCTTTTTTTATGGTACAAACTTTGTTTTTCCAAAAGGTGTTGATCCATGTTTGTAACCCAAACCAGAAGTATCTCCTGCATACTTTTGAACACTAAGCATTTGATTCAAACTACACTTTCCTCTATAGAGTCTTTTCAAAAGATCAACCAAGTAAGAATTTTCTTAAAGCAAAAGCATATACTTTTCACCTTGACTCTTTTTGTAATCATCAAATTCTTTTTGTAAAAGTTTGCATTTATCAACATTTGAAGATGATGAGGGCACATACACATCCATTAGCTTTGTAACTTGAAACAAGTTTTTCATTTGCTTCTTTCAAATTGCAAAGTTCAGATTGCAATTCAACAATTTTGGTAACATGCCATTGGAGATTACTTTTCAACTTATTATTGGTTTGAGCAAGTTTTTGGTCCTCTTCATGCATCTCATGGAAAGCATCAACAATATTATCATATTCAGAATTTAACTCAGATTCAGCACTTGAGAATTCTTCATCATCACTTATTGTGGATGTGAAGCAAACATTTGCTTCTTCATTCTCACTTGTTGATTCAGAAGTTGTTGAATTATTATCTTCCCATGCTATGTATGCCTTCTTTGGCTTTCCTTCTTTCTTTGTCTTCCTCTCACCTTGTTGCTTCTTCAAAAAGATTGGACATTCAGATTTGATGTGGTCGGGTTTACCACATTCGAAGCCAGTGAAGTTGAAGGTATTATTATTGTTGTTGTTGTTGTCATTTTTCCTGTTGAACTTTGACAACTTTTTGTTCTTATTTCTTCACATGAACTTGCTAAATTTCTTCACTATTAGGTTCATATGTTCATCACTTTCATCTTCACTTGAGTCTTCTTCCTTTTCCACATGAGTTGATGCAGTTTTCAAGGCTATACTCTTGTGTTTCTTCTCTACATCCTTTGCATGTGTTAGTTGTGACATTTCAAGTTTATACTCAAGAAGCTTACCAAAAAGTGCAGTCATGGACATCTTGGATAGATCTTTTGATTCCTTGATTGCTGTAACTTTTGGTTGTCATGATCTTGTGAGATACTCTTCAAGATTTTGATGTTCAATTCTTCAGCATCAAAAATCTTCCCAAGACCAAGAAGATGGTTGACAATGTGAGTGAATGTAGCTGAGAAATGTTTTCTGTATTGCTCATCTTGAACATTTCATATTCATGAATCAAGGCATGCTTCCTTGATCTTCTCACTTCGTTTGTTACTTCATAAGTTACTTTCAACATCTCCCACATTTCCTTTGCACTTTTACACCTAATAGTTCTAAAGAATTCGTCAGAAGAAAGAGAAGATGTAATCATATTTTTAGCTTTAAAATCATATTGCACAACTCTTTTTTCTGCATCCGTCAGCTCATCCCACTCCTTGGGAATTCTTTCATTATCAACAGTTTTTGTAGGGATCAAAGGACCTTTTTCAATTGCATTCCAAGCACCGAGGTCATTTGATTGAATAAAAATCTACATACGATTTTTTCAAAAACTGAAATGCTCTCCTTCAAACATCGGAGGACGATTGAGGGAGGCACCCTCCTTGAAGGTAATCTATGTGGTATTCATTTTCTTTAAAAAAATAGAGATCTTGAATAACTTTCAAGAACCAGCTCTTGATACCAATTGAAAACAATATGAATACACTCAAATACAAAGAGGGAGGGTGAATTGGTATAAACTTGACCTTTTAAAAACTTTATAAAATCAATGATGCTTCAATTAAATTAAATCACTCAGTCCAAGAAATCAATGACAAAAACCTACACTTGTTGAGTAAGAAAGATTTCACAATAGTCAAGAGATCAAGATAGCAAGAAGAGATAAAGAAATAGAGATCAACACAAGAACATATACTAGTTCACTGCTCAAAGAGAAGCTACATCCAGTTCTTCTAATCAAACTAGATTAGAGTTCAACTATTCACAAATTCCAATTCTTACAAGCTTTACAACAATCACCCTTTATCAAACCTAGGCAAAGAACAAAAATCTAAAACCCTATTAGATTCTTAGTGATCTAAGACATAAAGAACCCTACTATACTTTTACCATCCAGAGAAAAGTACTCTAGAGCCAGCTTTAAGAATCCTTTGTAATAGTTTCCATACAACCAAAATTACAAGACTTACAAATAACAAATCAGAACATAGTTAGAAGTTCAAGAAAGATATCACCTTATGATCCTCAGCACATGAATGAGATGTATTTTACCAATCAAACAAAGTATGATTGAATGCTTTGTAGAAAACAGCTTTCTTTGAACTTTCTTGAAGAATCTTGCCTAAAACATCATGAAGAATGATGCATGTAATCTGAAGTTTAGAACAAGATGTAGGAGACACTAACAAAATCCTTTTCTTAGACTGATAAGGATTTGGGAGTAGTGAGTGATTCGTGAAATCAATTTCTCAAGTGTTACTCAAATACACAGACCCAAAGGCTTTAAATAGAAGACAGAGTTAACAACATGTAATCGATTAAAACGTAAGTGTAATTGATTATTTTATACCATGTAATTGATTAATTTGGTAAGTAATCGATTAAAATGTTCTTGAACAAATCTAGAAATCTTTTATGAACAATGTAATCGATTGAATCGTGAGGTAATCGATTAAGGCAGTTAGTCTCAGTTATGCAATAAGCCTTTGTAATCGATTATAGTTGAGTGATAATCGATTAAGGCAGTCATGCATGTTTTGTAAATTGTGATATGTAATCGATTACACTTTGCTTGTAATCGATTAAAGTGTTCTTCATGGATTTTTCAGAAATAACACAAGCTGGTAATCGATTATGATTTGTGTGTAATCGATTAAGGCAGTGCACATTTTGGTTTTTCAAAACCTGAGCCATGAGAAATCTCTTTTCAAATGCAAACATGTAACCTTTTGAGCTTTTCTTAAATCATGTATGCATGTATGTGAATATGCTTATGCAATGCAAGGATCATAAGGCAAGCCACTTGAACAACTAGACAAATTACAAATGCCTTCAATTTGATTAGCATGTAAATAGCTAAAATCTTTATGCACAGGCTTCATCCTTGATCTTCCTTCCAGCTCCTCCTATATCCAACATCTAATAGAATACAAAAATTTGGTTGAGGTGTAACATATCTCCTTAAATAATGCAAGAATCACATCCAAGATTCTTTCCTCTCACTCTCAACAATTGCAAAAGCAAGTGGAAATTTTTTTCTACTACCATTTTTTCCAATAGCAGTCAACAAAGTACCACGATATTTTCTAGTTAAAAATGTCTCATCTACTGCACAATTGTCATCCAATATTGAAAGCCTTCAATGCATGGCTTAAATGCGCAAAATACACGATTAAGAATCGCCTTAGAAGACTCATCCTCACCATCCTCCATTGAAGTAGATGTTTTGTATTTAACAATTGTACCTGGTACAAAGTGTTGAGCAACTAGCTTCTATACAAGCAGATAATTGTATGATTCTTCCCAACTTCCAAAAGCAATTTCAAGTGGCTTTTGTTTAGCTATCTAGGATTTTTTGTATGTCACAGTATAACTAAATCGTTGTAGCATGTCTGCAATCAAGGTTTTGATTTGGATACCAGGATTTGTTTCACTAAGTGCATAATATTATGAGCAATTAAAGATGAGTCTAACCTAACATGATCTTGTGATATGAGTGAAGTTGTGTAAGTGTGAATACCATTTATTTTTTTCATCTCCCACCTCCTGTGTATTTTGTGGAACGATGCTCTCCCCCTCCAATGACATCCATTACCATATTGATTACACTTAAGAATATACTTCTCACTCTTATTCTCTTCAACATCAATATTAAATGAATGTACAAAATGAATTTTCTTAACTATTCATAACTTCTTGCTTTGATTCAAATATCATGTCTTCATAAAGGTCATTCGTACCCTCACTCTCTCTGTTCTTATATGGATTTGAGTATTGTAGATATTCTGAAAGTTGACTATTAATAGTTTCAAAATATGAAGATGACTCGCATTTGGAACGACCCGCCTTGTCGCTACTGTATCACTAACTCTTAATTACTCTGATAACAGATTTTAAAGAAAATCCCTTATAATTGATTATGAAAATGGTAGTAAGTTTTTCGCAAATGAATATTCATCACCATGAAGCAAAATTATAAGAACATGTAAGAACTCTTAATTACATAGATAAAAGTGCATTTAAACATCAAAATTCATTCACATGTAAGAACATAATTTAGTTGTATTTACAAGTATCCACATCTGAAATGTACAAGTTCTTCAAAAAAAAAACAAGAGACTAATCTATGGAAGAGTTGACTATCAAAACACAACTATTTTCCGAAATTTGATCCATCGTCATCACGACGGCTCGGCGGCTCCGACCAAAAAGAGATCTTCCTCTAAGTCACCTAATGTTGTCCGTCTGCTCACACAAACGAAGGTTCGCGATCATCACAGGTACCAATCCACATGGTACAAACAAAGCAAAGGTGAGTTTATCATGTAAAAACAACAAGTAATAGATAACAGTAGTTAGAGAAGGCAATCCAAAACATCACAATATCATCACAACACCCAATCCTTTCATCACGCAACAACAAGGATAGTCATCCAAATACATTCCATAGTCAACCTACAATGCTTAGAATGATGCATGGTCCTGACTCATCTCTCAGCATGCAATGTGGTACCATCCCGAAAATAGTCCAACACGGGGAGATGATGCAGCAGGATGTCAGGGTCACTCTGTTGTGCACAGGGCGCTCCCCCCTACTGGTGATCAGCCATGGGTCTCAGTAAAGGAGTTCCAAATAGTTGTGCCCCCAATACCTGCAACCAATCATCCTATTTCCGTAAAACAAATGAAGTATGTCACATGGGCATCATCAATTTATGAATCGACCAGGAACAAATCCTTCCTCGCAAGGGTGACCCGCCATGCACCCCTCATGTACATACATACCGCCCCAACACTAGCTCACTGATGCAATGAC
This sequence comes from Glycine latifolia, assembly GCA_013407115.1. Taxonomy (NCBI): domain Eukaryota; kingdom Viridiplantae; phylum Streptophyta; class Magnoliopsida; order Fabales; family Fabaceae; genus Glycine; species Glycine latifolia. The sequence continues at coordinate 12,679,842 of CM023958.1, read as the reverse complement.
CGTGGCTAAGAACAAATCCTTCCTCACAAGGGTAACCAACCGATCATTGCACCATCCGGTATATGCATAGCACACAACCACAACATCATCAATATTATCACCTCATATACCAACCTTCACTATTCCAACATTATCATATACAATCATTACTTACACATCAAATGTAAATACAACGTAAACTAGTGAGCTGAGATGGTTCACTAACCAGGCAGCACTAGCCCGACAGCTCTAAAGAAAGAAACGAGCTTAACAGCTCTAAAGAGAATGAACGGGCCCGGGAAAGGAACCCGGTCACTCAAAAGAAGAGGAAACAAGCTCAAAAGCTCTAAAGAGAATGAACAAGCCTGAGTAAGGAACCCGGTAATTCTAAAGAAGGGGAAAAGAGTTCAACATCTCTAAAGAGAAGGAACGAGCCTGGGAAGGGAACCCGGTAACTCTAAAGAAGGGGAAATGAGCTCAACATCTCTAAAGAGAAGGAACGAGCCTGGGAAGGGAACCCAAATGAGCTCAACATCTCTAAAGAAAAGGAATGAGCCTGAGAAGGGAACCCGGTAACTCTAAAGAAGGGGAAATGAGCTCAACATCTCTAGAGAGAAGGAACGAGCCTGGGAAAGGAACTCGGTCTCTCTAAAGAAGGGAAAACGAGCTCAACATCTCTAAAGAGAAGGAACGAGCCCGAGAAGGGAACCCAGTAACTCTAAAGAAGGGGAAATGAGCTTAACATCTCTAAAGAGAAGGAACAAGCCCGGGAAGGGAACCCGGTAACTCTAAAGAAGGGAAAATGAGCTCAACATCTCTAAAGAGAAGAAACGAGCCCGGGAAGGGAACCCGGTAACTCTAAAGAATGAGAAATGAGCTCAACATCTCTAAAGAGAAGAAACGAGCTCGGGAAAGGAACCCGGTCGCTCTAAAGAAGGGGAAACAAGCTCAAAAGCTCTAAAGAGAAGGAATAAGCCCGAGTAAGGAACCCGGTAACTCTAAAGAAGGGGAAATGAGCTCAACATCTATAACGAGAAGGATGTTGGATTTAGGGGGAGCTACTTAAAGAATGCAAAGGAACTTTGATTCAAGCATTGGTTTTGAGCTTTCAACATGCAATGGATGCCTTGAAGATAATTTAGTATGAAATGTGTAAGAGAAAAGCAATTCTGGTGATCCAAGTGCATTGCATTCATTTAATCCATATTTAACTAAATTGGTTTAACAAAAATCACAAGGCTTTGGTAATTTGACTAAGGTTTTAAATTGATTCAAAGGTTTTTAAAGAAAAAGCATTATACACTATTAGAATCAAGAAGCTGAAGCTAAAGAATCAAGGTTGATGGAAGCTATTTTGTTTTGATATTTTACATGCCCACTCAATATGATGGCATTTGTAATTTTGAGTTAAAGCTTGGTTCATTGGTTAAATCCTTATAATCCTTTGCAGCCCTTAAGTAAATCATGCATTCATACATTCATGAATAGGTTTTAATCATATTAGTATGTGCAAAGTAATAGGATTACATTAAGTACATTTAAACAAGCATAAAATGGTTTTACACTGCTTTAATCGATTACTTGAGTGAAATAATCGATTACCAGCTTGTTTGAATTTCTGGAAAATGGTTTAAGAACAGTTTAATCGATTACTTGAGTAAATAATCGATTACATAAGCCAACTGCATAATACAACATAACATGATTAACTGGTATAATCGATTACCAAATAATTGTAATCGATTATATATGCTTTGTAGTGTTTTAGACACATTCTGGCGTAATCGATTAAATGGGATTATAATCGATTACCTCTGCTTGTTAAGAAAGTATGTCATTCTAGCGTAATCGATTAATTGGTGAAATAATTGATTATTATGTTCGTTCAAGATTTCCAGAATTATGATGAACAATTTAATCGATTATTAAGACGAAATAATAGATTACCATTAGTTAAATAATCGATTACCATAGCGAAATAATCGATTAAGTCTGTTAAATCAGTTTTTTTATAAATAGAAAAGCTGTGTCATTAGAATATATGCATTAAAAAAGAGAGCACTCGTTCCTACCTTAGGTTTTACATTCTCTGAGAGTTCTAAAAGATCAAAAAGTCAGAAATTAGAGAGTTGTTCATTTTGTTGAGATCTACATGGGTGCTTAGTCAAGTTTCTCATTTTGAATGATCATTAATGCATGTTAGTGAGTAAAGAAGATTCAAGAAAGAATGTCATACATCATCTCAGGTTGATTAATTCATACATATCATTTTAGCTGCAAAAGAAAATGAGGTGATACCTTTCTTGAACCTTAAGCTTTTGTATTTGTTGTTTTACTTTGTGTAATCTTTGTTGATTTTCCATATAACATCTGGGGATTCTTTAAAGCATATCTAGAAAGGGTTTTCTAGGGATAGAACAGAGATGGGATCTCTAGTTCTTGGTCTTTTAAGAAATCTAGGGGGTAGATTTTGAGTTTTGCCTCGGGAAGGTGAAAGAGACCTTGTTGCTTGCTTGTAAAGAACTAAGATTTGTTATAGTGGAAGACTAACCTTGTTTGGGTTGGAAGTTAAACTGGATGTAGCCTCTGGAGTTGAGAGGTGAACCAGTATAAACTTTTGTGCATTTAAGTTTTGGTTTATGTTTAATTGAATTCTTGTAGTATTCAATTTGCTTATCTTTCAAACTTTGGATATGCTCCAGAGTTAATTGATTGGTGAAGAAGATTGTTTTCTAACTTGGTTTTGTTTAAGATACGATCCAAATAAATTCTTCCGCTGTACATTGTTTTGTGAGAAAATTTTTCAAAAAGGAGGTAAAACCAATTCACCCCCCTCTTGGTTTATTCGATTAGGTGTTCATTGTATTTTCATACACTGCAATAATTACATAAATCGCTTAATCGATTATTTTGTTCTTCGTCAAATCTGGAAAACTCTCAAGAACAATATAATCGATTACCTATCGGATTAATCGATTATTTGACCTTCGTTTTCATATAAACTACCTTGTTGAACTTTTTAATCGATTATTATCAAGTCGTAATCAATTACATGGCTATATATGATTTTAAGCTTGCACTGCCATAATCGATTACCATTTCTCGTAATCGATTACATAGCCTTTGAGAAAAGCAAGTTTTACTGGAATAATCGATTACCAGAGTTCGTAATCGATTACTCAATGTTTTGAGAAAATCATGCTGAACTGGCATAATCGATTACCGTGATTCGTAATCGATTATATAAGCTTTTAGAAAACACATTACTTCTGGCATAATCGATTACAGCTCGAAATAATCGATTAATTTGCTCGTTGCTCAAACCCAAAAATCTTATGAACACTTTAATCGATTAAAGTGGTGACTTAATCGATTACATAAGTGTTTTAATCGATTATAATGGTGATTTAATCGATTAAAGGTAGTTACGAAAATCTGTTATAAATAGAACCATGGCTCAGTTGCTTTTCTAACTTTGTGAAACATTACCCATTTGTATTTTCTAAGCTTAAACAGTCTTGTGAGCATTCTTAAGTGTTTTCTAAGGGATAAAATTCGTTCTTGCTCCATTATGCATTGATCATGTGTGTTTGAGTCATTCTTGGAGCTTGAACTCAATTCAAGATTAAGGAAAGCTGTGCTTATTGATTTGTAATCATTCAACCTGAGCTGGTAACTTCATTTTGCATTGCATAATTGGATCATCAGGTTGTTTCTCTCCTTAATCTAGTTGTAATTTTCGTTTTACATTTTTCTTTGTAAATTGGCTATTGTAATTGGGTTCTTGCATGTATCTAGAGTAGGGTTCTCTAGGTGGAAGAACTGAGTAGTGTACTCAGGTTCTTGTCTCTTAGAATCTAATAGGGTTTTAGATTTCTACACTTTATCTAGGGTTGATAAAGGGAGACATTGTAATTGATTGTAAGAACAGAAAATTGTAATAGTGGAACTCTAATCTAGAGTTGGTTGGAAGAAAACTGGATGTAGCTTCTAGTGTTGAAGTGAACAAGTATAAATCTGATTGTGTCTTGCTTCTTTATCTCTTAACTCATTATATTCATTGTGTTCTTGATTAAATTGCTTAACCAATTATACAAGCTTTGCTTCATTGAATTTCTTGGGCAAAGCTACTTGATGGAATGAAGTTTCTTGGTTTTGAAAAGTGATAAAGATCCTAGGAACTCTATTTTTGATTGAAGAAATTTTTAATTTACCAAGGACTAACCAATTCACCCTCCTTTTGGTTAAGTGCGAGATATTCATATCATTTTCAAAGGAACGAGCCCGGGAAGGGAACTTGGTAACTCTAAAGAAGGGAAAATGAGCTCAACATCTCTAAAGAGAAGGAACGAGCCCGGGAAGGGAACCCGATAACTCTAAAGAAGGGGAAATAAGCTCAATAGCTTTAAAGAGAAGGAATGAGCCCGAGTAAGGTACCCGGTAACTCTAAAGAAGGGGAAATTAGCTCAACACCTCTAAAGAGAAGGAACGAGCCTGGGAAGGGAACCCGATAACTCTAAAGAAGGGGAAATAAGCTCAAGATCTCTAAAGAGAAGGAACGAGCCCGGGAAAGGAACCCGGTAACTCTAAAGAAGGGGAAATGATAGCACTAACCTGGTAGCCTTTACCTCCACAAAAACACCGTCAAAAGGTGTTTTGGGAGTTCACAGCAATAGATATCAACTTCACGGATATAGGATTCTTACGACATCAATATCCTAACACAAAACACCATCAATCATAACATTGCGCATCCCATTCGTTAAAAGATATATCTTCATAGTTGGACTCCCCGGCCCCTAACTATGGTATCTAAAACTAATTATAAACATAATAAACTCCCCTTACCTAACTAGGCGTCCTTCTATTACAGTCTAGTGATGTTATAACACTATCCTTTGAAGTGTGAGCTTGTTCGACACAGCGCTCTCAAGGAAACCCAGAAAAGAAAGGTTGGGTCTCCGTTCTCGTTCGAACTTTAAGAAGGGTTTTCGAAGACTTCTGCTCTGGTCACGAGGTTCCTCTTGGCGTAGGGGTTCCGTGGCAAGCTACGGTGGTCCTTGGTGGTTTAGAGTGGTTGAAGGGAGTGGTTTTAAGGTGTGGAAAGGTAGAGAGAAAAGGGAGAGAAGCGCAAAAGAAGAAAGAACACGCTTCCACTACGCCACTCTGATACTTATATATAGATGACTTGACAAGCTCACTTAGCGTGTACGTACAGCAACCAGAAACCAAACAGTTGACTTAAACTAATATTCACCAAACACTCGCACCAAGACAAAAGCATAACAAAACAACAAATTATGAAATAAATTAAACAATCAACCAACATAACACACATCAACCATCTAACTCAGAAACTCAAAATTTTAGGGTGTTACAATTCTCCCATCCTTTTGGAAATTTCGTCCTCGAAATTACCTGATATAAATAAAGCAGGGTAGGTTTCTCGCATTTGATTTTCTACCTCCCAAGTTGCATCCTCTCCTGATGGACCTCCCCAGATCACCTTGACCAAATGAATTTCTTTCCATCTTAAATGCTTTGTTCATCGATCCTCAATCCTCAAAGGCAAAGTTTCATATGTCAAGTTTTCCTTTACTTGAATGTCATCTAACTCGGTCACATGAGAAGGATCATAAACATATTTACGGAGTTGGGACACATGGAATACATTATGAAGATTGGAAAGGGATGGAGGCAATGCAATTTGATATGCTACAGGGCCGACTCTTTTGAGAATTTGGAAGGGACCAATAAACCGGGGTGTGAGTTTTAGGGATTTTAATGCTCTGTTGATCCCGGTCCACGGGGTAACCCTTTAGAATACATGATCACCAACCTCAAATTCTAGGTTTTTCCTTCTTTTGTCATGATAACTCTTCTGCCTACTCTGAGCAGTCTTCATCTTATCCCGAATCAACTTGACCTTCTCGGTGGTTTGTTGCACCACTTCGGGTCCTAAAACAAGGTTCTCGCTGGGTTCTAGCCAACACAAGGGTATCCCACACCTCCTACCATACAGAGATTCGTAGGGAGCCATGCCAATGGTAGGATGAAAACTATTGTTATAGGTAAACTCTATCAACGGTAGGATACTATCCCAACTACCCTTCTACTCTAAAACACACGCCCTCAAAAGGTCCTCTAGAGACTGAATGGTCCGCTCGGTCTGACCATTAGTTTGAGGGTGATAGGCCGAGCTTAGCCTAAGCCGGGTTCCTAAGGCTTTGTTCAAACTTTCCCAAAATTTAGAAGTGAATCTAGGATCCCAGTCAGATACTATGTTAGATGGCACACCATGCAGTCTGATAATCTCACTAATATACAAGGAGGTTAACTTTTCTAAGGAGAACCGAATATTAATGGGGATAAAGTGAGCAGATTCTGTCAACCTGTCAACAATAACCCAGATAAAATCTAACCTCTTCTGGGTCCTAGGCAATCCTACAACAAAATCCATGGAGATACTATCCCACTCCCATTGGGGTATCTCCAAGGGTTGCAACTTACTCGATGGCCTCTGCTGTTCTATCTTAGCCTTCTGACAGACTAAGCATGCATACACAAACTCACTAACATCCTTCTTCATGTTTGGCCACCAAAACATAGCCTTGAGATCTTGATACATCTTGGTGGCACCGGGGTGGATACTTAAACTACTCCTATGTCCTTCCTGTAAGATCACTTTCCTAAGCTCCGATACATTGGGAACACAAATTCTATCTTGAAGCCTCAAACTCCATCTGATATTACGTGGAAACCACTATCTCTTCCTGATGCTATAGCTTCTAACTAGGTTTTCAAAAAAGGATCAGACTTCTAGCCCTCTCTAATCTCTCCTAGCAATCCGCTCGCAATCCTCAAAGCTCATAATCTCACTTTGTTAGGGGTAAGCTCACACACCAGACTAAGGTCTCTAAACTGTTCCAAAAGGTCCAACTCCTTAACCATAAAAGCGAACATATGCAAGGACTTCCTACTCAAGGCATTAGCCACTACATTGGCTTTGCTAGGATAATAGCTAAGCTCAAAATCATAATCCTTAAGAAACTCTAACCATTTCCTCTGTCGCATGTTTAACTCTTTTTGACTAAACAAATACTTTAAGGCTCTTATGATCACTAAACACTTCAAACTTGGAGCCAAAAAGGTAATGCCTCCATATCTTAAGAGCAAACACTACAGCAGCTAACTCCAAATCATGGGTAGGATAATTCCTTTCACGCGCCTTGAGTTGTCTAGAAGCATAGGCCACTACTTGGCCATTCTGCATCAACACTCCTCCTAAACCCATCTTTGATGCGTCACAAAACACCTAAAAGGGTTCTCTTAGGTTAGGAAAAACTAACACAGGTGCAGTTGTTAGCTTTTCCTTAAGGGTCTCGAAACTATGCTCACACTGGGCATCCCATACAAAAACTTGACCCTTCGGAGTCAGCTTGGTCAAAGGTAAAGCTATCTTGGAGAAACCTTCTATGAATCTCCGGTAATATCCTACTAAGCCTAGAAAACTTTTAATCTCGAACACAGACTTGGGCTTATTCCACTCAAGAACAGCTTCTACCTTAGAAGGATCTACAGTTATACCTCCTTGGGATATCACATGTCATAGGAAACTCACTTTCTCCAACCAAAACTCACACTTGGACAACTTAGCGTAAAGTTGTCGATCCTTAAGGGTTTGTAGCACAATCCTCAAGTGCTCCTCATGCTCTTCTCTAGTCTTATAATACACCAAAATATCATCTATGAAAACTACCACAAAGCTATCAAGATAGGGGTGAAAGATCCTATTCATATAATCCATAAACACACCAGGAGCATTAGTAACACCAAAGGGCATAACCATATACTCGTAATGACCACAGCGAGTCCTAAAAGCAGTCTTTGGAATGTCCTCAGACTTCACACGGATCTGATGGTAACCCAACCTAAGGTCTATCTTACTAAACATACAAGCTCCTACCAATTGATCCATAAGATCATTTATTCTAGACAAAGGATACTTATTCTTAATCGTCACCTTATTCAGCTGGCGGTAGTCTACACAAAACCTCATGGTTCCATCCTTCTTCCTTACTAACAACACTGGTGCTCCCCATGGAGACACACTAGGCCTCACAAACTGTTTATCCAATAGTTCTTCCAACTGCTTCTTAAGTTCAGCTAACTCTATAGGAGACATCCTATAAAGGGCTACAGATATGGGTCCAACACCAGGCACTAAATCTATAGAAAACTCTATCTCTCTCTCAGGTGGTATACAAGATACATCCTCAGGAAACACTCGTGGAAACTCTCTAACAACGGGGAGGTTACCTAGAGAAACCTCGGTCTCTACTTCTAGGTTCGACAAGATCATGTACGCTTGAGCACTTTCTTGCAAAGATGACATAATCTGGTTGGCAGAGATAAACATCCCACTATTTCTCACATTCGAATTACTAAACACAATAGTTTTATCAAAACAATTCAACAAAACATGGTTGGAAGATAACCAGTCCATTCCCAAAATAACGTCAATTTGGCTAAGAGGCAAACAAATCAAATCAACATAGAATTTTCTATCAGAAATTTCTACAAGATAATTCAAACACACCTCAGTGGTTAAAACATACCCATTAGTCGGGGTCTCAACCACAAGCTCATCATTCAAAGAATACACATAAAGTTTAAGTTTCTTTACACACAACCGGGATATAAATGAATGGGTTGCACCGAAGTCGAAAAGCACGAGTAATGGAATCCCGCTTATGAAACATTTACCTTGGATTAGATATTTGGATTTTGAAGCTTCAATACCACTAAGAGTAAAGACTATCCCTGTGGCTTTCTGATGTTCAGGTTGGTTATGCAGGCCTCCACCATTCTGCTCTCTCTTGGGATATGGGCAGTCCCTTTTGAGGTGACCCTTCTGCTTACAGTTGTAACAAAACATGTCTCTTTGCATACAGTTAGTAGAGACATGTCCGGGCTTACCACACTTGAAACAAGTGATCCGGGTTGGAAAGGTAGTGGGTTTGCTACCATTACCACCAGGAAATCCCAAAGCAGCAGCTCTTTGATTGTTGGGATGTTGACCATATGGCTTAGGAGGGATGGTGTAAGGTTTTCTACGGTTTGGCAGCCCAGTCTTGTTGTCCTTCATTGGGCTTGTATTCCGATAATAGGTCTCTTTGTCTCGAGAATCCTCATCCCATATCCTGCACATGTTGACCAACTTTGGGAACTGGCAGACACCTTGATAGTTCACAGCTTGCTTCACCTCAGGTCGCAAGCTATTCAGGAACTTCACACATTTGGAACTTTCACCATCTCTTCCTTGGTAGTGAGGGAAACACCTTACCAACTCTTCAAACTTAGTTGCATACTCAGCTACCGTCATGTTTCCTTGCTTAAGTTCCAGGAATTCCATCTCCTTCTTGTTCCTAACATCTTTAGGAAAATACTTCTCCAAAAATGCCCTCTTAAAGGTTTCCCAAGTGACCACCTGACCTTCAGCCTCCATGCATTGGCGAGTGTTATCCCACCAATACTCAGCTTCTTCTACTAGAGTGTAGGTGCTAAAAGCAACTTTCTGCTCCTCTGGACATGCCATAACCCGGAAAATCTTCTCAATCTCCCGTATCCAGTTCTGGGCACCATCCGGGTCGTACCCTCCATGGAAAGAAGGAGGATTGTTGCGCTAAAAGCGGTCCAGGCCTTGATATTCCACAGCTCCCACAACTTCTCCTCTATTTTGGTTCCCCAAAGCTTGAGCTAAGGCTTGGAGGGCATCAGCTATAGCATGGTCATTCCTACCAGCCATCACTTCTTGCGCATAGAAAGAAGTGAAAACCTGGAAGGAATACACAAACAAACACAAAACAATCCTATAGCATCTCTTCACTCTTTGTATTCCTGAATGCTTACCATAATGTCCCTTTGCGTTATCGCGAATTATACAGATGGCCAGTCTGATAACTCATAACAAGGCATTGAGATTTATGGTATAGCAGACATAAGAAATACAAATATACTGTTACTACGCTAATAACAACACTATACGCAAGTTTCAAACACAAATAGTCCAAGTCAGCACAAAACAATTCGTCACTTCAACACTCAAACATTCAACAAACAACCTAACATGCACAGAGAAACATAGCAGACTCACAACTCACTGGCCGAAAGGTTTGACTTGCTCTGATACCACCTATTGGAACGGCCTTCCTCGTCGCTACTGTATCACTAACTCTTAATTACTCTGATAACAGATTTTAATGAAAATCCCTTATAATTGATTATGAAAATGGTAGTAAGTTTTACGCAAATGAATATTCATCACCATGAAGCAAATATGTAGATAAAAGTGCATTTAAACATCACAATTCATTCACATGTAAGAACATAATTTAGTTGTATTTACAAGTATCCACATCTGAAATGTACAAGTTTTTCAAAAGAAAACAAGAGACTAATCTAAGGAATAGTTGATTATCAGAACACAACTATTTTCCGAAATATGATCCATCGTCTAAAGAGAAGGAATGAGCCCGGGAAGGGAACCCGGTAACTCTAAAGAAGGGGAAATGATAGCACTAACCCGGTAGCCTTCACCTCCACAAAAACACCGTCAAAAGGTGTTTTGGGAGTTCACAGCAACAGATATCAACTTCACGGACAGGGGATTCTTACAACATCAATATCTTCACACAAAACACCATCAATCATAACATTCCGCATCCCATTCATTAAAAGACATAGATTTTCTTGAAAATTAGCACACAACAGGGACATGCAGTTATTTTCATAGTTGGACTCCCTGGCCCCCAACTATGGTATCTAAAACTGATTATAAACATAATAAACTCCCCTTACCTAACTAAGAGTCCTTCTATTACAGTCTAGCGATGTTATAACACTATCCTTTGAAGCGTGAGCTTGTTCAACACATCGCTCTCAAGGAAGCCCAGAAAAGAAAGGTTGGGTCTCCATTCTCGTTCGAACTTCAAGAAGGGTTTCCGAAGACTTCTGCTCTGGTCACGAGGTTCCTTTTGGGGTAGGGGTTCCGTGGCAAGCTACGGTGGTCGTTGGTGGTTCAGAGTGGTTGAAGGGAGTGGTTTTAGGGTGTGGAAAGGTAGAGAGAAAAGGGAGAGAAGTGCAAAAGAAGAAGAACACGCTTCCACTACGCCACTCTGATACTTATATATAGATGACTTGACAAGCTCACTTAGTGTGTACGTACAGCAACCACAGACCAAACAGTTGACTTAACCTAATATTCACCAAACACTCACACCAAGACAAAAGCATAACAAAATAGGAAATTATGAAATAAATTAAACAATCAAGCAACATAACACACATCAACCATCTAACTCAGAAACTCAAAATTTCAGGGTGTTACAACATTGACTTTCATCGCTAGCCATTTGAAAAAATAAAAATGTAATTTGTTAGTCAAAATCTATATAATTTACCGTATCTAACATTAAATAAAATACCATACCTAGAAGATGACAAGGAAAATGTGAAGATGAAAGATGAAACATTAAATAAAACATGTACCTAGAAGATCGTAAGGAAAATGTGAAGATGAAAGATGAATAGTATTTTGTGAAATATGAAAGATGTTAACGTTAAATGAGAAGATAACGAGTGATCATGAGTTTCTTCCATCGTCCCTTTTATAATGAAGATGAAAATTGTACGTTTTTCATGAATAGTGAATAATGTTTTATCCTATAGAACTTTCATTCCATGTACAATAATTTTGCATTTATTTAATTATAAATTATAAAAAATTTGTTGAACATGATAATAATAAGTAAAACCCTAAAATAAGGTTAAAATGATTTTTTAAAATTAACTAAACCCTAGCAAAATATTTAGTTATAACATCAATTTTTTTAATTAACTAAAACCCTAAAATAATATTAACACATGACATATATTCTTTAAAAACCCTAAAAACTAAACGCGACTTTAAAGTTGTGCACTAACCCACGACCTCAACCTTAAAATTGTGTAAAAAATAACCTAAAGTCATGGGCATTGCTAGGCATTTGCTACGACTTCTAAGTTTCCATTAAAATAATAGCAAATGTAGTAACAAGCTCATGAATGAATAATGGAAATAAGGAAATGCAGAGGCTAGTGCACATGGAAAATAAGAGAATGCAGGTTAGGGTGGTACATCATTTTAACTATGCCTCAAGAAAAGAACAGGTTATGCTACTACATCATTTCAACTATGGCTCAGGAAAAGAAAAGGTTAGGCTCATGAACATTATAGAAGAAATTGAATATTAAGGAGGCTAGCTTTCACGACTTTAAAGTATGGAAATGACCATACATGATTGCAACTATGCTACTCTTGAATGATGAAGAATCTTAGCTCGTGAATCATAGTACAAACTCAATAATAAAGCTTTTGAATGATAAGTTGTATCACCCAAAAGCTACACCTTCAACAAAGTCCAAAGCTAGGAGATGTTATTCTACATGCTGAACATGAACTCAAAGGCATGACATTTCAATCATGTGAACTCAAAGCATCACATGAAGTCCAATCAAGTACATAGGCATAAGATTCTCAAAGTTGGCTAAATACAAATGCATGACACGTTCACTCAGAAGCATGAATAATTTATAGTATATGTTACATTATCTATAATGCATGCCACGTGAAACTCAAAGGCATGAATAATTTACAAAATATTTTACACTATCTCAATGTCATATAGTTCACCTTAATCTACTTGCTCTTTCATTCTTCTTCATTCTTATTTTCATCCAATATAAATTCTCCGACGGAGCTTATTTCTTTTTCTCACATCCCAAATTTGTCATCCTTCTTTCAATATCTTATTTCCTTTTTGTTAAGCAATGGCAAATGCACAACCTAGACCTATTGATGGCTCATTGTTTCGATTACAAGACAAACATATTTCAAACTTATTGTGGGAAGGCCAAGAAAGAATGATTCATCCAAGGTTTCATTCTGTCTGGATTTTAAACACTTCGATCGTATAGATAATCGTGTGAAAAACTTAATAAATGAAGCTGGTTTTGGTTGTGTTATAATTGTCAGACAAGTTAATATTAATCAGCATTTGGTCACTGTGTTGGTTGAACGTTGGAGAACCGTAACTCACATTTCATTTTTCACATAGGGAGACAACCATAACTTTACAAGATGTGGCCATGCAGTTGAGCCTCAAGATTGACGGATTGTCGATAACTGGTGCCATTATTGGTGATGTATGTGTTGTTTGTCAAGCCTTACTAGGGGACACTCCACCTGAAAAGTATATCTAGGGAAAAGCGATCTATCTAACCTGGTTGCAAAAAAAAAAATTTCAACAACTTCCTATTGATGTTGATTGTAATATCCCAAAAATTTATATATGTTAATTAGAGATAAAAAGAGATATTATAAAAAAATGCTTGAAGGAAAATTACCATAGTACCCTTGAAGTTAAAATTACAAAAATATCCTTGAAGTGAAAATTATAATAATGCCCTTAGATATTTTTGGTTAGATATTTTGAAGTGAAAATTATAATTATATCCCTAAAGTTAGTGGCATATTACCAAAATAGCCTTGGATATTTTGTCTTAGATATTTTTGTGGAAACTTTAAGAAATTACAAAAATGCCCTTGAGATGAAAAATTACCAAATTACCCTTAGTAACAAATAAATGTTTCAAGAAAACTAGAAGTACGTAGACTGATCAAAAATTTATGATTAGTATCTAAAACTATCACATGAGGAACACTTATGATCATAGTGTGATACAAGAAGGAAAGAATTGAATTTTATATCTCCCTCTGTACTTAACCAAAGGAGGTGTTTTACCACTCATTTTAAAGCTTAGGATGTCCTCTATGTTATTCTAAAATATAGGACCAAACTGAGCAATGAAATTATGACCAGAATTTAATTAAACACAAGTTGTCCAATACTGTGCATACTCAAAAATAGTTTCTGCCACCCGTATTGAAAAATTTATTTCTCTCTTATTTCTTATTCAAATTAGGTGTATGATATATGGAATTCAAGATCTAGATGTTAACTATAACATATAAAAATTTCAGATAAATATAGATTTTGCAATGCCTGCAGTAACAAGAATACTAAGAGATGTCATTGTCCTAAGTTGAATTCGCTGGCAGCTTTGGAAGTCTAGATTAAAAATGCTATATCTTGAGTTTTATAACTCCAAATAAGGCATTTGATACCTTGTTAGGAAGCTTAGGAAGTATAGTTTAACATACTAGAAGATGAGAATTTTTGGACAGGTAGATTGGTACAGAATATAGAAAGAACGAACCATGTGTGGTAAAAGAATTTTCTAGCTATTTGAAAGAAAAATCTGGTTTTAGCAACTTGTAGCTCCTATAACTTTGGCACAAAGGCTAGAAGCTTCAGCCAAAAATTATACCAATCAGAAGTGGACTCATAAAAGGTCCCTTTCCAAGTGCACATGGAACATTAAATAAGGGAATCTTGCACCAAAACAATAAGCCAAAAGAAAAACCGTGAAGGTGTAGCTGCTATAATTTTTTTAAGGCTGAAAGGAAAAAGATACAATATGGCCTTGTGTGTATGTGGAATTACAAGAGCCAAGTAAATAAACTCAGTATCCCAGCCATGTTCCACGTATGAGAAGCCAGCTGCCCCAAAGTCCATAATTAAAGAATCTTGACCAAGAAAAATCAAGTCAAGATAAGGCTTAAACAATGGTATCTTCTAAGGTAATGATTACCTAGTTAAATTCTAACTAAACTAAATCCTAATTCAGTTATAACCCAACTAAATCACTTAAAACACAACTGAATAAATGAGTATAAACAGCTAGGGCTGTGGAAAAAATTTCACGTAGGAGCTAGCATCCAAAGCCAAGGCCAATTTCAATTTTCCTTGTATCTTGTTTTCTATTTGCTTGTCCTAACCGTGACCTCTTCTACCACCTCATCCATCATCCAATTTCTTCTTTCAAGGCTTCATTTCCTAGATGGTTTTCCAAGGAAAACAGCCCTTACTTCATTCCATTTCAAAAATCAAACTCACTTGAGGTAGGCTAGACTTCAATCTCTAGTTAAGCATTTGTTTGGATTAACCTATATGCTTAAATGGGAAGATTTATGGTTATTATTTAGGCAGGAATTTCATGTCATTTGAAGGTTATTTTATGATATGAAAATGTTTATTTAAACCATAGGATAGGTGATGATTTATAGGCTGAAATATTAGTGATGTTTGGAAGTATATTTGGTGATCTTTGGAAGTGATTTTGATGATATTTGGGCTGTTTGTTCATATTTTTATTATGGGACTGTTTTGTATTAATTTTTAAAAGTAGAGGTTGAATGGTATGTAGACAAATGGTTCAAATACCAGAGCGATTCAATTTTGAGGTGTAAGTAGTAAGGTGGTAGGTGAAAGGAGATTAAGGTCTAGACTAAGTTATAATTTTTTCTTGAGAAGGTTTAAGGGAATTAGAAATTATTGGAAAGATATATTGTGGGTTATTAGTTAGATTACTAACATGATTCTTCTATAGCTTGAGGATAATTAATTGTCATGCCTAAGTTGGTATGGTTTTGCTTGAATAAGGTATGGTAGCCTAACCATACTTTTGGTATGTGTGATGTTATGATGTAAATATCTTTCCATAAGGTAGTATGTATTTGCTTATGGATTTTATTATGGATGGATGTTGATATGATGATAGGTTGATTCATGTTTCCAAGTCCAGTACGAGATTTTGTGAAATAGAATCTGATACTACATACAGTACGATATGTAGTGACCAGGTGCAAATATATGACATAAATCATGCATGTTTGCATAAGACGGCCGCATTGTCTACATCCAGTACGAGGTGTAGCTACATACAATATGATATGTAGAGGGCATGTGCACCCTGGGAAAATTTATTTCATGCATTCATATAGTTTGCATAATTATTTTATGGATTCATTTGAATATATGCATGATTTACTAACGTACTAATGTGTTTGGTGGTTTAGATTTTGCCTACTGAGAAATTTTATTTCTCACTAGATTTGTTTCATTTTTTTTTAGATGGCAACAGTGGTCAATTTCCTTGACGCCTTGGACTGGTGGGGGTACAAAGATAAAGATTTATCTCTAGGAAATGGATGATGAAAGTATTGTAGCATTCTCTATGTTTTAATGTAGAATATTACGATTATGTACAATGGACTGTGTGACTTGTAATGATAGGTGAAGTAACAACGATTAGTATATGTTTAATAAGATAAGGTTACAACCTATATAATTAAACGAATTCTAAACTTTTACTTTTATACGTTGCATAATAAAATAAAAATTATCTAGGAATAAATTAGGTCGTTACATTGATGATGTTGTGATTGCACAACATGCTAGAGCTCATATCATGATGCTCATAGGTAGATGTTTGATGTCAGATACATCAGGAGCAAGAGTTCATTTTATGTATCTCTTTTTGCTATCAAATTTGACTAAGGCAAGTAATTATAGTTGGGGTGCAACAGCTTCCCTTTTTCGAGCATTAGATCGGACTGTAAAGCCTTTACAAACTAAAATTGATGGATATTTGTTGCTGCTACAATCTGTTAGACTCAGGGGGAGCAAAAGAGGATCCATGAAGCTGATGATCTTAGACAATAATGTTTAGGCCTTTTACATGCCAATTCATTTGAATAACATTTGTAATTTGTGTATGAGTTTGTCTAAGTTGATGCCTTCTATGATCTATTGCATAAATCTCTTTCATTATCATATCATGAAAAACATTCATGCTTTTGCATTTATGATTTTGCAAAGCAAAGTTTCTTAAAAAGCTTTTCTGAAACTCAAGTTTTTCCTAACTTCATAAAAAACTAAGTGTTTCATGTTTCAAGTCTTGGGAAAAACGTTTTCTCACTGGTTTAATCGATTACAAGCAAGTGGTAATCGATTACTTGAAAATAGATCATATTTAATCGATTACAACACCGTAGTAATTGATTACTTGGACCAATTTTGATTAGAACTTCCTGTGATAATTGATTACATGGCGTTTTAATCGATTAAATTGCTCATCAGTTTTTCCGAAAAGCCTGAAGAACACTTTAATCGATTACTTAGACTTGCAGTCAATTACCAAGTTGAATTAATCAATTACTTAAGTGATTTAATCGATTACTGGCAGTTATATATGTTTTTCTATAAATTGTTGCTGCTTGTTTGCACTTGGAACAACAAATTTTGAAACCCATTCCTTTGAGACAAAAGTTACTAAGTGCATTTCAGTGTATAACCTACAAATCCTCTATCTCAACAAACATCTAGAAACCTTGTGAGGATTTCCTTTGGGGCACTTTCTAAAGAGAAAGTTTTGGAGAGATTGTTTTAAAATTTTTATTTAATTTTTGGTTCAAGATTCTTCAATCATGTGCATAAATTTGCATTGGATCCCAGGATGTATCTCTCTTTGTTACATTGTTGTATTCTTTAAGAAATTATATGTTTGTAACTTGTGCAATAACTTCTTAGAGTTTTTCTAGAATAGCCTTTCTAGAGGGAGATTAGAGAATGGTTGTTTCTCTAAGTCTTGATCACAAAGGTTCTATAGGTGTTAGATGCCTTGTTCTTAGTCTGGGATTGATTAAGAGTGATTGTAAAATTTTGTAAGAACATATTGTGTATAGTAAGATCCTAGCTTGTTGGTTAGGAAACTGAATGTAGCTTCTTTTGAATTAAGAAGTGAACCAGTATAAATTCTGTGTAGTTTTCTTCTTCTCTAATCTTTTCTCTGGGTTATTGATTGTCATTCATTGGTTCAACTCTTTCATAATCAACAAAAGCAATCTTATTGTAACTGCATTTCATAAAGGTTGGAGGTTGATTGATCAAAGGCATTTTAAGTTTGATTTGTGATATGATCTATTAAACTTGAAAACAATATGAGTGGCATACAAACCAAGAGGGGGTGAATTGGTTCTCTTGGCCAATTAAAATTTTCTTAAAATTGATTTAACAATCAGAGTTTAAAGGATCGTATCACAAATCAAACTTAGAATGCTTTTGATCAATCAAGCTCCAATCTTTATGAATTACAATTATACCAAGATTGTTTCTGTTGATTATGAAAGAGCTAAACCAATGAATGACAATCAATAACCCAAAGAAAAGATTAAAGAAGTACACAACACATAATTTATACTGTTTCACTTCTCAATCCAGAGAAGCTACATCCAGTTTCCTAACCAACAAGCTAGGATCTAACTATGTGCAATTTGTTCTTACAAGTTTCTTACAATCACTCTTAATCAAACCTAGACTAAGAACAATGCATCTAACACCTTTTAGACCCTCCGTGATCAAGACTTAGAGAAACACTATTCTCTAATCTTTCTCTAGAAAAACCTATTCTAGACAAACTTTAAGAAAGTATTGCACTAGTTATAAATTCTGAATTTTTAAAAGAAATTACACCAAAGAAACAAAGAGAGATACCACCTGGGATCCAATGCAGATGTGTGCAGATGATTAAGAATCTTGAACCAAGGTTGAAATGAAAATCTCAGAACATTCTCTCCAAAACTTTGCTTTAGAAAGTGCCAAAAAGAAATTCTCACAATGTTTCTTGAAGTTAGAGGATTTGTGGGTCAAACACTGAAATGCTCATAGTATCTTTTCTCTCTGAAGAAAGGGTTATGAAATTCGTTGTTTTTAAGTCAAACAAGCTGTATCTATTTATAGAGAAAACAATTTTAACTATTAGTAATCAATTAAATCACTTAAGTAATCGATTAAAGTGTTCTTCAGGCTTTCTAGAAAAGACTTATAAACAATGTAATCGATTAAAACACAATGTAATCGATTATCACAGGAAGCTCTAATGAAAAATAGAACCAAGTAATCGATTACCATAGTGTTGTAATCGATTATCACAGGAAGTCCATTATATGATTTTGAACTGTGTAATCGATTACCATATTCTCATAATCAATTAACATATTCTCATAATCGATTAAATATGTTCTATGTTTTCAAGTAATAGATTACCACTTGTTGGTAATTGATTAAACTAGTGAGAAAACATTTTTCCTAAAACAAACACAGTAGAAAGCATCTATCAACTCCAAACCAGATTCACACATATAGTCAACCATCTACTGGGTCTTGGTAAAACGTTTGATGTAGAGGAACTCAACATCAAAATTCTAAAGTGCTTGACAAGACCATGGCAACCAAAAGTCACAGCAATCAAAGAATCCAAATATTTGTAAAAAATGTTCATGGTTGCACTCTTTGATAAGTTGCTTGAATATGAACTAGAAATGTCTCAACTAACAAATGCAGAAGATGCAAATAAGAAATAGAAAAACATTGCTTTAAAAGCCGCATCTTAAAAAGTTGAGAAAGATGATGATTCAAGTAAAGATGAAGAAGATGATGGAAATCTGAATCTGATTGTCAAAAGATTTGACAAGTTCCTGCAGAAAAAAAAAATAGAAGGTTCCCTAAATTCAACGAAAGAAATGATAACAACAATAACACCAACAACTTCAACTATTTTGAGTGTGGAAAGCAAGGTCGCATCAAGTTTGAATGTCCAATCCTCTTGAAGAAGCAATTAGGGGATAAGAAAGGAAAGGAAGAAGGGAAACCCAAAAGAGCCTACATAGCTTGGGAAGATAGTGCATCCATAACCTCTGACTCTTCAAGTGGGAATGAAGAAGCCATTGCTTGTTTAACATCAACCATTGATGAAGAAAAGTCAAGTGTAGAATCTGAGGTAAATCCTGAAATTGATCAATTAGTTTATGATTTTAATGAAATGCATGAGGAGGCCAAAAAACTAGTTGTCTCCAATAACAAGCTCAAAGGTGACCTTAGATGGCATACCACTAAGCTAGCTTCAATGCAAACAGAACGTTGCAACTTGAAACAAAAAAATGAAAAACTTGTTTCAATCTACAAAGCTAATGGTTGTGTGTGTCTCTTTTTCTGCAAAAGTAGATGAACACAAAGTCTTAAAAATGAATTTGAAGATTTCAAAAGGAGCCATTATGGAAAATGCACAACTTTGCAATCAAAAAATTCCTACTTGGTAGATCTCTTGAAAAAACTTTATCAAGGGAAATGTAGTTTAAACCAAATGCTAAGTATGCAAAAGTATGCTTCTGATAAACCAAAAGCGAAACATACTAACATGACTCATTTTGAAAAAGGCTCAAAATCCATAACATGCCACTACTGCATGAAGAAAGGTCACACCTCACACAAATGTGATGCTAGAAGGTTCTTTGTGCGAAATGGAGAATACACATGGGTTCCTAAGAAAAACAATAAAACAGCTAACCCCTACAGACCCAACCTTAGTTGGGTACCTTCCCTTGTAACTTAATTTGATTTTTGCAGGAGTGTCTAAGAGCTAAAGCCTCATTATGGTACTTGGATAGTGGATGCTTTAAGAGTAATTTTCAGGTGTGGAGATTTTAGCTTTTGAAAACCTGAATTTATAGAGGTTTTAAAGTTTAAATTTGAATTTTAAAAACTTGGTAACAGTTATTTAGAGTTCCAAGAATGTTTAGATACACTGAACCAGAATTTGAATTTTGAATTAGAGATGAGATGTCAGTTACCTTTCATTGATAATTGTGCAGATTTGTAGAAACGTCATAGATAATCGATTACATAACCTTTGTAATTAATTATTCCAGGGCGAAATATGACTCTGAACATGGTGTAATCGATTAATACGAAGGGGTAATCGATTACTCTAGAGAGTTTTGAATTTGCAGATAGCTTTCAAGCATTAAGTAATCGATTAAAACACAAGGTATCGATTACTCCAGAGAGTTTTTGTCTCTAAATTGATTTTGAACACAAAGTAATCGATTACTCCAGATAGTTTTTCATTTTGCAACAGACTTTAAGTACCAAGTAATCGATTAATACGCATGGTAATCGATTACTCCAAAGAGTTTTTTCTCTAAATTGTCTTTAAACCTCAAATAATTGATTAATACGTATAGTAATCGATTAAATGAGTCAGATAGTTTTGTATTAAATAATGGAAATAAGTCACTTGGCAAGTTTGATGCAAAGGCTGATGAAGCTATCTTTCTTGGATATTCATTACAAAGCAAAGCATATAGAGCCTTCAATAAAATAACTTTATGCATGAAAGAATCAATTCATGTTATTTGTAATGAATCTAACTCCTCAAAAGAGGAAAATAGCTATGATAATGATGTAGGTCCTATAGAAGAATATGTGAAAATTAATGGATCAAGTGAAAAGAATAAGGATGAACCAAATGAAGAGATTGATCAGTCAACACCTACTCAAAAGCCTAAGGACTGGAGAACAACAAGAGATTACTCGCTTGACAACATAACTGGTGAAGTGACTAAGGGAGTATCTACTAGATCTTCACTAAGAAATTGATGTTGTGATATAGCTTTTGTTTCTCAAATTAAACTTAAAAAATTGACCAAGCCTTACTTGATGAACATTGGATGCTTCCCATGCATGATGAACTTAATCAGTTCAAAAGAAATGAAGTTTGGGAACTTGTTCCTAGGCCTTCTTCTCACAAGCCTATTGGCACCAAGTGGGTTTTTAGGAACAAACTTGATGAAAGTGTCATCATAGTCAGAACAAAGCTAGATTGGTTGCAAAAGGTTACAACCAAGAGGAAGACATTGACTATGAATAAACCTATGCTCCAGTAGCAAGGTTGGAGGCTAGTAGATTACTGCTTGCATTTGCATGTTTAATGGATTTCAAACCTCCTAGTTTTGTTGATTTTAAATAGCCAAATCATGTTTTTAAACTAAAGAAAGCTCTTTATGGATTAAAGCAAGCTCCTAGGTCCTGGTATGAAAGATTGAGCAACTTCTTACTTAGCCAATCCTTTATAAGAGGACAAGTGAACAAAACATTGCTCACCAAGAAACATGACAATGACATCTTATTGTTTCAAATATATGTTGATGATATTGTTTTTGGTTCAACTAATCATTCCTTGTGCAAATAATTCTCAATCTCTATGTAGAATGAATTTGAAATGTCTATAATAGGAGAATTAACATTCTTTCTTGGAATTCAAGTGAAGCAAATGAAGAATGAGACATTTCTTAGCCAAACAAAGTACTACCATGAATTAATCAAGAAATTTGACATGGAGAAAAGCAAAGATGCAACAACTCATATGGCAACCTCAACTTACCTTGATTCAGATGAAAAAGGCAAAATGGTTGATGGGTCAAAGTATAGAGGGATGATTGGATCACTATTGTACTTGACTGCAAGTAGACCATATATAATGCTAAGTGTGTTCTTATGTGCAAGATATTAAGCCAATCCTAAAGAATCACACCTCACAGCAGTCAAGAGAATCATCAAATATTTTAAATCAACTCCAAGAGTTGGTCTTTGGTATCCCAAAGGTGCATTATTAAATTTAATTGAATACTCATATCCTGATTTTACAAGATGCAAATTAGATAGGAAAAGCACAAGTGTAACATGCCATTTATTGGGAAGTTCACTTATCTCATGGCATTGCAAGAAACAATCTTGTGTTGCTCTATGAACAGCTGAGGCTGAGAACATTGCTGCTAGAAGTTGTTGTGCCCAAAGCTTGTGGTTAAAGCAACAATTACAATATTTTTGTGTTGAATTGAAAGATATTCCTTGGCTATGTAACAACACAAGTGCTATCAACTTATAAAAGAATCCAATAATGCACTCAAGGACAAAACATATAGAGATTAGACATCACTTCCTCAGAGATCACATTCAAAAAGGTAATTGCTCAATTGAGTTTGTTGACACAAATAATCAATTGGCTGATATTTTTACTAAACCCTTAGCTAGAGATAGATTCTATGCTCTTAAGAACATGCTAGGTATTCTTGATGAATCTAATATCTGCTAGCATGCCTATAATGTGTCTGACTATATGAAATACCAATCACAAATTGTCTATGCATCACATATGGCTAAAATACAAAATCTAATGAATAACACTATTCATGTTGCATAATTGTCTGTTTTAATCGATTATTATACGGATTAATCGAATTATTTGGTGTTTAAAGACAATTGAGAGACAAAAACTCTTTGGAGTAATTGATTACCCTATGTATTAATCGATTACTTAGCACTTAAAGTCTATTTCAAAATCAGAAAACTCTCTGGAGTAATCGATTACCTATTGAATTAATCGATTACTTGGTATTTAAGAGGAGATTTCTAGTTGAGAACTCTCTGGAGTAATTGATTACCCTGCATTTTAATTGATTACCCTGCAAATTCAAAACTCTCTGAAGTAATTGATTACTCTTCCTATTAATCGATTACACCATGTTCAGAGTCATATTTCGCACTGGAATTATCGATTACAAGGGTTATGTAATCGATTATCTATGACGTTTCTGCAAATCTGCACAATTTTCAATGAAATGCAACTGACATCTTATGTCTAATTCAAATTCAAATTTTGGTTTAATGAATCCAAACACTCTTGGAATTCGAGATAGCTGTTAACAAGTTTTTAAAATTCAAATTTTAAACTCTAAAAATTCTATAAATTCAGGTTTTCAAAAGCTAAAATCTTCACACCTGAAAATCACTCTCTCCCTTAAGCAAGATGATCTATAGCTGGTGTGTGGGATGAAGACTGGAACTCAAATTAATTGGGTTCTAGTCATTGAGGAGACAATGATGAAGTCTAAAAGGTTGCTTAGCTATCAATTCCCCTATGTTGTCTTAGTCTCAAGGTTCATTGACTACTTTGGGATTGATGTGTCAAATGAGATAGTCAAGGGGAGCTCAAGGATCAAGAAGTTGTGTCTCAAAGTCTACAAAGTATTTAGGCATTTTTACATGCCAAATCAAATTGATTGGTAGTTGTAATTTGTGTATGAGAAGAAACTTCTTATGATCCATTGCATAAAGCTCATACATGATTTTTGCATTCATGTTTTCATAAAAGCATAAGTCTTGTGAAAAATATTTTCTAAAACAAAAAGTTTTCATGATTGCATAAAATCCAAAGTGTTCAAATGGTTAAGTTTTTGGGAAAACAAGTTTTTTCTGCTTTAATCGATTACCAGTAATGGTAATCTATTACTTAAGCTTTCAGGAACACTTTAATTGATTGCAAGAGTATGGTAATCGATTACATTTCACAATGTCACAGAAAAGTCTTCCTATGATAATCGATTACAATATTGTGGCAATTGATTACTTGACGCTTATTTGAAACTAATATTGGTTGTGATAATCAATTACACGATGAATTAATCGATTACTTTGTTCATAAATCTTTTCCAAAAAGCTCAAGAACACTTTAATCAATTAAACTTGTTAACAATCGATTACATAAGTGGTTTTAATTGATTACATTAACATTTTAATCGGTTACTGACAGTTACAAACTGATTTCTATAAATAGTTGTTGGCTATTTTGAAAAAGCATAACGAAATTACAAAGTACTTTCATTAGCTTTCTGAGCAAGAAAAGATTCCAAGTGCTAAACACTGTTAAGTCCCACAAATCCTCAGGATTCAAAGATTTTAAAGGAGGTTTTCCTTTTGGGAAAGCTTTCAAAAGAAGTTTTGTAAAAAAAGTTCTGAAGTAGCTTCTTCCACCTTTTAATTCAAGTCTGGTAAATCATTTGCATACTTCAATTACTGGATCATCAGGTGGTTTCTTTCTTAACACTTTTTTGTGAATTCTTTTGAGTTTTTTTTTTTGTATTAATAGCATAGGATTTCTTAAAGCTTTACTACGATAGGTGTTCCTAGGGGTAAGAGTAGAGATGGGTGATCTCTATGTATTGATCACAAAGATTCTAAATGTGTTAGAAGTCTTGTTCTTAATCTAGGTCTGATTAAGAGTGATTGTGTAAAAAGCTTGTAAGAACAATTTGTTATTAGTAGAACTCTAACCTTTGTGGTTGGAAGAACTGGATGTAACTTCTCAAGGGTGATAAGTGAACCATTATAAATCCTAGTGTTGACTGTTTCTTTCTAATCTTTTCTTTTTGTTATAATTTGTCATTCTTTGGTGCTACATTTCTTATTCAACAAGTGAAAGTTTTGTGATTGCATTCTTGAGCTGAGGAGTTTGATTGATTGGAGCATTCTTGGTTTGTTTGTGATGCAATCTTGATTACTCTGATTGTTTTAAAGAATTTTTAAAAGACCAAGTTCAACCAATTCACCCCTCTCTTGGTTATTGTGTGTTGTTCATACTATTTTCACATTGGTAATAGCCTCAAAACTCAAATCAGAAATATGCTTTATGTTGAAGGACTAAAGCATAATCTTCTTAGTATAAGCCAGCTTTGTGACAAACGATTAAAGATATCCTTTAATAACAACTGTTGCTTGATATGTGATGGCAAAACTGATGAGGTAATCCATGTTGGGAAAAGGAAAGGTAACATTTACTTGGTTGCAATAGAATATGTATTCATTCATAGCATAAACTGCTTAGTGAGTAAAATTGATGAATCATGGCTTTGGCATAGAAAAGCAAGTCACATCAACATGCATCATATGAACAAGCTTATAAGGAAGGACTTAGTAATTGGATGGTGTAAACTCAAGTTTGAAAAGGACAAACTTTGTGATGTTTGTCAAAAGTGGAAACAAACAAAAATCTCTTTTTAAAACAAAAACATTGTTTCCACCTTAAGACCTTTTGAATTACTTCACATGGATCTATTTGGTCCTTCAAGAACTACGAGTTTGGATGGCAATTACCACGGACTTGTCATAGTTGATGATTTCTCAAGGTTTACATGGACTTTGTTTTTGGAATCCAAGAGTGATGCCTTTAATGCTTTCAGAAAATTAGTCAAGCTTTTACAAAATGAAAAGGCTGCGAAATAGTTTCAATAAGAAGTGATCATGGTGGTGAATTCCAAAATGAACATTTTAAAATGATCATGGAATAAACCACAATTTTTCAGCTCCAAGAACACCTCAACAGAATGCTGTTGTGGAGAGGAAAAATAGGTCACTTGAAGAATATGCAAATACTCTTCTTAATGAAACTAATTTGTCAAAACATTTTTGGGCAGATGCAGTCAGCATAGTTTGCTACACTCTAAATTGATTGCTCATAAGGCACATCTTAAAGAAAACTCCTTATGAACTTTACAAAGGTAGAAAACCAAACCTTTCACACCTTAGAGTCTTTGGCTGTAAATGTTTTGTTTTGAACAATGGGAAGAAATTTCTTGGCAAATTTGATGCAAAAGCTTATGAAGCAATCTTCCTTGGATATTCAATGCAAAGTATATCATATAGAGTATTTAACGAAAGAACCTTATGCATGGAAGAATCTGTACATGTTATCTATGATGAATCTAACTCCTCAAAAAAGGAAAAGAGTTTTAAAGATGATGCAGGACCATTGGAAGAAAATGTCACAACCAATGAAACTTATGAGAGGAAAAAGAGTGGAACAAATGAAGAAGTTGACCCTTCAACTCCAACTCAAAGGCCAAAAGACTATAGCACTACAAGACATCTCTCTCTAGAATAAATTATTGGTGAAGTATCTAAGGGAGTATCCACTAGATCATCTCTTAGAAATTTATGTTGTGACATGGCCTTTGTATTGTTGGGTATGACTCATAGTTTGCCTTTAGAAGATAAGCACGGGGGCATTTGTATTGAGGAAATATAGTGAATAGTTAGACATTGCCCACATTGGGTGAACCAGGGTAAACACTGTGGGTTATTTTCTTCTTCAATTTTCTCTCTTTATGCTATCTCGATTATTGTGTGATTGCTCGGTACCCAACAATTGGTATCAAGAGCTAAGGTTCTGCGATTGGGGTTTCGCTATTTTAGGGTTTTCTTGACATTAAGAAACCTGCAAAATCAATCTGAGGGATGTTGACCAACCAATCACGAATCGAGGTTGAAAAGTTTTGAGGAAAGGGTTTCGAATTATGGAAACTGAAGATGGAGGCCCTGCTTGTTGACAAGGACCTCTGGTATGTGATCGAAGATGCCCCACCTGAGTCTGAAAGATCAAATGAGATGCAGATTTGGATAAAAAATGATCAAAAGGCATGAAGCCTAATTTGGTTGTGCCTTACTGACAATGTTCTGGTGAATGTGACCTCTGATAAGACCACAAAGGATCTCTAGACGAAGTTGGGTAGTCTCTATTAGAGCAAGTTACTCATGAATAAGGTTTGTCTATGAAAGAGGTTGTACAACCTACAGATGTCTGAAAGTGATTCTTTTTCTGCACTTTTAAATGAATTTAACATTTTCTCTGCACGATTCACATCTGTAGATGTCAACCTGGATGATGAAGATAAAGCATACACCTTGTTGTGTTCACTGCCAAACTCTTGGGAGCATATCATTATCTTTATTGGTACTAGTGTTAACACATTGTCCTTAGAGATCGTTGTTGCTGCCCTGTTATCTGAAGAGATGAGAAGGGTAGGTTCTGAGGGTACTCCTAATGAGGCTTTGTTTGCTAGAGGGAGGAATACTAATAAATCAAAATCAAGTTTCAAAGGCAAATCTCGGGGAAGGTCAAAGTCTCGTCATAAATTCGAAGCAATGTGCTGGAAGTGCAAGCAGGTTGGGCACATAAGAAAGAATTGCAGAAATAAAAGTATGGGCCCTGAGAAACGGGATGAGTCATCATCTTCTGGTAGCTGAGTTTTAGGTGGAAGTAGTTTCCACTGCTTGTTATTTGAAGAATAGGTCTCCTACATCGGCTTTGAAGGATAAAACTCCTTTTGAAGCATTGTTTAAAAGAAGGCCAAACATCTCTCATGTCAGAGTATTTGGTTGTGAAGCATATGTGCATGTACCCAATGAGAAAAGAAGCAAGCTTGACAGTAAGTCTCAGAAGTGCTATTTTATTGGGTACAAGGATGGCGTCAAAGGGTACAAGTTGTGGAATCGAGAAATTAAAAGTGTAACTTACATCAGAGATGTTGTGTTTATGGAAGAAAAGCTTAATCAAATTTTTCCAGAAGCTTCTAAAAAGCCACAGACATTAGAGTTTGATGTTCATAACTCACAGGTTGGAAAGGAAAATTCAGATTCTGAAGTTGTTGAATATGACAGGGTGGAAGATACAGTTTCTGATACCAAGGCTGAAGTTGAAGTACAGAGGTTAATGAGATCCACAAGGGAGAGAAGATCACCTAAGAGGTATACACTTGAAAACTATAATTTTTGTGCCACTGACAATAGTTATGCATTGAGTATCACAGATGATGACTCGAGCACTGTAAAGAAAGCTAAGGATTCAGATGTTGCCAAACAGTGGGAGGAAGCCATGAACAAAGAGATGAACTTTCTGATCAAAAATAAAATTTGGAGTTTGGTGAAACTACCTGCAGATCGAAAGGCAATTGGTTGTAAATGGTTGTTCAAGAAGAAGACTGGTGCTAATAGGGAGATAGAACGTTACAAAGCTCGCTTGGTTGCAAAAGGATATTCACAGATAGAAGGGGTTGATTATGGTGAGGTATTTTCAAATTTTGCAAAGTTAAATTCCATAAGATTTGTTTTATCTGTGGCAGCTACGTATGACGTAGAGGTGGAGCAGCTGGATGTGAAGACGACATTCCTTCATTGTGATTTAAAAGAGGTTATTTACATGAAGCGGCTAGAGGGGTTCATGGTAAGAGGTAAAGAGGACTTTGTGTGCAAGCTTAACAAGTCTTTGTATGGCCTGAAGCAATCCCATAGGATGTGGTATCAAAAGTTTGACAGTTATGTGTTGAAACTTGTGTTTGACCGTTGTGATGCTGATCATTGTGTTTACATGAAAAAGGTAGAAGTTAACTATGTTATGCTTTCAAGGCAGTGAAGTGTGTATTCCATTATCTTCGTGGTACATCTGACCTTGTGTTATGCTTTCAAGGCATGAAAGACTCAAGGGGACAACCACCATTACAACTAGAGTGCTTTGTGAATGCTAATTGGGGAGATGACATTGATAGTATAAGGTCTACTAGTGGATATATTGTTTCTTCATTTGGTGGAGCTATTAGTTGCATGAGCAAGAGGCAGAGCATCGCTACATTATCAACTACTAAGGTTAAGTACATGGCCTTGGCATATGCTATCAAGGAAGTTATTTGGTTACGAAGATTGCGTAGAGAGCTTGGCCTTACACAAGGAGATGTGACTGTTGGGTATGATAGTTAAAGTGTTATATTTCTGGCTAAAAACCCAGGATACCATGTGAAGACCAAGCACATAGGCATCTAATACCATTTCATCAAAGAAAAGATTGAAGACAAGGTAGTGATGCTGAAGAAGGTTGACACAAAGGAGAATGGTGTTGATTTTCTGACCAAGGCAGTGGTTTCAAAGAAGTTTGAATGGTGTACAACTGCATTGGGATTGAAGAAACATGCAAAGCATTCTAAGCCTATATATTTCCTTGTAATCTGAGTGCATTGTATGAGTGTGTGAGGAAATATAGTGAATAGCTAGACGTAGCCCACATTGGGTGAACCAGGGTAAATACTGTGTGTTATTTTCTTCTTCCCATTTCTCTCTTTCTGCTATCTAGATTGTTGTGTGATTGCTCAGTACCCAACATGTATCTCAAATTGAACCCAAAAATATTGATCAAGCATTACTTGATGAATACTGGATGCTTATTATGCATGATTTACTAAACCAGTTCAAGAGAAATGAAGTATGTGAACTTGTTCTTAGACCTCCTTCTCATAAGGCAATAGGCACCAACTGGGTTTTTACAACCAAGAGGAAGACATTAATTATGAAAAAACTATGACCCTGTTGCTAGATTGGAAGCCATAAGGTTGTTGCTTTCATTTGCATGTTTAAAGAACTTCAAATTATTTCAAATGGATGTAAAAAGTGCCTTTTAAAATGGTTACATAGAAGAGGACATTTATGCTTATCAACTTCCTGGTTTTGTAGACTTCAAACATCCAAATCATGTCTTTAAACTTAAGAAAGTCCTCTATGGCTTAAAATAAGCACCTAACTCCTGGTATGAAAGATTAAACAATTTTCTAATTAGTTGATCCTTCATAAGAGGACAAGTTGATAAAACTTTGTTCATCAAGAAATCTACTAGTGATATACTACTTGTTCAAATCTATGTTGATGTCATTATCTTTGGTTCTACTAACAACTCCTTGTGCAAGGAATTTTCATATTCAATGCAGAATGAGTTTGAAATGTCAATGTGTGAGAGCTAACATTCTTCGTTGGACTTCAAGTGAAACAATGGAAGAATGGCACATTTCTCAGTTAAGCCAAATATTGCAATGAGTTGATTAGAAAATTTGAAATGGATAAAAGCAAGGATGTTGCAACTCCAATGGCAACCATAACCTATCTTGACTCTGATGAAAAAGGTAGATGAGTCAAGATATAGAGGAATGATTGGATCTCTGTTGTATATGACTACAAGTCGTCCAGACATCATGTTGAGTGTGTGCTTATGTGCAAGATATCAAGTAAATCCAAAATAGTCACACCTCACAACAGTCAAAAGATCATTAAATACCTAAAATCAACTCCAAAAGTTGTGAAAATACAATGAATGCCTAATCCAATAAACCAAGAGGGGGGGTGAATTGGTTTTTACCCCTTTTTAAACTTTTCTTGTAAATCAAAACTCAGCAGAAGAATTAATTTGGATCGTATCTTAGATCAAAAACAAATTTAGAAAACAATTCTCTTCTCCAATCAATTAACTCTTGTGTTGAACCAAAGTTTGAGTTGATACACAAAATTGAATATCTCAAGCAATCAATGAAATGTAAACCAAAGCTTAAATGCACACAACTTTATACTGGTTCACCTTCAACCACTGAGGCTACATCCAGTTTACCTTCTAATCCAAACCAGATTAGAGTTCCACTAACAGATTTTTGTTCTTTACAAGCAATCAACAA
>CM023958.1:12622962-12638923 GCA_013407115.1 Glycine latifolia | reverse complement strand
TAATTAAGGAAATCATACTTGCATGCATTCATACTTAGGATAAGAATGAATGCATGCAAGTATGATTTCCTTAATTACTGCAAAGGATTATAGAGATTTATCTTAAATGAACAAAGCTTAAACACAAGGTAAAATTACATATGCCATCTTAAAATGATTGGGCATGTAAAAACATCAAAATAACTCTTGCCTTCTGATTCTTGAATCCAACAAGTTGGTCTGTGGTATCCTAAAGGTGCATCTCTAAACTTAATTGGTTATTCAGATTCTAACTTTGTATGTTGCAAGTTAGATAAGAAGAGCACAAACAGAACCTGCCATCTACTAGGAAGTTCCTTGATCTCATGGCATTGCAAAAAAAAATAAAGTTATGTGTTGCACTCTCAACAGCTGAGGCAGAATATATTGCTATGAATTAAATTCCATTGTTGTGCTCAAAGCCTATGGCTCAAACAACAACTTCAGGACTATGGTGTTGAAATGAATCAAATTTCATTGTTGTGTGACAACACCAGTGCCATCAACCTCTCCAAGAATCCAATTATGCACTCTAGAAAAAAGCACATTAAGATTAGACACTATTTCCTCAGAGATCATGTACTGAAGGGTCATTGCTCAATTGATTTCATTGATACAAATAATCAATTGGTTGACATATTCACAAAACCCCTTGCAAAAGTTAGATTCTTCCTCCTTAGAAACATGTTAGGCATATTTGATGAATCCAATCATTCATTAGCATGAAAATGATGTGATTGATACCATGAAACATAATTCACAAGTACTTTATGCATCATAAAAATCATTGTTCAATATGCATAATTCACTGTGATAATTGATTACCACAGACAGTAATCGATTACCAAAGGCCAAAATTAGGACTTACACACTGACATAATTGATTACATCCATGGATTAATCGATGACAATCTAAAAATTCACTGATGTAATCGATTACACGAGGTTCAGGGGAATTTCTTCGCCTTGGGATAATCGATTACAAAGGGCTTGTAATCGATTACGGCTGCAGATTCTGCAAAATCTGCACAGCTTTTAATGCAAAATTAGAATTCTTATCTTTTCATTAAGGTTCATTGAACCGAGCCTACATTGGCTCCGTGTTTGTAGCAATTCTAATTTGAAACATCAAATCTTTAACCTAATTTGGCTCTATAAATTCACTCTCCAATAGCCTACTTTCCTCACTACAAAATCAACCCTCCTCTTTTAGCAAAACCTTTTTTTTTCTTGCTTTGCCTCTTCCTCTTCTCTACCAAAACTCTGCCCCTTCCTATTTTGAAACTCTTCCTCTTCACCATGTCTCAACCATCCTCCTCAAAGAAGAAAAATAAAAACAAGCTAAAGGCAAGCAAAAGCTCTAAGACTGTTGTGAACAAGTTAGACACCTAGTTCTCTATGAAGACTGAAAGGCATAACTACATGCAATTTCATGCCACCAAACTTGTTCTGCCACCCAAGTATTTGGATCTTGATTGGTTCATCAATGAGGGATTCAACTTCCC
Source organism: Glycine latifolia (assembly GCA_013407115.1). Classification (NCBI taxonomy): domain Eukaryota; kingdom Viridiplantae; phylum Streptophyta; class Magnoliopsida; order Fabales; family Fabaceae; genus Glycine; species Glycine latifolia. The sequence goes on along the minus strand of CM023958.1, from coordinate 12,637,400 downwards.
TGCAATGTTGCAGGCACAAGGATGCATCAAGCTACTAGAGATGAAGGGTACCTATTACCCTGAGTTGGTGAAAGTCTTCTACACGTGTACCAAAGTTGGTATGGATGGCATTCTCCGCTCCAAAGTTGACGGAGTGGCCATGGTGATTGATGACACTTTATGGAATGCAGTGGATCGTATTTCTTTCGAAGGAGTCCAAAAATTTGAAGAAGAGATTGACAGATATACAAAGATAGAGACTTATAAAGGAATGTTGCAAAACCCTAATGCTCATGTTGGAAATAGATTGGGGGTAGACCACATGACAGCTAAAGATAGGCTTCTCCACTATATCATCACCTACATTATGACACCAAGATCAACCAACCATGCCCAGATCACTAATGATGATCTCCAGTTGGTTATGGAATGAAGACAAGGACTCAAATCAATTGGGTTCTGATTATTGAAGAAAAAAATTATGAAGGCTAAGAGGCGGTTGAGCTTTCAATTCCTTTATGTTGTCATGATCTCAAGGTTCATGGATCACTTTGAGATTGATGTGACCAATGAAATAGTGGATAACACCACCTTCATAACCAACATGATCTCAAAGAAGCATCTCACCAAGCTAGGAATGATGAACACCCCTGATGGGTGGACTATGGCTAGAGCTCAAGCTCCTGAAGGGGTTCCTGATGAGGATCCAGAAGCTGATGAGGAAGATGATGTTGAAGTTGCACCTGCTGAGCAACAATGGATTCCTTTTAAGTCTCTTATGATTCAAAAGATGGATGTTATGCTTGCTTTACATCATGAAGATGCAGCTAATGTTCATTCCTCCCTTGAAGACATAACTACTAGACTAGGCAACATTGAGAATAAGATGAGTCTCAAGGACTTTGATGAATAGCTTAGCTTAGTGTTTTTCTTTTTCAGTTTCTAGTTGTGATGTCTCTGGTTTCTCTTTATCTGTTATGTCCTTTATCATATAATAAATGAAATTGCATTTATTTTGGTTTATCTGATCTTCCTTTGCTTATTTCCCATTTAATGTATATTTTTGCCTTTGATAAGCCAAAAAGGGGAGAAAAATAAATGTTGATTGAATGATTGAATTGAACATTAACTCTAACACAATTGTTCAAACCTGAATTGATATGTAAGTACAAGAGAAAGTGGGAGCAATAAGCAATAAAATTATTGAAACAACAATGCTCATGTTGTGTATATTTCATTCTTCCTTGTCCATTTAGAATTTTTTATGCAAAGGATACTCGACACTTGATCTTGGCTAGCAGGCTAACTTTCTTTCAGGTATCAAAGAATGGCTCCTGGAAACACTCCTGAAGAACACCAAGCATCAAAATGTTCAATTGAAGTTTGGCATGATCAAAGCCAAAAATGGGGAGATTGTTAGACTCAGGGGGAGTATAAGAGGATCCATGAAGCTAATGATCTTAGACAATAATGTTTAGACTTTTTACATGCCAATTCAATTGAATAGCATTTGTAATTTGTGTATGAGTTTGTCTAAGTTGATGCCTCCTATGATCCGTTGCATGAATCTCTTTCATTGTCAAATCATGAAAAACATTCATGATTTTGCATTCATGATTTTGAGAAGCAAAGTTTCTTAAAAAGCTTTTCTGAAACTCAAGTTTTTGCATAACTTCATAAAAAGCTAAGTGTTCCATGTTTCAAGTCTTGGAAAAATGTTTTCTCACTGGTTTAATCGATTACATGCAAGTGGTAATCAATTACTTGAAAACAAAGCATATTTAATCAATTACGAAAATATGATAATCGATTACACAACTCAAAATCACAGAATGAACCTCATTGTAATCAATTACATTGCTCATCAGTTTTTCCAAAAAGCTTGAAGAACACTTTAATCAATTACTTAAGTGATTTAATTGATTATTAGCAGTTACAACAGCTTTTTATAAATAGCTACTGCTTGTTTGCACTTAAAAAATGAACTTTGAAACTCATTCTTTTAAGAGAAAAGTTACTGAGTGCATTTTAGTGTAAGACCCACAAATCCTCTGTTTCAACAAACATCTAGAAACCTTGTGAGGATTACCTTTTGGGCACTTGCAAAATAGAAAGTTTTGGAAAGATTGTTTTGAAGTTTCTTTTCAACTATTGGTTCAAGATTCTTTAATCATCTGCATAAATTTGCATTGGATCCCAGGTTGCATCTCTCCATGTTACATTGTTGTATTTCTTTAAGAAATTTTGTGTTTGTAACTTATGCAATAGCTTCTTAGAGTTTTTCTAGAATAGGTTTTCTAGAGGGAGATTAAAGAATGGTTGTTTCTATAAGTCTTGATCACAAAGGGTCTATAGGTGTTAGATGCCTTGTTCTTAGTCTGCGATTGATTAAGCGTGATTGTAAAACTGGTAAGAACAGATTGCATATAGTTATATCCTAGCTTGTTGGTTAAGAAACTAGATGTAGCTTCTCTTGAATTGAGAAGTGAACTAGTATAAATTATGTGTTGTTTTCTTCTTTAATCTTTTCTCTGGGTTATTGATTGTCATTTATGGGTTTAACTCTTTCATAATCAACAGAAGTAATCTTGTTGTAACTACATTTCATAAAGGTTGGAGGTTGTTTGATCAAAGGTATTCTAAGTTTGATTTGTGATACGATTCATTAAACTCTAATTTTTAAAGCAATTTTTTAAAGGGGCAAGAAGAAACAATTCACCCCCCCTCTTGGTTTGTGTGCTACTTATATTGTTTTCAGACATGCTTTCTTCTATAGACGAGGTCAGACATGTTAGGCAAGTAAGGTATCCAGGTTAGACATTTTTCCTTTATCTGAACGTTGCAGAATGTATTGAAAGCGACCGTTACGCTTGTCTTTTACCCCAGGTGTGTGCAGCACATGCGTTGTACTCGTTCATACGTGTCACTCAGGGAGTGGGCACGTACTAGAGACGTGCAATAATGTGTTAGTAGATTCTAATCGTTATGCGAATTTTAAGGGATTCGTTTCAAATCCCGCCAATAACTAAAATGTTGCGCCTCTATTTAAATGGAGTAGACGTTTGACATTTTCTGTCACCGCCATACTTGCCTTCTTCCATTTCTTACTTCCCTTCCAGAACCTTATTTGCTTTCTTGGTTTCCTTCTTGCTTCCTCTTTCTCTGTTCAAGGTATTTTTATTTTTTGCTCCATCAAGCAACCCTTTATGCACAAGGGCATCTTTGTGGGTGACTCTTCAGAGGATGAGAGTCTCTGTGAAACTTCTAATGATGATTCCTCTTCCTCGGGAAGGAATGCAGACTTTAGTCGTGTCGGAGAGGGTACCTCAAGCCTTCGTTAGAGGGCGAGGCGTTCTGCTGCCCCTCAGGCCGAGGAACCCATGCCTTTCACCACCATTCTTGCGGAAGCGCTTGGGCTTCTCCCCACGTGCGACGCAACCATAGTGTTGGGTCGCCGTCATTCGCTCTTGCCGTTCTTGGCTACGAATGGGTGAGGGATGACATTCTGAAATACAAATCTTCTCTAACTTTTGTGTCATACATGAACGCCATGTGCCATCAACTATGGTTCACGGCTCCTAAAGACTCTCGCAAGATCGTTGTTAAAGCTTGCGAGAGTGATGACCTTCCCTTCTTGAAGGCCGCACGAGATGCTCCACCCTTCTTTTTCATGTACCGATGCCTCTTTGAGGTATTGGGTTTGCTCCTTCATTTCTCTCCCTTCCAGTGTGCTTTGCTGGAATTCTTGAACATGACGCCCTCCCAACTTTAACCTAATAGTTGGGCAGTGGTGAGGACGTTTGAAATTCTTTTCCCCTTCTCAACATCTAACCAACGTGTCAATTTTGTTGTTCTTTTTTCAAGTGAAGCTAACGGGGAAGATTGGTTGGGTATCCTTAAATAGTGTGTCCAAGAAACTGTTCGAGTTTGATTCCAACAACTTCCATTGCTTTAAGGACCATTTCTTCAAGGTCCGTGATAGTGGTGTTGTGGCAGACGGGTGGCCACTGATGTTTAACCAAGATGGGGACCCATTCTACTGGCATTCCGACCCCACTAGGTTCAAGTCATTTGATGAAGACTTGTTGACCTTGGTGGAAATGGGGGACAAGGCAATCTTGGAGTAGTTGTTGGCTTCTCTAGATACGCAAGCTATCTTGTCCTTGTCGTTGGCGGATGATCTCTTTGCTGCTTTAGATGGTACACCTTTCTGCCTTATTCTTCTCTTGTCTCCTTGTTTTCTTTTGTATTCATTTTGACTTGACTTGACACATGATTTTTTGGTGTGTTTTGCAGGTATAATGGATAATTTCCCATGGAGGTCGTTGGTTAAGAACGTTGGCTCTGACAATGGTGTTGTGCCACCTGCTTCTGTCAATACTCTGACTGGAGATGAGGGTCGACCCAATGCTAGGGTTGGCCCTATTGATGTTGCTGCTGCTATCCTCGAACCTCCCCCTCTATTATGACTAAGAGGAAAAAGGATGATGGTGCTGGGACTTTTGGTCTTAAGAAGTCACAAGCCCCTCAAAGTCTGTGTGCAATTAGGGAGGCTGTTGGGCTTCTTCTGAGTTCGGGTGTTTCACCATCCATTGTCCGAGCTCTAGCTCCAGTGGTGGCGCCTGCTACTGTTGCTCATGCTCTTGTTCCGGCCACTACTACTTATGCTCTAATGGCGGACCCTGGTATTATTTCGATCTCTCATCTTCCTCCTCCTCCTACTTCTGCTAATGCTGCTACACCTACAGTTCTTGCATTTCCTACTCCACTAGCTTTTGCTATGCCTCTGTCTGCCCTGCCTTCTTCTTCTCGCCCCGTCACCTCCCTTGAGTTCTTGCATGCCTCAAAGGAGACTGACTCTCTGTGGAGCGTAGGGCATGTGCTTGAACAAAGGACTCCAACCCCATTTGACAAAAATCTAATACGGTTGGTTGGTCCTCAACGTTCTATAGATTCTGTAAAGCTATGTCTTCAGAGGAGTTTGGAAATCTTGGAAGAAAATGGGTGATCTTGTCTGACCTGTGTGGTTCAATCTTGGTTGCTACTTCTCATTTCTGTCCAGCTTGTCTGACTTCATTCCGAAATTTGGAAATCTCTTCCATCTGAATGTATTATTTGGCTCGTTCGCACATTTCGTCCATGCTAGATGGTAGTTTCTTGCACAGACTGTCCACAAACTTGCCAAGACCTAAGGCCAGCATCATAAAGTGTAATGCTACCTCGGGGTTGAGATTTCGGATTTGGGCAGCTATTCGCCTAAATCGTTCCATAAATCTCCGAAGCGACTCATCATCTACTTGTCGCAGACTAGCTAGTGCACCAGAAGTTAGCCTATGAGTCCAGCTAGTCGGATATTGTGCATTAAATCTCTTGACCAGAGTGTCGATGGATCTCGGAGGGAGTCCACCGTACCATGTTAGTGTTGCCCCCTTTAGAGAAGTGAGAAACACTCAACATAATACAATGTCATTGTTGGTGTACAGGTTGACCTGAGTGAGGAAGGCATCCAGATACTCATCAAGATCGGTGTTGTCATCGTATGAACGGTATATCTGTGCTAAGTTGGGACCGCCCTGAGGGTAGATCTACTTCCATAATGCGATCAATAAATGGATGTCGTCGTGTTGTCAGCCCATATGGACGGTATATCTATGCTAAGCTAGGACCGCCCTTCGGGTTGACAGTTTGTTGGAGGTGTGACTCCCCTTGGGTACGTTCATTCCCTGTGATAGGCGAATGTTCATCTCCTTGGGGACGTCTCACTCTGGCCTCTACTTGATCGTGATCAGCCTTCAGCCTCCGGATTTCTTTGGCATGTCTTCGCCCCATCTCCGCCATGCAGTTTTAGAGTTGTTGAATAGTGTCTGCGTTGATCATGGTTGTTTGGGGAGGGTTGGAAGTGTTAACAAGAGTATGATGCCTAAGGCTAGAGCATGTGCTGACCATCCAGGGGTTGACAATGAAATTAAGTGATTTAATGAAGGATGTGAGGCCAAAGGGTAAGTTTTACCACGGCCCCACAGTGGGCACCAAATGTTCTTACCAAAATTTGGAATTTCCATACATAAGGATGGACATGGTCAAGGTGGCTTCCAGACTCTGCACATCGAACGATGAGTCAACCTTATTGAGTAAAGAGACATGCAAAACAAAGGAAATGACTCTAATGCTCAAGTACATCAATTATATGACAGTAAAGCATATAAAGAGAATGTGAGAGTGAACATTTGAGTGTGAGCATTCTCAGAATATAAATGAGTGTGTTGTGAATGGTTGAAAAAAGTGTGTAACTCGTGTAGAATGTGTGTCGAAAGGTTAGATGGAACTTGTATTTATAGGATGAGCGTGGGCCTTTGTAGATAATTAACCTGTAGATAAGGTTTACAGCTAATTGCAGGCAATATATAATTCAAATTATAGATAATTCGTACCTTGTTGATAATTTGTTACCTAGTAGATAAGTAACAGCTTGTAAATAACGGCTTATAGATAATCTAATGCTTATAGATAATCCTTTAAAAATAATTGTGTGTATTATTTGAATAATAGCATGTAATAAATAAGTCGATGGCCTGACTGCTAAGGGTGGACGTATGTGCTCCTATAGTAAGACTGATGTGGAAGGTGGACACATGTACAGAAGGTCACACGTAAATGGTTACGTGTATTTTTCCTATTTTTTGTTTAGTACAATTAGTATCGTATCCTATGACGTTCTTTTATTTATTATTTTTAATAAAATAATGGTTATTATTAAAAAGAAGTTTGACATTATGAAAAAATAGATTATTAGTGTATTTTATATCTTTTCAATCTATTTTTTTTTATCTTTTTAGCTCTTACTCCGATGTATCTATGGGTACAATGAAAAATCAAAGTCAGATAATTCTTAATTTCATAAAAAATAATTGTGTATTGATATTTTTAATCCTTTTTATCGTTTGAAATTTATTTTATTTTAAAAGTTTAGTTGACAATCAAATCTGTCGTGCATACAAAGTGATTATCAATAACATTCACAATAACCAATAGAAGTGAATCCAAAGTAAATATTGTAAAACTTATTTTATTTTTAATTTTTAACCTTTTACAATTTCAAATTTAAAAGATTTTGACCATAATCAAATTGAAAGTGCATTTAAGATGATTATCACTAAACCTTTGTAGCTTTTGTAAATTAGAAGTGTATAAAAAGTAGTCACTACTTAAGCTTTATTATTATTATTATTATTAAAATAAGAACCCATACACAAAAGCTTCTTACGTTAGTGCACCGGGACATATGTTTGATATATTCATACTACCTATACTAAAACACATTGAAATAATAACAAAAATAAATAAATAAACACAAATAATGAAAAATAACTACGTTCAAGCATAAGAAGTATATATGGGTATGAAAGTGTGTTGGGCATTATTATTATTATTATTATTATTAAAATAAGAACCCATACACAAGGTTCTAGAAAAAGAAAAGCAAATGCAAGTAACAAAAGAACAAGTATATATGCATATATATGGCAAGACATTATGAACATTGCATTGGGCATTCAATCTACGTGACAACAATATATAGCATAATAAAGACAAAAACAAGGAATGAAAGGGGTAGCACCGCAAGGCCATCTCAGCTAGGGACGACGTGGGTCGAGTTTTTTGACGAATCCGAGCCGGTGCAAGCAAATCAGTGGTAGCCATGCATGTAGCTTGGGACGTACATGGGCTGCTGGTTCAAACATGGTGGCTTAAAGGCAAGTGTTGTGTTGCCATGGCTTTTATGTTGTGCTCAGGAAGAGGCTGTTGCAGATGAAACTGATATTGTTGCTTGACAGTTAGTTACCGGTTTGTGGTTGTTGTTGGGCTTGCTAAGTTAATGTCCACGTGGTTAAATGAATGGCTTGTTGGTGGGGTGGCAAATGTGTGTGTGAGTCTTTTGGTAAGAGAAAGGTTGCAACTTTGGTTCATGGGGGTGAAAGATGCTCGCCATTTTCTAGCTAGCTAAGAGAGAACAACTTGTAGAAAGAAGTATATATGGGTATGAAAGTGTGTTGAGTGATGACAACTCTTGTGAGGATGAAGCTAGCTAGGTTTTAGTATCTGAGTAAAAATGTGAGGGATGTGAAGTGGCCGGTGTTCTCTTGGTGTGGCGTACGTGGCTGGCTGATTCGGTGTTGTTTGTGATCACGGTGGATCAAAACAACGGGTCATGGCTTTTTCACTGAAGGAGATGAATGTGATCAGAGGATCCAAAAGTGGTGCAGTGTGTGGTGGTGAGAAGGGTTGAAAAGTGAAAATGGTGGGTTGTGAAAAAGCAATTTGTTGTGGTCACTCTTTCTCATTATGAAAAATGAAAGCACCCGAACCTGCTTTGATGGTGCATGAGAGAAGGGAATCTGTGTGAAGGAGCCCAATGTGATTGGAAGACCAGATCCGAGATTTTTGCTGCAAAGTTGCTGCATATTTGACTTGTTGCAATTGTAGCTACAGCTGTAGGAGCAGACAAAACTGTGGAGTTTGGAGCATAAGAAGAAAGATGCAGGATACAAGCAAAAAATGAAATTTGGAAAAACTACAAGTCATGCACCATGCTCTAACATTTTTTAGTTTTCTTTTTTCTGTCTTTTGTTTGTACATGAGATGAGAACTTTTCTTATTTCTATTGTTTGATTTTTGTGGGAGCGTGAACGGTGTTTATAAGCCAAGAAGAGTTGTTTTAGTGAATGTGTTATGTGAGTTGGTCATTTGCTGAAATGAGGCCAAGGAGAGTTGTTTTGTGATCCAGAGAATGAGAGTGTTTACGGAAATATGAAATCATATCCGTGAGAGAAAAGGATGTGCCTGGTCCGCCTTGCATTGGAAGAAATGGGTATGGTGCAGGACACAAGCAAAAATGTGTTTTGGCTTCATACTCAAAGGAGAGGCTCATGCTGGCCTTTGCAGGAGTACTTCACAAAGCTGATTTGTTTACATCAAAAAGGAAGAAGACAGAGAAATAGAGGAAATAGAGGACTTTGGATCATGCTAGGAATAGCACAAGCAAACTAGCAAAGTTCATCCTTTTTATTCTTCTTTTGATTTTGGCTACTTTTACTTTTTGTTTCCATCTGAATCATCCCAAGGTTACAAGGGAGCCCTTTGAATTCGTTTCCTACTTTTCCTCTTTTTTCTGTTTTTATTTTTATTTTTTAACCTTTGTATTGTATAATATTCTAAACTCTTATGTCAGATTTTTGTTTACTTTTGTTCTTTTATTTATCTATTTTCTTTTTTTACTTTGTTTTTCAGAGTAACTTTGCTATTTTATTCTATCTTTTGTATTTTTTCATTTCATTTTTAAAAATATATATTTTTGTGCAACTTATTCATTTTTTGTTTTAACTTTTTAAAAAATCAGTTGCGTGCTTTGTCTATATCCATGCCTCTGATGAGCACTAAGACAATTCAACCTTATGACCCCTCCTTTCAGCAATCACCACCAACGTATTTAGAATCCTAAAGGGAATTTTAAAATTAGGTCTTTTTTAGTCTTAATTTTTTTAACAAAAATTAATATTTCTATTAAATATTTATATTTTTATTGAAAAATTATTTTTTGAGTTTTTAAGGATGCAAAGTTATTTATTAATTTATTATAATCAATTTTCTTTAATATTTTTTTAATCGATATTAAAATTAATTCATTCAATCTTTTTTGAGACATTATTGATCTTAAATAAGATTTAATTAATCCATTCAATCTCTCATCTATTCCATGAAATACTAAGTTATTTAATTTTTTGCAACAGTTTGAACAACCTCAATAATTTTAAATAGAACATTTATCCAATGTTCTCTATCTCTATTATTTATTCTTGAACATATTTGTCAATTGTTTTATTTTTTTAGTATCCTTATTTCTAAGTCAATCCATAAATTTATATTAGCATAATTTTCATTACTTATCTCATGATTCCTCAATTTATGAATAATATTTCTCCAATTCCTACTACCTTCATTAGCTAATTTAGTTATACTAGAAACAATAGTAAACAATTTGCAACAGAAACAAAAGACTTTATCCAAATCTTGAGAATAAATTAATCATCTTCTTTCACGTTGTTCACCATTAGACAATTTCCGAATGGAAAATGATGAAGAAAAATGTCATAATACATGCCCCAAAGTGACTAATCAGCAATAATGATCTAAACTTTGTTTTAAATGATTCTGTTGGATTTAAAGGAAGCTGTAAGAAGATTGAAGCAAGGATGGCTTTGAGTTTTTGCTTTTTACATGCCCAATCAAGTTTGAAGGCATTTGTAATTTGTCTAAGTGGCTTAAGTGCATTACCTTGTGATCTTTCATTGCATTTGCATTCTCATCCTCATGCATACATGTTTTTGATTGATAAACTAAAGCTGCTAAATTGATTTTACAAGAATTCAAGTTCTCATGGCTAAGTTTTTGGAAAAAGTAAAACTTACTGATTTAATCGATTACATAGTGTTTTAATCGATTAAATGTCTTTGTTCTAAACCTGGAAAAGCCTTCAAGAACTGTTTAATCGATTATAGGCTTCTTGTAATCAATTACATAGTACAATATGAAAATCATGCTTTACTAGTATAATCGATTACCATTCGTCGTAATCGATTACATAAGCTATTTCCATATTTTGAGTTTTACTAGTTTAATCGATTACCAGTATTATGTAATCGATTATTACGCATTGTCTCAAATACATATAGACTGCTTTAATCGATTACACTGCGTATTAATCGATTATTATGTTCATAAACATTTTCCAGAAAGCTGAGGAACAATTTAATTGATTATTTAGTTGTTTTAATCAATTACATATGGCAAAATAATTGATTACACCAGCAGATTAATTGATTATTGTCAGTTAAATCAGTTTTATATAAAGCTTGGTGATTCTGTTTTCTATATATACATATTGAACGAATTGTTCTGAGTGACTTACCCAAAAGACACAAAGCTTTCTAAGAGTTCCAGAAACTGATTTCTGAGTGAAAAACACATCTTGTAAAGATCAAGATTTCTGAGTTTTTGATAAGATGTGTTAAAGAAAAGAAGTGTTTCAAGATAGTGATTCTCAGCAATAGATTCTTACAACCTGGAGTGTGTGGTAATCTCAATTCATTTCATTCATTCATACATGAAGGATCACAGGTTGTGATTATCTTGAATCTTTCTTTTTAGATAATCTAATATTTTTTGTTGTATTGTGACATGTCAATTTGTTTCTTTTCAAGCATTCTAGAGTAGGGTTCTCTAGGTTTGAAGATCTGAGTAGGGTTCTCAAGATCTTGGTGATTTGTATTCTAATAGAGTTTTTAGAATTCGGTGTCTTTATCTAATGTTGATAAAGAGAGTCACTTGTAAACTTCTTGTAAAAGATATTTTGATATAGTAATAACTCTAACCTAGTGTTGGTTGGAAGTAACTGGATGTAGCTTCCAAGGTTGTGAGGTGAATCAGTATAAATTGTTAAGTCTCTTATTCTAATTCTATATATCTCTCATTGCTTGTGTTTGGGTAATCAAGATATAATCAACAAGACAAAGGTTCTGTCATTACTTGCATAACAAGGTTGATCTTGGTTGAAAGAAAAGTTCTGATTTGAAAAGGGTTTATGTGATACAATCCAGATTTCAAATTCCGCAAATTGTTTCAAGAAATTTTTTAAATACCTTATTTAAACCAATTCACCCCCCTCCCCTCTTGGTTTATTTGAAGAGTGTTCATTGTATTTTCAGATTCAACATATAGTTGCAACAAAACTTATATTTTAGTCATAATTATGGTAAATCAGAATCACTTGAATAAGATTTAAGCACAAAAAACAAATCAATATATCATTGAAATAAGAATCACAACACAATAAACAAGTCAAATATTTGAACAATAAACAAGTCAAAATATGACTTAAATCAGAATCAAAATCACAATATGTAGAAAAAAAATCAGAATCAGAATCACAACACAATATGCAGAATCTTACCTATGGTTTGCATATGGAAAAATGTCAGTTACTGCTTGAGTCAGTCCCTGTATACATAGAGTAAAACATTAGTTGCATATATACAAATACTCTAATTTACTTTAACAGGACCTAAAAATTGTTCATTTACCTTTTGCATGTCAGACATGATAGTTAAACACTCGTCCTTCCATTCTAGAACTAGAAAACAAAGCCTCATGCAATTCAATAAGAAAAAATCTCCATGACTCCTTACACTCCACTTCAACCACTATAGTAGCAATAGGGAACATAGCCTTATTTGCATCAAGAGACACAATAGACAGTAAGATTCCACCATAAGGACCTTTTATATGGAAACCATCAATTCCGAACCATGACCTGCACCCTTTCACAAAGCCTTTTTTTCATAGCATTAAGACAAATAAATATCCTTTTAAATTGGGGATTCAAATCAACCCTTGGTTCTACAGCTATATTCACTCCCAGGATTTGTTTCTCTTACTGATAAAGCCCAAGTAGACAAGTCATTTTAGGATAATGCATGAATCCCTCTAGTTGTTTCATGTACTTTTTTATTTGCTTCATATAGTTGCATCAAATTACTCGGTTCAAGGTCATGCTTATCCAACAAAACTTTCATGGTGGAGTGACTTATATTAGGGTCAACCACCAATATGATTTCAAGCTTCTTAGCAATCCAGGATGAAATTAAAAAAAACAAAAAAAAAATAGTTTTGATAATCCAATGTGTTTACTGAATTTAAAAAAAAAAAAGATAAATATATACCTAAGCTTGAATCAAAATTCTTTGTTGTTCTTATGCAAGTATATACCTCCTTGTATGTCTTTATCTTAAAAGTAACTCTATCTAGAGTTGGAGATGCATGAATCTTCCTAGTACACTCTAAATCTGCACATTCATAAGTCACCCTTGTCTTTTCATTATTTACCTTTCTCAACTCAAATCCTTCCTGTATAGAAAAATCTCTAAGCATTTTCCTAAAGTGGTTCACATTTAGAAACAATTAAAATCGACTTCAAGATTTATCCTTGCATCCTTTTCCTTCTCATATGGTTTCCCTAAAACTCTTCCCAACATAAATATCACTCATATGATCATTAGAATGCAAAACCCCAATCACATCTCGGGTTTCCTCAAAATCACTAACACAACCACTCTGATTTTCATCACTCCAATCTCCATACTCACTAATGGGATCATACTCACTCTCAGAAGACTGATTATCACTCTCATCCATTTCGTAACTCTTGTCATCATCACTTGCATACACCTCATCCTCAGGGAATTGTCCATTAACATTCACAGGTTCATTCACAAATTCATTTATAGATTCATTTACATGTTCATTCACATGTTCATTAACATTTCATTCACAGGTTCATTCACATTTTTTTATCCCAAGTAGGTTTCAAAACTCATCTTTTGTTCTACTAACATACATATGAATATAAACTAAATCTTGATTCTCAACAAACATGTTCAGCACATCATCATTAGTCTTAAGGGGAAGAATTTTGCCACTAGTAGTAGAACGAAACTAGAAAATAAAAGGTGACATAGTGGCAAGTCTAAGTCATTAGCAATCTTGTTCACACAGTCATGTACGTTGAACATTCCAAACTTATCAGGATCAATATTGCATATCTCACTTGGTTCGACCTGTTGATCCGTAAAGTGGACCAAAATATCCATGTTGCTTGATATGAGACCCATGTATTCCACATCATCCATTGTGTTTCTTGTGATCCCAAACATCAATCCTATTTTAATCAACAATAATAAACAAATGATTTTAAAAATATCTTGTGGTCCCAAATTGGTCTCCCACTGAAACCCCATTTAGAAACAGTTAACAATAAACAATCAAAATTAAATATATAATTTTAAAAAGTAACCTATACACAAGGTCCAGTGATCACTTATAAACAGAACCCTAGCGCAAACAGAAATCGTGGAACAAGAAAAGAAACAGAAGCGCTCGTGAACGTCGAAAAGGAAGAGGAAAGATGACGCCAAACAAAAATCGCGAATAGAAATCGCGAACTGGAAAGGGAACAAAGGAACGTTAACGTGAACAGAAATCGCAAACTGGAAAAGGAACTCGCGAACAAGATAAGAGGAACGACGAAGAGGAACTCACGAATAGGAAAGAGATGAACGGTCAAGAGGAAAAAAGGAAAAGAGGAAGGTGAAGAAGAACTCACAAATAAGATGTGGAACGAAACAGTGAACCAATTTAGGGGAACAGAAACATAACAAGAAGCGACTGAACATGTACTTTCAAATAGGATAATTAGAAACGTGAACATGAACAAGAAGCAGTATGAATGTGAACCCAAATTTCTGAGAATAATTGAGAAGGGATAATTAGAAAGGATAATTTTGGTTTTACAATTAAAATGTTAAGACAATTTCATCTTCTCACATTCTAATTGGTGTTAGTTAACG
>CM023958.1:12591928-12622862 GCA_013407115.1 Glycine latifolia | reverse complement strand
CTGTTGGCCTTGCTCTTTGCCTTTTATGTTTCCCCTTCCTTCTTGTGATGCGAAACCTTTACTCATCCCTTCTTCACTTATTTTATCTTTTCCTCTTTGTTTTCTTTTCTCCACTACATTTCTTTCATCTAGTACCACTATGTTCTTCCAGTATCCTGATATGTTAACGTCCATTCTTGTGTTCTCGACATAGATCTGGTCTAGCTTCTTCTCCATCTCCCTCTCATTCTGAATCGCTGCAAATCTTACAAACACAATTTCTTCTGTTTGCGATAATTAAATCGCACACTTTCCCCCACCTGCAAAAGATAGCCCACAAGTGAGAGACCTTAAGTTCCTCCAATAATCTTGAGAAGAAGGTAGATACTTTCCCCACCCTTCTCCAATCATGTCGCTGCTCATCTCTCCAGATGTCCCTCCTTCCTCCGTTCATTTTGTTTATGAGTCGTTTCTCTTAAGCCTCGCTATGGCCGAGTTTGTGGACTCGCTCTGACTCGTCGCCAACTAGGTCTCCCAACTCAGCAACAATTGACATGATCCCACTCTCTAATCCTTCCACCAACTCGGGCATCGACCCCATCCATCACACTCGCTTGACTGTTTCAATTTGTCTTAGGTGATGTTATTGTGATGTTTTTTTGATAGAAGGGATTAAAAAAGAGCAGCAGCAACTAAAAGATAAATTTAAATTTAAAAGACCAAAAAACCAGGACTCCAAATTAAGAGATTAAAATAATAATTAAACCTTAAAATAAATGTATAAGATTCTATTGTTTTCATTTCTAACAAAAATTTACTGTACTTGCTTGATACATTTACTAATATAAAAAGTTGATTAATTGAAAATTAAAAATTCAGACTAAATTAAAGTGTTTAATAAAACTAATTGTTTAATATGTTGAAGTGTAAAATGATATAAATTAACATGTTTAATTATTTGATCATAACTCAAAATTGGTTGTTGTATATGTTTTACTGAATTATTAGTTTTCATATTTTGAATATATTGTCTTAAGAATCAGCATTTATTTTTTTATTTTATTCTCATTTTTAAACATTTTTATTAAAAGGAATCGGATAATATATTTGGATTTTATATTATAGTTTCTATGGTTTTATATTATAAATAAATGATATTTGATTAGAATCAGAGAAAGGGTGTGTAGAAAAATTAATGGATAAATTAACTTAAAGTTAAAAAATTAACAGAAGATTGAAAAATTAACTGAAAATTGAGAACACATAAACTACTTGACTAAATTTGCATAATAGAAATTGTAGAAGTAATTGATCGTGTAAAATGACATATATTTTCAAATAATTCTTACTTTATTTCTAATTTATTTCAAATAATTCAGCTTCCCATTTAAAATATTTTAAAATTAAATGAGATAAACATATAATTTTAAATTGTAATTTTGATATTTTATATTGCATTTTGAAATGACATATATGTTGCATTTTGATTAGAATGAGAGAAAGTAACAAGTGTTTTTAAATTTAAGTGTAAAGGAAAATTTCTAAGAGGATACAACAACAACAATAACAAAAACAGTCTTATCTCACCGGGAATTTGGAAAAAAAATACTAATAAGATTGTGAACAAAATGATAGCGGTGAAGATAACTTCTCTGCTTAACACAATTCAGAAGATAGAAAAGAGCCAATTATATCCCAAGATAAAGGTTTCATCATGAAAGGAGGCCTCAAAATAAACTTGTCATTTCGATTTGACTATGCTCAAAGTTCAGTTCCAATGGATGAATTTAAGCCCCCAAAAATAAAAATCATATCAGATTAACCTACCTGCTCTTATAAATCTTATGAAAATCATCCATAAAAACAACAAAATTATGATCATCAATACCTAACAAACCGACAAAATTGTATAAAAAGCACCAAATCAAATAAGAATACGACATAATCAGCATACCTGAGTAAAAACATGGAATGATCCTCTTGTATAATATGATCAGTTGATCACCAATCAATCCCTCTCAATCCTTTTTCCTTTATTTCTTTCTTCTTTCAAAATACCAAGGCCAAACCAATCCATCACATTATACAATTATTAGTATCAGATCCACATAATGGAGAGTATCGAAGTCCATAATGCTTATAATGGAAGCAGCCCCTTAAGTTAAATGCAGTTTCAAATATTTTAGGGAAATAAAGTTGCACCCTTGTCCATCAGCTTAATGGCATGCTTCTACAAGAGAAAAATAACAAAAATCCCAATCTTCACCAATAACAGTTAATGCTACTAAATCTCTCAGCACATTGTGCTTAGATATCTTCATTGAAGAAACATTGAAGATTAAATTGACTTCGATTACAAACATTGTGAAGGTAACCTTCCCCTGCTTTCTGGTTACTCTCATAAGATAATATATTAATATATAAAGCATCAACAATACCAGTAGTTGACAAAAAGTTCAAAGCTGAATGTATCCATGACATAACAGTATCATTATAGTCACAAGTTTTAGTAGAGGAAGATTATTAAATTGTACGACATCTTTACAGTATTTATTTATAAAGAATGCTCATAGCAGCACAACTAATTTGTAATTTGATTTGATATTAGCTATTTATCCCCTCTGCATGCTCTAACAGACAACAGGAGGCTTCCTCTCTGCATTCTATATAGTTTATGGTAGTTTGAAGTATTGACATTGCACATGCCAATCACATGTGAAAAATTATTGCTATAAAGATATAATTCATCACAATTATGCCCAGCCTACAACACATCTTTCTTTTAATAAGCTTTGTTATTTCAACAGAAATAAATAAACCAAGCTATTGAAATTGTAAATCACCAGTAAACAGATTTATATACTAGTTTAAATAATCAGCATCGGAGCATCCTATAAATCTGACCAAAAGTCCCTCTACCTAAAAACAATACAACTCAAAATGTTGGCACAAAATGTGAAAGCAGGCTAAAGTCAACCTACAATTTAGTATTGAAATAAAAGAGTTGGAACTTAGAACCATATCAATAAAAACATTCAAAGACTACAATACATTTGAAGGATTGATCAAACCTCTGTAAACATCTGGTAAGAAAGGAAAAATTTTCTGAAAATTGACGACAAATTTCTCCAAAAACTTTTCCTCAGTTGTGCAAATAATGGAACTAAAGTGCATGTTTTTCTCAAGCAGACCTTTTGATTTCAAGATTTTGATAACTGAGAATCTAGGGATAATTCTCTTCTCCAAGCTGTATGCTACAACTTGAGGATATTCAGCAATAGCTTCTGATGGCCAACCCATATCCATCACCAGGAAACTCATTTTTTTGGTAAACGTCTCCCCAGAAAACTTCATAAAACCAGGAAACTTTCTAAATGCTTGAAGAGCCATTTCCCGGTTCCAACCCCAACTCTCATAAACCTCAAACCTTGAATTCCAGACTGTTTTCCTCATAGTTGCAAGCACGGAAATAGCCACGACAAAATTTGTTTTCAAAGGACTAAACCCAATTTCCTTAACTGTCTTGACAGCTTCCACAAATCTGGAATGCTCCACATATGCTGCAGGCAGAGCAAAGGTCAGTAGGAAAGAGATGGATGCCTGAGACACACCAGATTGCCTCAAAATTTTAATGTTTGGAACCAAGGCATTCAAAAAGTCACCATATACAAAACCAAGAGGGCAACTTTTCAAAACTCTAACAACTCCCCGATCATCATAAAGTACACTCTTTAGGATCTCATAACGTGGGATGAGGCATTTTTCCAAACTCCTCTTCAAGATAGAAGGATTAGCAATCAGGATTTTTTGCATGTCAGTGTCGGAGACCCCAATAGAACGAAAGAACTTGAGTTTAGGCAAAAGGGTATTCTCTGCTTTTGCAACAAGCATTGTAGGATGTTTCACCACAAGTTTTGCAAGCTGTGATTTCGAGAACCCATAGTTGTTGAGAAGATCAAGAACAGCATTTGGGCCATCAGGGTTTTTTAAACTGACCCTGTTGGAGAGTTCCCTAGCCAGTGTTGGGGACACCCCAAATGAGTTGATGAGGTAAGACACAGTAAAGGTGTCACCTTTAAGGTGGTTTCCATCTGATTCAGAATCAGAAGAGGTGGCTGAAGTGAATGAATTGAAGAAAAAAAGTGAAGCAGTGTGTTTGTGTTGCAACAGAGAACCCAATGGGATATGGGTGCTCTTGTAGCGTGTGAATGATGATGACGCAGTTAATCTTGCAATGAGAAGAAAATTAGACATCATTTACTCACTCATGGATTTTAATGTAGTGAGATTTGATTAAGAGCAATGAGAGTAACCTCTTGACAAGACAGACAACTGGGTTTCGGAGAGTCCGTAGCTTTTCAGAAGATTAAAGACAACATTTGATGTATCTGATGAATCTCTTTGGAGGCAAATCCGTTGTTTTTTCATCTCCATTCATCCTACTAAACAGACCCTAAACTGAATAGATTAAAGAAAAAGAGAGCATTGTGCTATGTATGTTGCAGCAGAGAAAGTAAATAGGATATTGTGAATGAAAAAGATAAAGTGATTTAGAAAGAGGAATCTATTCATCATTTTCACTCACCATTTTGCCTAATCAAGCTTCAGATTTCAGATACTGCCTAATGCTTACTCCCGAATCACCACCATATGCAGAGCAGGGAGACTCGGAGAGTTTGAAAAAAAATTGCTATTTTAACCCCACAAATGTTGAGGGTAATTGGGTAAATATTTATATATATAATTATTTAACTATAAATAAAAAGCCTTTATTTGTTTTTAATAAATTAAATTAATATAAATATAATATTTAAATTTGATTTGAATTTAAAAATATAGTAGTATAATTATAACAATAATATTTAAAAAATAAATTTTTTTATTAGAAGTTAAAACAAAATATAATAAAATTTGAATTTTTTTTTACATTTAATTTGAATTAAAAGATGATAATAATAATAATTTCTATAATTTTAATTTAAAATAAAAATAATTTCTATAATTTAAAATAAAATAAAATATAATCAAATTTAAATTTAAAGATAAGAACATACTCATATACAATATTTTAAATTAAAAATAATTTCTATAATTTGAAATAAAATAAAAACTCTTTTTTATTCATAGGAATTGAAGACATGGAGAATTTACAACAACTCATACACTTTACTCAACCAACTAAATTAGATCCCTTGACAATATAAACTAATTTAAATTTAAAGATAATAACATACTCATATAATAATAATTTAAATTTAAAGATAATTGTAAAATTTTCAAAAATCAATTATATTCTCAAGTTGTGTATGGGATCACCATATAGTTAAGGGAAAAAGATAATATAAAAAGTAAATTAATTAAGAAAGTGGTATTTATTTGTAGATTTAATTTGTATTTACTCATAATGTGAAGCTTTTTTACATAGTCAATTAATCACAAAATTTCACATATTTTAAAAGTTTGAACCATATCCTAACTATCTCAAAAGTCACACATGTCATGGATTATGATTATGATTGATGACCGTGCATAGAATTTTTAAAGTGATAGTGTATAAGAATTAAACTCATTATAGACTAAAATATGTGTTTAGTCATTAAAGTTGAGTATTTTTTAGTTATTCAAATTTAAAGTTATTTTTGTAATCTTGAAATTCAAAAAAATGCTATTTTTAATCCTTTTGTACAGCATGAGTCAGACATAAAATTAAAAAAATTGTAATTTGTAACAATTTTTTACCATCAAAATTTAATTTATATTTTATATTTTAAGTTCATTTTGGGTGTTTAAAATTTGTCATAATCAAATCAGTAAAAAAAATTAAAAATTCATTAATTTCTTTAAAAATTGTTTTAATTTTTTATTGACTTGATTCTAACAATTTCAAACCACCAGAAAAATTGTATTTTAAAAATACAAAATAGAAAATCAAATTATGGCAATAAAAATGTCAAAAATTGTGAATCTTTTATTTCTTGTTTGGCTCACACTTTACATAAAGACAAAAAAGAGCATTTTGGATATTTTAAAGACTAAAAAAGTAACTTCAAATTTGGAAGACTAAAAAGGAAATGACTCACATTTGAAGAACTAAAAAGAGCTCCTATTATATTATTGAAGTGACAAAAATATCACAAGAAGGGGGTTGAATTTCACAAACTTTAATTCTTTTTCGAAAATAAACAATCTTTTGATATAAGTTTAGAATGAAGAACTATTATAAGTTCATAACAAAAATAAAATAGTTATGGAAAAAGGTTTTTGGTAGTTCAGAGCTCTATTTCAAAATATGTGTTTAATTGGAAATACTTTGATGAAAATTTTTAGTTCTAAGTTCCTTTATAAAAATATTAACTTGACTTAAAGACTTATGAAAATAGTTAACATATCATGGTTCAAAAATCAATGCAAAGAAAGAGAGGAAGAAAATTATGCATAGTGATTTTTATATTAATTCACTCCAATCCTTGGGCTACATTGAGTCCTCACCCTTCAAGATAAGATTTTGCTAACACAAGTAGCCACTAATGGATTAGCAAACCACTAGATTTTAACAACTTGTCAACAACCCCACTGGATTTCATACCTAACCATTTTTAGACCAACTACACCATTGGTTACAACCTTTGTCAACCACTTACTAGACTTTTAATAACAAAAAGTCTATGTGTTTTAATTGCACATATATAGATTTCACCTCACAAGAGAGTTTCCACTTAGGAAACTACAATATCTCACTTTTATCTTAGATTTATGACAACTTACAAACTTTTACAAAAGTGGGTCACTTTCTAATGAATGGGTTGAAGCAACAATGAGAGATTTTTAACATAGAGATCTTGGCTTGAGTCTCTCTCTCTTGGAAGGCCTCGACTTGATTTCATGATTCTCCGTGGTGACCTGTTAATGATCCAAAGAAGACCTTTGAAATGGAGCCCACTTAACTAATAAACTTCTGGAAGAAGCAAAAAAAGTGACAACTGTGAACTCATGACAACTTGCAGAATCGTTAGAAGGTTTCCATTCTAATGAGCATTCTGAAGTTATATCAAAATGGAGATTATGATAATAGCTAAGAAAGGATCCATACGGTTAATATATCCTTTTGATGAACTTCAACTTATATGTATTTTTGAAGTTGCACAACTTAATCACTATTAACATATCTTCACAACTCAAAGTTTTATGAAGTAGATTACTTCATGAAGACAAAGTGAAGGTACAATTATTGGTGTGTTAGTGTTTTGTCCAAGGTTAGATTGCATAATATCTTCCTCATCAAATCTTCTCATGAACAGATTCAACTTTCAACTTGGTTGCATCTTTCATTGCAGTTAGTATTCACTTTCTGATGTGCCTTCAATGTGTGTGGCATCATATGGAAAGTGAGATGCAGTCAACTTCAATCTTTTGATGTGCTCTCTATATATGTGGAAGCATATGAAAGAAGTGGTGTTGTCTTTGAGGTGCATTTTGAACCATTCTTAACTCCATTATGAAGTTCGGTCTTCAGAGTCAAGTTCTTAATCATTCTAATGTAGACTATGATACAAATTTATTATGATGTTAAATGCTCTCATTGTTGTGTTGTATTTTTTCAAAAATTAAGTACTCAAAGGGAAGCATTCTTCATCATGTATATGGGCTTTAAAGAATCTTCTAGGTTCTTTACTTTTGACAGATGTTCTAAGACAACTATTTTGAGCACCTTAGAATGCATGAACATATATGCTTCTTAATAAGTTTAACATTGAAAACACTTGAGAAAAATGTTAGTCATCACATAAAACCCATCATCCTTACAATTTGCATTCTAATGGTTTGTCATAATTAAAACCAAAGATGTGGATTCAACAATTATAATGTTGTTTAAAAGCATTTGAATGTTGGTTTTGTTTGCAGTATGTTAGTCCAACACCTTTAATTGGTTTGATTTAACAAACAAAGAATCTTAGTCTATAAAGCAATGTGCCTTGCTTGAATAGTACATATCTTATGAAAAGTTTTGAAGTTAAACATACATCAGACCAAGATATTGTGAAATATCAAACAAAATAAGTTGCACATATACATATTTACATATCTTTGTTGGGTAGTTTGTCTTATATGCAGAGATATTTATGAAGACACAATTTGTTATATTCTCATGATCATCAATGAAAGTGCAAAAGGAAGGAATGATAATGTTTGGTAGCATCAATATTGTGGATAATGACTCTATAGAGTGAACTACTTGTAGTGTTTGATAGCAGTGTCAGCTTTGCAACAATCAAGGTAGGTAAGGAAAACAAGATGTGGGTAATTATGTTGGGGATGATGCCAACTTGTGTGATAAAGCAGTGGAGGGAGAAGCAATTGGAGTTGCGGGACTGGCAGAGGAAGCTAGTGAGGATGACATTGATGGTGAAGATGGTGAGGGCAATAGTTCTAGTAGATGGAGTGGCATGTGTAAAGCATAACCTCGTCAAGGTTGTTCTCACAGATTAGGGTGAGGATTGGGGGTTGTTTTGGTGTCCAGCCTCAAAACATTTCATCTTTTATTATTTATGTAGAGATTGAGAATGAAGGAAGACATTAAAGCGCTTGAAAAGAAAGCCCTCCATCCATACTAAACCCTCTCAACACTGAATGATGATTGCTCTCACAACCTCTGAAGCTTGCCTGAGTTCTCTATCGTAATCAAGGTTGACTTAATTTCAACATTAAAGGGTAATCATTTTTTATATTTAATTTAGGGTTGTTTTTTCGTTGAAAATTCAAACGTGCTTTATATGTCCTAATTGAGTAATTGGATGTGTCATTGATCTCAAGCTACTTCTATTGCTAATTATGGATATTGTTTTGTTTTCATCAAAATGCACTTACATTAAAGGAAGAAAGAATAAAGCTAGTTCAATGTTTAGAGATATTCACATTTTTTCTATATATATTTTGACGATTTTTAACCACTATAAATCATTTTTAAAGATTAAATAAATTGGAAAATAAAACTTTGGCGATAAAAAACCACCACAAATCACAACAATGTTCGCCTCATCATATGATCAGGTGACTTTGTCTTGATAGATAGACTAAACATTTTTCAAATTTAAAGAACTAAAGAAACATTTTAATTTGGGAGACTAAAAAACACACCCCAAATTTAAATAACTAAAACATATTTAAAGCCTAAAGACGACAACAGACACATTATCACCTTTCTTTGCTAAGGAACATGTTTTGTAATGCACCTTAAAAGATTTATAAATGATTTTTAAATTAAGTATTTTCATTGCATTATTGTAATGTCTCGTGTCATTACATTGACTATATCAACTCTAATTATAAAATCTTTAAAAGAAAAAAACTCTAATTATAAATAAATAAAAATGTTAAAATTTTTACCATTTACAGTTAACAATAATTGAGTAATTTTTTACTTTGAAACACATAAATAAAATGGACTCTACGTTGTTCAGCAAAAGCCTAGTCCCATCTTCCGGTCCCTTTAGCTTGCCATTGTTTAAAAGGAGGTTTCAATGATCAACTACTTTCGATCATGTTTCAAATATGCCACTAAACAAAAATTGGAAATTGACTGAACCGATACGAATTCAATGCTTTCGTACAAGTGTTTCTTCATCTTAGATACTTATTAATAAACATGAAAAAAGTCAGTTTGAAATAAGAATATTTTTATGAACTCATTTAGTTTCTATAATATGTTCTGCTGTTGCTAGCCAACGCTGATGGATGACTTTGGAAGCACATGTGGAATCAGTTTGATACATGTGTACTAAAAAACAGAAAAAACTGCTTCTAAGTCATGAATCCAAGACATGAACCACATATTCTCAGTGAGATGTTCTAACTAGTATGCATTAATCGATACTCCCATAGAGTAAAATTATACACATCATCTACAAAATAACATTCTTGTACTGAGCGTTCTTCTCACACATAAACCTGCAAAGCAATAGTACTATGAACCTAAAAGGACATTGATAGAAAGTGGACTAGAAAGCTACATGAAAGTGAGTCTTTTATTGAATGAGAGAACAATTACAGCAGCTACAATGATTTCTTCTTTTAATCCTTTGAGAAAAATTTCCATCAAGAAAGATATTCCTCTAACTCTAAGCCCTTTAGGATACCCACACACTTCTCAAAATTGCTGATGAATTCTTGCACTGATTCATCTGCTAACAGAATTTGAAAAGGTATCCCGAGGCTGGACCCATGGAATCTTTGAGACACGGCCATCTTGAACCCTTCCCATGAGTGGTTTGGGTTCCAAGATTCTCACCACTGGTACCAGCCCAATGCTTCTCCATCTACAACCATCATCAGAGCTTCTAACCGATCCTCCTCCAATGTGGCCTGTAAACGAAAATATCTTTCCAGTTTTGAAAGCCAACCCAAAGGATCTTCACCCGTGAAGATGGGTATCTCCAGGTTCCAACACCTATTTTCTCCCAGCGACGAGCTTCCCTCATTTCTTTCCTGCACTTCTTTCCCCCCTGCGTTCGTGGTTGTGGCTCGTTTCTCCCACGTTGCTAACTTCTGTATCACGCCCTCCATCGATCTCAGCCACAATTCAACAGTATCGCGTGTCTCCTCCAAGGCTCTCTCAATCACGTCCATGCGCGCTTCCATCCTGGCGTTGGCTTTGGACACCACTAACGACCCACAGCTCCAAGATCAGAGCTCTGATACCAGTGATAGAAACTGGACCAGAAAGCTAGATGAAAGTGAGTATTTTATTGAATGAGAGAACAATTACAGCAGCTACAATGTGATTTCGAGGATCACAACCTCCTATTACATTTTTGGTGCCTTTCCTCAGTCACCAACCCACTATTTATCTATATCTCTAACCCCACAATTAGTTATAACTAACTAACAATCAGCTATAACTAACTGAACTAACTGTTACTTGCTAATTGAACCCTCCTATTATACACTTTTCCCCACCTCCTACTTCTATCATACATATACTTTTTTATTTCCAGTTCTAATTTTTCATCTGCAAAATTGAAACATAATACATGATTTTGCATCAATTCAATTTACACAAACCCACTACAATTCCAAGATGCTAATGAGAGTATGTTACTACTTTAACATGATCCTCGTCAAAGGACACCTGAGGAAAGCAAGCATAAGAAATTCTTGCTGAATCCACATCATCAAGCATAACAAAATATTGTTTTCGGTTCAGCCTTCCCTGCATGTCCTCTTCTTTATGGTAAAAAACCACACTCACCATATTGTAAAGTCTATATATACATAGGATAGGCTGATAGATAAAAAACACATCTACAGACATACTCATAGATAATAAAAAATAAATATAATTATAAATAACTGAAATATATCATATTTTACTTTCACTTTATTGCTCAGAAGAACATGATATATATGATATTAGGCACTAGGCAGTAATAAACATACCAAGCTTTGTACCAACCAGAATTATGGGGACATCAGGTGCATAATGGTTTGAAAATATCACGAAAAGAAAATTCCATGCAATTGTAAATCCATCAGACAATGAAGTAACCCTCTCAAGTTCATCCATAACAAGCATACTCCAAAATCCAACAAAAATATTTAGAAAAAGTTGTCATGTATGCCTAGAGTGAAGAAGAATAAAAGGTGTATTACCTTTGTCAGGTTTTCTGCATGATAATAATTGTCTCTTTCATCTCTGTCACGAAATACCCTTCTTCTAAACCACATGATCAGGATCAAAAAGCTTTGATATTACATTTTGTTTTAGTTATTTTTTAAATTATTATTTGGGAGCTTTTCCTTTCAAATTTTGTAGACAGCTGTAGAGAAAAATGACACCAGAAGTAATTTTGTTAATAAAAATACTACATGTTTCGTTCAGTTTTAATTTTAGCAATCATGATTGAGTCTGCATAAAGCTTTGTTTTCCAATTTTCTTGGATTTTAACAGTTTCTTGACATACATTGTAGAAAATGTTGTAGATCTAGGCTTAGTTACTAAAACTTATATCAACTGCAGTTATACATGACAGCACAAAATTTAACTTTTGTGTTCTAAATTATTTTTTTCCTTTATGAACATAATGTTTAATGATTTTCATAGTTATTTATTCAGCCCCACACATTGCACAGGTTGACAGACTAGTTGAATGACAATGGAAGAAAAAGAAGAGACAGAAAAGCTCAATAAGATAGTCACTGGGCAGGAAATGAAGGAATATGGGTCTGACACAAGAATTCACTGTATAAGTTGTTGTTCTGGTTCTATTAATATATAATTAGTACTAAAACAGATTCTAATGTTCAGTTCTCAAACAAAAACAAAACAGAATGCCAACTGTTCTCTCATCCTCTTATTTAAGCTAATTCCTACTTCCACCACTGTAAACACCTAGTTATTCTAACTAAAACTATTACAACTAACTACTCTCTGGCCCTGTCAAAACATAAAGATTACCAGTAATAAAAAAAATTTAAATCTATATATATCCATGACTCCAAATAGCACTATGCACTAACAATATATAGTGACTATTCTAAGTTAAAGGGGCTATATCATAAACTCATAAACTTTGGTCATTGATCCATTTCACATAACAAATAACCAGGGGCCTCATCCAAGACATTCAAACATAGTTCATGGCAGATTTAAGTGTAGACATGTCTATCAGTTGTCACTTTTGGTTAAAATGGATGGCAAAAAGCATTAGATGGTCATGTGATAACAGTACAGACTACTGAGCTTAAACAAATGTTCCCATAATAAATAAACATATTTAAAAACAAGATGACAACAATCAAGATAACATTTGTCAGAATTACCTCTGACCTACAAATTACAAAATATACCACACTTATTTTATGTGTAGCGCTTTATCAACAAAAATAAATAAACCAGTATATTGAATTGAAAATCACCACTAAATGGATTTATATACTTGATTATAAAATCACCATGCTATCAATCTGACCAAAAGTCTCTACAACTAAGGAAATAAAACTCAACTACTGACACAAAAAGTGAAAGCTTGGCAAAAATCAAAGTTCAATTTAGCAATGAGAGAGAAAAGCTGGAAGATAGGACAGTCACCAGCAAAAACCTACAAAGCCTATGCTACATTTTGTTGATTGGTCAAACTGTTGTAGAAATCTGGCAAGAAAGGCAAATCTTTCTGATAATTGATGACAAATTTCTTCAAAAATAAATTCTCAGTTACGCAAATAATTTGACTAAAGCGCACATTATTCTCAAGCAGACCTTTTGATTTCAATATTTTGATTACTGAGAATCTAGGGATAATCCTCTTCTCCAAGTTGTACGCTACCACCTGAGGATATTCAGCAATATCTTCTGATAACCAACCCATATCTGTCACTAGGAAACTCATTTTTTTGGTAAACGTCTCCTCGGACAACTTCAGAACACAAGGAAACTTTCGAAATACTTGAAGTGACATTTCGCGATTCCAGCCCCACCTCTCATAAACCTCAAACCTTGATTCTAGTACTGCTTTGCTCCTACTTAGATGCAGTTGAATAGCAGTCATAAAATTTATTCTCAAAGGATTAAACCCAATTTCCTTAGCAGTGTTGACAGCTTCCACAAATCTTGAATGCTTGGAGTAGACTACAGTCCCAGAGTGGATCATCAGGTAAGAAATGGAAGCTTGGGGCACACCAGATTGCCTCAAAACCTTAATGTTTGGAACCAAGTCATTCAAAAAGCTACCATACGTAAAACCAAATGGGGCGCTTTTCAAAGCTCTAACAACTTCCTGATCATCACGAAGTACACTCCTTAGGATCTCGTAACGTGGGATGAGGTAATTTTCCAAGCTACTCATCAATAATACATGGTTACGAAGTAGTATCTTAGGCATGTCAGTGTTGGAAACCCCAATAGAACGGAAAAACTTGAGTTTAGGCAAAAGGGTGTTTTCTGCGTTAGCAACAAGCACCACGGGATGTTTCTCTACAAGCTTTGCAAGATGGGTTTTGTCAAACCCGTAGTTGTTGAGAAGATCCAGAACAGAATTTGGGCCATTTGGGGTTTTCAAATTGACCTTGTTGGAGAGTTTCCTAGCAAGTTTTGGCGACACCCCACATGAGTTGATGAGGTATGACACGGTAAAGTTGTCACCTTTGTGTTGGTTTCCATCTAATTCAGAATCAGAAGAGGTTCCTGAAGTGAATGAATTGAAGAAAAGCAGGAAAGCATTGTGTTTGTGTTGCAGCAGATAACCCAATTGGATAGGGGTGCTTCTGTGGTGTGTGAATGATGCAGTTAACCTTACAATGAGAAAATTAGTAACCATTTATTCCCTCGCAGATTTGAGTGAACGTTGTTGATGATGTGATGAAGGGGCAATGCAATACACAGACACAGTCAGAGTGAAAGCATAAGCAAGTACTGTAGGGTGCTTTTAAATGTGTTTCCAACACAAT
This sequence comes from Glycine latifolia, assembly GCA_013407115.1. NCBI lineage: Eukaryota > Viridiplantae > Streptophyta > Magnoliopsida > Fabales > Fabaceae > Glycine > Glycine latifolia. The sequence continues at coordinate 12,608,444 of CM023958.1, read as the reverse complement.
ATTGTGATTTTTAATTTTTTTTAAAATTAAAATTGTTTAAAAATTGATATTGATAGTATAATTTTGGTAAATAGATATACCAAAAAAACATTACTTAATTTGGGTTAATTTTTTATTAACTTTATTATTTTTATAACTGAATTCCATAAAAATGATATTTATTTTAATTATACGAAGTATTAATTTTCCTGAAAATAACTTGTGTCTAAATACACTTTTTGAGTTTTTTATTTTGGTTTATTTTAAGATTTGAGTCAAAATTTAATTTAATCTGTTCAAATTCATTACTGTATATAATTAAATATGCATATAATTTTTAATTTACTCATGATTGTTTAAGTTAATGTTTTTATTTTTACATCTTAATGTCTGCAAACAAATTAGTCCAAATTAGGTGTATGATATGTCGTCATAGCCCAAATTAGGTGTACGACATGTCCTTCAAACAGTCTTAACTTTTGATAGGAATGTCCGATGGAGGCGTACTTTATGTCAAAATGCTCGAAATTAAGAGAAGTAATTAAAAAAAAATAGAAAATAGTATTAAATTAATTGATTAAATAATTAAAAAGCAGAAAAACAAGTAAATTTTTGGATGATTGAAGATTAAATCCTAGTTTTAAGGCACTTAGAGGCGTTTTTTTGGAAAAAATAGTTGACCAAATCCCTAGGCCTTCCTCTCTCAATTTCGAGTGTTTTGACACAAACTGCGCCTCAATCGGACATTTCTATCAAAAGTTATGACCGTTCGAAGTTTATATACATTGCGCCTCAAAATGACACGTGTCACAACCAGGTGAAACACGCCTAAATTGGGCGTGTTTAAACACGTCCAAATTGAGCGTGTTTGACTGTCCCAGATTTCAAAATATTTTCCAAATAGCCACAAATTTCAAATTATTTATTAAAAAAATATTATTTTTAATAATTTGCCATATATATATAACCAAAACAAACTACGTTAATATATTTTATTAACTTAACGAATTAATTTGAAGAAAAAAATTTAATACTTTTTTTAAAAAATATATATAAAATTCAATACTTACCAAGGTGATGACTATGAAGCAGCGAAAATGGGAAATAAGGTGACTAGTCAGATTTTTTGTGTTGGTGATTTAACCTTTATCATGGATGTCAGGTACCGATTTGTGTTGAAGGATGTAAGTGCCAGACATGCGACTGAATCTAATCTTGGTAGGCAAGCTTGATGATGTTGGGTTAGTGAATTACTTCGGAGGATGTAGATGGAAATTGGGCAAGGGAAACTTGGTGGTTGCCTAAGGAAAGAAAGAAGGCTCCTTGTACGTGATGCAAGGAAAGATCAATGGCAGTGAAGTCAACTCAGTCCGAGATGCATCTAGTATGGAGCTGTGACACAAGTGTCTTGGACACATAAGCGAGAAAGGAATAAGATTCTGAACAAGAAATGACTTTTGATCGGGTTGAAAGGCCAAGTGCTGCAGAGTTGCATGCACTACCTAGCCTGAAAGTAGTACAAGTTTCATTTGTGAGACCGGATCAACCCAGACTACACAAACCAGGTACTCCAAGCCTTTAAAGAATTTCATGCTATGGTAGAAATGGAGACTGACAAGAAATTGAAAGTGGTCCAATCTGACAATGGTGGTGAGTACTGTGGCCCATTTGATGCTTATTGTAGAACGACCGGGATCCGACTTGAAAAGACACCCCAAGACTCCATAGCTGAATGGCATTGTTGAACAAATAAATAGAACTACTGAAGAAAGGGTCTGAAGCATGCTATCCCATGTCGGATTGCCAAAATCATTCCGGGGAGAAGTCGTCAGAACTATTGTTGACTTGATAAATCTCTCATCCACTTGAAGAAGTATTTTCCTAAAGAAATCTGGACAGGTCGAAAAACAACCTATGATCACCTAAAAGTATTTGGATGCTGAACTTTCGTGCATATCCCAAAAGATGAAATGGTGAGGCTCGATGTAAAGACTAAAAAGTGCATTTGCCTCGGTGCGTTGAGATGTGAATTCGGATTCAGACTTTGGGATCCAATCAACAAGAAGATAGTGAGAAGTCAAGATGTGGTCTTTCATGAGAACAAGACTATTCAAGACGTGTCGAAACCTAAAGTCAGGGCTTTTGTCCGAAGTGAAGAACTCGTCCATCTTGTCTGAGCTGAAATAGAAGGACAAACTAATGATGAAAATGAATTAAATGACCAACATCAAGAAGAGCCAATTGTTGAAGTTGATGTTAAGATCCAAGATGAGCATGATGAGCCGAGTTCTCAACATGAAGCACAAACTAGACACTCTACACGAGTAAGACGACCTTTCACAAGGTACTCTCCTGATGAATACATCGTCATTGCTGAAGATAAAGAACCTCAAAGTTATGATGAGACCATGACAAGCTTAGATAAAGAAGAATGAGAGAAGACAATGCATGATGAGATGAAGTCATTGCATGAAAATCAAACGTATGAGTTGACCGAGCTACCTCAAGGAAGACGAGCTCTAAGAAACAAGTGGGTGTATAAAATCAAGCATGAAGAGAATGACCAAAATCTGAGATACAAGGCAAAAATTGTAGTGAAAGGCTGCAACCAAAAGAAGGGAGTTGATTTTGAAAAAATCTTCCCTCCCGTGGTGAAAATGACTTCGATCCAAACAGTATTAGCCATGGCGACATCATTGGACCTTGAAGTGGAACAAATGGATGTGAAGATGACATTCCTTCACAGTGACCTTGAAGAAGAAATATATATGGAGCAACCTGAAGGGTTTCGAACTCCGGGTAAAGAAGACTTGGTATGTCAGTTGAAGAAAAGCCTATACAGTCTAAAGCAAGCACCTCACCAGTGGGCAAGAAAAAATGATGATAGTTGCCCTAAAGAAGGTGTTGAACTCTTCCTTTGCAATGAAGGACTTCGGCCCTGTAAAGCAAATTCTTGGAATAAAGATACTCATAGACCGACAAAGAAAGCTACTATAGCTAAGTCAAGAAAAGAACATTGAGAAGATTTTGAAGAGATTTAACATGGACAAAGCAAAAATAGTGAGCACACTGTTATTCGAACACATAAAGCTGAGCCAGAAGCAATGTCCGAGATCAGATGAAGAAAAGGACGAGATGCTGGAGATCTCATATCAGTCCGTTGTCAGAAGCTTGATGTATGCAATGGTTTATACAAGACCCAACTTATATGTTGTAGGCATGGTAAGCCGATATTTGTCTAATCTGGACAAAGAACACTAGGAAGCAACGAAGTGGATCTTCAAGTATCTCAAAGGAACGACAAATTTATGCCTTCGATTTGGAGAAGGTGAAGCCTTTTGGAAGGCTACACGGATGTTGACTTAGGGGGAGATTCTGACTCAAGGAAATTGACGACTGGTTATTTGATGACTTTTTCAAGATGAGTTGTCTCCTTGCAATCAAAACTTTATAAATGTGTGGCACTTTCGACAATTGAGGCCGAGTACATAGCCGTGACTGAGGCTTGCAAGGAATTGTTGTGGATGAAGAAATTTCTCGCTAAACTCGGCCATCAACAAGACAAGTATGAGCTTAAATGTGATAACCAAAACGCCATTCATCTAACAAAGAACTTGACCTATCACTCACGTACTAAGCACATTAATGTGATATATCACTGGATCCGGGATGTGGTAGAAGATGGACAACTAGAACTCGTCAAAGTGCACACCGACCTTAATTGGTCCAACATGATGACAAAGCCAGTACCAACAAGAAAATTTGAAGACTACAATGAAGGTGTCGGGCTTCTAAACCCGACGCATTAAAGTCAGAAGGGGAGATTTGTTGGGAGTTGTTCCTTCCTTCAATGCTTGGTGCAAGCTCAAGCTTGGTGAAAGTCCCAAGGTGTTGGAACTCCTACTTGGTGCAAGGCTCAAGGGTCACACCTTTTGAGTTGTTCAATGCTTCTCCATAATTAATGATCTAGAACATTCCCTCCTCTCCTAGATGATCTAGAACCTTCCCGCCTCTCTTAGATGATCTAAAACCTTCCCTCCTCTCCTATATAAGGATAGTTTGTGTGATAGTTGTGAAGAAAGAGAGAGAAAATTTGAGAATACATATAGAGAGAAGTTTGAGAGTAAGATCTCTTTAGGGAAGTTTGAGTAAATACCACAATTGTAGGTAAGGTTTAAGTGTACCACCATTTGTTAGTGAAATTTGATATCTTGTACCCATTATTTTCATAGTGGAAGTTTGATTCTGGACTAGTGTCCCGTGGATTTTTACTTTTTCACATTAAGGAATGTTTTCCCACATTAAAATATTGTTGTGTTCTTCTCTATCTCTCTCCTTTGAGCTTTTTTTTATTTTCACTTCTGCATTGAATTTGAGGGACCACGTCCCAACAGCCTGAAGTGAATGAATTGAAGAAAATAAGGAAAGCATTGTGTTTGTGTTGAAGCAGAGAACCCAATTGGGTTTGGGTACTCTTGTGGTGTGTGAATGATGGTAATGATGCAGTTAATCTTGTAATGAGAAAATTAGGAACCATTTATTCACTCATAGATTTCAGTGAACGTTGACGAGTTTGGCTTAACAACACTGAAGCTAACCTATTGCCACAAAGACAGATAACTAGGTTTTGGAATATTTGTGGTTGTGGAGAAGACCAAGGACATCATCTACAGTGTTGACTGTCTAGGTTTCTCAGATAAACCCTTTTGTATTGTAGAGGAAACAAGGGCATGCAGATTCCCTACTACTATTATCCTCTATTAAGGTGGCAAAATGCATTGTCATGTCCCATGACTCACTCGCTAAAAATGGGTCCATCCATTCCGCTTTACATTAATTCAAAGTGTTAGTCTATTATATTTTTATCAGGTTGGTGGGTTGGTCCATTGACCCGTCAAAATTAAAATATTAAGAAAAAATAAATTATAAATATATTTTAATTATTTTTATCTTTTATAAATATTAAATAATAAGTACTTATTAAAAATAATTGACAATATTATCTTAAATTTTGAATAATAATTTATTTAAACAAAAAAAGAAATTAAAAATAATAAATATATCTATAAAATACCAAAATAAATATTAAATTATTTATTTTAATAAAAAATGGATAAGTGAGTTGGTCCATCCCATTTTTCTCTCAACCTATTTTTTAGCGGACCACAACCTGGAGGGTTGATGAGTTGAAAACCCCACCTCATCCGACCAAAAAAGGGCAAAAATGGGTTGGTCCGACAGGTTCAACCTGTTTTGTTACCCTTACCTTCATCATTTCCTTGTTATATGATCCATTTTCATTTATTTATATTCTCTTACTTAATTATTTTTTCTTCAAATATTAATAAAAAATAAATAAAGAGATAAGAAATGAATAATTTTAGAATGATAATATAAATAAACTTAAATATTTTTTTATTTTTCTTCATTGTAAAATTATTTATTTTTCTTTTAGTTCTTACAAATTATATTTATTTTGATATTTGTTCTTGTAGTGTTTTAGATAACGCTTTTTTTACTATTCAAAGGCTACCTAAAGTATTATAAGGACGAAAAAGAATTAAAAATAAAATATAATTTTGCAAGGAAAAATATGCTAAATTATAAAGATTAAAAATATATTTAAAGTTACAATGATAGATTTGTGATTTAACTAAATTAACTAATTTTCTTAAGTAATTTAATTTAGTTGAAAGTGTCTTATAACTATATTAAGAAAATACTATTATTTTGACTTTCAAGTTATAATACCGTACTTTTTAACATAATATTTAGGAATTTTATTCTTGTGATTATGAATATGTTTGGTTGATATTTAATAATTTCAGACAAAAATAAATAATTTTTGTTTAATTAAAAAAATTAAAAAATTCTGGAAGAAAGAAATGTGAAATTGTGAAATGGAAAAATAATACAAAACCAAGCGACTTTTGTTATGCAAATCAGAAGCAACATAAATATGAAAATTTTAAGCTGTGTTTGTTTCACATAATCATAATCACGAATTATTCTTGAGAATGTGAACATTTTAGGAATATTATATTTAAGAATATTATTCTGATGAACATGTTTAGTTGATATTTAATAATTTAAATAAAACATTGAAAAAAAGTGAAAGAAGAAATGTGAAATCATGTGAGAAAAGAGTTAGTTGTAGAGAATAGAAATGTAACATACACACCTTACATTAGGGACACGAGAAGCACGTAAATATAAAAATTTTATATTGTATTTGTTTCACATCTTTTTAAAATGAAAAATGTTATTATCACATACTAATAATATAAAATGATTTTATGTTAATATTTAATTGAAAACAACTAATTGTAAGACTTATTTTATACTGTGATGCATAACATTTTTTTCTCTCTCTTATTTAAATAATGAAAATCGTGTATATCATAATGTTTGGAACTATTAGGAACATACTAATCAAAGTTGTAACAATTTTATAAATAAAAAGATGACTTTCTTTATCAAGAGAGTTTAATTTCATTAGTTGAATAGTATACATAAATTGTGACTTGTTTGTTGTGAACTAACTTTGAATCCTTTTTAAAAATTAAAAGATAATTTTCTCATGTATACCTTTTTCTTCTTCTTCTTCTCTCCCTAAAGTTGATTACTTACCACCGAGTCTCTCATCCACTTGCAGTTCAATTATTCCAACACTTTAAGATTCTACCCATCTCATAAACTTGTTGATGTGTAAATTATTGATTAACTTCTAGTATAGATTAGCTATCATACTGGTAATCTATTTTCAGCTTATAAGTAATCATTCCTGTGTCCGAAACCAACTAATACTTTTGTTAACCAATAACTTTATCATTGTTAACAAATAACAAGTATATCATGTTATAGTAGAATCAGTCAATCGCCAAATATGATATGGAAGTTCTGGAATGTTAAATAAATTAGAACCTTTTTTTTTACAAGTGAACCAAATAACAGTCAATTGCTAAATGTTGCTTGGCAAAGAACAAAATATTTACTTCTAAACTGAATATTAAATGGATTTCTGTTGAATATTTTTTACTTGAGATGTATACAATTAAAACTTGAAAAAAAAATATACACTTTATAGCTTTCTGATTTCTAATGAACAGAATTTACAAGCTCAAACAATTTGATGCTCATTGGAACAACTTTTACATACTTGTAACCATTTTGGTCAACTTTTGGGGACCTAGAAGTGCTCTTCCATATGCAGCAGGTAGTGATAATAGCTTCTTAACTTTACCTACATAAGCTCTTTTAGTGAAGTTATTGTAGTCATTGGCTTCAATAGAATCTAAGATTTGCCTATACAACAACAAAGATGCCCATACTGGCCACCTGCTTGCAGAGTTGAGCTCTGTAACTCCCTTCTCTGCCTCATCAAAAAACATCCTTGCTCTCTGTATTTGGCCCTTCATGAAATTGCGCCACTTGTCGGTAACTTTCCCTCTAAAAATGTCATCATCTGATAGGCCAGCTTGTGCCAATTCATCTTGTGGAAGATATACTCTTCCTCTTCTTGCACTATAATGATCAAGAACAAGAAATAATTAGATACATAATTTGTTGACTGCTTAAGGGTCAAAACGGCTAAGAAATAAGAGCTCCTTTTTTTTAATAAAAACTCTAACAAACCATTTTTATTACACTGAGTTTTTTTTAATATAAATCATAGTTTTACATAGCTAATAGCAATCTCATTGGGAAAGGAAAAGTATATCACTTTTTTGGTTTAATACAAAAAAATATCATTATGATTTAAAGATTTCCTTCCCTCCTTATTCTACCTCAAATTATATTGATAATTGAAATTAAATGCTATTCTAAATTAAGTTGAGATATACTTTCTTGGAATTGAGGTTTTTATGTATGAATGTCAGTCATACTAAAACTACAAGATATTGTTGTATTTCTAACTTCTCTATTTAGTTTCAAATACAAGATATTGTTGTATTTAAAGATCCTTACTCTTCTCCAACGTCTCTGAGAATGTTGGTAAGTTGATTAGCAATGCCAAGAGCCAATGCAGCATTATAGACACTCTCTGTTGAAGCCTTTGATTCTGGTGCTATCCCCATTACTGGAACACTCATGAGTCCCACTGTCCCAGCTACATAGTAGCAGTAAAGGTAGAGTTCATCGAAGTTATTGTATCTTGACTTTCTCAGATCCAGCCTCATCCCTTCAATCATGTCCTTAAATGGCTATTCAAACAGACAATTCATTGGAACTTGGATTAGTTTTTAGCACATAAAAATAAGTAGTACCCCTTGTTGTTGCTAAATGCTAAGTAATTTATACATAATTGAACACTAGATACTCTAAATTATACAATTCAGCACTTATCTTGTAGAACACAAGTTCCTTACTCATTACTTACTACAAGTCACAACAATTCACCCATCAGCTAACGACCAGATTCCATCATGTTTTTTTAGGGGCTTGTATCTTAAGACAATTGGTATGTTTGGTAATGCTCATTCCAGGAAAAATAATTGTTTCTGGTTTTAAGCTTTATCGGAAAGTTTTAAAGAGGAAAATAAAAAGGAATCATTTTTCTCAAAATAAGCTGAACCAAGCAAGTAAATTATCCTCACATGTTTTGTGCTTTAATCGAGCACCACAATTTTCCTTGTTCTTGAATTTGAACTAGGCTAACTCAACCTGAAAAGATTGTCCAACTCCAACACAACCTCTTCACACTTAGAATAGCACGTCTTTGGGAAAGTGGCAAGGGCAGGTAGATGCTTAAATAGTTGAGGGTGACTCAATATTAATCTACAAGAATCTTTCATACCATCTTGAAGTAATGCCGAGTTTAGTTCAACACCAAAAGCTAACTCATTAGGTGAGGATTATCCATGCCTTTATAAGCTTTATTTTGGCCAAATCTATATTTGATGTGGGATATGAATACTTGTTGAATAGTTTGAATTCTGATGTAAATGAAAATTTATTTTCCCCACAAACTAGGAAAGATATCTAAAAGGTTCAATTTCAGAGTGACGTTTTTGGGCTTTTGGTCTACCTGTATATCAACTGGGTACTTTGAAACTGTATCTGAGAGGGCAGCATCATACATATCATAAGGCCGGCCTTCAAAAACATCGTATAGTCTTTGCTCCCACCTGTCCAAGGCCTTTGGTGTGATGTGAGAAGCATTAGGTCCATCCACTAGTTCATCTGTTCTTCTGCACCACACTGCATGCACAAAGTGTAGTCAATTTCAAAATAAATAAAAGTGGACCACAAGCCTCATTGGATAAGCTTTTGTAGAATGCCAATTAGGATAAGCACACATACCATATATGGCCCAGATGGCTTTTCTGCGCTCTTGGGTCATCAATTGTGTGCCTGAGATTTGCAGTTCACAATTAACCAATCAAATTGACAACAACAACAACAACATATACTAAGAAACATTAAATAGAGCAGCAAAGAAAAGTGACCAAAATTTGAAATCATTGAATGGACTGTTGATCCACTGCCTTGGGAATAAATAGACCATTTCAATTATAGTAAACATTTTGCAACAAAGTGAAGGCATTTTTTAGGCATAGTACAATTGGCAAAAGTGAATTATAGAGATCCCTCTCTTAAGTGAATATTCCTCTAGAATCAACCAAGAAGGAAGAGAGAAGCGTAAAATTTGAACCATGAAGGGGGTTACTTCTTCACAACAGTTAGTCAATGAATGAATTTTCTTAATATGAAACTGATTATAATGAACTTTTAAAAAAATGCACAAAAACTCCAAGGGACAATGATTAACAAAAACAAAAAAGGCCAAAACAAGACAGAGAGAGAGAGTACCAAGATAAAATGTCTTGGCATATTCAGCACAGACTTCACCACACCTATCATAAGCAGCACTCAACAGATCCCCATTGGTTAAATCACCTTCAACTGTTGGCTTATCTAAATTCAGTGCTCTCTTTGTGCCCTTATTCTTCTCCTTGACCAGTGCTGCTTGCTTCAACACCACCTCATATACCCTCTCCTCTGAGGATCTTGAAGGGTCTGCCACTGCTGGTGAAAAGCTTGCAAAACTGATCCCATTGCACAGTCCAAACCTCCTCTGGCTTCTGCCACCTCTTCCAGCAAGACCAACAATGGAGATGGGGTTCTCCTTGGGTCCACAACTCACCCAAAGAAGAACACCAGACATCTCAAACACTAGGCAACTTCCTCTTACTTCTTGTGCTGCACCTTTGAATGGCACAAAAGTGATGAAGTGCACACACCAGAAATGAAAGGTAGCAAGAAAATTAGAAAAATTTGAGAAGTTGTGTAAGTAACTTCGATGGGAAAAATGGTTGGTTTTGTGAGGCTAGTACAAGTTTTAGGACCTGCTTATTATTATGCTGAGTGAAGATATAGAGAGAAATATGATTGGAAGGCTAAATGCAAAGGCAATCTCTTGTGAGGAATATGCTCAGTTGTAACCTTAGCTGACACATGTTAAATGTATGGACGGTGGTGTAGTAATCTTGAACTTGAACAAGTTGTTTGTCTTTGATGCAAGACTGTTCCTTCTCACTCCTCCCCACTCTCTCTGTCTACCCCCTTTTTAACGGTTGTGAATTTGTGATCCAATGTTTTTGGTTTTGTTTGTTTAGTAGCATGTGGGTTAAATGTGGTTGAGAATGACTTGTTTAGCATCAACATGATTCACTGCTGGTAGTACTAACATGGTGTGGCATCAACTTCATATGGTTGGCACATAATTTTGTTTTCTAAAAGTGTTTAATCAAAAGTTTCATCATAAGTATGTGTATATAGAAAAATATTAGTCCCTTGATTAGATCACAATATCTCGAACGAGTATTGTTTGTCTTCCGATAAATAAATATCCTAGATTTTTTTAAAAAGAAAATCAACCATAGTCAATGTGGAATTGCAAACTTTTCTTTTTTTCTCTTTTTTCTATGCGTTTTTTTTTTGACAGAACCATATGTAATTGAAAAATCAACCATAATTTTCTTTCTATAGTCAATGTAATTTTTTTTTCTATATGTAATTGTAAACTATGAATAGTATAATTGTCATCTTCACCCATCTAATGATGCGTTAGAATTCTAAAAGGCTACTAAATACGTAACATCACTTTGACAGCCAATTTTTTATCAATATTATTTCCATGAACTATTATGGCGTGCGGTAAGCATACTTTTAATATAGTTTTTAAATCTATCAAGGATTATGATGTGTTTCGATAAATAATTAGTTAAGTTGTTATTCGACAAAAGGTTATTACATGAGAATTTATAATCCAAGGTATTAATTCAATATGTTTAAGTGTAAGTTTGTGCATCATAAGGACTCTCTTTGTTACTTTTGCGTTAAAGTGCATGAGAATTCACACTATCAAGATTTCAACGCAACACAAACGTAGCTTATGTTGACAAACTTTATCGTAGAACTTATGAAACTAAGTTATAATCGTTTATAATAAAAAAGTCATAAATTACTCTAAAAAATATTTAAAAAGGGATAAATTATGTTTTTAGTTATTGAATTTTTTAATATTATTTATTTTGATCCCTACGCTTTTGGTTAACCTTGACTAATTTTCTAACTGTTGTTTCATCCAATATTTTAGATCTTATATCTATTTTGAATATTAAACAATGACATGGCACATAATTTTATTATTATCTTATTATAATTCAATTTTTGACGATTAAAAATTGTGAAGGTTAAAGTAATGATGATTGAGAATGCAACGAGTTTGACCTGAATTTGGAGCTTCAATTCAATTAGGGCAATTAGGGTTAGACTTGGAGTTATTAAAGATTTCAGATCTATTTTTAATTTTTCTTCTTCTAAATTTGTGTTTGCATTTGATCTGAACTTGTCTCTACTATTTTATTTCCTAAATTTGTGTATGATTTTGATATATAAACTTGTGACTACTGATTTTGATTTTAGATTTATGTCTAATTTCAATTTGAGTGCTTTATTTGTTGTTTATGGATTTGATGTTGGAAAATTAAGAGTTTGTTTTCATAATGAAATAATTTCTGGTAATTTTAAGTCGTTAGAAATCAAATCATAATAAAATAATAATGAATTTATGCATCACGTCATCGTTTAAGATTGAAAATAAATAAAAAAACATAATTATTGAATCGAAAAAAGTTAAAAGACTAATTAAGTTCAACTAAAAGTGTAGAGACCATATTAAAAAATGTAAAAATTCGATGACTAAAAACATAATTTATCATTTTAAAAAAATTTATATATTAAAAATTTATAAATAGTTTTAGTTTTCATTTTAAATAAATACTTGTATAATAAGACAAACACATAAAATTTAGAAAAGCTATTCAAAATATCCCTAAATCATTATTGACGTTAGCTTGAACTTGAAGTACTGACCCATTAATGTTGTGAAGAGTATAGAAAACAATCAAAGCATGCCTTCTTAACCACTAGCCTAATCTTATTTGCTTGTTATTTTGGTAATCTTTTAGGAAACAACAGTGGATTTTTGTAATAATATAAGAGAAGCTTCAGTCCAATGTGCGTGAATTTTTTATTACTTGGAAAGAAAAGAAATAGATGCAATCAATACTAAGCAGATTTGCATCGATGAGATATTATCTTAGATCTATAAAGATTATTATGAAAAAAGAGAGACAGCATCGAGCATGTGCATATGATTAGGATTAATAATTAATTTGTCCTCTCTGCACTTGAAATAACTGAAACTAACCATATGAAACCACAATCATGTCCCACCCACCACACCTTGGTGTATTGTGATGACTCGGATTTTGGCTAATGAGAGAGAAAAAAAAACTCTTAATTACTTCAAATTAGGTTGGTCTTGTGATTACGAAGGAGAGACTTAAAAGTGAAAGAAAAAGAAAAAAGAAGTCGTTGGTTTTGAATTTTTTTATTAATACTTATCGATAAAAAGAATTTCACTTACTCCAAATAAAATATAATATGATGAAAGTTAGTTTAAGACAATCACACTTAAATAAAAATCTAAAATTATATCTTCAATAAAAGATCTTATTTTGAAATTTTAGTCATTTTTTTATGCATCTTATAATGTTACATCACTTTTAAAATCTTTTTTATTTTTTATTTCAATAATAAATTTTATTTTGAGATTTTAAAGAGTTAGGTCGAGTTTATAAGATATTTAAATTCCAATATATCAGTATTAATTAATTTAAATCGGTTTAGATTTTTCAAAATGAATATATAACAACCTGAAATGAACCAAGCTGACAGTATTCAGATTGGATGATTAGGCTTATTAATAAAATAATAAAAATATAGAGAAAAATGAGATAAAAGAAATCATAGTATGAAAGAAAGTTGTTGAATTGTCTTACATAATCATATAACATAAAAAGTTAAAAGTTATTTAAAATAATAGATAAAAAATTAAAAGTTATTTAAAATAATAGATTCAAGTTAATTTGAGTCAGATAGAGTTCCATGTGCTCAAACCCAATACTTGAATCAGTATCATTGGGATTGTAACTTTAAAATACAAGCCAAAACTGCCAGTCCAAACTAACCCAAAATTTTCCTTCATTTTGGTATGAATTTATCCATGTTAGTCACCCGTACCGGCCATACGGTAATGATTCGCTTAATAAGTAGAGGTATATATGTAAATTGCCCACAAAATTAGATAGGAATGGCTATGCTAGACAAGTATCTCATTTCTTAATTTTGGGTATCTAATAGGAAGACTTTTTACGTGGAGAACGACAGAAATAAATATTGACCAATAATTTTTTTATCATAAATGATTAAGACTAAAATGCACAAGTTATGTGATTTTCAGTGCCGTGTAATACATTAATTAGTCGATTAAGACAAGTGACTTAGGTCTCTGATTTTTATTTATTTTTTTCTTTTGTGAATAGGCTTCTAGTTATTTAAATGTTTGTTTTATAATATTTTTTATTTAACATAAAAACTTGTGTTTAAAATTTTTTACTGTTTCAATTCAGACATCATGTTTATTAGAATATTATGAATATCACTCATTAATTTTGTGCAATTTGTATATATTGATTATTTGACTATAATAAATATTGATAATTTCATTATTCAATTGTCCTCTGGATGAAAGTTATATGGAATAATACCGGTAATTAAAACTAATAGTTGAATATAGTAATTTTTAAGATAATTGAATTAAAACTAATACTATTTTTTTAAAATACAATATGGAATTATTTTACCTTTTATTTTGCATCTATAAATTAAAATTTTAGGTGAAGATGAATTGAAAAATATTGTATTAATATTGATTTTTTAAGATTAAGTGAACTTATTTAATATTATACATGTAACCGTTGTATTTGTTGAAAGAAATCTTCAAAATTAAAATTGTTTAAATTTTATTTAAAATTAACAATATTATAAGATAGATTAAATAAATTGAAAACTTATCTATTAAGAGTGAAATGCTACAATTAATTGATTATAAAGTATTAATTGTTGAATTATGTTTCAGCTCAAAAAGTTAGAAAATTAATATAAAATTTAAAACTAACATTATTATAAGTCTATTTAATTTTTTTGCTTTAGGCCTAAAATTCCCTGGACACGGCCCTAATGACTTTTTTAAGTAATCATGTGAGATTTAATCTTGACCATGTGGGAGAAAATGGGTAATGAACATGGATGGACCAACTTGTGGTCTTGGGGGGCCTTGGCCTCCCTAACTTTTTTTTTATAAAAAAATTATAATATGAATAATATATAATATTTTAATAATAAAGTTTTTATTTTTATTTTAGAGTCTAATTGTGACTATAATAATATTTAAGTGTCATTTTTTTTGCAAAATATTTTATTTCTTTTTTATAGTATTTTGTTATTATAATAATATATTATTTCCTATTTTTTGATAAATAGTTTTTTTATAGTATTTATTGTAAACATAATTACATAGTTTCATTTTTCAGACAGAATATTTGAGTATCATTTTTTTCTTAATAATTTTTATTTTTATACCTCGTTGTTATTACTATTTTAAAGATTATAAATTATTACATTTTCAATTAAAATGAATTTATATTAATTTTATTATAATTGCTATCTAATTTCTTATTATAATTAATTTTAGAACTAAATATTATTGATTTTATTAATGGAGCAAGCTTATTAACACTATATATGATATTGACAACTTAAGTTTGAGATACACCAACTAATATTCCCTCTTCTAAAATTTATTTTCTTATTCTTCTTAAACAACCTTCTTCTAAACTTTCATGGTATAATTTTTTAAAATTGCTAAAGGGACCCCAATTGGAAACTTAAGTGTATTATAGCTTTCCCCTTAAAATCATGTGATGCTCATATAAAAATATAAATCTGGTTGCATTTGGTCTAATGTTATAATATAATTATAAGTTAAAGTGCATAATAGTAGCGAGGAAACGAGTACGAGTAATTGTACACGTGAAGTTAATTCAAATTGAAATTACCTTGCAATATTTATTTCTAGTGTCTTACATTTACATTTAAATGATTAAGTTATTAATATTCCTTTAATCATGAACCTTTAGGAAGTTGATATTTGAATGGTAATCTACATAATTGAGAGGAGAAATACATATGTTGATTACATGTACAAATATGTGAATTAATTGTGAGTGGGTTTTTGTAGCTTTGCACATGAATGATTACATTGATATATGTATATTTAATTTGTGTGTTTGTCTATTTGTTTAAGTATAATCGTGAATGTTGCATTGTTCACATTATATATTGATAATTTTGAATTATATGATATATATACCTTTTTATGGGATCATGATGATGAAATTATTATAGATACCTCCATCTATGATAGGGAAGATAGTGAGATGTCATTGAATGAAATATGAACTCATAGACCCTTTGAAGAATCTGAGGTCTACACTATTTCTAGGAACCAAAGAGTTGAGCCTACTAATTCTGGGAATCACTAAATTATGTTTATGATAATTATTTGTTCAAAAATTGAATGTAGTGAAGTGTTGGTGTTTATTTATTGGAATGTTCCTTAGTCGTGTGAATAAATGTATGGTTGTTTTATAAACACACACACACACAATTTTTCGGCTACCATACCGATTGAAAACAACACTATTTGTGAACTCTTTTAAAATTTATTTTATTCACTAGGATTACTATCTCAATAAAAGTGCTTTTTTTTAGAGTTTGAGGAAGAAACTTTTAAGATGGAGGAGAATTGAAGACTTAGTTTATTGTTAGTTCAACTTTGTAGATGCCTATATTTGAGAACAAAATTGTTTATTTATGTAAAGACTCATTTATTTATGATATTTGAAGTATTTTGATCCATTGAAATTTCTAAATTCTTATTTTATAAACATTTTAAAGTATATTTTTGTTATGAGTTGTTATTGTAACGATGGACATTACATTATTAGGTCGTATGGATGATCAAACCAACTAATTGAAAAGTTTTATGACTTGATTTTATTCATGCTCAACAATTTTTTGAAACAAAAATGACTCCTCAAGGAGGGTGTAGACAATTTCAAAA